>OX375883.1:108733977-109963977 GCA_947359465.1 Metellina segmentata
TGTCATAAATATATTCTGTACCAGTAGTGCATCCACGATGAGGTGATTATATTGGTTCAAACAACCCCCTCCAAAGACAAATTTCATTGTTCTTAGTGGACTTTATAGAGCTTATAAAGCTAAATAATAAGCAAAATTACACGCTTATCATAAACACATATTCTGTAATGGCGCAGCCATGGGAGGTTAAAGGTTAACCTCCCTACTTCGAAAGACAAATTCTATTGTTTTTAATGGATTTTATAAGACTAAATTTGCCCCCCCCCTCAGTGTCTACACACTGTTCTGTACACACATTTGTAAGTCAAAATAACGCTGCGCATATTTTCCTCTTTTTTACATTAGGTTTTCACCCTTGATGATTGAAAATATTCTTGATATAGGGTTGGTGGGATCCCACAACATTATTTATCTGACTAACTTTCATGTCACTGGTAAACTCAAACAAAATTAAACCACTCGAGGATCAGATGGGAAAACATTGCTTATGCTTGGCATTTCGAGCACTGTTCCATTGACTATCATGTGATTTACTTTGCTAATTCCTGTCACATTTTAATCATTTAAAAATTTATCCAACAGTAGGTAGTCTTAATGCTTTATTGCATAAGAACTATTAATATTGAAATTAATCAAAACTATCTAGACGCTACACTGTAATTAGCTTGTCTCATGTCAAACAAATTGTAACTTGTACTGGCAAGAACTTGATTTAAATCATAAAAATATAATTTAAATTTGTTTTTGAAATGAATCTAATTTTTTAAAAATTATGATTTGTTGATACCCTGCTACGGTTTTTGTGTTCCTGTTCAAAGTTGCTGATTATGCTGTAATTTATGTTTTATAATTTCTGTTCCAGGTAGTTTTACTGTACCCCAAGGGATCTCAAATTGACAGAAATGTGGAAGAGAAATGCAAGTGAATAAAGTTCTTGAAAATGTTGAGGCAGATATCGACCTCGGAAGTCTTGTTCCTAATGCATTTCGGGGAGAAAACTGTGTATTCGGTACCGACTCCACCAAAACATGGAAACATCTCAGAGCCAGAAAGATGTTACGTTTTTGAAACTAACAGATTTGAAGACAAGTGCAAAACCCTAAAGAGCAAATTATGAGGCAGGACCATTTGTGTCTGCAGAAGAAGTGCTTGAAAAGAAAATACTTCTAAATACGACTTCAGGAAACCTTGAAATTAAATATAGTGTTTACGCAAATAGCAACAAAACGTTTTCAAGTAAATTCATATTGTATCAGCATAAATGCTTGCATTCTTTTTGTATCGGAGCTAAACACATCAACCTTCTGGAAAGCTCCTCCAACACAAATCTTTACACAATCAGATTGTTGGAATAAAGCATCAATGTCAGAAAATCAGAGCGAAAGTTCACAGGATGCAGGTTATGGATGCGACTCATTAGGAGATCTGCTCACTAAAGAAAAAGCTCTGAAACAGTATCAGGGGCTCCACAATGGAGGAAAAAAATTCCAATGTACTCTCTGCAGCAAAGTGCTTGGAAATAAGGGGAGATTGAAAAGACACATGCAATTGCACAGCGGTGATAAACCTTATGAGTGTGATGTGTGCAAGAAATCATTTTTTCGAAAGGAACATTTGAAAGCACATAGTCGCGTCCACTCAGGTGAGAAACCTTTTATTTGTGAACTGTGTTACACAGGATTTTCAATTAGTAGAAGCTTAAGTTTACATTTAATTTTGCACTCCAAAGAGAAGCCATTCAAGTGTGAAATATGCAACAAAAGCTTTTCGTTACCTGCAAAGTTAAGATCACATTTGCGTGTCCATACAAAAGAGAAGCCATATCAGTGTGAAATGTGCAACAAAGGCTTTTCGGAATCTTCAAGCTTAAGAACACATTTGCGTGTCCACACAAAAGAGAAGCCATATCAGTGTGAAATGTGCAACAAAGGCTTTTCAGAAGCTTCAAGCTTAAGAGCACATTTGCGTGTCCACACTAAAGAGAAGCCATATCAGTGCGAAATGTGCAACAAATGCTTTGCAGAAAGGTGTAACTTAGCAACTCATAGACGTGTCCACACTGGAGAGAAGCCATATGAGTGTGAACTATGCAACAAATTGTTTTCGCAAAATTCGAACTTAAAATCACATATGCGTGTCCACACCAAAGAGAAGTCGAAGAGAGTTGAGTGTGAAATATGCAATAAATCCTTTTCCGACCGTTCAGGCTTAAGAAAACATAGGAAAGTCCACTTCAAAGAGAAACCATGTTTTGAAATGCAATCATAATTTCAAATTCTCGTACCTTTATTCAAAAACTGCAGTCTGGCCACCAAGTGCTCCTTGGTAGTAGCTACCTCATAATAGTATTTTGTTTCTGATTTATATGAGAGACTCATTGCTGTAGGTCTTTACTCCTCCGTAAATAATTTTTAATATTCTAATGTCCTTTAACTGTGATCTATTTTATTTGCAGCATATGACTAAATCTCTTGAAGCTTATTTTTTAACCTATGGTCCTTCCCATTATCGAATTGTCATCCCAAGCATAGGAAAACACCTACAATAATTGTCATTGATTTTCTGCAATTCATTTTCACTGATTAATTAATGACAATTCGTTTTACATAAGTTTAAAACTATTTTTATAAAAATTAGTTTTATAATGTTAAAATTTAGTACTATACGAAATGAAGCTTGGTATATTTGCTTGTAAACTGATGTTGGCCACGTAGGTTCAGATGTGTATTGGGAACCGTGAGCATGCTCGATTCAGAGTTGTTCGAGTGTGTATGGGGCTTTATGTGAACTTTGTTAAACATCACAATTTTTACGGATTTCAACTTATTTTTCTTGATTTGGGGATTAGTCCATCTTTTTCATGGATTTTTAATATTTAGATCAAGCGATCAAAATATTTTATTCTCTGCAACCATCCAATAAAATTTTCTATCGGACTTGATGAGTTTAAATATAAAGCAATGGATGAGTTGAAAATGGAGTTTGGTTGTCTTCAGCTATAAGATTTATCTGTGATATTAGAAGCACATGACCGTATTGATGTGCAGTGGGTTAAAGTAGATATAGAAGGGGCTGATCTATTCTGCTCATCCCCTATTTCAATACAGTGCGAGAGAATCTTCATTCTCGTTTTTTAAGTCTCAAAAATGTATTCATTTATTTAATTCTGATGACTCCTTGATGGTGTTGCATTTTTTACAAACAGTGGTATATATGGATATTTCTAATATACATTAATTAATGTATTTATGCTGTATTTTATGGTAAAGGGCGTTCGCACAGAAGTTTTACTGATGCAGTTTTAAAAGTTGGCAAGTATAAAACAAACTGGTGCGCCACTTTACTACGAGAGGGTTAGTGATACAATTTAACCGCATTATAACTGAATAATAGAGGGCTGAAGGTTGTCACTTTTAATGAGTCTGATTTGTACTAATAATTCTTATTGTAATTAGCTATAAAAAGGGTTTGTTATATATCAAATGAAAAACAGCCTTCAACATGGGTTGAATTTAGAAAGATGTGTACATATACACTGCAATAAATATTTAGAACTAAATGGTTGTTTATTACTGATCCTGTTGATTACTTACATTCATTGGTTAAAAAAATAATTTGATTTCTGCTTATTTCCTCAGTTAATAACTGACGGAGGTGTAAGTATTCATAATATGCCGACACATTTTAATTTGCCGATTGTTCAACATATTAAATAACATTTTAAATGGTCTTTCATTTTGCTCCCTGACCATTATAATGAGGTTCTACTGTATTTTACAATCAACCAATCGGATTCAGTCACAGATTAGAATCGGATATTCTGCAGTTGAAGTCACTGATAGAGCTTACTGTGAAATCACCATTTATAACATCACTACGTTTTCGCGTGTTAATACAGTTTTAATGTTTAAAATTTGGAATGAATAAATTTTAAATGTGTTGATGAGTGAAAAGTGACTGCAAAATAAACTAAGGCAATGATCCCCATTAACCTGTAATTCTACTATTTTCTGAGCTGCTGTATAAGATCTAATATCATGTTGTGTCATGGGACTGTGTATGAAATTTACCTGTACATTATTTTTATGGTCTGGTAAAACAAATGGGAAATTTGACCTTAGACTTGTGAATTCAATAAGTACATTTTTTCTACAAACTAAATGTTTTCAAAATTGATTTTATTACTTTCTCACATTCTTTTTTTTAATGCTGCTGATTTATTTAATATTTTATTTCAAACTACTTGACTTTGTTGAAATTAAACTTGGTCAGCCATTATCTGCAACTACTTTTGATGTGTAAAACTTCTGTTAATCAAATACAAAGTAATTTAGAAACAAATTTGTACTATTATTGTATTTGAAATTAATCATTAATAAAAGTATTTTTAGTCTTAAACAAACGTCTCTATTAGGTCTTTAGACAAACTAGCTCTAAGAGTATTCAAGAGTGGAATCTTTTCAGTGAATGTATTTGAAACACAAGTGCTGATATTTTTCCTTGTCAGGGCAAAAGAGGTTTAAATCAAAATGGCTACTTCTCAGAACCTAAAGATAAACATTTCACTTACTATCACAAATATTCAGGAAGAAAAAGCATGCCGTATTACAAGTAATTGTAATTTAGAATCGTAGACTCATTTAGTTCCTTTTTTTAGCATATTTTTTTAATCAATGATGCACTTGACTTCTTTGGAACCATCAAAATTCACATCGAAGCCCCTTTGCCCTGATACGAAAGGTATAATCAGATGGAACTGGTATTTATTTTCAATATGTAGTAACTGCAATTCAACTCCTAACTGCGGAACTGAAATGACTGTTCAAAGAATTTGAAATATGTAATTATAAAAAAATGTTCGTAAAGATATTTTTTCTACGGTAGTTATGGTCTAGGTCTAGGTCAAAATTATGTTATCTGGAGAAAGATGTCATCAAGCTTCCGAATCAAGGAACTGATTGACAAGTTATCTGCTGGTGTTAATCATTAACTTTAAGCAATAACTTTTTAAATAGCAAAAATTCATTTTTACACGAGTTAAAATATGATTCATTACATGCCATTTTGTTATCCTCAGCAATAAGTTTGTTAAGTGGAGTTTATTATTAAGGTATATAAATATCAATAAGTTTGATACATTTTATTTGTGTAGCAGAATTCTAATCATTATTTCAATTTATTCTACCATAATCAACCTGAAAAATAAACAGCTTGTGGTGATTTGTTATTAACCAAGTATATTCAATAGAAAGTTGGTGCATAGTCAAATTTTGGAATCGGAATGTCAGAGGCTAACAGGGAGGAATCGATTTTGCTACCACCCACAAGAACTCATGCGAAATCTCTTTCTCCTTATGCAATCCTGGTGAAAAGCCTTCATCCTCATCTTCAAGAACAAAAGGGAAGTGTACCCAGGATTAAGTAAGGAAGGGGTATATTAAAAAGACTAACTTCAAGGGATAAGAATATAATATTGCCGTTATATAAGGGTTTAGTAAGACCACATCTAGAATATGCTGTACAATTCTGGGCTCCATATATGAGAAAGGACATAGAATCAATTGAAAGGGTTCAGCACAGAGCTACAAAAATAATAAAGGGGAGAGCAAATTTCGACTATGATGAACGTTTAAGTAAGCTAAACATGTATACACTGGAAAGAAGGAGGGGGGGGGGATTTGATTCAGCTTTTCAAGTTTGTAAAACAAGGGGACGCAGAGGGCTTAAATTTCAATAGGGATAACAGAACAAGGGCCAAGGGTATAAATTGAATAAGACACATTTTAATCGGGATTTAAGGAAAAACTACTACTTTAATAGACAGTTGGAACGCGTTGCCAGAAAATATAGTTAATTCAAAGGGAGCGTACGAATTTAAAATACAGTTGGATAGTCAGTGGGAATTGGGGAATTCATACACAAAGGACCAGCCTTGTTGGGCTTGAGCCTGTAGCGGGTCGTCAATATTTGTATTTCATCTTGTTAATGACCAAATACTTTAAAATACTAATTCAATCCTTTTATTAGATTCTTGATTAAGCATGCTTATAATTAGAGCTCAGATCGATATGCAAAAATGTGACCTGAAATATGCATTACAAAATCCCAAAATATGCACTAAAACCCTAAAATATGCGAAATTTCAAAAACCAAATTTTTATTCTTACAAAAAGTGGAAATGAGTCACACTTTCATTCAATTAATGCATAATTTTGTTTATTAATCGCTTCAACCACTCTCTTGGCGATCGTGGAGTGATTTGTTTTTTCCAACTCTTTACATAAATTAGGCATCGCCAGCAGGGGTCATCGTCATCCAGATGGGGGAATTGCCTATCTCATTTTGTATTCTTTGTCTCACCTCTCATATACTAACGTAATGTAGTTCTTTCTGAGTGTCGATTCATGAGGAATTTCTTTACCTGTGTACTTCAAGATGGCTCTAAAATGTTCATTCTCCAACTTATAAAGAGCAATATTGTATTTCAACATTGCCTTGATCTCGTTCTTCTAAGATTAGGACAGCTCAAACTTTGACGCGATGAAAGGCTGTTGAATATTCCCATCTTTTTGCGCCTTTTCCACTTTTTGTTTGGCCGACCAACCGGTATAGTGGTTAAGGTGTTAGCCTCTAGATCGGAAGGTTCCTGGTTCGAATCCGGGTCCGGATGTTTGTAAGCGTATGGTGTAGAGGCGGCTGGTGCACCTTAAATCTGTCGTGGTCGAAAGTCCTCACGTTGGGTTGGCGTGGAAGTTTGGAGAGTGGGGTGCCAGCTCAGGTGTTGCTTCGTCATCTGACCGTGGTTCAAAATGACGAGGTGTTGTCCTAGGATCTTTCCCTCAAGGGACTGATCCCGGACCGTCGTCAATAGCCCGTTGTGTTGCTCTAGTACGACGTTAACTAAAAAATTACCAATTACCACTTTTTGTTTGTGAGTCGTAGTTGATATACAAATACAAATATTGACGACCAGCTACAGGCTCAAGCCCAACAAGGCTGGACCAATTTGAATTGGATTGCCTCTGAAAACCTTCAAAACGCGCTAAGCAAAGTTCTTTGAGAAAAAAAAAATGTGTTTATAAAAATGTTTAAAAATAGAGAAAAATTGTCCAAATATGCAACAAAAACTAAAATACGGAAAATGGTCCGAAATATGCAAGAACATGCAAAATAAATTCGGGCTTTATTGGTTGCAAATTGCTTAAAAACCCTCAATACGGATTTCTATCAACATTAGGGACTAAAAAGAAGATATGCAAAATCCGAGCTCTACTTATAATATGCATGCTTAATCAAAATGCATGTATGTTCAAGTATTACAGTATAAGATATATAGCATTTCTGGTTAGAATCATAGTCATACTGTTTGTTAACATTCGTCTGTCTTACTTCACTTCAGCTCCAAGTGAAGATAAATATATAAGTTACTGTTATGTTGCTAGTATTCCTAGTGGTCAACTCAGCGTACATAGTCCAGTCTACTCTATTTTTATAAGTTTTGAAACTTGCCCTTCTATCCCATGGCTCGGATCTTTCCCTTAAGGGATTGATCCCGGACCGTCGCCAATAGCCCGTTGTTTTGCTCTAGTACTACGTTAACTAAAATTACCATTACCCATGACACCCATTACGCAGGGTTCGCACGCTTCTGAAATGGACTTTCGTTTTTAACTACTCTTAATACCCCTCTTTTTTATGTGCTACTCCTTAAAAGTTGCCAGCTTTCATATTTCACAACTTTTTAGTTTCTCGGAATTTCACGTGGGCGCTTGTATAGCTTGTTTACAATTAACCCGCCTGACCCTATAGAGAATTCAGATGTTTTTAAGTACTCCCATAAAGAATTTTCTACGCACTGAGCCATTTCGACAATCCTTCTTTGTACTGTATCATTACTCAGTGAAATTCTTATTACTCAGTCCAGTCACATTAATGTGACCACCTGTCAAAAGCCAGACTAACCACCTTTGGCAGAGCGGACCGCTGCGAGACGTGCAGGAAGAGAGTCCATTAGGTTTCTGATGATGAGTGCACCCAGTGAATGCCAGGAAAATATTCTCCAAACCATAATGCTTCCTCCTCCAGCCTGGATCCTTCCGGCAATTGTTGCAGGGTGTTTGCTTTCAGGCGTTCCACGCCGTATACTTCAACGTCCATTTGTCCGATGGAGCATATAACGTGATTCATCGGAAAAGGCCAACTGTCGCCACTCTGTGGACGTCCAGTTGCGGTACTGGCGTGCAAATTCCAGCCTTCGTCGCCGATGAACAACAGTCAGCATATGTGCATTGACCAGGCGTCTGCTGCGGAGGCCTATGCGCAGCAACATTCGCCGAACCGTTGTTGAGGATACATTCTTGGCAGCCCCTTGGTTCATCTTGGCGGTCAGTTGCTCAAGAGTTGCACGTCTATTCACTCGAACGCATCTCCGTAGCCTTCGTTCGCCTCTGTCATCTATAGCCCGTGGTGCACCACATGTACCACGCCGCTGATTTTGGATAGTGCTATTTTGTCATGCAAGGTATACTTTTACCACGGCGGCACGCGTACAGTTAAAAAAATTAGGCGTTTCCGAAATGCTTCCACCTTTGGCCCGAAACCCAATAATCATGCCCTTTTGGACGTCGGACAAATCGCTACGTTTCTGCATTACGCCAACGATTGAAATGCTTTCCGATGCCCTAGGACATCCTTTATATACACTCCACTGCAATGTGCTGCCACCTGCCTTTTGTGATTGGTTATTTCACGTTGACGTCGAAAGTAGGTGCTGGTCACATTAATGTGACTGGACTGTGTATATCGAAAGCTGGTTTATGTAGCACGGTACGTATTACCTCAATTACAGCTGGTATAATACGTTCCTCGCCAATGGTGTGTGGCTTTTCGGACTTTGCAATCAGTAAAGATATGTTATAAGAAGCACGCAGTCCATCGTCGTATCGCTCAGATGTTGTCGCTAAGAGATGTCGCAATGACGATGTTTTCAAATGTTTTTATTTTACTGTTTTAAAAAAGTTAAATCTTTATCTTTTTTGTCGCTATGGACTTTTTTCTAATGTTCCTTAAGTTTAGAAAGTTTCATTGATTCGTTTGACACATTTTTATTGCATAGGAGGCACATAGGTAAAAGTCCAGTGCGACTTTAATTAACTACCTATCACTTTTCTTTCCCTTGTACCATATGGTACTAGCCGACCCTTTTCCCTAACACGTGGACGCTGGAATGTTTCGAAATGCAAAAACAACTTCAGACTTTGCACGTGCGGGTTTTCACAAAATACCGAAAGAAAGTATTTTCTCATCGGCGTTCCGTTTGATCCATAGACACAGCTGGAGTTTCCCTCGGTTCCCTAATCCCATGTCTGGGATGAAGTTTTGCTGTGGGGGACTCAAGTCGGCATGACAGACGGTTTTCGCATCTGTGTGGGGCTGTTTCTGTTCTGGAGAGGACATAAACATCTCTAGAGGGCTCGGAATTCACCTCCCTCTCGTTGTCAGCGGCGGTTCTGTGGAGCGAAGCGAACGTGGATTTTGAAATTCGGACTCGAGATTCGACGAGAGACAGACGTCTCTGTTTTGCCATTTGTTACTTTGGCTTCAGGCAGGATTCGGTTGTCAATGGCTGTGCCCTTAATTATCTTTTTAAATTTTCTTGTAAATATTTAATTTATGTAAATAAATAGTTTAATTTTAAACCAGCTGTCCGTCAAATTCTTACATGACGGTACACCCTTGAGAAATATTTCTTTCCCTGTCGTTGTGTGTCCCATTCCTTATTTTATTGTTTCTTTCCAGTTTCCGGACAGAATTTGGAAAATTAGCATTATTACCACAAATGTAACATTTTTTGCTTACTTTAGGCTTACGGTGATTATCTTTCCACTCGCCTTAAATGAGGTGGGGTAAACAACCCTACAATAATGGACCAGCGGATTTGCATAAAATCCGTCTACTTGTTTGGGGGTTATTTTTCGTGGTATGGCCTGGTACATATGCTTGTTGTTCCTGGTCAATTGAACGCCTACATGAACATTTTGGACAATCAGGTTCTTTCTACGCTCTGGCAATTTTATGAAATGAACGAATGTTACTTCCAGAACGACAACGCTCTATGTGACTTGCAGCCTCTGTCAAGCAGTGGTATCAAGACGTGGATGTAAAACGTCTTCCCTGCCCTGCTCAGAGTCTAGACTTGAGCCCCATAGAACATGTGTAGGACGCGTTAGAACGATGCTTACGGACCAGGGAACCCCGCCCGAAATCTACAGCTGAGCTGGCGACATTCTTGCAGCAGGAATGGACGTAAATACCCATAGCTGGTTTTTTTTCAAAATCTTGTTGAAAGTACGCTCAGAAGGGTTGCTAGTGTAATTGCAGTACGTGGGGGACCATCGCCCAATTAAAGCATGTATTATTTCCCTTATACTATCACATCTTGTTGTCCGGTCCATTATCGTTGGGTGGTGTATATTTAAAATGGCTACGTTTCTCAATTTCACTACATTTTAAAAACTTTATAATGACTTTATACTACTACTAATGACAAATTTTTTCCCAAAATTGAAAGATATGTCTCATTACCCTTGGCTAATACCAGAGGTTTAAGTTCATTTCTCCCTGGCGAATTCCTTACGTATTTCCTCATCTAATATTTCATCAGGTTTATCACTCATCATCCATGTGCAGGGAGTATAGATGCACTCCTCAATCGATTCCCGCACAGACATGCGGACATTGAAACGAAATAACGTCGCACTGGAGCGACACAACGGGCTATTGGCGACGGTCCGGGATGCTATTTTCCAAACCCTCACAGATACTACAACTGGGGGCGGGGCTAACCATAACGGCCAATGAGACTGAAATCAACCAAATATAAAATGATATCTTCCTTTAAAGAGCTTCTTTTCGTGAAGCAATGATGGTCTAATGGCTGAAGTCACCTACCTTCAGTTGTCGGCGGCGGCGGCGGTGGATGTCTTCTCGAGTTCGAACCCAGCTGGCGGAAAAATTTTTAGATCTTCCAAATTATTTTTAAAAAATTCCAATTTAATTCCTTTTGATTCTAAATTACTTTTCCTAATTTTTAATACCCTTTTTATATTTTTCCAAGCTTCCGTTGATTTTACATAAATAATCTAAGAACCACTCCTGAACTCACTACCAGCTGATATTTTTCAGCCCCTCTGCCTTCCCCTTTGTTTTAGGATGATGGTGTCGTATCCACCTCTGGTTTAGGACCATTCTGATGTAACAAAAAGCATACATAAAACACTAACTTATATAATTATTAACTTATATAATAAAAGGATACAATTTTCGGCTCCCACCTCTACCCACCCATAGCCATGGATCTGAAAAGAAAAGAAGAAAACAGAAAAATTATTTAACATGTTTCATTTATTACACTGCAAACAGGATCAGACAGGATTTCAGTTGTCTTTAGCGTAGTGAAGGTGATTCCTATCCAGCGCTTGCGATCATTGGCCGTTACGGTTAGCCCCGCCCCCAGTTGTAGTACCTATGAGGGTTTGGAAAATCGCGTCCGGGATGAAATCAGAAGGGGTCTGGACTGAACTGGACTGGATAATCACTTCCGGAGTGCCTACTGCAATGCAGCTTAACTCCCGTCATCAGGTATGTGTAACATAAAAATGATTTGCATAATTTAAGTGAGAAATTTATTTAGAAAAAATAAGTTAAATTGACTGGAAAAAATAAAAAGAGTTTTCAGCTGAACGAAGTTCGGAAAGATGGCGCCACCTCCTTAAGCGAAATCAGCAATTCAGTCGGTTACTCTTCTAAGTTAATGCCAACGGACTGAGAGCCCGTATACATGAAGTCCGGCAATTCCTTATTCAGAGGAACTTCGACTTATTCTTGGTCACTGAGACCCATCTTACCCCAGGATATAATCCACAAATCCCAAATTATATTCTGTATAAAAATGACAGGCCTATCACGCTTTCCGCGAGAACAGCTGTGGGTGGGACTTGTATTTACATCAAGCGGAACATCTCACACAAACTTATTCCAACTCCGCCACTTAACCTCATTGAAGCAACCCTGGTTGAGGTGAACTTGAGAGACTCACCCCCAATCAAAATTATATCAGCCTACGTTCCTCCTAAGTCTGGAACACGTAGTTTCCCGGAAGCTGATTACTCCAAATTATTTGCAATTGGAAATAATATTATCTTAGCAGGAGACCTTAACTCCCCGCACACTGCCTGGAACAATCATGTTTCCAGTCACTGGGGGACTAAATTAAAAGCTCTGGTAGATCGCATGCCAGGTGTGTCGGTCATGTTTCCGGATGACCCCACACATTTAAATAATCGTGGTGCCACTGACACTTTTCTTGATTTGGCTATCATGAAATATATCCCTTTTCAAAATTCGATCAGAGTTATAAATGATCTTAGCTCTGATCACCTCCCAGTGGAAATCACATTAAATACTTCCATTTTAACTGATAAATTACCAGACCTTGTCTCCACAAACTGGGGAGACTTCAACTTTAACTTAGCCAACACCCCCCTCCCGTCTCTTGATGTTATCTCTAACGTCGATATTGACAATTCAATTGCAACTTTAGGCACTAAAATTAAGGAAGCTTTTGATGCAGCCTCCAAACCAAAATTGAAACCTGTCCCTCCTCGTTTCTCTGAGGAGATCAGGTCCAAAATTAAGCATCGTAACCGAGTACGGAAACTTTGGCAACGTTATCGGGATCCCCAATCTTTAGAATTACTCCGTACGGCCAACAGAGAAGTCAAGTCCCTTGTAAGTTCTCACGCTCAAGAAAGATTGTCAGAACACATAGAGTCCCTAACGACTGATGACAACTCACTTTGGAGGAAAACCTCCCAATTGAAAAAATCGTACACCTCCATTCCGTCCCTTACTGGCGCAAGCGGTGAAATTGCTTCAACGGCAAAAGCCAAGGCTGAAGTTCTTGCAGACAGCCTTCAAGAACAGTTCCTTCCAAATCCAGTCCTGTCAAATCTGCTCACTCAGAATCACCAGGACATACACACCCAAGTTGAAGAGTTTTTAGATACTCCCTTCGGACCTGGTATCGAACCTGTGACCTTTTCAGAAGTTTCCCTCTTCATCTCTAACCTTAAAATCAAAAAGGCTCCTGGCATCGATGCAATTTCGAATCGCATGTTGAAAAACCTCCCCATTAAATTCATTTTGTTCATTACGTTTTTAATTAATGTAATGATTAAAAACTCGTTCTTCCCTCAAAGCTGGAAATTAGCGGTCGTTGTCCCTATTCCAAAACCTTCCCAAGACCATAAACTCCCTCAAAATTATCGTCCTATCTCTCTGCTCAGTTCCCTGAGTAAAATCTTTGAATTTATCTTGCTTATACGCATGGATGATTTCGTTCAGGAAAATAATTTAATTATTCCCGAACAATTTGGGTTTCGTAAGAAACACAGCACCAACCACCAGCTGTTGCGTGTCACTGAAATTATCCATGATGGTTATCGCAAAAAAGCACACACAGGTGTGCTATTCTTAGATATTGCCAAAGCATTTGACCGCGTTTGGCATGATGGACTTTTATTCAAGCTCATGCGACTTGGTTTTTCGGCCCATTTCATCTCCCTGATCAACTCTTATCTCAGTAATCGTTCGTTTAGTGTTAGAGTTGATCTTAACAATTTCTCATCCCACCGCCCCATTCGTGCCGGAGTCCCCCAGGGGTCCCTTCTGGGTCCCCGGCTCTTCAACTTATTCGTTAATGATATCCCTAAAACGCTGCACACTGAGTTGGCTATTTACGCCGACGACACCGCTATCCTGATACAGTCCAACAACATTCATCATATTCTATCGAGAATGCGAACGTACATTCGGGAACTTGAGGTCTGGCTCTCTGATTGGAGAATCAAAATCAATGCTTCGAAGTGCGCTCTCATGCTGTTCTTCCGGAAATACGCCCACTTCAAATACGGGTTCAATTTCGATTTGAACAATCCCGATTATTTGAATATCCCCCCTGTTGCTCTCTTTGGCACGCCTGTTTACTGGGTACGTAAGTACCGTTACCTGGGACTTGTGTTAGATCCAAAGTTGCTTTGGAACGATCACATAAAACGTGCCCTACGTAATGCGGCAATTGCCAAAGGGAAAATCTACTCGCTCATAGCCCGAAGGAGCAGGCTCTCCCTTCACAATAAACTCCTCCTCTACAAAGCCATCATTCGGCCAACACTGACGTACGGCTCACAAATATGGGTCGGTACAAATAAATTGAATTGGAAAAAACTGCAGAGTTTCCGCACATTGCGGACTATCACGGGAGCTCCTTACTATGTCCGGAATGAACATTCGGACCTCAAAATTAAACCCATTGCTGAATTCCTGCAGCACATTTCCGCCAAGTTCTTCGAAAAAATACCTCAGGTTCCAAACGAAGCACTTAGAGCATTACCACCTTATGACCCTTCGGTCAAAAGCTCTGCAAAAAGACCACGTGCCTTCTTGCAACAACACCTAGAAACTTACCCGCGGCGACCTAAACGTCAATGCGGCATGTTTCGTTTGGATCCTGATGTCTTTGACTTCAATTCCTAACTTTATCTCCCCATGCAAAATTTTTATTTTGCAAATCCCATATTGGATCATGACCCCTGTTGTCACTCGTAGACGCTGAGCATTTTTTGGACTCGACAGGACCCTAATTGAATCACTAAAACACAACAGTTTTATTTCTCTTTTTCGACCTTGTTTTTCTTTTTATTTATTTAAAATTTTTTAATCTTTTCTAACTTTTAAATGGATCATCGAAGTTTGCCACCTCTGAATGCGGTCACACTCTGGAAGGGAAACCGACTGGTTTGTCGATCTCGCTTCAGGAGGTGGCGCCATCTATCGGTACTTTGTTCAGCTGAAAGTTATGTTTTATTTCTAATCAGCCTTTTAAAATCATTTTTTATTTTTAAATTTTCTCTCTTTATTTAAGCAACTCAGATTTAAGTTACACACACCTGATGACGGGGAGTTAAGCTGCTTTGCAGTAGGCACTCCGGAAGTGATTGTCCTGTCCTGTCCTCTTCTAAGTTTTGACCGCTTTCGGCGATGACTAACTTCGATGATCCATTACTGTAAGTCAAGTATGGGCAACCTTTGGAAACTTGCGGGCTAAACTTTAGGATATTAATGAAGTCGCGGGCCGTATAGAATAGGTAGTTGGGAAAAAGTAATAATAATGCCGTTTATTTTATATATTTATAAAGTAGAATGGTAAAGTTACGTGAACAGAATAATATCGTATTGATTAAGCATTTACTTACAATCAGCAGAAATTATGAGAAGTTTGCGCTTGAACTTGAGAAACAAGAAAATCAATGTTGGGATCAATCCCACTAATGCACAGGCGCAGAGTGTTTTCCAAATTCTCATCTGTAAGCCTGGTTCGATACTTCGATTTGTTAGTTTTCATCATGGAAAAGAACTGTTCACATTTATAAGTGCTTCCAAATGCGCAAATCATTTTTCTTGCAAATGCTCTGAGCTGTGGGCACTTTTCTTCGGCAAGGTATGTCCTGTAGAAATCACTTAGCTCCACGTCTTTAAATTTTGACTTCAAATGTACGTCTTCTTAAAGCTCGATCAACTCCATTTGTAGGTGTGTGGGAGCCTTTCCTACACAGTGTTGCAAAGGGTGGAAAAAACCCGGTTTATTCCCGGGAATAAACCCGGTTTTTTGGGAAGAAAATTTTGAAAACTTCCAAGAATTTTGAAATTTTGGGAATTTTGAAAATTTTTAATGGTTTGTCTGGAAAATTTTAAAACAATTTTTTTAGAAACTCCTTAATAGTTCATAACAGCAACTTCAAATGTGTACTCTTTTGGCGGGCTCTAACAACTGTTTGCATTGACCATTTCAATTTTAGAAAATTTTCGTCCTTAAGAAATAGCATATCATTTATGCCTAAATTTTGCCATCTTGCAATTTACAAAAATTGAAACGTAAATATTAATGAGATTTTGTGGATATTACTAGTATTAATAGGCGCATGCGAAAACAATATTTTTGAGTTAAATCTTTTTTTGTCAATGAGCCATAAGAACAAACTTTTTAAGTGAACCCTTGTGAGCATTCAAACCTTTGCATAGTTCTGACTATATATTCTGAACCTTTGAATAATTCTCTGGATTGGCTGTTTCCTATTTATATTGTTATCGTTTTATGCAAATTGATATCCCAGTGAATTAATAAGTTTTTTTGACTAGCTCTTTGAATGTGATTACACTCTAATTTTAAAACTTTAATTACCAATTGATAAAGCTATCTTCCCAACATAAAATCAGGTTTTTATTATGTATAAGTTTAGTTGGAAATTTAAAAATCTAATTTGTTATTTATTGGAATTCTGAGCATTTTGTTTTTAAATTTTAATTTTGGTGTTTTTACTCAACACTTTAATGCATGAACTAGAAACATTGAATTTCATGAGTTCAGATCAATCTATATGAGTAATACTTATAATGCAATCAATGCTAAGAGCATGTTATTGAATTTTAACCTGCTATGTTTTGTACCTTTGACACCAGAGATACTTCTCCCCAAGGACTTTATTCGTTATATTGGGCGGCAAGACAGCGTATGACCGAAAGGCCTTGAGCGGGGCGTAGGATAAAAAACAACTTTTAATTGGGAACTCAAGCATTTAAAATTTAATTTAGTGTTCTATTTCATACTAATGGGATGATTTGAGTTCCAGATAGTGGTAAGCCAACTTAAACAATGTGGAGTCATTACACATCATAGTTTGGTCATGGCAATAAAAAGACTGCTAAATGCAGGTATTGCCACAAGAAGTATCTGGTACCAAATGCTACTAAGATGGCAAAGCATTTAGAAAAATGCGTTTAAAAACCCCAAATAATGTCTTTCCCTATATATTCTTTGGCAGATGCCGATGAACCTTCAGTTATTGTGAGATCCCAAGAGGTGATAATAGACGTTGAAACTATGTATATGGATCTAGGACTATCAGAATCTACAAATAGATCCTCTTGATATTGCGTTGTTTCTTTCAGCTATTAATCCCTCATAAAAGGCTTACAAGTGCCGGTGCCAAATTGAATCATCAGTAAAGTAGAGAGTAAATTGTAACTGATGTAAAGATAATATGAAATGTTTACAAAAGTATTGTTTTTGATGCAAACATTCATCTTATTTTTTGCTGCTAGGTCTCGGAACAAAACCATCACATCAACAATCATCTGGATTTGGATGTAAATGCTGATGTTGTTTATACAATAAAAATAAACCGATATTTTCCCCAAAAAACCCAAAAAAGAAAATTTAAATTTTATTGAAACAATTTTCCAGGTTGTAGTTATAGTATCTTAGGAGTAGCAAGAACTATGAATAGAAATACTGAGAAATACTCTCATACAAGTGAAGAAGGAACTTTTATTATCTTAATGCTAGTGCAAGTAATTTACATACATATCCAGATTAGACATTCTTACTCTGTGTTAATCTATATTGAGTTGAGTTGTGCTTGGACAGTTACAGTTAAGATTTACAAGTAATTAATTATGGATATCAAATATAAACAAATTATTGAACTAAATATATTAATAACTAAGATATTATAATACCTCCTTTTTTAAAAGGCATTACAATCACAAATACAAAATTAAAAAGTTATAGATCAAGTCTATCTGGCTTCTTTCTGATTCGCGTTGGATAACGTCTGCTTGGAACATCTGCAACAGGATTATCCTCATTTGCCCTTTCTGTAGGAAGATCAGCAGACTGTTGACTTTCAGGAGTGGGAGACTGGTAATCATGTTGGAGTTCTGTATCTGCCATGGTGATGGAAGTAGGTTGATCATAAGCTGGAGGTGTGACTGGTGAATCAACATAAATGAAATCATCTCGATGTTCAGGGAATGAAGAGCTAGCTGGACGGATCTGATCCATGTGTGCAAGATACTTCTTGTTGCTTATTTCAATCAACCAAGTCTTGGGACTCTTGGGCTTAATTAATTTGCCACGAATCCATCTGTTAGAAGGATCTCTATGGGATTTCACCCAAACGTCTTGACCACAGAATAAACTCTTGGTACTGGTGTGAGATCTGTCAAAGTATTGTTTTTGACATCTTTGCTTCTTTTCAACATGCCTTGCTGTAGATGGATGCAGTAACTCTAAGACCGTCCTAATGGGACGACTAAGGAAAAGCTCTGCCAGAGACGAGCCTGTTGTAGAATGAGGTGAAGATCTGTATTTAAGTAAAAATCTATTCACTTTGGCAGTTACTGTACTACCATCATTGGAGTCTAATTGCATTTTACTAAGTGAATGTTTAAAAGTCTGAATGGTACGTTCAGCTTGACCATTTGATTGGGGATGATACGCTGGAATGAGCGTCTGTAGAACTCCCAAGGATTTTAGAAAGAACCTGAATTCCCTGGAAGTGAATTGAGGTCCATTGTCAGAAACAACTTCTATATCTGGCAAACAGTTGTTGCAATACAGCAATTGTGCTTGCTGCTGATGTAGACGACATCTTTGCCACTTCTAACCACTTTGAATGACTATCCACAACAACAAGGTAGTCAATTTGGTCTTTCTGAGCAAAATCCAAGTGAATACGATCCCACGGTCCCTTTGGCCAGACCCATGATTGCATTGGTGTAACTGGAGGAGATTTGGCAACAATTTGGCAAGCTTCGCAATTAGCAGACATGTTTTCAATATCTTGGTCTAAATTAGGCCACCAAAAATGACTTCTAGCAACTGCTTTCATTTTCACAATTCCTGGGTGAGTATCATGAAGCAGTTCTAGCAAGTGCTTTCTATAGGCATTGGGAATTACTACTCTCATGCCCCATAATACACAATTCCTATCAACAGATAATTCATCTTTTCTGGAGAAATATGGCTTCAAATCAGGATTTTCAATTTTGTATGGAAAACCATTCTGAACATATTTAATCACACTTCCCAAAATTTTATCATTTCTAGATGCACTAGCAATGTCATCAGAAGTTACAGGTAACTCTGACAGATGGGAAATCTTGTAAATGTCCGATGGGTACAAGTCTCTACTTACGTCTTCATTAGGCAATCTTGAAAGAGAATCAGCATTCTGATGTGTAACACCTTTTTTTATACTTAATGGTGTAGTTATACGAAGACAAGAGCAATGCCCACCTCTGTAAGCGAGCAGCAGCCATGGTTGGTACTGCCTTAGTAGGAGAAAATATTGTAACCAAAGGTTGATGAACAGTGAAAAGTACAAAATTTCTTCCATACAGATACTGGTGAAATTTCTTGCAAGCAAAAATTATTGCTAGGGCTTCTTTTTCAGTTTGCGAGTAGTTGACTTCAGCCTTTGATAATGTCCGAGAGGCATAGGCTACAGGTTTTTCTTCACCATTTACAATGTGTGATAAAACAGCACCCAAACCAACAGGCGAAGCGTCACAAGATACTTGCAAAGGATTATTTTCGTTATAGTGAACCAATACTGCATCAGATGTTATAAGTTGTTTACACTGTTCAAATACATTGTGGCATTCTTCAGACCATGTCCAGGGAACATTTTTGTTTAGAAGGTTGTACAAAGGAGACAATAAAGTAGATGAATTTCTTATGAATTTAGAGTAATAGTTCAGTAAACCCAAAAATTATTTAAGTTGAGACACATTTTCTGGGGTTTTGATCTTCTTAATTGCTTCTAGCTTCTCTTGGGTTGGATGAATACCACTTTCATCAATTATATGGCCTAAAAACTCAACACTACTTTTAAAAAATTGACACTTATCTGCATTTAGTTTTGCATTATACTTTTGCAGTCTTGTCATTACAGTCTCTAATGTAGAAAAATGTTCTACTTCAGTAGCAGCTGAGATTAAAATATCATCTTGGAAGCATATAACTCTAGGTATACCTTGTAATATTTGCTCCATGACTGATTAAAAAATGGCTGCGGCTGCAGATATACCATACATCAATCTACTTGGGCGAACCAAACCCATGGGTGTATTGAGAGTTAATAACTCTTGAGAGTCAGCATCCAACTCAATCTGTTGGTATGCTTGTGACAGGTCTAATTTACTAAAATGTTTTCCTCCTCTCAAAGTAGCAAAGAGATCTTGCTGAGTAGGAAGAGGATATTGGTTTGGGTCAAGGTACTTATTTACAGTTACCTTAAAATCACCACACAACCTCACAGCATTATTTTTCTTCGGTACCACAACAACAGGTGTTGACCACTTAGAATGTTCAACAAATTGCCAAATATTATTCTTCACCAATCTTTTAATTTCATCAGTAACGGAGTTTTTTAAAGCATACGGAACAGGCCTAGCTTTGCAAAAAACAGGTTGACAATTTTCTTTCATTTTAAGAACAGCCTTAAAGTATTTAATCGGTTGATCACTTACTTGAAAAATATCTGTGTACTTTTTCTTGAGTGCTTCAACACTGTTGACACACTTTGAGGACACTGAAAATATCTCATTCCAATTTAACTTGAACACTGATAACCAATTCTTTCCAAAGAGAGCAGGTCGATTACCTTTTACAATAATTAGTGGTAACGAATGACTTTGGTGGTTGCACTGCACTTCAACGAGTATTTCTCCAACAACTGGGATTTCATTTTCGTTGTAGTCTTTTAATCTGGTTGATGATGGCACAATTTCAGTTCCGGGTAAATTGTTTTTCACCCACACTTCAGATACTATTGAAACATCAGCTGCAGTGTCTAGTTCCATGTCTAACTGTTTGTGATTAGCAATAACAGGAACAATGTATTTTTTTCTGCCTGAAACTTGATTTATGGAGTTCACGGCATAAAGGGAAGCCTCAGAGTCACATTCAACCCTTTCTACCTTTTTTGTAGATGAGCCTTTGTGTTTGCTCATGCAGACAGGTGAGATATGTCCACTTTTTCCACAAGCATGGCAGGTCGCAGATTTGTACTTGCACTTGGCAGAATCATGAGCAGCCCCACATCGGTAGCATTTGGAAAACTTCTTACACTGTTTACTCGAAGAAGCGTTTCTTGATGGCTGATGATATTTCTTTGACATATCTGAAGAGCTCTGACGGATTTTGTTGATGGCCGGTGTAAGTGTCTTCATATTTGCAGCATCGCTTTCAGCTATTTCTATGGCGACAGCCGTTTCCACCGCATCCGATAGCTTCAGAGCTTTCTTTGCCAGGAGTCTCTTTTGGATATTTTCGTTGCACAATCCACAGACGAAACGATCCCTCAGTGCTTCATCGAGAAACGCACCGAACTCGCATGTAGACGCCAACCTTCTCAGTTCTACTAAATATTGAGAAACTGATTCCCCAGCTGTCTGGTTCCGCCGATGGAAACGGAAACGCTCCGCAATGATGATTGGAGCAGGTTTGAAATGTTGTTTTAGTATGTCCGTCAATTCAGCATACGAGCATTCTTTCGGGGACTTCGGAAGTAGCAAATTCCGTAGAAGTTTGTAGGTATTTGATCCAATAGCTGATATAAATACAGACACCTTCTTGCCGTCTTTGATATCATTTGCGAGAAAAAAATGTTCCAGTTGTTCAACGTATAGATTAAAATCGTCCGACTCCTCGTCAAACGAATGCAACGCGCCGATTAGGCCTAACCTGCTCATAGTGAAACAGAACTGAACTTATAGCAATTACAAATTTTTGAGTTCGAATTATCCTCGTCGCCACTATAGCAGGGCTCGAAATATCCGGGTGCACAGGTGCACTGTGCACGTGAAAACAAAATTCTGCACCTAATTTTTTCCCGCTAGGCGCACCTGTGCACCTAATTTAAAAACTTAGGTGCACCTTGTGCACCTGTATTAAAAAATATATTTCGAGGCCTGCACTATAGTATCTTGGGAGTAGCAAGAACTATGAATAGAAATACTGAGAAATACTCTCATACAAGTGAAGAAGGAACTTTTATTATCTTAATGCTAGTGCAAGTAATTTACATACATATCCAGATTAGACATTCTTACTCTGTGTTAATCTATATTGAGTTGAGGTGTGCTTAGACAGTTACAGTTAAGATTTACAAGTAATTAATTATGGATATCAAATATAAACAAATTATTGAACTAAATATATTAATAACTAAGATATTATAGTAGTGTTATATATATATGGGGTATTCTCTTTATAGTTTTACTCAGCAGCAAACCAAAAGAAGCCACACAATGTGAAAAAATGGTTGGTTTAGTTTATTCCCTATGTTCCCCAAAGTTCCGAGTTTATTCCCCAAAATTCCCGTGTTTATTCCCCTCTTCCAAAATTCCCGGGTTTTTTGCATCACTATTCCTACGTCACTTTTCATCGGTGTTGCAAAAAGGTTAAAATAGCTATCCATGTTTTTAAAGTCGGAAAATCTATTAAAAAATTGCTCCGACAGTGATTTTAGTTCTTCAGCATATTGAGCGTAATCTATATTTTCGTGACTGGATAGTGTTGAAAAATGATAACAGCTTCCAGATCGCATTTGTGTTTCCCACAAGCGAAGTTTGTTTTGGAACGCTTTCAGATGGCTGTGCAATTCGTTTACCAACTGACCTTGTTTTTGAAGCTTCAAATTCAACTCGTTTAAGTGACCCGTGAAGTCTACTAGAAATGATAAATCACATAACCATTTCTGATCACTGACTTCAGGCAATGATTTTTCCTTGATTTCCATAAAATCGGCTATTTCCTGTCTAAGATCGTAAAATCTTTTCAGCATTTTGCCTTTGCTTAACCACCTTACTTCGCAAAAATATGTCACATCACCCTGTTCTGAAGAAAGGTCATCCAAAAATGCTTTGAACTGGCGATGGTTAAGCGCGCGGGATCGAATAATATTAATTGTCTTTATCACCACATCCATAACGTTCTGCAATCGAATTGACTAAGTGCACAAGTTTTGTTGGTGAATAATGCAATGTAGGAATATTAAATCTTCTTTTTGCACATTCAAGTTAATTGCTTTTTCTTTCAAAATTCCTATGAAGCCTTTCCGTGAACGAACCATAGAAGGTGCACCATCTGTGCAAACCCCAATTAATTTGCACAACTGCAAACGATACTGTTCAATAGCACTTTTAACCTCATGAAAAATATCTTCTCCAGTAGTGGTCCCTTTTAGAGGCTGTAAAGCCAGCAATTCCTCAGTTACAGTAAATTCTTTGTCAACGCCTCGTATAAAAATAGCTAGTTGTGCTGTATCAGACAAGTCGGTGCTCTCGTCCAAAGCAATTAAAAATGCTTCAAAATCAGTCACGCGATCAGCCAATTTTTCCTTGATATCACCAGCAATGATATCTATACGTCGAACAACAGTACGTCTTGATAAGTTTATTTTCTCAAATTCCTTTTTCTTTTCGGGACATAAAATATCTGAAATTTCTAACAGGCACTCTTTGACAAATTCTCTTTCACCGAATGGTTTCGATGACTTCGCTATTTTTGAGCTGACTATGAAGCTAGCTTTCACAACATTGTCCAGTTGTGTCCTTTGTTTACTAAAAATTTGTCGCTGTTTGTCCAAATTGGTGATTAGCTTTTGAATTTTATCTTTTCGCAACTGACCTGTGAGTGTATGCTGAGTAATATGCTTACTGGAATAATGCCGCTTCATATTGTATTCTTTTAAAACAGATATGGATTCATTACACAACAGGCAGATAGGCTTACAATTATGCATGATAAAAAAGTATTCATCAGTCCATCTTTCTTGAAATTGGCGACATTCCGTGTCTACTTTTCGCTTTTTAACACCAGACATACTTTCATACACTTTCCGAACTAAGAACTCCAAGCAACGTAACGCGATGAGTGTACCACCGACTTAAGAGGAGTTGAAAATATGACTGGGCGTGCGATCGGACATTCCACAAAAAAGGGGGAAATGCAGGGGTTCCAAGGACATATTTCAAAACAATTTGAAAGATGGTAAAATCGGACGGAGATGGTTTTTGACAAATTATTAAAATTGTAACTTTGAAGTACCGTATTTCTCCGAAAATAGGACCTGATCAAAAGTTAAACCATAGCACCTCTAAAATAAGACCTAGTTGTAATGATAGAAAAAACATAAGATAGAAAAAATTGTAAATAAAAATAAGTGGACTTATCGTTATCCTGTAGAATCGTTGATGATGACTCCTTGGCTGTCTTGGAGGAAGAGACCTATGACACAATGAAAATATCTAACTCCTCTTTAACAATAACAACTAATCTTTATTGTATTCTAAATGCTATGTGAGGACAGTTCAACTTTTCTACGAGGGAAAACTTTCTTAATATTATGAACCACAGTCGCTTCAGATAGGCAGCCAGACGGGCGTCAGCCTTTTTGTCTAAGTTTCAGAATGTGACCGAGACACCTGCACAAGAAGTATCAGTATTTTATGTCGGTGGGCGCCAGAAATCAGAGTATTGTTGGTTTGTATCAGTGTTTTTTTTAACAATCACATCCGCTAGTAAGGAATGGAATCAATAAGTGCAAGGCCTTTTCTCGGATACAATAAATAACGAAATTTATAATTATTATTCCCGATTATCCGTAGAATTGGGTGGCGTGATGTGTCGCCGATAACTTGTCTGGCGACTTCGAAACCTCGTTCTGATTTAATTTATTCAAGAAAACAGGCTCATCCATCTCATATATCCAATACTAATTTTATTAGTAATAATAACTTTTTTAGAGATAGTATTGAAATTACCTACTTTTACATTTTTATATTCAGGTTTGCCGCAAATAATTCAAGATATTTTTAGTGTGCCCGTGCCGTCAACTGAAAAAGATTGAGAAACACTGACCCACGTAGTTCAGGCTTTTGTTTCCCTCCCCCTCTCACTCTCTTGTTGGCGAGAACAGAGAATTTTTACTTCTTTTCGAGCACGATTTTAAAATGATCCGCGGGCCGGATCAAAAGCCGGGCCGGGCCACATCCGGCCCCCGGACCGGAGGTTGCCCATATATGCACTAGTACATAGAATTCTCCCGAAGTCTCCCGAAAGATAGCTCCAGGGATGCCTTGAAGGAAGAGAACGATTTCGGGCTCTAGCACTTCACTGACGTATCTGTTGCTATTCAGATTACCCTGAATTCGTAGCAGCTGAGGTCGTCCATGACACGAAATCGCACCCCAGACCATAACTCCGGGTGTTCGACCACTATGTCGTTCGATAACGCATTCTGGAAGGCAGCGTTCGCCGGCATATCGTCTAACACGAATTCATTCATCAATGTTCCACAAATTAAAGCGGGATTCGTCAGAAAAGACAACTTGTTGCCAATCAGCCCGACAGGCTATGTGCTCATGAGCCCATTGCAGACGCAGCCGTCGATGGTTTGGCGTGAGGGGGATCCTGTATAAAGGAATCCTTGCACGCAGTCCACGGTGCAGCAGACGTTGGCGAAATGACGAAGCCGAAATTAGTACACCTGTATCAGTAGACCAAAGTGCTGCCAAGTGCCTGGAGGAAGCTGTACGGCCATTCACCGCCATGTGGACCATGCGTCTATCATCCCGCGCTGACGTCCACTCCCAGTTTTTCGAGCTGTCCGGTGCTCGTCGATCCACTGCTCCCAAACTCGCATCACTGTGGAACTGTTCCGTTGCAAACGAGCTGCTATTGCGCGATAGGAAAATCCTCCTTCACGAAGGCCGATGATTTTCCCCTGTTCAAACTCCTCAAGTTGTTGAAATTTCACCGTATTTCGTCGTGGAGGCATACTTAGGTCTCACTAAACGTTTGCCACTAAAATATAACCATGCACCGTTTTCAACGTGCCGCTACAGCTCTCTATTTATACGCTTTTAGCATCACTTCAGAGGGCGCTGCTCACACCACACATCCGTGGTGGCTCTGAAACTTTACTAATTTGCATAACATCCTATAATTGACATTTGCACCAAATTTCATTTCATTCGGATGATTCCTTTATTGTGTTTCATTATTTGCAAACAGCAGTGTATATTTTGCAGTAAATAAAAAATTCATTAATTTTAACTTCTAAATAACATTTCTGCAATAAGTAAAACACTGGGACACAAATACAAACAAAATCTAAATTATGATAATTGAATAGGTAATGGTAATTTAAGTTAACGTCGTACTAGAGCAACACAACGGGCTATTGACGACGGTCCGGAATCAGTCCCTTAAGGGAAAGATTCGAGGACAACACCTCGTAATTTTGAACCACGGTCAGATGACGAAGCAACACCTGAGCTGGCACCCCACTCTCCAAACTTCCACGCCAACCCAACGTGAGGACTTTCGGCCACGACAGATTTAAGGTGCACCAGCCGCCTCAACACCATACGTTTACAAACATCCATGCCCGGACCCGGATTCGAACCAGGAACCTTCCGATCTAGAGGCTAACACCTTAACCACTATACCGGTTGGTCGGCGATAATTGAATAGGTAATTTTTAATTAACGTCGTACTAGAGCAACACAACGGTGTATTGACGACCGTCCGGGATCAATCCCTTATGAAAAAGATCCGAGGACAACACCATGTCATTTGAACCACGGTCAGATGACGAGGCAACACCTGAACTGGCACCCCACTCTCCAAACCAACCCAACATGAGGATTTTCGGCAACGACAGATTTAAGGTGCACCAGCCGCCTCTACACTATACGCTTACAAACATCCATGCAATGACACGGATTCGAACCAGGAACACTATCTACCTAGGATTCATGCAACAAAAAAGTTACTTCTGTAGGACATTACATAATCTCGGTGTTTATCGAAATTTTAGTTTTTAAGTGTGTAATTTCTTGGTCTGTAGGTATTTTAACCAACGTCGCACCGAAGCTACACAACGGACAATTGACAACGGCCTCGGTAAAATGGTAATGGTAATTTTAGTTAACGTCATACTAGAGCAACACAGCGGGCTATTGACGACGGTCCGGGATCAGTCCCTTAAGGGAAAGATCGAGGACAACACCTCGTCATTTTGAACCATGGTCAGATGACGAAGCAACACCTGAGCTGGCACCCCACTCTCCAAACTTCCACACCAACCCAACGTGAAGCTACGACAGATTTAAGGTGCGCCAGCCGCCTCTACACCATATGCTTACAAACATCCATGCCCGGACCCGGACTCGAACCAGGAACCTTCCCATCTAGAGGCTAACACCTTAACCTTTATACCAGTTGGTCGACAACGGCCTCGGATCAATCACCTAAGGGAAAAATTCGAGGACAGCACCAGGTAATTTTGAACCATGGTTAGATAACAAAAAAAAAGAGATAGGTAGGTAGTTAATTAACATCGCAATTTAATACATGGTTCATCGCAACGGGCTATTGGCGATAAATATCAATGCACAAGGGCTTTGTGTGTGACGCTCATTTTACATTGTATTTTAAATCTGTTTCATATTTTTAATCTACATTCTGTTTATTAGATTTTCTTACAGGGAGATAGAGGACCTTTGGCCCAGAAGCTTCCACTAAATTTCACCCTCCTTGTATGCGACTTTCCTTCTCAAAGTGTAAAGTAAGCATTTTTATGCTGGGAAATAAAAAAACAATTTCCTACAAAAATGGTTTGTTGGATGGCGCCTTTTTGTGGTTGCATTACTTACATTTGTGAGAAGTTTTTCAGACGGAGACCCTGTTTACTTTTGAGCGAACTTGTTTTTGAATTGTGATCAGCAGTTGCAAGAAACAAAGCAATACAGTTCGCCATTTGATCTACAGAGAAAGAGAATTGCCGCGTCAGACTCTTCAATGCTAAAAAGTTTTTCGAATTGTAGGTGGTGGATTTTTGACCGGAGTGAACTGCGGCTCTCACAAATTTTATATCCTACGTCAGCAAATGTTAATCAGCAGTTATGATAATCCACTTCCCTTGCGATGTATGGAAACTAAGACTACGAATGCTCAACCCTTTTTAAAGGTTTCTGTATTCCCTGTAACTTTCTGAAATATATCAAACACGTATCTTTTACATACAAAAATTCAATCCCACTTATACATCTCCTTTCCCGGTTTCATTCTGGATTGTCGCCAATAACCCGATATGTTCCTCCAGAGCGAAAAATTTGAAATACCTACCTACTCTCGATTGGTAATTTGTAATTTTTAATTAACGTCGTACTAGAGCAACACAACGGGCTAGTAACAACGGTTCGGGATCAACCCCTTAAAGGTAATGGTAATTTTTAGTTAATGTCGTACTAGAGCAACACAACGGGCTATTAAAGACGACCCGGGATCATTCAGTTAAGGGAAAGGTCCGAGGACAACACCTCGTAAGTTTGAACCACAATCAGATGAAGAAGCTACCAATCCCCTACGGGAAAGATCCGAATAGATCATCACGTCATTTTGGTAATGTTAATGTTAATTTTTAGTTAACATCGTACTAGAGCAACAACGGGCTATTGACGACGGTCCAGGTAATTTGTAATTAAAGTCATACTATAGCAACACAAACGGGCTATTGACGACGGTACGGGATCAGTCCCTTAAGGGAAAGATCGAGGACAACACCTCGTCATTTTGAACCACGGTCAGATGACGAAGTAACACCTGAGCTGGCACCCCACTCTCCAAACTTCCACACCAACCCAATGTGAGGACTTTCGGCCACAACAGATTTAAGGTGCACCAGCCGCCTCTACACCATACGCTTACAGACATCCATGCCCGGATTTGAACCAGGAACCTTCCAATCTACAGGCAAACACCCCACCAGACCGGGTATCTTCACTCGAAAACCTTAGTTAATAGTTTATAACGGAGCCTCACTTCGGGAACTTGAACAAAACGATGATTTTCTTAACCAGCGAAGGCAGCCATTCTAGGGAACGCGGTAGCCCAGTTGGAGGAGTAACGTTCTAACAAAAGGAGGGTTCCCGAGATCGGATCCCCAAATCGTCGTGTAGAAAGGGGAATTGGTACGCGTTAAATCTGTCGGTGGCCTCAAGTGTTCTCATGTTGGTGTGGTGTGTTAGGAGCGTGGGGTACCAGCTTAGGTGTGACCTCGTCACCGGACAGAGGTTCAAAAGTACGTAGTGTTGTCGCCGACCAACCAGTATAGTGGTTAAGGTGTTATATATATATATATATATATATATATATATATATCCTCTAGATCGGAAGGTTCCTGTTTCGAGTCCGGGTACGGGCATAGATTTTTGTAAGCGTATGATGTAGAGGAGGTTGTTGCACCTTAAATCTGTCGTGGCCAAAAGTCCTCACGTTAGGTTGGTGTGGAAGTTTGGAGAGTGGGGTGCCAGCTCAGGTGTTGCTTCGTCATCTGACCGTGGTTCAAAATTACGAGGTGCTGGCCTCGGATCTTTCCCTTAAGAGATTGATCCCGGACCGTCGTCAATAGCCCGTTGTGTTGCTCTAGTACGACGTTAAATACAAATTACGTGTTGTTGTCCTCGAATCTTTCCCTTCGGGTTTGATTCCGGTCCGTCGCCAACTGAAGTGTGACCTCTTCATCTAACGTGATGCTGCCCTCGGATCTTTACCGTGGGGATTGTTCCCGTACTGTCAATAGCCGATGTGTTACTCCAGTGCGACGTAAATTAACTATCTACTGAACTTATAACATAGATGGCAATGGATGGTAGTTCAATGTAGTCGCACTGGATGCTATAGAGAACGGGCTTTTGCCAACGGTCTGGGTACGGCTATTTTAATTAGCGTCGAACTCGAGCAACACAGCGGGCTATTGACGACGGTTCGGGATCAATCCCCTAAGGGAAATATCCGAGGACAACACCTCGTCATTTTGAACCACGGTCAGATGACGAGGCAACAACTGAGCTGCCAACCCATTCTCCAAAATTCCACGCCAACCCAACGTGAGGACTTTCGGCTACGACAGATTAAGGTGCACCAGCCGCCTCTACATCATACGCTTACAAATATCCATGCCCGAACCCGGATTCGAACCAGGGACCTTCCGATCTAGAGGCTAACACCTTAAACACTATACCGGTTGGTTGGCTGACGACAGTTCGGGATCAATGAGTCCCTTAAGGCAGTGGTCCCCAACCCCCGGGCCGCGAACCGGTACCGGTCCGTGGATCAAATGGTACCGGGCCGTTCAAGGAACATTAAATTATTTCCATTTTATTTACTGTGGTGTATATCTCTCGGGTTTGTGCGGTTCTTATCTATGAAATGTCCACTCAAATTAGGAGGCAGTAAATCAGAACTTGGAAATTTGTTCTGTTACTAGAGCTTCAATTATGATTTCTGAATTCTCTATTTTCCAATTTTGACAAATGTGACAATTGTTTTCAAGTTGGCAGACAAAGTAGCTGCATTTAAAGCAAAACTGGAGTTGTGGGACGGCGCGGGCATTTTGGACATGTTTCAGACATTAACGGGGATTTTAGGCGAGACTGAGCCTGAACATTCATTCTCCCAGTTGGTGCACGATCACCTGTCTTCGCTTTCAAAAGAGTTCGAGCGCTACTTCTCAACCACAAAAGACCCACGAACTAGTAAGGAATGGATCCGCAACCCATTTGTCAACAAATCAGGCGAATCTAGCATGTCTGTGCAAGAAGATCAACTGCTGGAGATTGCAAATGAAGGCGGTCTTAAAACTACGTTCGAGACAACAACTCTGCCGGTGTTCTGGATTAAAGTCATGGCGGAATACCCTGAGATTGCCACCACAGCACTTAAATTCCTAATGACATTTCCGACAACCTGTCTTTGTGAAGCGGGGTTTTCTGCAGTGACAGCAACCAAAACAAAACAACGGAATAAACTGGACATAAGCAACACACTTCGGGTGTTATTCTCTCCTATTAACACCAGATGAAACCGTCTCGTCGCAAAGAAACAAGCTCAGGGTTCTCGTTGATTTAGCGTTCTAGCGAGTTAAAATGTTAAATCACTTTATATTCATTTTTTGGTGTAACTGTATTTGATTTTGAAGGCATGTTTAAATACAATTAAATTAAAATTATTAAATCAAAACAATCTAAAATATAAACAATCAACGTCCCCCCCCCCTCAGCGGGCCGCGTTAAAATTATCAAACGTTGATCCGGTCCGCGGCGATAAAAAGATTGGGGAGCACTGCCTTAAGGAAAAGATCCGAGGACAACATCCAGCCGCCTCTACACCATACGCTTACAAACATCTATGCGGGAAACGGATTCGAACCTGCCAACGGCCCGTTATCCATCCAGGAAAAAAGGTGTTCACGACTAGATGTCAATCCACTTCACTGGTTTTGACACTCTTAAAACTTCCCCGCCAACGTCCAATTGTGATAGTGTCTGTTAATTGGTAATTTTTAGTTAACGTCGTACTAGAGCAACACAACGGGCTATTGACGACGGTCCGGGATCAGTCCATAAGGGAAAGATCCGAGGACAACACCTCGTAATTTTGAACCACGGTCAGATGACGAAGTAACACCTGAGCTGCCACCCCACTCTCCACACCAACCCAACGTGAGGACTTTCAGCCACGACAGATTTAAGGTGCACTATCCGCCTCTACACCATACGCTTACAAACATCCACGTCGGACCCGGATTTGAACCAGCCGACGGCCCGGGATCCATCCAGGAAAAAAGGTGTGTAAAAATGCTTGTCACTACTGTTACTTTCTCGTAAAAAGTTTATTTACTTTGAATGTGTATTACGTCAGTTTAAATTATGTTATTAGTGGAAAATTATACGCTACTTTTAAAATGTACTTGCTAAATTTAGAATAGACCAAAAATATATTAACTGATGAAAATCATCTTCCTTTTAATAAAGCTATTTGAAGAGTTTTCAGGTCCAAAAATTTATTATGAAAATATTTAGTACTTATATAAATGTATGTGTAATTTGCCCTTTAAAAATTATATGCCGACCAACCGGTTTAGTGGTTAAGGTGTAAGCCTCTAGATAGGAAGGTTTCTAGTTCGAATTTGGGCATGGATGTTTGTAAGCGTATGGTGTAGAGGCGGCTGGTGCACCTTAAATCTGTCGTGTAATCCAACAAATCAATTTTGGTTGCACTGCCTGCCCCGTGGAAATGCATTATGCCTTAGAATCAACTTAACGTTTCGAAAAATTATTGTTTAAATTAGTGATAATCCCCATATGAACCCCTGAACTGGAACGCAGTGTAAATAGGGATGTACACTAAACGATATTTGGAAAACGTTACAATTTATATTTATGCCTTAGTGAATGTTATTTTTTATTTACATCTCTTTTATTGTTATTTTAAAGAACCTTTTTTATGCGTGTCTTACCACATACACTAAATTTTGGATTTGAACATGTTTTCCTTGTAATTTTTTTAAATTGAACAAAAGAAAACTCACCCATATGCCACCGAAGTACAACACGGGATTTACAGAAATAAGTTGATTAAACAAAGAAACAGTGGAACAAAGTTAATTAAACTAACAAGATTTGATGACCTTAACAAATGAGAAGAAACGTAGATGACTCCTTGTTCATTTGAAGAAGTTATACTCGTGTAGAAATCGAAACCATATGTTACTTTTTTAATTATTCTTTCCTAGTCAAATTATTTTTTTATTTAAATAAATGTGTCTAAAATTTAGTGATTCAATTTTTTACAAACTTTTTTAAATTAAATTTTCTTTGACTTACTGTAAAATGTTAAGATGCTTTTACACAAAAATTAGATACTATTACACATATTTTAATAATTATTTTGAAAAAATACGATTGAAACATATAAATTAGCTATTATTAAAAATTTTTAAATGCAGATTACAAAAAAAATTCGGTGGAGTGGTAGCATCCGATACGTTAGGCCGCCAAAGCGATTGTTAACGCCAAATCAAGATGGCGGCTGATGTAAGCAATTCCAAGATGGCCGCCATATACAACGTGAACCTTTGCATACAGTGCATAAATAATAATAATAATTTGTTTAAAAATTAAGAAAAAAGCAATATAAATTTCACTTGAAAATTTTCTAATATTTCAGTCTGGTTTTCTCCGAACATGTACGCAATTTTGCGTCAATTTCATCCTAGTTTTGTCACTTAAAAAAAAAAATTAAATAAAAAAAATAATAATTTATAATTGTTAAAAAAAAAAATTAATAAAAAAAAAACCCGCGATTTTTTTAAAACGTCCGGATTTTTATCAATTTTGAATTAGAAACTTTGCAATGCATAGAAAATTCAAAACAAGAAATCTTTTTTTAATAAGGTAGTTCTTTTCTGTGATCATAATCCACACAAAGGTTTTTGATGAGAAAAAAAAAATCTAAAAATTCTTCTGCTATCCATAAGTGTGAAAAAATATTTTTTCACAATTTTTCTAGCAATTAGCATTATGTGAGCAACTCAATGGGGATATTCCAGGTTATAGAGCCATATATGGAAAAGCAAGACAAATATTTTTATTGTAACGACTTTACAAGAGGAAATTGTTTTTTAGAGAAGTCAAAGCGTATTGCGCTTAAGGTTTCAATGCGTTTAAACCAGTATACCGGGAGAAATTTGTTTGTAGATAAGTCACAGCGTATAACGCGCGATCCCCGCCTGCCGGCTACCTCGCCGCCCCTCCGGGGCCGGCGAGGACCTTTCACCGTTGGCTTCCATGCGTATAAGTCACCGTATTGGGTGCCCACCCAAGCATAGTCCAGTGTTTGTAATATAACCAAAAGCTAAACAAAAATCAAACTTACCCTCATAGCCGGGTCCTTGAAATTCTGACTATGGTTAACAGTCATATGCTCGAATCGATAACCCTTGAACTCTTTGTCCTTCTTGTATTGATACCAGCATATGACTTCCAATAGTCAGAAATTTTTGTAGTTCCTTGCAAAATTCAGCTCTGAATTACCTCAGCCAAAACTTTCTGGTTCCTATTTTTCACCTCAACCATAAAACATTTATCCGTCCCTCGTTCAAGTCCTCCAAACACCCATTTACCATCCAATTTCTTACTCCTGTTATACTTTCTTTTGCCAAACTTTTGTCCTATCTTTCTACATTTCCACTCCTACCTATCACCAGCATCCTTTCTCAATGTTAAAATCATATCATTCTCACATGAAAGACATTTCACCCTCTTCCCAATCAAGCTACTACATGTTTGCAAAAAAAAACATTTTCTAACGTTCAATAACACTATCCACTGCTATATCAAATCAACTAAGGGGAAATGAGCAACCAAAAGGGGAAAAAAATTCTAAATTCCAATCTGCAATTTCAAAAATCAAATTTAATCCAAATTTTTTTTTCGAAATTTTAATTGAAATTTAAATAAAGTGACAAATTTAAAAAATTGTAACTTACAATCTGCTTTCCAAACTTATCCTAAAAATTTTGAAAATTAATAAAACAAGTCGATTTTATAAATCAAGAGCAAAATTCATATGCACCCAACAATTTCAAAGACTGTCTAAATTTTAATTCCGTTCTACATTAAAAATAAAAGTGGAAAAGCGTATTTTCTTCCTTAACCAATCATGAGACCGGTTTATTATCGTCAGGAGAAAATATCTAGGGTTGCCTTAAAACTAAGAAAATCGCAAACGGGAAGGTTACCACAATTGGCAATACATCGCTCGAAAGTTGTAACGTATCGGATACTACATACCATCCAAAAATTCTTTTAAATTTACAATTAAGACATTTAGCAGTTTGATCTCTGAAAGCGTGTTTTTATGTAAGAAAAGAAAATAAGAAAAGAAACCTGTAAAAGTAAAATATTTGTTACCTTTAGTTGAAACTTTGCAAGATCCATACTATGAAGATGTTTACTTGTACATTTGAAGTAGTGAAAATGAATAATAATAATAAGCTTTTAGTCCTTGAAGTTCTAAATTAAATGTTCTTTTTTTCTAATGCTCTTGCAAACCATACATTTTACTAAACATATGAACTTCTTTTTATTAACTTGAAAACTTTGTGTATATTATGCAGTTTAAATTGCGGAGCCAAATGCCAATTTTGTACAAGTATTTTACAAGATACTTTGTATAGGTCTTTTATAATTTTAGATATACTACATTGCTACATTAAATGGATAGTAAGTGGTTTCTGTGATTTTGATGATAATGTGTACACTTCTAGGCTGCTAAACAAAATAATTTTTTTTGCCCTTTCTTGATAGTTAATGCATAATATAAAGATTTACTCACACCACAGTTTTACACATGAGTAAAACTAAAAAACAACTTAAAATTTTAAATACTAATTAATTTTTAAACTAACAAATATCATTGAAATAATGTTTAAGCATGAATTCTATGTATCTTCAAACAATCTCTGCAAAAAAATTATTCTAAAACATATTGAAAAATAATGCTAAAACATATTGAAAAATAATTATAAAGCATATTGAAAAATAATTCTAAAGCATATTGAAAAATAATTCTAAAGCATATTGAAAAATAATTCTAAAGCATATTGAAAAATAATTCTAAAGCATATTGAAAAATAATTCTAAAGCATATTGAAAAATAATTCTAAAGCATATTGATAAATAATTCTAAAGCATATTGAAAAATAATTCTAAAACATATTAAAAAATAATTCTAAAACATATTGAAAAATAATTCTAAAACATTTTGAACGAAGTCATCCTGAAACAAAGTAAACTATATAAGACTTTTTAATTGAAAAATAACCAGGATTCAGATATTTTACACAAAATAATGCATTATAGTAAAAACAAAAGAATCTAATTTTACATGCCTGCATTTTTTTAGAGACATATATTTCCTATGAGCCAGTTATTAAATGCAGTCACCTCAGCTTTTTGGGCAATGCAGATGATTTTTGTGATGACCACATGATTGTTTTTCGATCTCTTTGTTGCTGCTTAGAGCACATAGTGCATCGAATTTTGGACACCCAAACTGTTCCAAGTTGGTGTTCGGATTATTCAAGTTATATAAGCGATGTTTCTCAACACAGACACCTTTGTAAGCTCTCTCTCTTTCTTTTTTTCCACTCTTTTGAGGTCCAACTCTTTCGAGGTCCAACTCTTTCGAGGTCCAGCTCCTTTTTGGTCGAATTCTTTATAATTTTTTTTGCCCAACAAGAAAAAAAAACGAAAATAGTGTAGCAAAAAACAGTAAAAAAGTCAAGCTAAAGAACCATACAAAATTCGAGAAAAAATCCAAGCGAATATAAACAATAAAAAAAGTTGTGCAATAAAGGTCAGTCAAAAAAGCCAAGTAAAAAAATTGTGGTAGAACCGTTTTTTGGGCCAACTGTTTTTTTTGTCCAACTCTTTTTTGGTCCAACTCTTTTTTGGTCCAACACTATCGTGGTCCAACTCTCTTGAGGTCCAACTCGTTTGAGGTCCAACTCGTTTGAGGTCCAACTCGTTTGAGGTCTAGCTATTTCAGGTCCAACACTTTTGAGGTCCAGCTCTTTTTTGGTCGAATTTTTTCTAATTTTTTTATGTCCAACATCTTTTTGTTCTAATTATTTTAACAACTGCAATGAAAAAAAAACGAAAATAGTGTAGCATAAAAGTCATCCCATAAAAAACAGTAAAAAAGTCAAGCTAAAGAACCATACAATATTCCAGAAAAAAATCCAAGCGAAAATGAACAATAAAAAAAGTTGTGCAAAAAAACCAAGCAGAAAAGGTCAGACATAAAAGCCAAGTAAAAACAATGTGGTAGAACCTTTTTTTGGTCCAACTCTTTTTTGGCCCAACACTATCGTGGTCCAACACTATCGTGGTCCAACACTATCGTGGTCCAACACTATCGTGGTCCAACACTATCGTGGTCCAACTCTTTTTCGGTCCAACTCTTTTTCGGTCCAACTCTTTTTCGGTCCAACTCTTTTTCGGTCCAACTCTTTTTCGGTCCAACTCTTTTTCGGTCCAACTCTTTTTCGGTCCAATACTTTCGTGGTCCAATACTTTCGTGGTCCAATACTTTCGTGGTCCAATACTTTCGTGGTCCAATACTTTCGTGGTCCAACTGTTTTGAGGTCCAACTCATTTGAGGTCCAACTCATTTGAGGTCCAACTCATTTGAGGTCCAACTCTTTTTCGGTCCAACTCTTTTTCGGTCCAACTCTTTTTCGGTCCAACTCTTTTTCGGTCCAACTCTTTTTCGGTCCAACTCTTTTTCGGTCCAACTCTTTTTCGGTCCAACTCTTTTTCGGTCCAACTCTTTTTCGGTCCAATACTTTCGTGGTCCAATACTTTCGTGGTCCAATACTTTCGTGGTCCAATACTTTCGTGGTCCAATACTTTCGTGGTCCAATACTTTCGTGGTCCAATACTTTCGTGGTCCAACTGTTTTGAGGTCCAACTCATTTGAGGTCCAACTCATTTGAGGTCCAACTGTTTTTCGGTCCAACTCTTTTTTTGATCGAATTTTTCTAATTTTTTTTTGTCCAACACTTTTTTGTTCTAATTATTTTAACAACTGCAATGTAAAAAAACAATCGAAAATTGTCAAGCAAAAAAGTCATGCTATAAAAAACGGTAAAAAAAGTCAAGCTTGAGGTCGAACTGTTTTTCGTGCAACTGTTTTTGGTCCAACTCTTTTTCGGTCCAACTCTTTTTCGGTCCAACTCTTTTTCGGTCCAACTCTTTTTCGGTCCAACTCTTTTTCGGTCCAACTCTTTTTCGGTCCAACTCTTTTTCGGTCCAACTCTTTTTCGGTCCAACTCTTTTTCGGTCCAACTCTTTTTCGGTCCAACTCTTTTTCGGTCCAACTCTTTTTCGGTCCAACTCTTTTTCGGTCCAACTCTTTTTCGGTCCAACTCTTTTTCGGTCCATTTCGTTTGAGGTCCAACTGTTTTGAGGTCCAACTGTTTTGAGGTCCAACTCTTTTTTTGATCTAATTTTTCTAATTTTTTTTTGTCCAACACTTTTTTGTTCTAATTATTTTAACAACTGCAATGTAAAAAAACAATCGAAAATTGTCAAGCAAAAAAGTCATGCCATAAAAAACGGTAAAAAAAGTCAAGCTTGAGGTCGAACTGTTTTTCGTGCAACTGTTTTTGGTCCAACTCTTTTTTGGTCCAACTCTTTTTTGGTCCAACTCTTTTTCGGTCCAACTCTTTTTCGGTCCAACTCTTTTTCGGTCCAACTCTTTTTCGGTCCAACTCTTTTTCGGTCCAACTCTTTTTCGGTCCAACTCTTTTTCGGTCCAACTCTTTTTCGGTCCAACTCTTTTTCGGTCCAGCTCTTTTTCGGTCCAGCTCTTTTTCGGTCCAGCTCTTTTGAGGTCCAGCTCTTTTGAGGTCCAGCTCTTTCGAGGTGCAACTGTTTTTCGGTCCAACTGTTTTTTGGTTCAACACTTTCGTGGTCCAACTGTTTTTTATCCACCTGTTATTTTGGTCCAACACTTTTGAGGTCCAACTCTTTTTTGGTCGAATTCTTTAGTCAAGCAAAAAATACCGAGAAGAAAGTAAAAAAAACACGAAAAAACAAAAACAAAGAAAAAATGTCGATTAAAAACAAAGCAAAAAAACTTAGCAAAAGAAAAAACCATACAAAAATCATATTAGAAAGTCAAGCAATTAAACCAAGCAAGAAAATTTGAGCAAAAAAGTCAAGCATGAGAAGTCAAGCAAAACAAAGCCAAGAAAAATTGTCAAGCATAAAAAAATCAAACATAAAAACCAATAAAAAAATGTCAAGCAAAAAGCAAAAGACAAACGAAAAATCCAAGCAAAAAATAGTGATACAACAGTCGAGCTAAAAAGTAAAGCAAAAGAAAAGTCAATAAAAAAATCAAAACAAAGAAAAAATGTCGTTTAAAAAACCAAACAAAAGACAAGCGGAAAATTCAAGGACAAAAAACAACCAAAACATCCAAACAAAAAAAGTCGAACAAAATAAAACAAGTTAAAAAAAACTTTAAAAAAAAGTCAAGCAAAGAAAGTTAACCCAGTAAAAAGACAAACAAGAAAAGAAACTAAGCAAAATAAACCAAGCAAAAACCAATCGAAAAAATGCAAATTTAAAGAAAAAACAAGCAAAAGAAAAGACAGTAAAAAAAGTCAAACTGAAAAACAAACAAACCGAAAAAAGCAAAAAAAAAAAAAAAAACGAAAATATGCAAAAAATCCAAGCAAATAAAGTTGAGCTAGAATAAACGAGCAAAGAAAGTGAAGTGTAAAAATTTAGCAAACAAAATGAAACAGAAAAAGTCATGTTTAAAAAAAAGAAAAAAAAAACCATGCATAAAAGTCCAAAAAAATTAAAAATTAAACCATATTAAAGAAAAAAAACCATGCAAAAATCCAAGGAAGAATACCAAGAAAAAAATAAGCAATTAAAACGAGCAAGAAATGTTGAGCAAAAAAGTAGAACAAAAAAATACAGAATTGAAAATGATCTATAAAAACAAATTATCTTTATAGCTAAAGCAGGAAGAAAATTTACTGCTGAAGAAAAAAAAATGATAAGCTTCAAGAACTTAATGTGAGCTTGCAGACCCAGCTGTTAGTATTGCTAAGTGCAAATGGTATGTTAAATATATCTTTTGGCTTTCTCAATGTCTGACAAATAGATATGAGCATTGGATACATTTTTTTTGTTGACTTTTTAGATGTAAATTTTTATTGTTTTAAGAACTGTTGCAGATAACATAAGTATAAAAAAGTTACAATACTAAGAACACACACATCTTTAGTTACAATACTAAGAACACACACATCTTTAGTTACAATACTAAGAACACACACATCTTTAGTTACAATACTAAGAACACACACATCTTTAGTTACAATACTAAGAACACACACATCTTTAGTTACAATACTAAGAACACACACATCTTTAGTTACAATACTAAGAACACACACATCTTTAGTTACAATACTAAGAACACACACATCTTTAGTTACAATACTAAGAACACACACATCTTTAGTTACAATACTAAGAACACACACATCTTTAGTTACAATACTAAGAACACACACATCTTTAGTTACAATACTAAGAACACACACATCTTTAGTTACAATACTAAGAACACACACATCTTTAGTTACAATACTAAGAACACACACATCTTTAGTTACAATACTAAGAACACACACATCTTTAGTTACAATACTAAGAACACACACATCTTTAGTTACAATACTAAGAACACACACATCTTTAGTTACAATACTAAGAACACACACATCTTTAGTTACAATACTAAGAACACACACATCTTTAGTTACAATACTAAGAACACACACATCTTTAGTTACAATACTAAGAACACACACATCTTTAGTTACAATACTAAGAACACACACATCTTTAGTTACAATACTAAGAACACACACATCTTTAGTTACAATACTAAGAACACACACATCTTTAGTTACAATACTAAGAACACACACATCTTTAGTTACAATACTAAGAACACACACATCTTTAGTTACAATACTAAGAACACACACATCTTTAGTTACAATACTAAGAACACACACATCTTTAGTTACAATACTAAGAACACACACATCTTTAGTTACAATACTAAGAACACACACATCTTTAGTTACAATACTAAGAACACACACATCTTTAGTTACAATACTAAGAACACACACATCTTTAGTTACAATACTAAGAACACACACATCTTTAGTTACAATACTAAGAACACACACATCTTTAGTTACAATACTAAGAACACACACATCTTTAGTTACAATACTAAGAACACACACATCTTTAGTTACAATACTAAGAACACACACATCTTTAGTTACAATACTAAGAACACACACATCTTTAGTTACAATACTAAGAACACACACATCTTTAGTTACAATACTAAGAACACACACATCTTTAGTTACAATACTAAGAACACACACATCTTTAGTTACAATACTAAGAACACACACATCTTTAGTTACAATACTAAGAACACACACATCTTTAGTTACAATACTAAGAACACACACATCTTTAGTTACAATACTAAGAACACACACATCTTTAGTTACAATACTAAGAACACACACATCTTTAGTTACAATACTAAGAACACACACATCTTTAGTTACAATACTAAGAACACACACATCTTTAGTTACAATACTAAGAACACACACATCTTTAGTTACAATACTAAGAACACACACATCTTTAGTTACAATACTAAGAACACACACATCTTTAGTTACAATACTAAGAACACACACATCTTTAGTTACAATACTAAGAACACACACATCTTTAGTTACAATACTAAGAACACACACATCTTTAGTTACAATACTAAGAACACACACATCTTTAGTTACAATACTAAGAACACACACATCTTTAGTTACAATACTAAGAACACACACATCTTTAGTTACAATACTAAGAACACACACATCTTTAGTTACAATACTAAGAACACACACATCTTTAGTTACAATACTAAGAACACACACATCTTTAGTTACAATACTAAGAACACACACATCTTTAGTTACAATACTAAGAACACACACATCTTTAGTTACAATACTAAGAACACACACATCTTTAGTTACAATACTAAGAACACACACATCTTTAGTTACAATACTAAGAACACACACATCTTTAGTTACAATACTAAGAACACACACATCTTTAGTTACAATACTAAGAACACACACATCTTTAGTTACAATACTAAGAACACACACATCTTTAGTTACAATACTAAGAACACACACATCTTTAGTTACAATACTAAGAACACACACATCTTTAGTTACAATACTAAGAACACACACATCTTTAGTTACAATACTAAGAACACACACATCTTTAGTTACAATACTAAGAACACACACATCTTTAGTTACAATACTAAGAACACACACATCTTTAGTTACAATACTAAGAACACACACATCTTTAGTTACAATACTAAGAACACACACATCTTTAGTTACAATACTAAGAACACACACATCTTTAGTTACAATACTAAGAACACACACATCTTTAGTTACAATACTAAGAACACACACATCTTTAGTTACAATACTAAGAACACACACATCTTTAGTTACAATACTAAGAACACACACATCTTTAGTTACAATACTAAGAACACACACATCTTTAGTTACAATACTAAGAACACACACATCTTTAGTTACAATACTAAGAACACACACATCTTTAGTTACAATACTAAGAACACACACATCTTTAGTTACAATACTAAGAACACACACATCTTTAGTTACAATACTAAGAACACACACATCTTTAGTTACAATACTAAGAACACACACATCTTTAGTTACAATACTAAGAACACACACATCTTTAGTTACAATACTAAGAACACACACATCTTTAGTTACAATACTAAGAACACACACATCTTTAGTTACAATACTAAGAACACACACATCTTTAGTTACAATACTAAGAACACACACATCTTTAGTTACAATACTAAGAACACACACATCTTTAGTTACAATACTAAGAACACACACATCTTTAGTTACAATACTAAGAACACACACATCTTTAGTTACAATACTAAGAACACACACATCTTTAGTTACAATACTAAGAACACACACATCTTTAGTTACAATACTAAGAACACACACATCTTTAGTTACAATACTAAGAACACACACATCTTTAGTTACAATACTAAGAACACACACATCTTTAGTTACAATACTAAGAACACACACATCTTTAGTTACAATACTAAGAACACACACATCTTTAGTTACAATACTAAGAACACACACATCTTTAGTTACAATACTAAGAACACACACATCTTTAGTTACAATACTAAGAACACACACATCTTTAGTTACAATACTAAGAACACACACATCTTTAGTTACAATACTAAGAACACACACATCTTTAGTTACAATACTAAGAACACACACATCTTTAGTTACAATACTAAGAACACACACATCTTTAGTTACAATACTAAGAACACACACATCTTTAGTTACAATACTAAGAACACACACATCTTTAGTTACAATACTAAGAACACACACATCTTTAGTTACAATACTAAGAACACACACATCTTTAGTTACAATACTAAGAACACACACATCTTTAGTTACAATACTAAGAACACACACATCTTTAGTTACAATACTAAGAACACACACATCTTTAGTTACAATACTAAGAACACACACATCTTTAGTTACAATACTAAGAACACACACATCTTTAGTTACAATACTAAGAACACACACATCTTTAGTTACAATACTAAGAACACACACATCTTTAGTTACAATACTAAGAACACACACATCTTTAGTTACAATACTAAGAACACACACATCTTTAGTTACAATACTAAGAACACACACATCTTTAGTTACAATACTAAGAACACACACATCTTTAGTTACAATACTAAGAACACACACATCTTTAGTTACAATACTAAGAACACACACATCTTTAGTTACAATACTAAGAACACACACATCTTTAGTTACAATACTAAGAACACACACATCTTTAGTTACAATACTAAGAACACACACATCTTTAGTTACAATACTAAGAACACACACATCTTTAGTTACAATACTAAGAACACACACATCTTTAGTTACAATACTAAGAACACACACATCTTTAGTTACAATACTAAGAACACACACATCTTTAGTTACAATACTAAGAACACACACATCTTTAGTTACAATACTAAGAACACACACATCTTTAGTTACAATACTAAGAACACACACATCTTTAGTTACAATACTAAGAACACACACATCTTTAGTTACAATACTAAGAACACACACATCTTTAGTTACAATACTAAGAACACACACATCTTTAGTTACAATACTAAGAACACACACATCTTTAGTTACAATACTAAGAACACACACATCTTTAGTTACAATACTAAGAACACACACATCTTTAGTTACAATACTAAGAACACACACATCTTTAGTTACAATACTAAGAACACACACATCTTTAGTTACAATACTAAGAACACACACATCTTTAGTTACAATACTAAGAACACACACATCTTTAGTTACAATACTAAGAACACACACATCTTTAGTTACAATACTAAGAACACACACATCTTTAGTTACAATACTAAGAACACACACATCTTTAGTTACAATACTAAGAACACACACATCTTTAGTTACAATACTAAGAACACACACATCTTTAGTTACAATACTAAGAACACACACATCTTTAGTTACAATACTAAGAACACACACATCTTTAGTTACAATACTAAGAACACACACATCTTTAGTTACAATACTAAGAACACACACATCTTTAGTTACAATACTAAGAACACACACATCTTTAGTTACAATACTAAGAACACACACATCTTTAGTTACAATACTAAGAACACACACATCTTTAGTTACAATACTAAGAACACACACATCTTTAGTTACAATACTAAGAACACACACATCTTTAGTTACAATACTAAGAACACACACATCTTTAGTTACAATACTAAGAACACACACATCTTTAGTTACAATACTAAGAACACACACATCTTTAGTTACAATACTAAGAACACACACATCTTTAGTTACAATACTAAGAACACACACATCTTTAGTTACAATACTAAGAACACACACATCTTTAGTTACAATACTAAGAACACACACATCTTTAGTTACAATACTAAGAACACACACATCTTTAGTTACAATACTAAGAACACACACATCTTTAGTTACAATACTAAGAACACACACATCTTTAGTTACAATACTAAGAACACACACATCTTTAGTTACAATACTAAGAACACACACATCTTTAGTTACAATACTAAGAACACACACATCTTTAGTTACAATACTAAGAACACACACATCTTTAGTTACAATACTAAGAACACACACATCTTTAGTTACAATACTAAGAACACACACATCTTTAGTTACAATACTAAGAACACACACATCTTTAGTTACAATACTAAGAACACACACATCTTTAGTTACAATACTAAGAACACACACATCTTTAGTTACAATACTAAGAACACACACATCTTTAGTTACAATACTAAGAACACACACATCTTTAGTTACAATAATGTTACATCTTTAGTCTCGAAGAAAAATGTCCGATTTTATAAATAACGAGGTTTACAGGATCCTGTGTTGAAACTCAAATACTGAGACCAGAATGCATCGCGTGCTCTTTGACTTAAGATTGATGTTGAAGCTTGTAGAACTGGTTTGAGAACGATGTAATAAGCCAATATTCCTACTATGTGTTTTTTTTTGTGTGTGTTGTGTTAGTGATATAAATAAAACTTAGTTAAAAAGGATGAAAGTTTGGATTGACTTACACTCATTGTCATAAAAATTTGCGCACCAAGAAAAAGTTTTCAAAATGAAACGTAATTTTACACATGTAAGTTCTGCTTTGATATGAGTAAGTTATTAGAAAATCAAAGAAAAATAATCATTTATTGCAGAAAAAAAGTAAAAGTGGGCGGTAGTTTTTGTTGGACCCCTCTAGCGCGAATGCACGATGCGATACGAGCGGGCATTCAGGCATACAAGTTCCGTATGATGTCCTGAGACATCTCGTTCCACAGTTGCTGTAAACGCGCCACTAGTTCGACCAAACTCGCAGGGTGTCCAACTTGCCGTCCAAAATTATCCCATATATGCTCGATTGTTGAGAAAATTGGGGATCGAGCAGGCCAGGGAAGGGTGGTAATGTGACGAAGGCAGCCTTGTGACATCCTTTCTGTGTGTGGCCGAGCATTGTCTTGTTGAAAAATGTTGCCATGCCATGAGTGGAATCACATGTGGCTGAAGGTGGTTATGGACGTACCGCTGGGCTGTCATTGTGCCATGGATCAATATTAGGGGGATAAGCAATGGCATCCCATACCATAACACCGTCGCTGTAAAGCACGGGACTATGGACTATGGACTATGGACTATGGACTATGGACTATGGACTATGGACTATGGACTATGGACTATGGACTATGGACTATGGACTATGGACTATGGACTATGGACTATGGACTATGGACTATGGACTATGGACTATGGACTATGGACTATGGACTATGGACTATGGACTATGGACTATGGACTATGGACTATGGACTATGGACTATGGACTATGGACTATGGACTATGGACTATGGACTATGGACTATGGACTATGGACTATGGACTATGGACTATGGACTATGGACTATGGACTATGGACTATGGACTATGGACTATGGACTATGGACTATGGACTATGGACTATGGACTATGGACTATGGACTATGGACTATGGACTATGGACTATGGACTATGGACTATGGACTATGGACTATGGACTATGGACTATGGACTATGGACTATGGACTATGGACTATGGACTATGGACTATGGACTATGGACTATGGACTATGGACTATGGACTATGGACTATGGACTATGGACTATGGACTATGGACTATGGACTATGGACTATGGACTATGGACTATGGACTATGGACTATGGACTATGGACTATGGACTATGGACTATGGACTATGGACTATGGACTATGGACTATGGACTATGGACTATGGACTATGGACTATGGACTATGGACTATGGACTATGGACTATGGACTATGGACTATGGACTATGGACTATGGACTATGGACTATGGACTATGGACTATGGACTATGGACTATGGACTATGGACTATGGACTATGGACTATGGACTATGGACTATGGACTATGGACTATGGACTATGGACTATGGACTATGGACTATGGACTATGGACTATGGACTATGGACTATGGACTATGGACTATGGACTATGGACTATGGACTATGGACTATGGACTATGGACTATGGACTATGGACTATGGACTATGGACTATGGACTATGGACTATGGACTATGGACTATGGACTATGGACTATGGACTATGGACTATGGACTATGGACTATGGACTATGGACTATGGACTATGGACTATGGACTATGGACTATGGACTATGGACTATGGACTATGGACTATGGACTATGGACTATGGACTATGGACTATGGACTATGGACTATGGACTATGGACTATGGACTATGGACTATGGACTATGGACTATGGACTATGGACTATGGACTATGGACTATGGACTATGGACTATGGACTATGGACTATGGACTATGGACTATGGACTATGGACTATGGACTATGGACTATGGACTATGGACTATGGACTATGGACTATGGACTATGGACTATGGACTATGGACTATGGACTATGGACTATGGACTATGGACTATGGACTATGGACTATGGACTATGGACTATGGACTATGGACTATGGACTATGGACTATGGACTATGGACTATGGACTATGGACTATGGACTATGGACTATGGACTATGGACTATGGACTATGGACTATGGACTATGGACTATGGACTATGGACTATGGACTATGGACTATGGACTATGGACTATGGACTATGGACTATGGACTATGGACTATGGACTATGGACTATGGACTATGGACTATGGACTATGGACTATGGACTATGGACTATGGACTATGGACTATGGACTATGGACTATGGACTATGGACTATGGACTATGGACTATGGACTATGGACTATGGACTATGGACTATGGACTATGGACTATGGACTATGGACTATGGACTATGGACTATGGACTATGGACTATGGACTATGGACTATGGACTATGGACTATGGACTATGGACTATGGACTATGGACTATGGACTATGGACTATGGACTATGGACTATGGACTATGGACTATGGACTATGGACTATGGACTATGGACTATGGACTATGGACTATGGACTATGGACTATGGACTATGGACTATGGACTATGGACTATGGACTATGGACTATGGACTATGGACTATGGACTATGGACTATGGACTATGGACTATGGACTATGGACTATGGACTATGGACTATGGACTATGGACTATGGACTATGGACTATGGACTATGGACTATGGACTATGGACTATGGACTATGGACTATGGACTATGGACTATGGACTATGGACTATGGACTATGGACTATGGACTATGGACTATGGACTATGGACTATGGACTATGGACTATGGACTATGGACTATGGACTATGGACTATGGACTATGGACTATGGACTATGGACTATGGACTATGGACTATGGACTATGGACTATGGACTATGGACTATGGACTATGGACTATGGACTATGGACTATGGACTATGGACTATGGACTATGGACTATGGACTATGGACTATGGACTATGGACTATGGACTATGGACTATGGACTATGGACTATGGACTATGGACTATGGACTATGGACTATGGACTATGGACTATGGACTATGGACTATGGACTATGGACTATGGACTATGGACTATGGACTATGGACTATGGACTATGGACTATGGACTATGGACTATGGACTATGGACTATGGACTATGGACTATGGACTATGGACTATGGACTATGGACTATGGACTATGGACTATGGACTATGGACTATGGACTATGGACTATGGACTATGGACTATGGACTATGGACTATGGACTATGGACTATGGACTATGGACTATGGACTATGGACTATGGACTATGGACTATGGACTATGGACTATGGACTATGGACTATGGACTATGGACTATGGACTATGGACTATGGACTATGGACTATGGACTATGGACTATGGACTATGGACTATGGACTATGGACTATGGACTATGGACTATGGACTATGGACTATGGACTATGGACTATGGACTATGGACTATGGACTATGGACTATGGACTATGGACTATGGACTATGGACTATGGACTATGGACTATGGACTATGGACTATGGACTATGGACTATGGACTATGGACTATGGACTATGGACTATGGACTATGGACTATGGACTATGGACTATGGACTATGGACTATGGACTATGGACTATGGACTATGGACTATGGACTATGGACTATGGACTATGGACTATGGACTATGGACTATGGACTATGGACTATGGACTATGGACTATGGACTATGGACTATGGACTATGGACTATGGACTATGGACTATGGACTATGGACTATGGACTATGGACTATGGACTATGGACTATGGACTATGGACTATGGACTATGGACTATGGACTATGGACTATGGACTATGGACTATGGACTATGGACTATGGACTATGGACTATGGACTATGGACTATGGACTATGGACTATGGACTATGGACTATGGACTATGGACTATGGACTATGGACTATGGACTATGGACTATGGACTATGGACTATGGACTATGGACTATGGACTATGGACTATGGACTATGGACTATGGACTATGGACTATGGACTATGGACTATGGACTATGGACTATGGACTATGGACTAGTGGAAAAAGACGGAACAGTTGACTGTTAAGACCAAGCTAGACAGTCTTCAAAGAGCTGCCTGCCTGCCTGAGTATAACAGGTGCTATGTCCTCCACTCCCACCAAGAGCCATGGAAATTATTCTATCTGTTGTTCCACTTGACATCTTTATCAGTGGTGCTGCCAGAAGAAGTTCCTACAGACTGGAAAATGCTGGACTGTGGATGAATTTTGCCAGCCAAAAGCCCCACACCAGTATTAAAAAATATTCTTTGACCCTATACTTTTGATGCCTTTCTGACATCCAAGGGAGAGACAAGATTCCTCTTTCAAAGCTTTGAGGTACTTATTGACCTAAGAGAGGAATGGAAAGAGGAAAACTACAAACTCACAAATGGAGACATTGTGTGGTACACAGATGGCTCCAGACAAAACGAAAAGGCAGGTGCTGGAATCTGTGGGGTCAGAACTAAGGTAAGGATTGCCCGAAAATTAGAAAAACAAGCCACAGTATTTCAAACTGAACTGCTTGCTATCATCTACTGTATACATGAATGTTCTAGAAGATCCTACTCAAGTAGGAAAATCTACATATTTAGTGACAGTCAAGCAGCCTTAAAGGCGATAAACTTATTTCAAATAAGCTCCAAACTTGTTTGGGAATGTAGGAACCTTCTACAAGACTAGGAAACACATAATAGGATCTTTCTTACTTGGGTGCAAGTCCAGCAAAAATGCAGATAAGCTAGCCAAACCGCAAACATACATTTAAGCCCTGAACCTTTTTACGGGATCTGCAAGACTACCGAAAAAAGGGTGATAGGAGCAAAAATGGACAGATCCTTCGTCTTATCAGGGATGACTATGGACTACTATACTTTTTGTATGCACACACGATATCTTCACATAAGACAAGTGTTCTTTGACAGAAGTGACTATGGACTAAACGTGGACACTTGTAGTAAGGAGGGAGATTTAAAGTGATTTGTACCCTTAAATTGTAAAAAAAAATCGTTACAAATTATCGTTTTTTCTGGGTTTTTTCTTTTATTTTCAACATATTCCTGCTTCCAGCCTCCTCTTTCCTCCCCAAAACATACCCAAAAAAATATATAGCAACAATTTTGGTTAAGAGCCGGTGGGAGGTCCCGAATCCCTTGCAAGACAATTTGGAAGATTCACTGTACAACGGTTTTTTCAGGCTTTCACAAGTTTAAACTTTCATGGCTTTTATCACTATAGTTGTGAACTGTAATCGTCATCTTCCCTCTTGACATCTTTCGTGATCGTAGAGTCAGCTTTACGGTATTCTAGACGGGATTCAACTTTACGGTATTCTAGACGGGGATTCTGTGTTGCTATGGACTATGAACTGCTCAGACGGTCTGCAGCAGGCAATCCATATCTCCATATACAAATAACTGTCCTCTGCTTCTAAGGAAAGACACACAACCAAACTTATTGTGGAGACAAGACCTTATGAGGCAGAGAAAGGCAGTAAGAAAACTTTTTAGGAAAGCAAAGAAATCTGGCAAGTGGGAAGAATTCAAGTCCATCTTTTGAACAGAATACAGATTAATATTATGTGCAATTTAGTGTGGCATCTCCATTTATTTTGTGTTATTAGGTTTTATGTATCTAGCATCATCTTTTCTTCTGTATATGAACATTAAAACGTACTGTTCTTCTCATCTTACTTTCAATCCTGAATTCAATTAACTATCACTTAATTTCGTTAATATTGCAATAGTTTATGGGTTATGGCGACATTTACCTGCGCAGATAAAGTAACGATGGCTCTGACGATGTATTTGAATCACAGATTTTGATTTCCCCCATTTCCGCTGGACCGTGTGTAGGTAACAACTCTTTACCAGTAGCTTTTGTTTTTGTCACACATTTTAATAAATTACGACGTAATATGGGAGCTAAAAATTTTGTTCAGTGCACCAAGTTTGAAGGTTCATCAAACTGGACCGACTGCAAATTTAAAGTAAACTCTTTGTTCGTGCTCAACGATTGTACGGGCATCTTCGATTATTCCCATGTCGAGCCAACATCACTGGCAGCAGACTCAGATAAGACGATTCGCGGCTACAACCAAGCGGTAAAAGCGAATGCAAAAAGCTGCTGTGATCATCCTTACAAATGCATCAGCAAATGTGTTGAATTTGGTCTGCTTTGTGACGTTCGGCCACTCCCATTCTCATCGTGGAGATCCCACTGATGGGATGTACTAGGGAACTATTGTTGTATATATTCCGTTTCACTGACAACGGGACGGTTTACCTTGCAGAGCTAACGGCAATCGATAAGGCACTTATCAATCGACAAGCCATATATTAGTGCCAAGATAATGTTCGACTCGTATGCGGCAAACAATCAAAGTCATCATGGATGACTGGGAACTAAGATAGAGTCAAGCCATACCCAAAAGTTCCTGCAATCCCGGATCTCAGAAGACGATCCCTTCGCTTCGCAACTTCTTTTAAGCTGTTCCCTGATCGTATTAAAAACCAACAGACAAATCACTCTAAAAGTGAGAGATCCTCTCCATATATCCTTGAAAGCAGACTTATCGGTCACCTCCGGAATGGACTGCACTGTCTTAAGCATCGCCCTCTGAATTCACAAAACAGCGTTTCCATGCTCTCACTCTAGGGCAGGCGATACTGAGACGATGACAACTCAATATTGCACTTAAGGGGCTCTGTGCCAACACAGGTGCGTAAAGAGGTAAGAAATATAATCCATTACTCCAATTACTAATATATAAATCTGCCCATGTATAACGTGCAAACTACTGATCGCTGTTAGGCGACACTATCGTAACTGCGAGTTTGCACTCTTGCATGCATAAATAAAGGCAAGAGTAGGCCATAAAGACTAAAGGAGAAGGTGAACCTAAAGTGTAGACTGGCCTGTACGAAGGGATGTAGAGGAAGAAGGAAACTCAGTGGGTGTAAGAGTTCCGTGATTCTGACAAAAGGATGGGGTACCAGTAATCTCAACCCAAGTAACGACAGCTTCTGTGTTTACAAATGAAGAAATCGGGGCCATCCAGTATTCCGAAGGTGGAATCTAAGAATGAATTCTGGTTGTCCTAGCAAACCTGGCTATTGGTATCTACCAACAGTACCGCCGTGGGCCTTGATACTTTGAAGTGCATGTGACACAAAAGAGCTATGCCTAATTGTCTTGTATTTTTGGTCTCGTGTGTGTACCCTTCTTACTTGGAAGCAGCAAGAAAATTATTGGTTCAATAACACAAAACTATATCCTTTTGAGAAGCCATGGCCAGTTGGTATATAATTTCCTTGTCAATCTATTCAGTGCGAAAACCAACTTGGTGATTTTTTACGCCACATTCCACTTTCCTCCAGCAGAGTACAGCACCACACTGAAATGCCTGAAATAACCTTCATGCGAAATGGCTTCGAAAATGTAGGAGAAGACACTGACATACAAGATTTAAAAATGGAAAATTAAACCCGTCACCACGTAAGATCACTACATTAATGCATTCAGTTGGATAGCGAATCTTGTTCCATTTCCCATCTGATAAAGTGCAATGAGAATTTTTAAATACTAACGCAATGAATTACATTTTTCAGATTGCCATCCATATTATAATAATGAAAGTGACTTACAAAATTCATTCATTTTAACATGAATATTAGATGTTATGGAATTCTTTACAACAAACGCCTGATATAGCACCTAATCCAATTGTTGACTGAATTGGTCCGATAACTCTATAGTGGACAGTATTTGAATTACTGCAATTTGTTGTAACAAAAACAACCTTTATTAGCAGTAAACGTAACAATGTCGTGGATGGACCACTCTCATTTAGGCTAAGGAAGCCTAGTACCAATTAGGGCTAAAGAAGCCGTATTTTCATTCGCTCTAGGAGAGCACCTCTCTCTCCTCCGTGTCTCAAGCCTCAATGTCACCCACGCTCTCACACAGCGCCCTCTACAGTATGTGGGTTGGTTGGTTGGTTGGGTTTTTATGGCGCAAAGGCCACACATGGCCAAGCTGCGCCAGACACAAGACAAAAAAGTCTAGACGAAATAAAGATTGATGGTAAAACTTTATCTATTTACAATTTTGAATCAAAACTTTATCAAATGTATAAAATCTAAATAAAATTTGCGAAACCAATGTCAGATATAAATAAAAACACATTTTTATCGTAAGGATTTCCTAAAAGATCTTTTAGGTTTGGGTTTGAAACTCCAAATCGGACTAGTCTGTGGTTATTAAAAACCCTACATTCAGTCAAAATGTGTCTGACAGTAAAAATACAATGGCAGGTTGAACATAATGGGGCAGGTTCTCCGATCAATAAGTGCCTGTGGGTAAAATGGGTATGGCCAATGCGAAGTCTTGTCAGTTGTACTTCATTTCTTCTATTTAAATTTGTATTAGTGAGTCCTGCAACAGATGGTTGTATAGGGTGGAGTTTATTCTGAACTTCCTTATCCCAAGAATCTTGCCAGTTTGATTTTATTTTTGTTTTTAAAAACATTTCAACGTCTTCAAGAGGAATTGGTAAGTAGTTTTGTATCGTTGATGTCTTTGCTGCAATGTCTGCTCTCTCATTTCCGGAAATACCTACATGTCCAGGTATCCAACATAGCATGATTTTGAAATTTTGGGATTTTAGACTTAGCAATAGATTTATTGTTTTGAGTATTAACGGATGACTTTTAATTGAAGTATTTGCAAGGGCTTCAATGCTGCTTTTTGAATCAGAGTATATTATCCATTTTTTGTAAGTGTGTTTAGATATGTTTTACAGTGCTAAAAACAAGGCGTATGTTTCTGATGTAAAGACTGAGCTACAATGATGTAATTTCCGGGCAACAGTTGTTCTTTCAAAAACTGCAGCAGAACCAACGTGTGTCATATTCTTTGATCCATCAGTATATACTGGTTTAAAAGATGAAAAATGTTCTCTGTGAGAGTAAAATAATTGTAAGTAAAAATAGTCTGGAGTTGATGATTTGGTCAATACCATAAAATCTCTAATAATATTAAAACTTTCATTACTCCAAGGTGGAGGTGCGTTTTGTCTAGAATGAACATCTAGATTGTCAATATTTAAGGAATGCATTATATTTCTAACTCTAAAACCAAATGAGGGTATGAATGATGGTTTCAATGAAAAATGACTTCCAAATTTTGGGTTAGTAATGCTGTTAAATAGTGGGTGAGCTGGATTAGTTTTAATTTTAAAATAATATCTGAGAGCAAGTCTCTCACGTACAAGTTTTAGACAAGGTTCTCCGGATATGATATATAGACTCTGGATAGGGGAAGTGCGGTAAGCGCCAATAGATATACGGATACTTTGATGATGTATAGTATCTAAAGTTCTGAGAACTGACTTTGCTGCAGAACCGTAAACAACACATCCATAATCTAATTTGGAGCGTATCAAGGCTCTGTAGATTCTCAGCATAGAGATAGAATCAGCTCCCCAAGATGTTGTTGATAATACTTTTAAAATATTCAGAGTTTTGTTACATTTCTGTTTTAAGTGTCTCACATGTGGTCGAAATGTTAACTTTGCATCAAGGATTATTCCCAAAAAATTAATTTCTGAATTTTTAGGGATGATTGATCCATTGAGACGTATTTCAGGATCATGATGAATACCCCTCTTTCTGCAAAAATGTACGCAAGTGGTTTTTTGAGTAGAGAAGACAAAGCCATTTTTGTTTGCCCAAGTAGTGATTCTTTTAACTGCTATTTGGAGCTGTCTTTCAATCATCATCATGTTCGATGATGAGCAAGATATTTGAAAGTCATCGACAAAAAGACTTCCATGAACACTGGGAGGCAGTTGCTTTATAATTTCGTTAATTTTAATAATGAACAAAACAACGCTTAGCACACTTCCTTGAGGTACGCCTTCTTCTTGTGGAAATTCGTCTGATAGTGTGTTCTTCATTCGAACACGGTATAACCGGGATTGCAGAAAGTTTTGGATGAAAATTGGTAGATTTCCTCGAAGACCAATATCAAATAGGTTCCGAAGAATACCATATCTCCACGTTCGATCATAAGCTTTCTCCATGTCAAAAAAGATTGATACAAGATGGTGGTTTTTGACGAAAGCTTCACGAATGGAGGTTTCCATTAGAATTAGGTTATCTATGGTGTTTCTTCCATGACGAAATCCACTTTGGAAAGGTGAGAAGAATTGGTTCGTTTCTAAGTAGTGTACAAGACGTGCATTGATCATGCGTTCCATTATTTTGCATAGACAGCTGGTAAGGGCTATTGGTCTATAATTATTGGGATTTTGAGGATCTTTACCTGGTTTTGCAATAGGGATAATAATAGCCTTACGCCACGATGTAGGAAATGTATGTTCGTGCCATATTCTGTTAAAAAGTTTCAAAATGAATGATAGTGATGATTCATTGAGATGTTTTAGCATGTTATTATGAATGAGGTCTGGTCCTGCTGAAGTTGAATGGGATTTATGTAAAGCAGTTTTTAGTTCTTTAATGTTAAAATCGGTATTATAGTGTTCCAGTGTAAAGGATCTAAAGTTAATTATCTTACGTTCTTCACGTATTTTATACGTAATAAAGTTGGGAGGGTAAGACTTTTCACTTGAGACATCTGAAAATGTCTTTCCCAACACGTTGGTAATATCTCTAAGATTAGAGATAATTTGTGCATCATTTTTTAATATTGCAATATGTGGGGCCTGTTTGTAGTACCCCGATATGTTTTTTATTTTGTTCCATATAGATTTTGACGAGACATGACAGTGGATATTATTTAAGTATGATTGCCAAGAATTTCTTTGGCTGTGGCGTCGAATTTTTCGGGCTTCAGCTTTTGCTTTCTTAAAAGCAATCATATTATGTTGGATATCTACGAAATGTGCTCCAAGCTTTTTTCTGTTTTTTGTATGCTATGGAACAGTCTTGATTCCACCATGGCTTCCAATATTTTCGAATATTTGGTGATGACTTAGGAATTGCTAAGTCTGCTGCTATTAAAATGGTTTTTGTTATATTTTCTACTGCATGATCAATGTTTAAAATATTTACCATGTCTTGAGTTATATTAGATTTAGATGAAAATAAGGGCCAGTTTGCTTTATCATATTTGAAGTGCATTGGTTGGATGGAAGAGTCTATATCATTTTTTGTGTAAGTTAGAATAATAGGAAAGTGGTCGCTATTATAAAGATCACTTCCTACGTTGAAGTGCCAAGACAGTAATATGGATGGTGAGCATATTGCCAAATCAATGCAGTGGAAGGTTTGAGTAGGTTGATGGAAGTAGGTATTATCGCCATCATTGAGAAGGCAGAGGCAGTGATCATCAATCATCTGCTCTATCTGCTGACCTCTGGGATTTACATCTCTACTACCCCATAAAGTGTTATGACCATTCATGTCACCAAGTATAATATATGGAACAGGTAGTTGATTTATTAAGTTGTTCAATTGTCTTTGGTCAAGAATTTCACTTGGTGGTATATATATACAGCATATTGGTCACAAGGTACTTTAAATTAATTTGAACGGCAACAGCTTGTAGATCTGTTTGAAGATGGACAGCTGAAGATGGGTGATCCAGACAAGTTAGGAGAGCTACACCACCACTAGCACGATTGTTTTTTACATTATCTTTTCTTGTTATGTTATGTTATATCTCCGAATTTTTGTATATACTGCTGGTGTTAGTAAAGTTTCTTGTAGACCAAGACATACAGGTTTATAATCGTCAATCAAAGTTTTGATATCTTCAACATGGATACGGTAGCCATGGCAATTCCAAGATATTATTTTAGACATTCTGATTGTCTTTCAGGGTTTTTTTGCGTTTAGTATTACTTGTTTTATTTTTGTCTATATCCATTTCTTCATCAGGCGAGTCAGATGAAGAATAGGTCTCTAAAGGACATTTTTCATTGGTTCTATTAGATTTTATAGTATCTATTTTCTTTTGTGATTTTGCTTTAAACGTGTCTTTGACATTAAGACCAGATGCTTTGGGAATGTTTGTTTTTGGTTTTTTATTGTTTGCATCTCTTTCTTGGATATTTGTTTCTTTATAGGGAATGGTATCTGTTTGGATAGCAACGGATTTCATCGTTTTAATGACAGATGCGTAAGAAACATTAGTTCTCGGCGTCTGATTTTCTACTATTTTTTTTGCTTCAAGATATGAGATTTTTTGAATTATTTTTACGTTTTGGATTTCTTTTTCTTTTTTCCATTGAGGACAAAACCTGGAGTAAGAAGGATGATTTTCCTTACAATTGAAACAAAGAGGTTCATCAGTACAGTTTTCACCGTGTTCGGGTTTTGAGCATCTGGCACAAATTGCAGATGACCGGCATGAGGACTGGGAGTGCCCAAACCTCTGACACTTAAAGCATCTTTGAGGGTTTGGAATGTACGGTCTAACATTGCAATTTAGGTATCCTGCTTTAATGGATGTCGGCATGTCTGGAGTGTTAAATGTTAATATTACATGTTTTGTGTTAATACTTTTACCATCCCGTCTGATGCAAATGCGTTTGGCTGAACAAACATGTTGAGATTTTAATTCTTCCATAAATTCTTGTTCAGATATATTAAAGAGGTCAGATTCAGATATAACTCCACGACTGGAATTTAGAGTTCTGTGTGGAGTTACATTAACCTTTATTTCGCCAAGCTGGTTTAATTTCATTAGTTGTTCAGATTGATATGCAGATGTAGTTTCCACAAAAAGGTCACCAGATTGCAATTTCTTTATTGATTTTGGTTCGCCAGCAGCAGACTGAATATATTTTTGTACAGCAAATGGTGAAAAGTTTACGAGTTTCCCTTCAGGATTATTGATAATTAAAAATTTAGGAACTGAGCAATTGTCATTGTTGTTAGAGAATTAGGCCTCCTCTGGGGCACAAAGAATTTTTTAGATCCATAGATTAAGTATTCAATTTCTTCATAGTGGACCCATACCCACCACGGAGTCCAACAAGGGGAAGTGATTACCGGCTCTGGGATTTTCCAGCCTCAGTACACACTTCAAGATACCACCATGATATAGTGCTACAGTATCGGGATGTGGATCCGCCGGTTCACCCAGGGCATCCCTAGCTGCAGCACTAACCCAAATTGCTTAAGACCAGTGAGGTCCAGCACGACAGAAGGGCCAAGCATTCTGATGTGGTGAAATCCAGAGAACTTAAGCCAGCCGATTGACTAGAGCGGGCTCACTCCAGCCACCCGTCTACGCAGAAGCATGGACCAAAGGGCACGCATCAGGTACCCCAGGATTCCATTTTCCCCCAATACGGGTCGCCGCACACGGCAAACATGCGGGTCAGAAAAAGTACTGACATTTAATGTAGTAAAACAAAATTGATAGTGATGTGAAAAAATAAATCAAATTAAAAGATTGAAATTAATTGGAATCTTGATATGGAGATAGGACATGAATGATGATATATGATAATTGTGATTCAAAGCAAAATTTTCTGTAATTTCAATGCTGTTCACAAGTTATATGAAAGGGAAGAAAGAAGATATAGAATAGGAAAAGGAGAAAAGATCGCTTGGGTACCCGGGTGTGCGATTCCCGTATTTACCATAGATAGTAAACCCCATGGGAGAAGAACAGTGCACTCAGGTACCTCGGGTTCGTGAAGCCCGTACACATCTAAAGAAGATGTGCCCCCGAGGGGTCTACAGTATGTGGGAGACAACACTCCCAGCACACACACACACACACAGCGCCCTATACAATGTACGAGAGATTTAACATCGACTTCATTACTACCCAAACCTAACATATATTGCTCGAGGATGGGCTTTTCAGAAATGTAATGGGGTGAAAGTAACCAAAAAGTGTGGTGCTGCGAGTCAACATGTTTTATGAAAACTAAAGTATGGACTTAATGCATGGCTTGTGATAGTGACATAATGATAGAAACTCATGTATATTAACCCAGTTGTAGTTGCATGTTGAGGATGTAAATGATAGCATCACTGTCATCAGACATTTCCCTTGTAATGAGAAGGCATTGTGGAAATATATTTCCAAGCTTCCTTCTCCCTTCCAAAGCAAAGGTAGATGGATCGATTGAGGAGTTGGTTTTCATGGCAAAAGAGCTATATATATATATATATATATATATATATATATATAGTCAGGCTGCCCTAGACGCAAGACCGACATTATCAAATATAGTCACACACAAGGACGTTTTATGGACATGGAAGATAGAAATGCACCCAGGGAGGTGGGTTGGGTTTTTATGGTGCAAGGGTCACATCTAGCCACACCCAGGAAGGAGTAGAACCTGTGGTGCCTACAATCAGGACAAGTAGGTAGCTAATTATCGTTTCACTGTATAGGAACATAGCGGTCTATTCAGTCTAGGAACAATCCTGAAGGGATAAATCCAAAGATGACATTTGTTCACTGAACCACGGTCAAACGAGAACACCCGAGTCCCACTCTCCACATTTCCACACCAATGTAAGGACATTCGAGGCCATGACAGATTTTGCATGCCCTCATTTGCACAACGGTCATTGGCTGGATCGAGTTTTTGAACTCGCAACCCTCCCAAATCGTCATTCTTTTAAACATGCTCCACCTTTAAAGGACATTTAGATCAATTAAGGAATTGGAAGGGAATATTTTCTTCACTTCTGCTACTAGTATTCTCGTTACAATATTTAGAATTTAAATATTGACTTCAAAAGCCGCTGATTTAGTCCATTTCAATACATTCTTGCGGATATTATTACATCAATTTACATTTATTCATCCATCATTACTGATTCTGCTGACAATATGCAGTGAATAGCATGAAATGAAAGTTAGGATTACCTTCATTGGTTGTGTATGGATGGAATTCCTTTCAAAATCTCACATTAAACCATCTGTTTGTCAACTAAAAGGAGAAAATAGAAATTCAGTTAAGGAAGTTTAACGTGAGAATCACAGTCGCGAAAGGAAAACGACCTCCTTTATTTCGAGCACTATTCATACTAGAGCAAACTCTCAGAGGTATTATTCAATAGGGAATAAATAATGTCCTCAATGAATTCAAATCCAAAACAATTGCCTAAGGAGAAATCTTCATATCAAATTTTGCACAAACAACGTAATTTCTAATTGAGCACCACGTTTGGAAGCCATAATCAGATTCTGCATCGTTAAATTAGTCTAAATATGAAATTTCATGACTTTACTACCTTTATTATTAAGAGATATTCAATCCTAAAATTGGCGTCAATAGCAGGGATCATCTTGACATAGAAAGTCGCTATTCGTAGATCAAGATCAATTTTAGTTTTAGGTTCCCAAATTTCAAATTTGAACCCAGAATTAATATATTTATTATGCAAGTGCTTCCGATTTGATAATTGTATTTTTATATTTACTCTGCAAGTGTCAACGATCCAATTGCAAGAGGTTTGTTAGACGATTTTTAAACTTTTAGTTGCCCCCTAAAATTGCTATAATGAGGACTAATTAATGTAGCGCATAAACTAACTATCAGAATGAGCTGACATTTTGTGTATGGCTATACCATAAGTCCTTTTGAAACGATTCCTATCAAAATAAAAGGTTACAATTCACAAATTTTTAAACATTAATTCAATAATTATTATACACTAAAACTTTTTTCAAACTAAAATTAGGTGGATTTTGTTTGCATTGTTTTACAGTAACGGTACAAAATATCAGCACTCTAGAAATATTTAGGAAGACATGCATAAAAGTGTAAAATCCGATTGAATATTAGGAGCTTGACTTTCTGTACTCTTAACTTCGAAACGGTATGTTCTAATGACAATAAATTTGGTACATGAAGTTAAATTTCGTTATAGATTCAAAATTGTGTCGAAATAGGGAAAATATGAAGTTGTTGCTGAATTGAATAACAAGACGGCCGCTTATGCAAATTTTATGCATTTGAATTTGTAGGAGACGAAAGTTCCAATCAAAACATTTTTTCTTTGGTGGTGGCAAGAAATATTTTTCTCATTATAATTTCTTGGTGAATTTCGATTTACTCAGCAAACACCAAACATTATTTGCATTTTTTACAACCAGAAACTCATTTGTTGTACGCAATAAGCGGAATAGATTAAACTACGTTACAAAGAAAAATAAAGTGCAATTTTCATTTCAAAATACTAGCTTCATTTGAATTAAATCGTATTTTTCAATTTAATTGACATCACTTCAAGGAAATATACATACTTAGACAAACTAAGCTTTCTCCAAAATACAAAAGCATTAAAAACGCTATTGAACATATATAGATTAGTTAACGTGATAAAATACTTTTAAAATTTTTTTTAGAAGACTAAAGTAACAAAAATAAATCCTTGGAAAGCAAAATCAAATGTTTTCATTTTGACTGTTTGCATATTAAAGTCATGCCAAACGAAACAAGTTGAGCAAAGGAAGGGCGTACAAGTTGCAAGAGTACTAAACGGTTGAAATTGCATATTGCTTTATGAAAATATGGAAGTAAAGCAATAAGATGGTTTATAATGTTCAGACATTATTCTAAGAGACTATTACGTAACCAGTTCACTAAGAATGTTTTGTTAATCATAAAACGGTAAGTTTTACTACACAAGTGGGCTAACACAAAAATAATCCGATTCAATTTGTTCAAGTCCTTACCGGTTGTAGTCGTCCGTGTGCTGAAAGGTTCGTCCTGAAAAATACAAAGTAAAATAAAATGAATGGTAAATCAATATTAAAAAGGTATGAATACATTAAAATCTGTTCATTGGTCTCTCTTGGTGCAACAATCTTCACATTAAAGTATTCAATGTATTTATAATAGAACTACTCCCGACTCGATGAAGTTTTTCACTCTAAAAAGTAGTATTTTAAGTATAAACTTTATTTTTAAGAGTCTATCGGTTACTCATATTAAACGTAAGAGACGCACATCTTTTTTATATTTTATTGATTGATTTTTATATTTTGTGATAAAACTGTACATGATACAAGTTTTAAAATTATTTTTTCAGTAACTAGCATAGGAATCTTTCATATTATTCACTATCAGTTTGGATATTGTTTTAATCTCCATATAGCATGTTGATTTTCACCAATTTAATATTACTGCAAAGCAATTGGATGTTGCGTGTACGAACTCTACATTTTGTAAAGTAGAATACTTATTGGGAATGTTTTAGGCAGTTTTGTATTAATATTTTTATTTGAACTTTTTTTTTTAACAAATTTGTAATATTTTCCAAAATTTTTGATGCATGCTCAAGATAAAGTAGATGTAAAGTTAATTATCATTTTACGAATGGATGTTGGACAAGCTTGAAAGAACTTGAAAGGCAATAGGAATTTTAAATAGATCACGCTCCATCAGAGAAACATTGTGATGTCTTACTCTTGCAGAAATTAGGAGCTGAGCAAAGCAAGTGCTGTATAGTTGAAAAAGACAGCTTTAGCGCTGTTTATAGTGAAAGCGTCGATTGTATTACAGCATATCTTTTATCCTACATGTCCCAATCCTACAAACTGTCCGAAAAACTGGTGAATAATTACACTGATTGAATCAAGATGAAGTTAGGTCAGACTTAATTTCTAAGGCAAAGGCAAATATAATGGATGCTATTTACTTGGGAAAATGTTTGAATACTTTGATTCAGCAAAGGTATAACAATACATTTTGTCTGTTCTTAAATGGGCAAGTGTTGTGTATGGTATACTACAAGAAGTTAATCAAAATTATAATGAAACAGGCTATTTGTGACAGTCCGAGATCACCACCCCATGCTCCAAGCTAACACTGCATGCCCAAGCGAGGACCATCGAGGTCACGACAGATTCAAGATGCACAAGCCTCGTGTACACGAAGGTCTTCGATTAGACCAAGTTACGAACTCCGAACTCTCCTGTTGCTCTTCGAACTGGGTTACTGTGGCCGAACATTAGAGGGATAGCAGCAAATAAACGATTCAAGCGAGTGAATCTTTCTTCTAGTGATACGATGGTAGTCGACTAAGGTGTTAATGATGAGAGGGAAACTCCGTGATTCTAGTCGAGTGTGAGCTGGCAACACTAAACACAAAGACTGAACACTGGAATGTACATGAAGATCTCAAACAGAGCTGCAAACAGTGTACAGTAAAAAACATGCGTTTGCAGAACCTTAGATTGACTGAACGGGAAATAAAATTGAGATTTCTTATTTGGTCTATTAGACAATGACTGCCAAAATAGATAAAAGGTGGACAGATTTGCTTTAAGAGCTCAGGGTTCAAGATAAGAGAACCAGAAGCCCTCAACCGCCACTGACCTTGAAGAAACAAAGCAGGGCTGTTTTAAAGAGTCTTTGTAGTGGGGGTTAGAAAAGTGCTCTTTAGTGGAAGAACCTTTTCAACTGCACCTTGGTGAAAAAACATCTCACAGCTGCTATTTGCAAGTCACTTTTGACTCAATAGTCAGAAATTCCACGAGAAATAAACTTTTTGAACTTGATACGTTTTGTCCTGTAACTAGTCATTAGCTATCATCACTAAACATTTATTTTCATGTCTCATTTCTTTGAATCCTTTACAGGATTTTTTAACATTAAGATATCGACTTCATTGATAGCAGGCACTGTATAATATATCAATATTAATGAAAAATTACATTACCCTGGGTGGTGCCTCCGCTTGTGGTAGTATCCAACACCTAAAAATAAACAAAATATACGAAAACCGCAATGAAAATATCTGCACTTCCATTATAGTATGTCTAGGGTACAATAAGCAAAGCTGGATAAAAAAACAGGGAATGAAAACTATTGTTTTTAATTAACAATGATCAAAGCAATTATTTTTGGCTTTTTACGAAACTGCATATCAGGGTTAGCTATACATAGAACTAATTTTTTACATTTCAAAACGTGTAAAGCGAATTTTAACACTATTTAACAAAACTAAATTTGTTAAATTGAGGTAAATTAATATTCAAGCTCCAAAAGATTGAAAAATTGAAGTTAACCAAATCTTTAAATTGGTCGGATCTTGACAAAAAATTATTTCATTGAAACCAATTGGAGAAACCAATTTGGCCTGCCTGACAAAAATCAAAAGTTCAATTTTACCTTTAAAATATTTCAGAGGGATCAGTTCCTATGTTCCCTTTCCAACAAGAAAATTTCTGCTCGTCACTTATGCCTACGTGAACGGACAAGATAATATTTCATTGTTCTATCCATTATCTCTCCCACTAACACAGCATGTTGATTTTGTTTGCTTCAGAAACAAATTGCTCCAATAGAGCTGGCAAATTGTTAAATATTTTCAGACTCTCGTGTCAGCGATTTTCTTCCTATAGGCCTGCATAACTATTAAACTTGTATTTTGCAGCATCAAACACGTTTGGGGTTGCCCTTCCTTCTGAATGAGATCTCGTTGACAAACAAAAGTGAGCGAGGTTGGGATCGTATGTTCACAATCCGTGAATTTAACATTTTAACTGCGTGCATGTAACTGCTACTAGCGTCTTTGAAAACTTGGTCTTATATAATATTTACCCAACACAAGCAATGTGTAATGTGGCTAAATGGTAACACTATGCATGCTGAAACCGATATTTCTAAAAAAATTTTGTATTATGCACTTGAAATTAACCATGACATGGAATGTGATAAATTAATTTGGAAATCGGAGTTGGAATACCGTTCTTAGTTTTTAAGTATCTTTCTTCCAACAAGTGTTAGTCTCCAAGTGTGAAACTGAAGAAAAAGCTCGTCTTTAACTCTTTAATTTTTACCGATATGTTCAAATCATCCAAAAAGCAAATAGAACGAGTCTTCTTCAAATGAACAAGGAACATACTCTGGTTATCACCCAACAGGGATCAACTTATTTTCAACTGCTATGGAACAGCTGGAAACAAATTTGAAAGGTTCTTACCTAGACGGTGGGTCTACCTCATTCTCTTCACTGTCTGAAGACACCTGCATTAAACTTAGATTGTGTGTCATCTGCAGAGAATAGAAGAATTCATTTTAGAACTAATTTCTAGAACATGTCTTTCAATGAAAATTAAACGCTTCGTTAAACAGACATTGATTTTTATCGTTCAAATAAAAAACCTTGTTCAACAGCTAATTTTTTTAATTACATTTTTTAAAGAATACTATTTTAGTTTTACTACGGTTTGAGTATATTTCCATATGAATACATTTCGACTCCTTTGATGTTTTGCGAGAATAATGAACCAGGTTAAAATCAGCAGGTATTTTGCGTTTGTATTTAAATTAACGTCGCACTGAAGCAACATAACGGTCTCAAAAAATTCAGGACCGTTTTATTATTTTGGATCCTTAGGCTGATTTTATATGATGCTACTGCTACAAGGTGGAATGGAATAATTCCGAGTCTTAAAAGAAGGTAGCTGCGTTTTAACACAAGCATGTAATGATAGTTGTCTTGTGGTTTTGGAGCAGGACAGGTTGCACCAAACACAAAACAAAGTCAAGTAAAAAAAATGTAGTGAAAATGGGAAAAAGAGCAAATAAATTATAGAGTTGATAGAAAAAAGCTTGGCTATTCCTGGGTAGGTTGGAGGATTTTGGTTTTATGGAGGAGAATCCAAAAAATCAAATGCTAAAAACACAAGACAATAAAATTAGGAAATTTATTTTAAAGACTTTAAACTAGGAACCATACCAACATTAAAACAAAAATGCAGTGAATAAAACCAAGTAATAGAAACAAAATACTAGACTAATTATTTAGCAAAATACTTTCTCTTGCTAAAATTACAACTAATGAAATATGCCAGAAAACTCAAGAAATTTCCTGTAATTTAGTGCACTTTAGAAATGAATGAGGCATCCTTTGATGTTTTGCGAGAATAATGAACCAGGTTAAAATCAGCAGGTATTTTGCGTTTGTATTTAAATTAACGTCGCACTGAAGCAACATAACGGTCTCAAAAAATTCAGGACCGTTTTATTATTTTGGATCCTTAGGCTGATTTTATATGATGCTACTGTTACAAGGTGGAATGGAATAATTCCGAGTCTTAAAAGAAGGTAGCTGCGTTGGATTTTGAAATTTTTGACACAAGGTCTCAAGCAGGTCACGCTGGTCAGAAAGATACATGCATGCATGCATACTAGGAAAAGTGAAATTTAAAGAATTTAATTTAAAAAAAAATACAAAATTTGAAGAAAAAAGATTTAAAATCACATGTACGTAAACGCGAAAAATCCGATAGAGGATTTTCTCACAATCAGATTCGTAAATGTTTAAAGTGCACTTTTGAAGTTGATGTATAAAGACAGAACATACAATCAAACTAGGATTTAAAGGAAAATGACTTCAAGTGTTTCAATTGGGGAGTCTCAAAAAGTTTGTATATGCTTATAAAGGAATCAGTGCTGTTTAAGGTTTATTTTTAGTGTTACAAAATAATGGTTGCCCTCCTTCAATTCCTATCTCATTCAATAAACATTACTGAATAAAATTATATCTTAGACCGAACTTCAATTGAAGTTTTTCAAACCAAAATATTTACTAAGAATCATAACTAATTATGAAAATTCCTTCAAATAACACTGTACTGCAAGAAAATAAGCCCGACACCATTCCTGCTGATTCTATGTAAAATGACCTCCAGAATACGAAAATGACACCCGCTTCCCCACAGCACACACCGTTTTCTGTGGACCAACCCCTATGTTTATCACTTTTCAATATAATTTTATGGACAAATATTTGATTTGGAGTGGGGAAAATAATAATTTTAACCATTAAATTTCTTCCGAGTGCTTTCTGAGGTAATTAAATTTCTTCTAGAGGTGAAAAGCTCTAAAACATGAACACTTGTTAGCAAGGAGGGAGATTCGGGGAGGCGGATATGTCCCCCCTTAAATTGTAAGAAAAAAAATCATTAAAAATAATCGTTTTTCTAGGTTTTTCGCAATTTTTTTCATTTATATTCACATATTCCAGCATCTAGCCCTCTTTTTTCCTCCCCCAAACACCATAACTAATAAAAATATTTAGCAACAATTTTGGTTCCAAATTTTTTTTTGCTCCGGCTTTTTCAAAGTGAATTACAGTACCCGAGTGTAAGTTGTGATTAATACCGAGCACTGATTTACTGTTAAATTATGCCATGCGAGTGTAAAAATCATCCAGATAGCTTATGCTAGGTTTTGACTTTAAAAGCGCAACGAAAACTCCTTTTTCCGCTTCTTAAAACTGCTTATCATTTTTACTTTGATTAACAAGTTGGCGATCAGGACAAGGATTGGGCTTTAAAGTTTTGTTGCACAACTTGTTGCAGTAGCTTGACCAAATGGCTCAAAGGTACCCGTAAATCAATGCCATTTTCTGTGCCCATATAGTTTGGCGCGAAACTCGCTGTCATCTCACAGATTGCTACTTTTGAACGACTTCCACCGTTTGAAGCCCAATCCTTGTCCTGATCGCCAACTTGGTAATCAAAGTAAAATTGATAAGCAATTTTTGAAGCGGAGAAAGGTGTTTTCGTTGCGCTCTGAAAGTAAATTCACAGCAAACATAGCTAGCCAGATGATTTTTACATTCGCGTGGCATAATTAAATTAATGCTTGGTATTAATCACAACTTACACTCAAATACTGTAATTCACTTTGAAAAAGTCGGATAAAAAAATTCAGCCGTTTTACATTATCTAAACAACTTGGAAACACAGAATCCCCGCCTAGAATAGCGAAAAGTTAACTCTACGATCCCGAAAGTTGTCATGAGGGAAGATAACGATTATAGATCATAACTAGTGATAAAAGCAATATGCAAGTTTAAACGTGTCAAAGCATGAAAATTCCTGCGCAAGCCACGAAGCGCGCGAGTTATTGAGAGCGTCACCGTGGTACAGTGAATCTTCCAAACTTTCTTGCGAGGGATCTCACCCCCTTCCCCCGCTTTTAGCCAAAATTGTTGGGATATATTTTTATTAGTTGGGGGGGGGGTTTGAGGGAGGAAAAAAATCTGGAATATGCAGAAAAAAAAAATAAAAAAAAAATAGAAAAAACGACTTTTGATGATTTTTTTTATAACTAGGGGGCTCCGCCCCCTGCTTGCTTACGCTCGCCAACCCCGGGGATTGCTGCGCAATCCCATTTGGTTTGCTTCGCAAACCAACACTCCTGTCACAGATGCCATTAGGTTTGCTTCGCAAACCAACATTACTTTCACAGAGTGAAACTATCTGAATAATTCGTATTTAATGATTTCACTTTCCGGTTCATGACGTCACAGCGAGGGTTTCGCTGCGTCTCGCTTACGCTCGGCGACCCCGGGGATTGCTACGCAATCCGTTTGGTTTGCTTTCTCAAACCAATACTTCTTTCGCAAGTGATTTCACTTTTTTATTTAACACTTAATGCACCCTAAACTAATAGCCGCATCAGTAAAAAATCTTCTGCATCTTGTTCCCTGTACAATTTTAAGTAAACATTGTTAATATCCAAACTTTTTTCGATCTGTACTTTGTCGGTAAACTGTCTTAACAGAGGGAAAAAAGCGAGCCTTTTTCCTTGTCAAATAAAAAGAAATCGTTTTTATGGCAATTGTTGCTACGATAAATTTGATATCTGGCAAACCCGATAGTCAAAAGTGCAACCCACTACTGCTTGCGGTAGCAGCTATGCGAACTGAAAAAACAAAATTTGTGTCACCAACTTTTGATTGCATCGAATTTATTTATGAACCAATTTTAAAAATAATTGTACCGTAAGAAAGAGTACATTCTGAGGTATACTGCGATATTTTAAAAATTAAAAACTAACAGTAATACTATACAGATATGACCATTTTAGTTTTGTATCGGAAGTTACGATCTGAAAGAACAGAAAATTGTATGACCAACTTTTAATTGCATCGATTTTATTTATTAACCAATTTGAAAAATAATTGTACCATAAGAGTGTAGTGTAATGTATTCAGTGATGTTTTCAAATTTAAAAAATAGTGTTTTTTGCCGTAGACAAAACGGTTTTAACAATAAGTAGCGAAAATATCCAAAGATTCCGAATTTTGTATGACGAACTTTTGATCGCATCCAATTTAATTATTAACCGATTTCAAAAATAATAGTACCGCAAGAAAGAGTATATTCTGAGGTATACTGCGATATTTTAAAAATAAAAAACTAATAGTAATTAGATATAGATACGGCAGTTTTAAAAAAAAGTAACAAAAATGTCCCGATTTTTCCTGAATTTCAAAAAAATATTATCAAGAACCAAATTTAAATTAAAAAAAAAACTCGATTAGCTGCAAAAATTTACGTTGAGAGGTACTCTTAAAAAAACTCACGACTGAAGACTGAAAATTTGAATGTGTTTTGCTCACTCGCGGAAGAAATTTCACTTCTTCAACTTTAACACTTAATAAAACCTAAAGTAATAGCCGCATCGGAAAAAGATCTTAATAATTATGCAGGGAATACGATGAACAACAAAGCATGTTAATTTCATTTTTTTTTACGATCAGTACTTTCTCGGGAAACCGTCTAAGAATCGAGCTAAACAACAGTTTTCAATCCTGCGGCTGCGTCGTCGTCGGCGGCGGCGGTAACATTTTTTTTAATATAGAGAGATTTAAGTGGACAAATATCCCTTCTTGATACAAATGGTCATTTTTTTAGGAGCTTTTCACCCCTCTAGCCCCTCAGAAGAAACTTAATGGTTTAATTAATCATGTTCACCACTACCAAATCAAATTTATGTCCATAAAATTATATCGAAAAGTGATAAACATTAAAGGTGTGTCCCCAAAAAAACAGTGGGTGATGGGAAAAACTGATGTCATTTGGATTCAGTAGGTATATAAGAATATAAGAATCAGCAGGAATAGTGTGAGGGTTCGAAATTTTTTTTTTTGCGGAGCAGTGTAATTGCATTATATTAAGGAAATAATTGGTTTCAGTTTCCTCTTTGCGAAAACATGTCAGAAATCTCCTTCGAATGGGGAAACGGATTTTACAGTCTAAAAAGTCTTTCGTATAGCCATGTCAGAAGCGAAAGGACATGACATTTTTTGTTATTATTCCCCGATTTACAAAAATTTTAAACTAATACTTTAATGAGGGTGAATGGTTTAAGTTATGGTGTAATTGGTAATTATTAGTTAACGTCGTACTAAATGAACACAACGGGCTATTGACGACGGTCCGGGATTAATCCCTTAAGGGAAAGATCAGAGGACAACACCTCGTCATTTTGAACTGCGATCAGATGACGAAGCAACACCTCAGCTGGCACCCCACTCTCCAAACGCCCACATCAACGCAACGGGAGGACCACGACAGATTGAAGGAGCAACAGCCGCCTCTACAATACATGCTTAAAAACATCTATTCACTGACTGATTCAAACCAGGAGCCTTCCGATCTAGAGGTCAACACCTCAACCACCAGACCGGTTGGACAGCCCCCTTTGTAAGAGACAGTCTTTCATTGGAACGAGATTCGAGAACTCTAGCAGCCGTCTTATAATTTAATTTAGGTCCTAAAGAACTAGTTTTACGACCTAAGTAACTAAGACGTTTCTTGGTGTGGTGTGGAAGTTTGTAGAGTTAGCTGAGCGTACTTCAAAATTACGTGTTGTCCTCTGTCCTTTCGCCAGATGAATTGATTCGGGACCGTCAGTAATTGCCATTTTTTTTGCTACAGTGCAATGTTAATTAATATAACTACCTACACAAGGATTTTTTCATCGAATTCGAATTTTAACAAGTTTTTCTAAATTGATTTTTCATCATCTAACGAGAAAATACTCAGAACATCAACAGCCAGTATGCAAACACAGTTCAACCGAGGTCTAAACTGCTAACCACTCGGCTACCATTCCCAAAAGGATTTTAATCCCAAGTCGGCGAAATTGAGATAAAATCGGATGTCATTTTGTTGGATTTATCATTACGACTTTGCAATTTAAAGATTGCACAAGACTGTTAAAAAGATTTAAAAAGACACGAGTTCAGTTTCGTACATTTGGCACCAAAGGGCTGCAGTATATTCCACACTTGGGGAATATTTTGGAGTTTTATGGCACAAGGGTAAAACATTATCAACCAATAAGTATTTGGACACCCATGCAAATGACGATAGTTGCGGTCCTGATATACGCTACGCCAGGGCTCGAAATACCCGGGTGCAAAGGTGCACTGTGCACATGAAAATATAATTGTGCACGCAGGACGTTAAAAAAGGGAGGACGTGTTTACTGTTATTTGTTGAGAAAGAAAAGACTAAAGAAGTAGCTGTTGGGGAAAAGGCAAAATAGTTAACGTCATTAATGAAAAAAACAGCAAGAAAAATGTTGAAAGTGGTTAAAAAGAAATCTACTAAAACTTACTTTTCAACAAACCTGCTAAACTGGACGGGATTGGCCTTCTTACAATGAAAATTTCAAAGCAATGTTTTGTACTGTTTGTCAGTCCATATGATAAAACGTCACGTTCAAATATTTAATCTGGTTCAACAATTTCGTGACTGGTTATTGTAGTTTCTTATGGAAACTTGGGGTCTAAGTGCATGAAATAACACCAGCACAACTTAAAGCAATGGAAGCAAAAATTACATTTGCCATTCTAATTGAGTTATTGAATTATTTCAGTGCCAAGAGTGATGTCTACAAGCTACTTGTGACAGTCGCAGTCATCTACTTGGCATACATTGTTGTGCTCATCGGCTGGAACTTGCAATCAAAGATGTCATGTGAAGTTCAAAATGTTTAACGTAAATGGAATCTGCATTAAATGACTTATTTGTAACATATAAGTACACAAATAAGACCTGGGCAGAGCTGCAAAAAGTTGGTGAATCATTGGAAGCAAAAATTCTAAAACCTGTGCAGGTAAATGTTCGTTGGTTACCTCGTCATAATCGTGCCATTGATATCTTGCTGAAGTGTTATGAGCCCTTTATTAACAATTTGGAAGTTTCGTCAACTGGCTCAGCAAAAAACAAAAACCATACTACAAGTATTATGAAAAAGAAATTAAATCAGTGCAATTTGCACTTTTTTTGAGCATGTTCTCAAAATTAGTAAAATTGCTTTCCATTTTAAGCAAAATACTTCAAGAAAATGACACTGCCTCCCTACGGAGGCCAAATAGCAGGGGGGAAAATGACATTTTTGCAAAATATCGACTTTTGCAACTACGGTAAAAACTGATCAATTTTTTTACCAAATATATTGAATGTATTAGCTTAGTTTTGCGCACTATTAGAACGCAAAATTGTAAACATTATTTTTTACAAAAAATGCCCGAATTTTGATCTTTTTGAAGGTTTGAACCCCTTGGGGAGATAAAAGATATCAATAAATCGGGATGAATTTTTTTTTTTACAACTTTTCAAATTGGAATGTGATAGCAAAAAATACCTTTTTCGGCCCACCCTTATGTGTAATTGGGACCAAAGACAGTCATTTAATGCCAGTCGCTCATCCTCATGAACGCTCGCGTCAAAAAAGATTCTCATTTGTTAACCCCGTCTATGGATGGCTTGATAAGGCAAGTAAAAACACTGGTCTGTCGACTGGTTTAGATGTGTCAGAAACCCTTTCAATAATTCTTAAGTATTCCTCGATTATCTCTAAATTGGTTAAGCTCAGTTTAAAACGTTTTACAAGGGATTTATATCGCCTTTCCGCGACACCATATTGTCCTTTAATCCCTCCAATCTTTTCTCCAAGGTAAGTTAAATAAACATCCCCTAGTACAGTGTATGAAGTAAGAAGGTATTTAATGAACGTTGCATTTGAGCAACTCAATGGGCTATTGCTAACCGTCGTAGGTGGCACTCCACTCTCCCAAAACTTCTGCACCATGTCAACACGAGGATATTTCCAGCCACGACAGATTTAACGGGCACCAGCTCCTATATGTAGACGACAGTATTTGGTTGGATTCAAACTCCCAACCCTCTGGTAGCTAAACCGTTGCTTTTCCAAACTTGCTACAGCAGCTCAGTGAATTACAAAATGTGAATCCAAATAATTTTACAAAAAAAGTAAGTTCTTACCAGCGTGCCAGCAAGCACGTCACGCAAAACCATCCTTGGCATCATGTTGATGCTGACAACGATTACCTGAAAAGATTATCACACTTATTGTAAACACCTTTCTCAACAAATAACCCTTGAACTTTAGACCTTTGAAAAAGATATGGACTTCTCTTGTGCCTATGAACACATCCCGCAGGACAACCCTCGGTTGCCTGTACCTGGGCAGGTACTGGAGCTGTGGGTGCAGCAGCAACAGCTTGTTGAACAGCGGCCTGTATATAAAGAAAACTTTAAATTAGAGTTATAGGGGCACCAACTACAGAAAATAACGAGAGTTGCTTCGTGTGTGTTCGGAACTCCTCTGCATTACTTTGCGCCAGATCTGAATGAATGAAACAAGTTCCTTGCTTTCAGCTTCGCTAAAGAGTTTGTTTCACTGATAAGTCATATAATAAAGTGTCTTAGCAGTCATTTTAAATAAAGCAACTAGTTATATTATAGCTGGGCAACACATCACATGATCATGCATGCAGAGGCATATGATTTGGGCTCACTAGTAAGGCATCACATAAAAATTAAAAATCCATACCTACATGCTTTTTCCCAGAGGTTGACATATTAATAAAGCACTTAATAGCACACTAAAAAGCTTTGCCACAGTGCCATATCAAAGCTGCTCAATTAACAGTGAAAGCACAGAATTGTTTGCTGAAGAAGGTTTTAAGAGTAAGTGTTTCTTACTCCGTTAACCTTTCGCCCAGCCTTTTTCTTTATCGTCTCGAGAGAAATTCGGGCTGGGCTGAAAAAATAATGGGAAAAGGTCAAACATTTCATGCCACTCAATTACACATAAAAACAAGCACTGAATAAAACCAGTACTACCAAAAAACGTTTTAACTTAAGATATATGACGTTTGAATACAAGTGAATCACTAAACATATCTAGAGCAGCGACATTAGCCAATTTACAAATTATAGCACTCATTGCCACAAATTATGGTAATTTTTAATCTATACTTACATGTAAAAATATATTGCATCCACTATATCTTAATGCACATCTGGTGATGTATTTAAAACTACTGATGACCAGGAACAGGTTGCTTTCGAGATTTCAAGTAGGAAATTGTTTACTTTTAAAAATGCATTTAACTTCATTTGAATCTGAAATCACTCGAACATTAACGGTTTTAGTTTTTGTTTTTATCGTTCAAAGTACCATATTTGGACAAGCTTTAATTAGGAATTTAAAATTATTGTGCAAATCTGCTGTACACAAGTTTTCCAAGATGCTGTTTCATTATTTTCAATTTAATTGAGGAAAAGCAGGGATATAAACAAAGATATGCAGATTTAAATTGTGATTTAAATCAAGTGATTTTTATTTTAAGAAATTGATTTAAATCAGATTAAATTTCCTTTTTTTCTGTTTTAGGCTTTTCAATATTAAAAATTAAATAGCTATGAACAAGATGCATGTTTTTCTATTCAAATAAAGGTATTTAAATGGGTATTTACTCATTTCTTAAATACCCACCCAAAACTGGGTATTTTCAAAAATATCAACATTGTACCATTAATTTTTGTAACAAATATATATTGCAACTCGAAATTCTTAAAATTGCTTATTTTTAAATGCAATAATGCTATGAATCGGTAGGTCGCAATCTGGCTTATGCAAGTAAGATGAAGTACTGTAAGGTGTAGGGTGGTTACAGGGAAATTCCACCTGCCATGGTAAAATTATCCTCGACACATGAAAATCGTAACCCATTTCATGGAAGATGTTTTTCACAAAATGCTTTAAAAACTGGAAATTTCGTGACAGGGTTTTTAAGCAATATTTATTTTGTAATCAGTTTAAAAATTAAATATACTGTAATAAAATTACCATAAATATTTGTTTATAAACTTTTCTTGGAAGATATTCAGAGCATTATTTCAATAAATTTAGCCAACTACTTTACTAGGGATGGTATTAGATTCCGATTAGGAAGTCTGCATTACTTTCCGATTCAGATGGATAGAACATTAGCAATGATAAAATACTGAAGAGCTATGCTATATATATGAGGCATTAATATTGTAAACAAAGTAAACTGTTTTGTGATTTAAAATAATGGATAATTTTTCATTAAAGAATAACTTATCGTTTTCTTTCCTCAAAATTTTTTTTTTTTTAAACAAATATTGAAAAAACAAATGTATTTTAGATAACGAGTAATTGTTTTTTACTGGTATTACAGTACGAATTCACTAATTTAGATCATTTCTCCAACGCATCACAACTGAAATGCAACATATCTGGGGCATTAAATTGATTGAAGGAAATAAAAAGCAAGCAACTGAATAGTACAATAGCATTGCATGATCAATTTATTTTCACGACATATACACTGATCATAAAAGAAACATATCAGGAAAAATTAGAAAAAGTTTAAGAATGATTAAAGAGTGGGTAGGGTACCCTCATTCCAGCTTGTTCAAGTACGATGACCAGCACAGTTAAAGATCCCTTCTTCATTTATGAAGATAATCTAGATCCTTTCAACATGGTTAGTCTGGACTCTAGATTGAAAAACTATTCAATGATTCACCTTAAAATACCAACTTTTTAAGATGAGTTAAATTTTTATTAATTTTTTCCATTTTAATCTCTTTGATACTATTCAATTTAGTCGTATCGCACCCCGGCAAAAAAAGTGATACAGGTAAAAAAAAAAAATTAAATTTTGATGTTGTCATTGAAAAATATGTTTGAAGTGCCCCAACGTATTATAATACTATTCTATAGAATATAATAGAAGTTACCAGCATAAATACTTACCTAAAATTTAAAAGCTAAAACTATTTCAATACAAGTTTTATAGATGTTTCTCAAATTCTGCAATTTTGAGTCGTGTCACTTTTCTTGCAGAGGTGCGATATGTCATGAACAAACCGATTGTGGGTATGCAAGAAGTTAAACTTAATGGAAAACTTTAACTATCCAATAAAATACCAATTTTAGAGAAAAATCCAGGTACACTCAACAAAAAAAAAAAAATCGACGCACCAAGAAAGAATCATCCGATTGCTTTGAAATTTCGTATGCAAAAATGTTTTGACCAAATATGCAAATGATTAAATTTGGTGTCCAATGAAAGAATAGTGCGATCTCCAGCGCATCGGAACTGCGCATCCAGCAGATGTATATAAGGAGTTGTTCTTGAACTGTTAAAAATTTCTGCTGCATTGCGATTTAGGATACCTTTCAACGACTGAAAAAATGCTTCGCCGCAGGATTAGAGTTCATTACGAGCAACTTTCAGAGTTTGAAAAAGGTATAATTGGATTGAAAGAGGCAAGTTGGGCAAATCGGAGAATCGCTCGTCATGCGAGTCGAAGCGATGCGGCGACTAGAAGATGCTGGCAAGAGTGGGTGGACAATGGCAGATTTCAGCGTCACGATGGTAGCGGTGGATTTTTAAAGTCGAATATTTAAAGTGGTACAGTTTAGAGCAGAGAACATGTGATTCGTTTAATAAACATCCTGGAAAAGTTAGAGCAAAATCACTATAAAAAATTTCTTAATTTATCTAAGACATATTTAGATGTACTCATTCCAGGGAAAAAAAACTGCATTTCGTATTATTCTTCATTGAATTTATCAGTTAGTGAATCAGATTCCTACAGCTGATATGGAAATCATCAGTGTTGAATATTTTTGTGAATCCACAATAGTGATGGAACAATTGAATAAAAGTTGTGAAATTTTGGATTTATCACCAGTAAAAGTTAGTAGATTTAGCTCTAAGAGAAAACTTAGTTACATGCATAATAAAGTTAATAAAATAAATTATTATGTTGCTAGTAAAGCAGCTGCAGCATTAGGTGTTGAAACAATTAGCGAGTCACAAAATTCAAAAGACATAACTTGTAAAGACTGCATATCTATGATGGAAAAATTATTGTTTGAATTTAGAAATGTGTCATTAAAAGAAAAGGTACAAATTCTGACATTAGTTCCAGATTCATGGACAGTTGAACAAACTAAGACTTATTTCAATACCACAAAGCATTTAGTAAAAAGGCAAGAAAATTAAAAGAAACAGAAGGGGTGCTATCATTGCCTAGAGGAAGAAAAAGTGTTAAATTAAGTTTGGATACTATAAAAAAGGTTACTAATTTTTTATTATGCTAATAACAGTCGTATGTGCCCAGGGAAAAAAGATTACATATCTGTTCCTGGTGAAAATGGGAGGGTACAAAAACAAAAAGATTGATTTTGTATAATTTAAAAGAATTATACGTTGCATTTACAGAGCAATAAAAAGAATTAAAAATCGGGCTCTCTAAATTTTGCTCACTGCGTCCAAGAGAATGTGTGACAGTTGGAAGTAAATGCATTCATTCAGTGTGTGTGTATACCATCAGAATATTAAACTTATGCTTCATGCTATTGGCGACTATATATCATTTAAAAAAAAATTAGTGTGTTGCACTGAATCGGAGAAGTGCATTGTGCACAGGTGTGACAATTGTCCGTATCCAGAAATTCTTAAAGAACTAATGCTTTCCACTGAATTAGAATTGATTGATGAAATTAATTACAAACAGTGGGTGAAAACTGATGGTGTAGAGTTGAAAACAGTTACTGCATCAGTTGATGAATTTGTTGACGATTTAGTTGCTAAACTGTCCATTTCATGTGCACATCACTTTTTTACAAAAGCTCAAAGTCAATATTTTTTTCCCATACGAACATGTAATAAAAATTGTTGTTTTTCCCATGACTACTTCGGGAAGAAATTATCACCTTGCACCTGATAAAAATCAATCCATTGAACTATTATTCAAAAACTCTTTAGATTAATTAAATCCATTGGTTTTAACTTTGAATGTTAAATACATTTTAATGGTTCCCTGTTTTTGTACATTATTTGATTTTTTTAAAACAGTATTTGCAAACTTTAAATATATGTATATATGTTTAAAATCACTTTATGTATGTTATACAAATATTATATAGGTACCATCCTGATTTTTTTTACTTAAAGTACCCATAGTATTTAGTGTTTTTACCAAGTTAAAAAAATATTGTGCCATTTTTTTGTGGTCTGTTAACTGTTTTCTGAAGGTGATTTTTTCACTTTACATGTAATAAATGTATTAAAAAGTAAATTTACTGTTGTTTTGGCATTATATACACTCCTGATATAAAGCTTTAAATTGGTTCCAGAATTACTGAATTTGAACTATTAGGTCTCAAGTTATTAAGGTTTGAGACATTACTGCAAAATCCAAGATGGCCGCTATTTGGTAAAAATTACCAATTTTTAAAAGCCTGTGGCTTGGCCAATAATGTGCAAAATATTTTACAAATTAAGATTCGAGTCTTACTACCATGTGTATCTATGATAAACAATTTAAAAAAATCTGTGACTATAGTGCAACAACCTTTTTTTTAAATGGCTGTCTTCATGTGGAATGACTCCTATGTATATATGTGTTTAAAATTCTCATTTATGTCTGTTAAAAAAATCAGGAGGGTAATATTTGTTTAACTTAAAGTACCCATATTATTTAGTGATTTTACCAAGTTTAAAAGAAAAATATTGTGTCCCATTTTTTTTGTGGCCTATTACAGTTAACTGTTTTTTGAAGGTGATTTTTCCACTTCACATGTAATAAAAGTATTACAAATTGAATTTATTGTTGTTTTGGCATTATATATACACTGCTGATGTAAATAGCTTCAAATTGGTACCAGAATTACTGAATTTGAACCATTAGGTCTCCAGTTATTACCTTTTGAGACATTGCTGCAAAATACAAGATGGCCGCTAATTGGTAAAAATGACCCATTTTCAAAAGCCTGTATCTTGGCTAATATTGGGCAAAATAGTTTACAAATTGAGATTTGAGGTTCTTACTACCATGTGTACATATGATAAAAATTACAAAAAAATCTGTGACTATGGTGCAACAACTTTTTCTTAAAATGGCTGTCTTTATGTGGAATGACCCGTCTGGGATATGATGGGAAGGCGACTGCATCCGGTAGGGAATGTTGATGCCGTAGTCCGACAATTGAACCAAATTTGGCAAGAAATACTGCAGGAGACCATCCGGGAGCTTTATCAGTCTATGCCACGCCGTGCGGCAGCTTGCATCCAGGCTAGAGGCGGGACTCTTAACACCACGGCAACACCTTATTGAGCTTTTTACTATAACACTGAAATAAATCATTCAATTGTTCTAAAATTTTAATCATTTTCTATTCTGTATATAATTTTCCTATCCACCAATTTTTGTCTCCATCGGACAACTCCTTCTTGGTGCTTCGATTTTTTTGTTATAGAGTGTAAATACTCTGGTAACGTACCCGCGAAAATAAGTGCCGGGTATTATTTTATATCGCTGGTTAAGCGTGCTTGGAATGACTTTAAAATACTTATCAGTGCTCAGAGAAGGTTTGAAAAATAAGCATGTTTCAAGTTCAAATTTGTATGTACTTTCATGTCTTGTCTCACTTTTTTACTATTTACTTGCAAATTACATTTCTTCACAAACTAGTACTTTTTCAGACGAAGTATAAAGCAGAAATTTGAAAATTTTCAGGAATTTTTTTCTTTACTTTAATTTTTATTGGTCCTATGATTCATATTTTCAAAAGCAAGTCTACTCAAACACAACACACTTAATTATTTTAAAAGTAACAAAAATTTGTACATTTAATTCCATAATAATGTGATACAAAAAAATCTGAAAGTTGTTTGATTTTTAATTAACGTTACAGAAATTTTTTAAATGGTGTTTTATGTCAGTGGGGTCTTACAAACTTATTTATCTTAACCCAAAAAATTTCATGCCAGCAGTTGTGGGTTTAAATCAAACTAATGTAGACTTCACCAGATGTGAAAGCATTGCTCATACACAGAATTAGTTGTGCTGTTTTATTTCTCTATCGTGTTTAAATTTGCTTATTCCTATATCAATGTTTATTCTTCCAAAAACTCACCCTGCTATATTTCCTAATGCATTAATGTTAATTATCATAAATATTGATGTTAAACATTTATCAAAATTTTTATCTAGTTACTACCGATTTGAATGTTTCATGCCCAAATTTAAATTTGCACGGGCAAGAGATTAATTAAAATCACAAATATCTGGTTTTATGGGATTAAGAAATCGCGATATTTTCCATCCTCTGATATTAACGGCGTTTAGGGAATGGCGATGCTATAAACTGGATAAAGCCAAGATAAACTGTATTTAGTCATTTATTCCATAATATGTGTGGGTGTACATTAGAGCTGTAATAGCCAAAGCAACTGGTAAAATAACAGAAGTTGCATAAAATTCTGTAAATTAACGAAAGCATTCTCGAGAGATTACCCGACAGTTTTAACTGTCCCAATACATGTGCTAATTAAGTATTAGACATCTGTTAAACAAGAATTTTAACATTTTTAAATTTATAAACAGAATAATTTCGTAATATGGAACCGAATTTCCTAGTCAAAATAAGTAATTCCATATTCATTGTGAAACAGTACATTATTCATTCATATTAAAAGACTTCCAATTGCAAAAAAACACAACCCACGAATAATTTCAGATGAATTCAATGCATCTATAAAGAAAATTATTAAACTCTTCTTTTTCACTGAATTGTTACATTTGTTTATTTAGATTAAATCCTCTCAAGACTGCTAACAGTCAATGTATCTTTTGGAGCAGATATTGAGGCATGGGACCTCACATTCGAAGGTGTTAAAAAAGCAATACAGAAAATTTGGAGAGAATTGATAATTTAAACCTAGTGCTGTGTGTGCCCCAAATCATCCTTGCATCAAAAAGGCATTTTAAATTGGTATATGCATAGTACGTTTTTGAACTCGTCAGAACAAGTCAAAAGACAATGTTACCGTCATTTCAAAGTTTTGGTGGATGGTTCGGTTTTTTGCTACTAGTTAGAGATATGTCGATACAATTATCAAAGGCTCGGAAAAGTCTGGGCACAGGACAAAACGAGTCATGTCCAAATAATTATACAAATACAAATACAAATATTGACGACCAGCTACAGGCTCAAGCCCAACAAGGCTGGTCCTTTGTTTATGAATTCTCCAATTCCCACTGACTATCCAATTGTGTCTTAAATTCGTACACTCCCTTTGAATTAACTATATTTTCTGGCAACGCGTTCCAACTGTCTATTACCCTATTAAAGTAGTAGTTTTTCCTTAAATCCCGATTAAAATGTGTCTTATTCAATTTATACCCATGGCCCCTTGTTCTGTTATCCTATTGAAATTTAAGCCCTCTGTGTCCCCTTGTTTTACAAACTTGAAAAGCTGAATCAAATCCCCCTCCTTCTTCTTTCCAGTGTATACATGTTTAGCTTACTTAAACGTTCATTATAGTCGAAATTTGCTAGCCCCTTTATTATTTTTGTAGCTCTGTGCTGAACCCTTTCAATTGATTCTATGTCCTTTCTCATATATGGAGCCCAGAATTGTACAGCATATTCTAGATGTGGTCTTACTAAACCCTTACATAACGGCAAGATTATATTCTTATCTCTTGAAGTTACAGTCTTTTTAATATACCCCAATAACCTATTAGCCTTTTTACCCGCAGCTGAACATTGGTGACCCATTTTAAAATCCCTGTGAATTATCACCCCAAGATCCTTGACTGTTTCTCCCTCCTTTACCTTTACTCCCTGCAGACAGTACTCGGTTCCACTGTTCCTGTAACCCATATGCAGAACTTGACATTTCCCTACATTAAATGACATACCCCATTTTACAGCCCATTCGGATATCTTATCAAAATCTCCTTGTAAATTTCCTATCTGTAACTTGGTATCCACTGTCCCCCATATTTTTAAGTCATCTGCAAATATACCGATTCTATTCTTGATCCCCTGACCTATATCATCTATGAAAATTATAAATAAAATTGGTCCCAAAACTGATCCCTGAGGCACCCCACTTATAACTTCTGTCCACTGTGAATAATTTCCTTTTACCTGCACTCTCTGCTTTCTACCCAATAACCAATTCTTTATCCATATTAATGTTTTTCCCTGAATCCCCAGCCTTTCCAATTTAAACAGTAATGCCTCATGAGGTACTTTATCAAAAGCCTTTTGAAAATCTATGTACATGATATCCACACTGCTCTTATTATCCAGCTCCTCAGTAATTTTTTCGTAGAACTTCAAAAGGTTTGTAGAGCAGGATCTGCCCTTCCTAAACCCATACTGATTCTCTGATAACAGTCCCCCCTCCTCCAAGTATAACATTATATGCTTTTTTAACAGAGATTCAAATATTTTGCAAATTACTGATGTTAGACTTACTGGTCTATAGTTGCCCGGATCACTTTGTATTCCCGTTTTGAAAATTTGAGTTATGTTGGCCAACTTCCAATCCATTGGCACCCAACCTGTGCTATATGTTGAATTAAATATCGTGTGAATTACTTCCCCCAGTTCTTCCGCGCATTCCACTAGTACTCTCGGATAAATATCGTCTGGCCCTGGTGCTTTAGATGGCTTAATTCTTTTCAACTGATGTACCATTTCTTCCCTGTTGAATTTGCATTCTTTAATTATACCCCCTGCAAAGGCTCCATCCTTGGGATCCTTTTTTAAACTATAGTTACCATTGAAAACCCCCAGAAAAAAGTCATTTAACACGTTTGCCATTCCCTCCTCGTCTTGAATTAATTCACCTCCCTTCCCCTCTAACGGTCCCAGTGTAGTGCTAAATTTATTTTTACCACTTGCATATGCAAAAAATTCTTTTGGGTTTATATTTATTTCCCTTGCTAATTTTTCCTCCAAGGACACCTTTTGCTTCCGACTAATAGTTTTAAACTCCTTTCTGGCTTTCTGATATGCCTCCATGTCCCTGTCGTTACCAGTGCTTTTATATACCCTGTATGTTCTTTGTTTTAATTTTAAAGCTTTGTGTGTTTCCCCTGAAAACCACATAGGGAGCAATTTTCTAGATTTTCCTTTTTTCCTGAACGTTACATGTTTTTTAACACCATGTCTAACTTATTCTTGAATTCCTCCCATTGTTCAGAATGATGCAGTGCTAATAATCCCCCTTTGAATGTTTCCTTTAACTCTTCCCTTATCTTATGAAAATTTACCTTTCTGAAATTTGGAATTATTCTACTATTGATTGTGTATGCTGACTGAAAATTTATACTTAATCTGATACTTCTATGATCACTTTCTCCCAGTGGCTCACCTATAACCAAATCCTGCACCCTATCCTCATCATTGCTAAAAATCAAATCCAATATTGCATTGTCCCTAGTATCCTCATACACCATCTGGTACAAAAAACAATCCTGTATCACTTCCAAAAATTCTGCCCCTTTCCCGTTTGTAGCTAGATTGTTTGTCCAGTCAATATTTGGATAGTTATAGTCCCCCATTGAAATTATTCTTTTTGACATGCTTCGTTTATCAGATTGCACATGCCCTTTTCCTGCTCTTCACTACAAACAGGAGGTCTATATATATTACCCAGAATTAGTCGTTTGCCTTTGTCTGTATTCAGTTTCACCCAGACTGATTCTATACCCTCAGTTTTACTATTTAACTTTATTTCTGTACAGTTTAAGAATTCTCTCACATAAATCAAAACCCCACCCCCTTTCCTATTCTCTCTGTCCTCCCTAAACATTGTGAATCCACTTAATTCTAAAATTTGTGCATCTTCCCTGCTTGCCCAACTTTCAGTAATCCCAATGATATCTATATCCTCTGCTTGTGCAATTCCCTTGAGCTCATCCATTTTATTTCTCACACTGCGAGCATTACAATAAAATACTTTTAGCTTATTTTTCACCCTTAAATTGCACTTTCCCCTTGTATTATTTGTCTTGGTATTGTTTTTCTCCCTTACATTGCACTTTCCCTTTGTATTGTTCGTCTCCTGCAATTTAGACCCTGTTAGTTTTCCTAAGCAATTACTGTGTACTGCCAACCCTCTATGTCCTTCCCATCCCTGCTTGTATACTAGTTTTTTGACTCCAGAATATTCAAAACCCGCTTGCCAACCTCCCCATTACCTATCAAGCTTAAATGCAAATTGTCCCTGCTTATCCAATCCCTCCTACACTCCTTCCAAACATCTAAAAATCTAACCTCCTCCCTCTCACACAAATCCCTTAACAACCCGTTCATCTTATTGGCCCTTTGATTTAACCACCCATTGCTTAACCCATACCTAGGTAGTAATCCTAATACTGTTACTTCTGCCCCATGAGACTTAATGCCTCTTAAAAGTGTTTCTGCTTCCCTCTTAAACTCGACATTTGTAGTCCTCTCTACGTCATTTGTTCCCACCCACACTACTGCCTTTTCCTCCCCTTTAACCACACCTGCCTTAACTGCCTCAACTACATGTTTTACCCTGGCACCTGGCAAACAACACCTTGCAAAATTGCGCTTTTTACGCCCTACCATTTCTCCCAAAACCCTAACCATTGAATCACCAACCACTACTCCTCTAGTTACCTTATCCCCCTGATCAACATGCCCCAAGTTTACACATTGGACACCCTTTTCCACTCCCTCTACAACCCTCACCTTCAAAGCCTCCAGCTCCTTCCTCAAATCACCCACCTCTAAACAACTCTTGCATGTAAATTCAACCTTCTCTGACATTTTAACCCCGCTCACACACCCCTTTCCTGCCTCAACCATATTCCCACACAAGTCACATTCCACATAGAACTCCCCACTGGCTCCCTCTGTCCTCATCTCCTTGAACATTCTAACTACACCCATGCTTATGCAAAGTAACACTCAATGCACAGAAAAAGCACTACACAAAATCAAACACACAGAAAAAGCACTACACAAAATCAAACACACAGAAAAAGCACTACACAAAATCAAACACACAGAAAAAGCACTACACAAAATCAAACACACAGAAAAAGCACTACACAAAATCAAACACACAGAAAAAGCACTACACAAAATCAAACACACAGAAAAAGCACTAAGTCAATTACACAGAAAAAGCACTGCACTTGAATGAAATGAATGAAAACAAACAAGACATACGTGAATTAGGCCCAACGAGACATACGTGAATTAGGCCCAACGAGACATACGTGAATTAGGCCCAACGAGACATACGTGAATTAGGCCCAACGAGACATACGTGAATTAGGCCCAACGAGACATACGTGAATTAGGCCCAACGAGACATACGTGAATTAGGCCCAACGAGACATACGTGAATTAGGCCCAACGAGACATACGTGAATTAGGCCCAACGAGACATACGTGAATTAGGCCCAACGAGACATACGTGAATTAGGCCCAACGAGACATACGTGAATTAGGCCCAACGAGACATACGTGAATTAGGCCCAACGAGACATACGTGAATTAGGCCCAACGAGACATACGTGAATTAGGCCCAACGAGACATACGTGAATTAGGCCCAACGAGACATACGTGAATTAGGCCCAACGAGACATACGTGAATTAGGCCCAACGAGACATACGTGAATTAGGCCTAACGAGACTTGACTTAGGATATTTGACAAGTCAAAAACTAAGTACAAGGACTTTAAAAACAATTAGAAATGTTTGAACTGATAGAAAAAGAAGTAATACACTGCTTAGTACTAAAAAAATGAAGAATAACTAAAAAAAACTTGAATTTCGCGGGAGCTCCGAAAACGCGACGCACACTGCTCGACACCTAGCGGCGGAATGCACCTTGAATTCAACGATTCCCGTGCGAAATGTTTATTAAATACCTTCCTACCGATAAAAAAATTCAAAATAGTTTTTAAATAACAAATTAATAAATACCTAAGGGAAAATATCCAAAGCATGCGCGAACAGGAATACAAGTCAATTTCGACAAAGAATGCAAAATAGTGAACTTTTTAAAATGCAATCTGTATTTTGTATCAATAAAAAATGACGTAAAGAGCAACGCAATGGACTATCAAAACACAAGTTGAAGACAATGGGTATGACAAAATATGGATGGGTCAGCTCATCCATAATGCCCACAAAATTATCATAATGATTATCGCAATGCAAGATTTATTTGCGCGAATGTCTAGAGTAATGAATTAATTTCTCGTAAGGTAAAAAAGGTAATTTACAATTAACGTCGTACCTGATCAACATAACGGGCTATAAACGACGGTTCGGGTTCATCCCCAATGGAAAGATCCGAGGACAAAACCACGTCTATTTGAACCACGGAGAGATGACGAGGCAACACCCGAACTGGCATCCCACTCTCCAAGTTTTCACACCATCCCAACGTGAACACTTTCAGTCATGACAGATTCAAGGTGCACCAGCCGCAGCTGCACCATACCATTACAAATATCGATACACTGACCCGGATTCGAACAAGGAACCTTCCAATTCAGAGCGAATTAACTTCTGGAGTATCACAAAATATTATCCATTTCCGTTGGAACATAGCCCGTTGTGTTGCTCTAGTATGACGTTTATTAAATTTTTCCCAATTACCGTTGAAACAAATTTTTTTACTACCTACAACTCCTGAGATTTATGTGTATAGGAAATGATGCAAATGTTCCGGATTGAGTGGAGATCAGAAAAGGATTTTGCGGCATCGCAACTGGAGAAACTCAAAAGGTTACAATCCGAGTTCAACCCTAAAGGAAAAGATTCGAGGCGGTATATCTTCAAGACAATGCAACTTTTGGGATGACAAGTTTAAGTCCGGTCAGATTTCTTCTCATGACGAGTTATCTCGTCGATGGAACCACCAGGAGGGTACAAGAACCAGCTTTTGCTTTATTAAGAACAGTAAAGCTGGATGTCCATTTTAAGTTCGAAAATATATTTTAACTGTTATGAAAATTCTGCATTCACTATGGTAGGCATTTCAATTGACGTCGCATTGAAAAAAAAAACCAACGGACTATTAAAGACGTTCCGGGAACAATCCCAAGGGAAAGATCCGAGGACGACACCACGTCATTTTGAACTACGGTCAGACGACAGGCAACACCTGGGCTGATACCCCACTCTCCAAACTTCCACGCTAAAGTGAGGACATTTGACGCCACGACAGATTTAACGTGTACCAGCCCCCTTGGTAAATGACTAATCTACGGTAACTAATCAGATACTCTTGAAAACGGGCCACGGCGGCCCAGCATTCACTGTGGTATCCATTCAAATATTATATTCTGCCACACTGCCACTTTAATAAAGAAGCGGAAAAGACACTGGTCTAAAGAGTGGTATACTAAGGCTAAAAAATATGATTTTGTTTCCTGCAACCCGACCGACCCTGAAATTATACTTCAAAAATTTCGACCTTAAAGTTTTTTTATTTAAATTTATTTAATTAAAAAACTACGTTCGTTAAAACGATAAAGGGGACAGTACTGCTTTAATGTATATAAAAATACCAAAAAGTGGTGCAACTTCAATGATTTAAAAAATATATGTATATGGCAGTAAGCTACATGAAATTTTTAGGAAGCATCAATAATGTGTCATTTAGTTTATCTATAAATAGCTTGGAGATTTTTAAATAGAAATTAAAAAATTAAATTAAACAAAGTTACTATGTTCATGTTGCGCACATGATATTTCAATTTCTTCCCCTTGATTGTAGAAAATTTTACGATTATTAAAAGATAACATTCCAATGAACAATTTGACGAAAAATATTTAGAAAATTAATTTAATATTTACATAAAATTCAATAAAAAAGAATTAAGAAAATTTATGCACATTTTAGCCAAATGTAAAGATTTGATGCTAGGCTTATAGTGTTTGGTCATTTTGTGTATATTTATGCCATTAATGTGCTCAGAAAATTTCAAGTCAATAACTTAAAAAATGTTTAAGATATCATGCGCGGAATATGAAAAAAACATTGAGAAAAATTGAGTTTAAAGTTTAAAATTGATGTTTTAAGAATATTTCTTCACATTCCAAGCTAAAGTTGATTTCTAAAAATAATTAAAGTGATTGTGTTTCTTTTTACACTAATTACTTATACATATTTAATCACATAATTACAGTTACTAATATTATCACCACGTTGCTGATTGAACATTTTTTGTTAAACATAGAAAACACAAGTAAAATACTGAAACATAAAATTACTTCAATCTATTATAATAATATAATTATGACTTTATAAAAAATGAGTTCTCCCTCAGGTCAGTTTTTTTTAAAGTAAATATTTTTTTAATTAAAAAAATTAAAACTTATAATTTTTCCCGGCTCATATGTACAGTTCTCTTTTTCTTAAAATTTTTCATGCTTAGCTTTTTTTCTCGTGCGTTGAGTTCTCCGAAACTCAAAGTTCATTTCTTCGCAGTGTTTTACAGCTTGTTTTACCCTCATGGTATCAAGCCTGCAAGCTGAATCAGAAGCATAGTGTCCTATTCGAAAACTAAATTTTGCATGACTTGCAGCCTTCCCTTTTTTTAACGTTGAAATTAATCACTGCTTCTTTTGTGACTATATTTCCAATGATTTTACCAGAGCTACTTGTTTTGGGGCACAATTTCCACACAAAAGAATTCAGTGATTCATTGGTGTTCTGTACATGACCATCAATGCAACGTCAAAGTAATTTGGGGTCAAACAAATCTGAAATTTTTTTTGACACAATCCATTACTGGTAGAGTTTTGGCATAGAGTTTTTATGTGTAAAAGCAACACCTTGAGATTGAGCTTTTCGAAAAGCACACCACGAATCCTCAAACTGGGGATACAAATCGTGCAAAGGCTCTTCGTCGTTAGACCTATAATGATAAAATATCGCCCAAATAGCTTTTCGTAAATCCATGTCTTAGTAATGGTCAAATGAGTGGTTTCTTGCTTACTTCTGGCTCTTTCACCATCTTCTCACCAGGCTTCCTTTTCTCTTCTGCGTCTTTCAAGCGTCACAGTACTTGATCAGTTGTAAGAGCTTCACCATATCGCACCACGGCAGAAAAGTGACACAAGTCAGAAAAATAAAAATTTTGATGTTACGTCATTGAAAAATTTGTATGAGATGCCTTATCGTGTAATATTATTCTATAGAATATAATAGAATTTAAAGACATAAATACGCGACTAAAATTTAAAAAGAAGCTTTAACTATTTTAATACAAGTTTTATAGTATCCTTTAAGTTGACGTTTCTCAAATTCTGCAATTTTGAGTTATCACACCCCGGCAAGAAAAGTGACATGTGTGAAGTTTTAGTAAATCTGTCTTTCTGCTCCCCGACACAAAAAATGCAATAATTCGCAATTCAAACGTACTGAATACGATTAAAGATTAAATTATTCGCGAAACATTTGTTTTCCATCCAAATTGAACGAAACTATTGGCAAAATTGTGTTTATAATTACCCCGTGCCTTGAAAAGTATGGGGTAATTGTAAACCATTCAACTGTAGGTGTATTAAAGTTCCCAGAAGCAATAGTCAATGATTTTGATAGAAACATAACTGACCGTAGTAAAGAATTGGAACAACATAACTTTCAATATGTTATGTAGGACAGCAGAAAATGCAGCATACAAAAACTTTAAAACCCAAACTTTTCAACCCTAAATTTTTCAACTAAACATATTGCTATCAGCTGTGTGGTTCATAGAAATACGAGATCACCCTATTGCATCCTCAGAGTAGCCAGCTTTCATATTTGACAACTTTTTAGTTTCTAGGAATCCCACGTGAGCGCTTGTATAGCTTGTTTACAATTACCCCGCCTGACCCTACTAAAATGAGTTTATTTTACCAGACATCAATTTGCAGTTTTAAAAAATACTAGGTTTAAAGTAATATATTCTGGTATATCTAAATACATAAAAGATAAAAAATCTAATTAGAGGATGGTGTAAACATTTTCCTCATTAGTTGTCTTATGAATTGTCCTCGGTAGGATCAAGTGACTCTTCATCTGACGACAATGCAAAAGCAACCAACGAGTGTTTATTAGTTAGTGAGGTGTCACTAAAAGTAGTTGCATTGGATTAAGGCCCGATAGAATCCCACGAATCGGATAGTAAATTTTGATTACGTTGCCCATTTAAATGTGACATTTCCAGATAAAATAAAACCTGGTTAATTTTATGTTTGGCTATTGCCACATCATGAAAATGAGTGCATTTGCGCAATTAGAAAGCGACTTGCTCCCCGAACGCGTCAAACACGTCTTTGGTCTTAGGGCAAAATATCAGAGAGCAAACTGAAGACTGCGTGAGCAACCAGGAAGCAAAGGGAGCGGTTATTGCCAAGCAATTGCCTCTGAGAAATGTACCCCAAAAGTTGCAATCCTTTGATCTTTAGTCTCCTGGTGGTAAACAAAATTGGATTTGCATACTTTTCAAACTCTGTGTGTACTCTGCATACTCTGTGTGTAACTAAAATAATCAACCTAATGTCTAAACATTTACCAAAAAGCAAAACAGTTCAACAAAAATATTTTATTTTATTGGTTTTCATCGGTTTACCAATACTTTAAGGCAGTATATCAAAATTAGGAATAGAGACTTCTTAATATACAGTAAAAAATGTATGCAACCTCACGATTTCCCTGAAAAATATTTCTGATAACTAATGCATATAGAAAAGTACAAAATCGTGAATATGTTCGAGAATCTACGGGGAGAAACGAGTTTTAGGCTTGTACTACAATGCGCCCAGGTGTTGCAACTCCTTCATAAAATACCGAAATGGAAATTTTCATTTCGCTATTTGAAGAATTTTCTAACAATATATATTTATCCTTTCTTTGGAACTTTGATAAATTACCGCCTTTTATTAACTAACTTCAAGTTTCAATATCATTGACATTCCGCCAAAGACGCGAATCTGCATTCTTTCGTTTTCGCCTTAACGCATTGCTTTAAAATTATTCGTCGTTTCACATTACGCCAAAATCACAAACTTTAAAAAATTTAATACAATCTAAACACTATATTTGAACCCACTTTCAATGCGACTAATTTTTCAGTACTGCCAAACTTATAAATTGAGTTTTCTAGAAATTGATTTTACAGATGGTCTGCATTACGCCAAAGGCGCCATCAGAAAACAGCCAACTCCTAGCCCCTTGCCGAAAATCACCAAATTATCCAACTCAAACTTGCGTTCTCCTACAGATCTCGTTTCGTAACGAGTTTCATTTTGCGATTTTGAACTTGCTTCGGTAAGGCGAAGCTAAGTTGTATCTTGCGCCAGGAAACTCTAATTTACTTTCTGCCATATAACGGGTGACATAATAAAGCATCAAGAATGATAGAGTTAGTTAACTACTAAAATTCAGGAATTTCTAAACATTTCGTGCTGTTGATTCCAAATTTTTTTTATGATAAAAGCATTAAGGTGTCAAACTTCTCGATCAGTTACTACTAATTTTCTTATTAAGAGGATCGAGTGACCATTTGACTGTTACAAAATTTAACCTTTGAATTTCATCAAGCTATTAAACGTTTAGGTTGATTGTGTTTTAATTGTGCAAGTACCATATATGGCGCAGGTGAGGAAAATACAACGCAAGAAAAGTCAAGTTATGGATATGCACACGCACAAGGGAGCTTTACGAGCACTGAAGACAAATACACCCAGAGTAGGTTACAGGAATCGAACCAATAACGTTTTAGGTAAAAACTTTAAAGATCTACCACATTATATGATAGACATTAGCATTCGGTTTACTAAAGATGAACACCCAAAAGGGCAGTGGTTCTCTGTCCAAGAACCCCTTAAAAACTGAAAAGTTTTGGACCCCTGAAAATCAAATTAGACGAGAAATACGTACACATGTATAAAACCAGATTGATGCTTATTTTCACCTTAAAAATAGATTTCAAATAAAACGTTGAAACTTCGTTAGCAATTAGTGATGCCTATCAACACTGTAAAAGAGGTAAAAACTAGAGTTAGGAAGTACATTAAACACTTGATAATAACGTCAAAGGTCATGGTAGGGGAAAATGACTGCTAAACAGTATTGAGAATGAAAACAGAAAATATCTCACGAATATATATTTTTAATTCTTCAGGTAAATCAATGGTTGTTTATTTGGGTTTATGGCGTGAAGTTCAGAAGAGAATAAGCTACGCCAAATGAGAGCAAAATCCATGAAAATATAAAAACATTTTAAAAAGCGAGTAACTAATTAAGCACAAGAACTTTCAGGCAAGTCAAATCTGCCATTTAAAATTTTGTCGCAGAAATGTAGATGGTATAAAACATCTCCTATATTTAAGAAAACAAGAAAAAAAAAGTACTAAATAAAATTGAACTGAATTAAAACTTCAAAATACCCTTCATTAAACAATTATAAAATTGGGTTCCATTTGATGCAACTGCTTCACCCTAAGCCACATCGAGTCAAGTACATAACAAGTAATACTCAATTTCTACTTAAACGATTCAAAAGTAACTACAAAGTTCAAAATTAAAATTTTCTAGTAGGGCAAGTATAGACAAGACTAATATCCAGCTGGAAGAATTTTTCCTCCCAATGAGATAAGCAAAACTAGACGTCCGATTTAACTTAATATGCAAACCTCTATTATTACACTGTCGTTATAAACGCCCTCTTACGTTACAATAATACCATCAAGTCTATTCTTTCTCGGCCATTTTTCAAGCAGCAGCCATCACTCAAGTCGTAGGAAATTTGACGAAGACTAGTCAAGTGAAGTTACATCTACAGAATTAATCATCTAACGTCCAAAGTAAAGCCATCGGAAACCGAAATAAAAACGTAAGCGAAAACTGGAATGTGGGATTTCGCGGTTAAAAGCACACGAAGGTGCTTTTCGTCAATTCTGAACCTAGAATCTAATTTTAAAGTCAATGTAAAAAAGAAAACTTACCAATAACCTAGCCATGCTTCGTGTAATCCGAGTGTCCGTTGGATTTGGCACAGGGATGGTCTTCAAAGATCGTTCAGATCCCTTCATCATCGCAAATACATTTATAAAAAATTTTAGCAAACGAAATTTATCGCAAAAATAAAGATTGAAACGGACTGAGCCTGAGCTGCTGATTATATAAGAAGGAGAAAATGACGTCATGGGAAGTGGTGCCTAATACATAAGAACGCAAATTTCTAATCGCGATATTCAACGAATCAAAAATTACGTCCTAACCTTTCGGAGTTTGAAAGCGTGCCCAGTTTCGATTGCGCAGTCGTTACCTAAATGGTAATGGTAATTTTAGTTAACGTCGTACTAGAGCAACACAACGGGCTATTGACGATGGTCCGGGATCAATCCCTTAAGGGAAAGAACCGAGGACAACACCTCGTCATTTTGAACCACGGTCAGATGACGAAGCAACACCTGAGCTGGCACCCCACTCTCCAAACTTCCACGTTAACCCAACCTGAGGACTTTCGGCCTCGACAGATTTAAGGTGCACCAGCCGCCTCTACACCATACGCGTACAAATATCCATGCCCGTACCCGGATTCGAACCAGGAACCTTCCGATCTAGAGGCTAACACCTTAACCACTATACCGGTTGGTCGGCGTCGTTACCTAAAAGATCGGCACCATGAAGAGCACGTGGTTCATAAATATGTGGCGTTATCGGATCTTTCCATTCAGGCTTTGATCTCTGACCGTCGCTAATTGCCCGTTGTGTTGCTCCAGTGCGACATTAATTAAATACCTACCTGCCATGTCTGTAGTCCTCATGTAGTAAGAAATAACCGACACACCAATCAACGCATAACAGGTGCCACAGAAAGCGTTCAAATACTTTCAAACCTACCTACCTAAAAGAATGATGTCCGTCAGTTCAGCGTACTCTTCTAACAAGGTTACCATGGCTACTTTATCGGCTGAGAAACCGGAGGAGTTCGAAACTGAATCCAACCAGACTTTCGCGTACTCCAAGGTTCAAAATGACGTGTGTTCCATTCGGGATTGATCTCGGACCAAATCCGATTGTGTTGCTCCAGTGTGTATTTCTTAATTAACGTCGTACTAGAGCCCCCTCCCTCTAAAGGAAAGATCCGAGGACAACTTCGCGTCATTTTGAACCACGGTCAGATGACGAAGCAACACCTGAGCTGGCACCCCACTCTCCAAACTTCCACACCAACCCAACGTAAGGACTTTCGGCCACGACAGATTGAAGGTGCACCAGACGCCTTTACACCATACGCTGAGCAGCGGTAGCTCAGTCAGTAGAGCGTCGGGCTCGCATCAGAAGGATTGTGGGTTCTGTCCTCGGCGGAGCCTGCAATTCTGATGATTGCGAAATCGTCGCTTCGACCTGGCTAAAGACCGTCGTGTTCACTAATGGTGTCTGGGGCACGTTAAATAGGTCGTGGTCACAAAGTCCCCCCATGTTCCCATACCAAATCAATACCTCTGGGGGTTATCGGCCTCTGATTGGGATCTAAATTACGATATGTGTGAGTGAATGAATGTATGGAAGGGTCCATCCTGTAAAACGAACTTCCTCCCAATGGGGCTCAATAACACGGAAGGCGCTCTCGTCTCTTGCCGTCTTCGACGGGCCTGGCACTCCTCCGGTCTGCCAGTGTAGGCATAAGAAACATCAATGCACTGCCCCGGATTTGAACCAGGAACCTTCCTATCTCGAGGCTAACACTTTCTCCACCAGATCGGTGGGTCGGCTGCTCCAGTGTGACATTATTTAATTACTTACCTATCTATATCCATATATGTGGGGCCGACCAACCGGTCTAGTGGTTAAGGTTTTAGCCTCTTGATCGGAAGGTTCCTGGTTCGAATCCGGGTTTGGATGTTTGTAAACGTATGGTGTAGAGGCGGCTGGTGCACCTTCAATCTGTCGTGGTCCTCACGTTTGGTGGGTGTGGAAGTTTGGAGAGTGGGGTGCCAGCTCAAATGTTGCTTCGTCATCTGACCGTGGTTCAAAATGACGAGGTGTTGTCCTCGGATCTTTTCCCTCAAGGAACTGATCCCGGACTGTCGTCAATAGCCCGTTGTGTAGCTCTAGTACGACGTTAACAAAAATTACCATTACTATTCGATAGTAACGTCGCTCTGGAGTAAAACAAGCGTCTATTGGCAAAGGTCCGCGATCAGTCTCAAAGGGAAAGGTCCCAGGACAACGCCTCATAATTTTGAGCCATGGTCATACGGCGAGAGTTAAATCCAATAAGGGAAAGAATCGGGGACAACATCGCGTAATTTTGAACCACGGTAAGGTGATAAGAACACCTTAGCAGGCACCCCACTCTCCAAGAGATTGTGACGTCACACCGATTGGATCTCTTTGCAATTCGAATTTCACCGCATTTCACAATGACGAGACCATCACGACGTTGACCGTGGTGTTGGTTTGCGAAGCAAACCAAATGGGAATGCGTAGTAAACACCGGTGGTTGGCAAACGTTCACAATGGACACACCTAACCCCACAAAGTACAGCACGGGCAACGACGTGCTAGCCACTCAGTGGCTAGTACATATATACGAGGGTTGTAAATAAAGTAGTCACATAAAGTCACAGAACATCAAGCATATGTAAATATGATATATAGCAGTGAGGTGGCACTGTTGGCGATGTGTAGAGTACATAAAACCGTCGATCCAGTAGAAGGGATAGTTGCTTTGTGGCGTTGAAGTGGACAGTTTCGTTTTTACCGCTCTAAATCATCTCTCTATATTATTTTCTCTCTAATCATTACTCTATTTGGTTGGCGAGCGTAAGCGAGCAGTTGCCGGAGCCCCCTAGTGTTTGCAAAAAATGATCAGCGGTCGTGGATTAAAACCGAGGTTGCTCGTGACAAAAATATATCGCAATGTTAACAAAGATTATCTGAAGCCTTTGGGGAGAATGAGTTACCGTATAAGACGGTTGCACGATGGGTCAAAGCGTTTAGTGCAGATCGGACTGAGACTCCGGATTTGTAGCGCCCAGGTCGGCCATTCATTCATCAACATCACGTTGACATCGTGAGTGTTCTCCTTTCCATAGACCGTCGATGGACTATCCGGAAATTATGAGTTGAAGTTGGGCTCAGTCAGGGACGTGTCAACGCTTTGAATAGAGGGGGGGGCGAAGAATAGATGTAACTAGGGTTGTTGAATAGGGGGGGGGTTCCTCTTGAAAAGTACCCCAGTAAAAAGTGGGATGAATAAATTAATTATATTAATATTGATTAATTATTAATAATAAATTATAAACAATTAATTCATTTATATAAAAGGATATTCATCAATTAACACTTGATTTAAAAAAAAATCATATATTTTTTTCTTTATACAATATTTACTAAGTGACTTTATGGTGAATTTTAAAACTTACAATACATTTAAATTAGAAATTAAAACGTCGATTTTTTCGTAAACGTTTCGATTTTTCTGAACTTTTTATATTTATATTTGATTTGCTTGAAGCACATCGTTAAAAATTATCTATATTCTGACTATTATCTCGGTGCCGCCTATGATTGCTCATAATTTTTTTAAATAGTATCTATGTTTAAAAATTCGGTTTCAAAGAAGCACAGTAGGCAATATTTTTAAAAACCAATGAAATAAGATAAACATCAATTTTAAACAGTTAAAAACTAATGACAATAATTAAAATATAAAATGTATTTGAAAATTTGGTTTTAAAAAAGCACAGTTGACAATAATAAAAGTTATTTTTTAATCGAAAAATTTTCCTCTGAATAATTTTTTACTCTGAATAATCTTGTATGAGTTCTTTAAAACACAATTTATCACATAACTCATTTTCGATAGTTCTAGTCAATCTATTTAGTCTATGTAGAGTTATTGTGGATCTGAAATAATTTTTGATGACTTTTAATTTGGAAAAACCTTTTTCACCACTTGCAACTTACATAAGCAAAGTTAGTAAAATTCTAAATGCAATATTAATATAAATATGATCGATAGTAATAAACCTGCGGAATGTTATCTTGAAAATTCCCCGATTTTTCGAGAATGGGTAAATGAGTAAATTTTCTATTAATTAAAATTTAAAGCTCATATGTCGGTAATTGATAATCATTAGTTAACGTCGTACTTGAGCAACATAACGGGCTATTGACGACGGTCCGGGATTAATCCCTTAAGGAAAAGATCCGAGGACAACACCTCGTAATTTTGAACCACGGTCAGATGACGAAGCAACACCTGAGCTGGCACCCCACTCTCCAAACTTCCACACCCACCAAACGTGAGGACCACGACAGATTGAAGGTGCACCAGCCGCCTCTACACCATACGTTTACAAACATCCAAACCCGAATTCGAACCAGGAACCCTCCGATCAAGAGGCTAACACCTTAATCGCTATACCGCTTGGTAACCGGCTGATATATTGGACGAAAGTTTGGAATATAATGGTTCAGGTAGCCAATTTATTAGATTGTGGCCGGGGAAAGCCACTGGGTTCTGTTGGGATAAGAAAATGGAATGCTAGTGAGCCAAAATTTAGTGTAACATCTTTAATGAGATCTAAGTTACACACAACACACATATTAAATTTAGTTAAGAGTTAGGGATACAGAAGACCATGCGTCCGCGCATGGGAAACTTGGCTCTCGACTGCCTATTTCATATTGCTAACCGTCAGAGGGAGACACTGTCATTAGCATAAACATGGGCGCTACAGACTCCCCCTCTGGTCCCGATGACGTCCCGGTGAGGAGACCAGGATCGGAAAGTTCTGCAGTGGTAATGGTCAAGTTCAAATTCTTTTGGCTTTCCGTGGAAAGCGACCAGTCCGGGAAGCAGTTCCTGAAGGACTTGAAAGTTCTTTATCTGAGTTCGAGTTCCCAGGTACATTGGGTGGTCGACCTCTCTTACGAAGAGGGGCTACTGGAGTAGTGTCAATGTCTCTGAAGGGTGTGAGAGCAGAGACATGGTAAGTCGCAAGTGGCTCACATGGTTTATCAATACTGGCTATGACATAAGAAGTGGGGGACTTCTGAGTGAGTATTATGTATGGTCCGTCTCGTTTGGGCATAAATTTTGCTGTCTTCTTATGTCGGGCATTACTAAGAGGATGTAGATTTATCCAAACCTTGTCTCCTTGGGAAAAGTACACTTGACGACGGTTTTTGTCGTACTGTCTTTTTCGTTGATCTTGTTTACCTTCGATTCGTTCTCTGATGTCTCGAGAAAGGGTTGCGAATTTTCGTAGGTAAGGGGTAATTTCAGCAACAAAGTTGTCATTTTCGATGACCGATGTGAAATTTTGCACCACATCGTCAACTGTGCGTAGTTCTTTTCCATATGTGAGGAAAGCAGGAGTATGTCCAGTGGTTTCACAAACTGCAGTGTTCATTGCAAAGCGTATAACGGATAGTTTTGAGGGCCAGTTATCGTGTTCGTCTCCAACCAGAATAGCGAGACGTGGCTTGAGATCCCTGTTTTTACGTTCCACTGGATTTGATTGAGGAAAATAAACGGGAATCAAATTTTGTTGAATGTTGAGGGTGAAACAAATCTGCTGTAACACCGCGCTGACAAACTGAGTTCCGTTGTCGCTGATTATTCGTCTAGGGATCCCATGTCTCATGAAAACTTCTTCAATAAGGGTCGTAGCACACGCACGTGCCGTGGCTTGAGGAAGAGGAAATAACTCAACCCACCTTGTGGCACAGTCTTCAACGATAAAAATCCACTGCATGCCTGTGTCACTGCGTGGCAATGGTCCAAAAAGATCAATGGAGATTGTTTCGAAGCGCTGTGAATGGACGGGGGTTCTCAACAGTCCAGCTGGTTTCAAGTTGGTAGCCTTGTAACGAATACAATCAGGACAATTTTTTACATATTCTGATATGTATTTCCGCATTCCTGTCCAATAATATCGTTTGTTGATACGTTGGAAAGTCCCTTCTTCTCCATAGTGTCCAGCCATTGGGTCATCATGGTGTTTCTTCATTATTGCTAAACGTTCTGATGTCGGGATGACTAATTGCGCCTCTTCAGAATCCGCGTCTGGTACGTATCGGTAGAGAACTCCTTGATTCATCAAGAAACCACGCTCAGTCCAGTTGGCGTATTCCTCTGTTTTCAGAGGGGATTCAAAACTTTCAATAATTTTCCTCAAACTTTCATCTTGCATTTGGGAATCTCTCATATCTTTGGAACTTCTTGCGGGCAAGTCCGCAACAATGATGTTGGAAATTTCACATGAAGAACTTTGATCTTCTTTACAAACAGGGCGGGAGAGCATGTCAGCAATGACATTTGCCTTTCCAGGGATGTACTGCACTTTCAGGTTGAAGGACTGAATCTCGAGCGCCCATCTGGCAAGACGTCCAGTTGGAGATTTGAGGCTGAGTAACCACTTGAGGGGTTGGTGGTCAGATGCCACTGTCACTTCGGTTCCCTCAACATATCCTCGAAATTTTTTCAGTGCCCACACAACAGCGAGGGCTTCCCTTTCTGTCGTGGAGTAATTTCGCTCAGCTTGCGACAGCAAGCGACTGGCGTATTCGAGCGGGTGTTCCTCCGGTCCCTCTCCCTGAAGGAGTACTGCTCCTATGGCGTAGCTACTTGCGTCTGTGCGTATACAATACGGACGAGTTCCATCTGCCTGCTTTAACACAGGAGGTGTGATGAGACAGTTTTTCAATTTCTCAAATGCTTGTTGTTGGGCGAATCCCCATTCCCACTGTTGGTTCTTTTTCGTCAGATTGCTAAGGGGTCTGGAAATATCGGCAAAGTTTTGAATATATCTTCGGAACCAAGAGCACGTTTGTAGAAAGGACTGCACTTCTTTCACTGATTTGGGTGGAGGTATTCGCTGGATAGCAGAAACTTTTTCTGGGTCAACCGCAATGCCGTCTGGAGTAACCCAAAAACCCAAATATTTCACACGATTTGAAGCAAAGTGGCACTTTACTCTGTTAGCTCGAAGCTTGAATAGCAAGAGTCTTTCGAATACTGCTTGAAGATCCGAGATGTGTTTCTCGAACGATTCGGACAAAATTATTATGTCGTCGAGGTACGTGAGTGTCAGAATACCGTCAAGACCATTGCGAAAACGATCCATTAATCTCTGGAACGTTGCGGGCGCGTTCCGTAATCCAAAAGGCATCCGTTTGAATCGGTATGTTCCGAAAGGGCACACAAATGCGGTTTTGTCTTGATCATCTGGATGGACCTTGACCTGGTGATATCCTGACCTAAGATCTATGGTTGACATATAGGAGGTTGGTTTTGCTTCGTGTAGGAGGTCATCCATACGAGGAAGGGGATAGGGATCTTGAACAGTAACTGCATTCAATTTCCTATAGTCAACACAAAGTCGCACTTTTCCATTTGGTTTTGGAATAAGAACCACGGGAGATGCATAGGGAGATTCGCATTCCTCTATTATCCCGTCTTCCAAAAGCTTGTCTATTTCTACTTTCAGGATTCCTTTTTTGACAGGGTTCATCCTATAGGGGGGCACTGCAACAGGAAGATGATCACGCGTAGTGATTCGGTGTTCTATAAACGGGGTAGGCTCTCCCCCTGGTTGGAAACAAGTTTCATATTGCTTCAGGAGATAATTTATTTGATGTTTTTGCATTACCGAGAGTCCTGTACCTTCATCCTCTCGAAGGGATGGATCGAATAAGGATATAGCATGCGTTGCCAGGAATGACACATCCGTTGGTGGTGAAATAAAACTGTTTTTCTTTTGCGGGGTTTCAGAGAAAAACCATTCATTTTGTTGAAGATCCAGAACTACCCCTGCTGCTTGGAGGAAGTCCTCGCCCAAAAGAGTTCTGTTTCCTTTGGCTTGTTTTAGGACAAGAAGTTCTGTTGGGATCACCTTACCATTGATGCCAATGTCAACCACAGTACTGAGGACATCTGTTGTTCTCACGCAGCCATCAGCAAGCTTTAAATCAACCTTCCTGTCCTCAAAATGCAGACCAAACTCCTGGAGACGTTTGTACAACTTTTCTCCAGCCACGGAACAAGTCGCACCTGTGTCTGCACACACGGCAGCCTGTTGGTTGCAAATTGTGATCTGGATAAGGCTCAATGGGTGTCTCAATGTGGAACAACTGTAAAGTTCCAGATGGTTAACATTTGGCGATTTCGAATAGTCATTCGGTACGGTTGGATTGCAAGTGCTGCATCTTGATTTAATAACTCCTGGGCAACCACATCCATAACATGCTATGGGAGGTCTGATTTCTTCGTTTTGAAGTTCAGAGGTTCTTTGGGCTCTGTCTTGACTAAAAGGATACTGTTTATTTCTGTTAGCACCTCTACCATCTTTAGTCTTGTCCCAATTTGGGCAGGTTCCTTTCATGTGTCCTTCTAATCCACACGAGAAACAAGTTACTTTAGCTTTGGACTTTCCGTTGTCCTGTTGTGTCCTTGGATATGTTCGTTTGTCCTGCTGCACTTCACGGTTGTTGCTGACCCCTCTCCAATCCCGACGCTGGGCCTTGCTATCCCCCTGCGCTGGAGGATTTGGAGTTCCATTCCACAGTTTATTTTGCGTCTTGGGAGCAAAATCCTTTCTGTTATTTGGTCGAACCGTTTCATAGTCGTCCAGCTTCTTCACTAGATCTTTTACTGTTTTTATCCGAGTCCACTCATCGATGAAATGTTCTCGAATCTCCTGAGGAACACGGCGTTTTATTTGATCTGCAATCATCAGATCAGAGAGTCCGTCGAAAGTGGTGATTTCAAGACCCGAAATCCAACCCTGAAAATAGTTCCTCGTTTCATATGCGAAATCTGTCCATGTGCTTTCTGGACTTTTTGCATGTCTCACGAATGATTGACGAAATTTCTCTGGAGTTAACTTATAGCGCTTGAGTAGAAGCTGTTTAACTTGTTCATAATCCTGGGAAACTTCTTCAGCTTCCCTGGCAATAATTTCAGCAATATCGTATGGCAACAATCCAATTAAATGTGCTGCCCAGAATTCTTTAGGGATTTCAGCTCTCCGGGCTTGCCTTTCGAAGATGACGAGGTACAAACTAACATCGTTTGTTGCAGGATCAAATCGTTGAATAAGAGTCTGCAAATCCAGTTTGGGTTTGGCTGAATGTGGAACTTCATTCTTTTCTATGGAAGCTGACGTTCGAGCCGCTTCTTCCTGGAGTCTCAACTTCTGTAGCTCGAATTCGTAACCATCCTTCCTCTTTCGCTCTTCGAACTCTAAATCTTCTTTTCTTTCTTTCTCTTCCTTGATTTTTGCTTCCAGTTCCTGTCTCTCAGTGATAATACGCTGGAGTAAGTTCTTTACAAATTCTTCTTCGTAAGCCGGACTCGAAGTAATAATCGTTCTTAATTTGATAACTGTATCGCTATCATCAGAATGTTCCCCCATCTCTAATGCCAGACCGACCAGATCGCATTTTCTTGCTTTACCGAGGAATGACATTTTCCTTATAGTTCTGTTGTTCAGAGTCACTTTATATTTTTACCATTAAAAATAGTATAAATAAAATGCACTAATTTAAACGGAATATTGCATCATTAAGCCCAAATACTTTCAATTGAACATCTAAAATGTGTGTAAAAGTTCTAAATTTGTATAATAAACACTTATTCAAAATCCTCAGAACAGTGACAATATTTCACTGAAATAACCTTTGGTAAGAAATATAAGGTTAACAATAACACTATTATTAATACGTTCGCAATATTGTGACATTAACAAATATTTTATGCAAGAATGAGTAACAATGACAGTAAATGTATACCAGTTAACATATATGATCAAACTAAAATCCTAAATTTATATAATGCACAATTGTTAAAACAATAGAAATTCAATTGGTATTTTATACACAACCCCCAAAAAACTTTCATGTAACCGAGCTCTGAAATACCAATCTCCCCAAATGTGTGAACAACAAAAACAAAAATCTCTCTTTCGCGAAGCAAATAACGTTCGTCAAGAAAAAATCCTCCTTCAAAATGCACAATTATAAACAGAGCACCCGAAAAACCATAAACACCTTCTCTTTCAATTACAAGGTCACAGGAGTGCAATTCGAACGAATGAGTAGTCCCTCTTACTTTACATGTACATTGTCCCTGAGCATCTCCTTGATCACGTGATACTCAAAACTAGATACCACATAAAATTACAAATGTGTACTTCATAATACTAATTATTACTCCAATCATTCTTAAATTTAAAAAATACTATAATACATAAATTTAAAAAATGCTATAATACAACACTATATTATATTTTTTTCCTTTTATGAAATGCACTAAAAACCTATTCATAAGCTTTTAATTCGAAAATGAATCGTTAAGATCACACATAAAATATATCTTATATCAACAATATACAAGAAAAAAATTGTTTCCTGTCTACTAAACCAAAGAATGATACTTTCAAGGTCCGAATAATTTCCTATCCGATAAGCACGAACATTTAAATTTCAAATCGAAATTAGAATATTTTATTTTCAGAAAATGATATAGCTTAAAAGATAATTAAAATCTTAAAAGATTGTTAGATATATCATTTTTGAGACAAATTTTCAAAACTCAAACAAGTAATTTATACAAGATATAGCCTTTTGGTAACAGGATGTTACTTGAACACAAAGGAATGCATTATTACTACAGAATGGTTTCCCAGTTTGGCCTGGTGAAACAAAAGGTAAACAGAAAATACCTGTTATCCATAAGCGGAGACTGATGGTCCGCACAGCACAGAAACTAACCTGTTTCCATGTGCTTAGCAAAATCCAAAACGGTTGAAGGATTCTTCAAGCGACACCTTTGTCCTAAGTGCGCATTATCTGAAAAAATTACCGAGCCAGGAGCCAAGTTAAAATTTTGACCTCAACAACGCATTCTAACACACGTTGGGCGTCAGTTTGTGGCCGGGGAAAGCCACTGGGTTCTGTTGGGATAAGAAAATGGAATGCTAGTGAGCCAAAATTTAGTGTAACATCTTTAATGAGATCTAAGTTACACACAACACACATATTAAATTTAGTTAAGAGTTAGGGATACAGAAGACCATGCGTCCGCGCATGGGAAACTTGGCTCTCGACTGCCTATTTCATATTGCTAACCGTCAGAGGGAGACACTGTCATTAGCATAAACATGGGCGCTACAAGATTTATTATTGCCTAACTTAAAAAAATTAGTCACAATTTTTACTGCTTAGCCACCGCAAATTTTGCTCATACTACTTATATAAAAATAAGAATGTTTTTGTTAACTACAACTTGGAATAGGTATTTTTATTGCAAGCTCGTTTTTCAATAATTGGGTATTAATATTGTTTTAAGTTAGAAATATTTAAAAATCTCTCTGTATTAAAAAAAGTTACTGCCGTCGCAGGATTGAAAACTGGGTTTTTTCACTCGATTCTCAAGATGGTTTGCCGATTGAGTACAGATCAGAAAATTACAAGATTAACATGGTTTATTCAAAATTGCACAGGGAACAAAATGGAGATGGTTTTTTTACTGATGCGGCTATCAGTTTAGGTTACATTAAGTGTTAAAGTAAAAAAAAAAAGCGAAATCACTTACGACAGGAGTGTTGATTTGCGAAGCAACAAGTTTTAGCAATGCACTGTTCTCACGTTTCCGTCACCTAATTATTTCACAAATTCAAGTGTTCACTTTCAAAACCTTAAGCTCAGAACCTCACTGGTCAAGGAAATCCGTAAGACTAAATAATACATCGGGCTAAAATTCAGAACAGTTCACTTGCAGACGGTTTCCCTTATTTACTTCAAATAAGAAAGCCGACAATTTAACCCTATATTGCAAATCATCAAAATAAGCAATGACAGATTTGTTGCGATTTTTTGAATGCCCTTATCTTCAAACGACATTTCCGTCCAGTTGGTCAGGCGCTTCTTGTCCAGTTTGGGACCTAGGGCAATAAAACCCTAACATACAATCCGTCAGTCGGTCATAAAAATAAATGACTTTTCTCAATACATGCCGTCAAAGACATGATCGAGCCCTCTAATACATTTAAAGGATCCAAAGGTGAAACCACTATACAGCACGCAATTTCTTTGAAAATGAAATAGTCACCTCGTAGCATTCAAGTGCGAGCACCACGTGCATTCATTTTGGGGGAAGAACCACTTTAAAGCCGTAAAACAAAGTGATAAAGTATTGGTATGCTGGACCACCTTTCTCCACATATTCAGAGGAAGAATTTAATGTTTTGGTATATTGGATCTTTGAAACAATTTTTTTTATAAACTTAATAATAAATATAAACTTTTAATACACAAATAAAATTTGTTCGAAGTTTCTTGATAAACTTTTCATACATTTACGTGTTAGAAAACTTTCAAATTCGTTATTTTCAAAATGTAATTTTGTGTTGCCCACTGACCCTTCATTTATTACCCTTTTCGGGGAATATATCGAAGCTATCAGAATCCGCGCTGCCCCCTGCGTGCATCTCTCTGTATATATATATATATATATATATATATATATATATATATATATATATATATATATATATATATATATATATATATATATATATATATATATATATATATATATATATATATATATATATATATATATATGTAAGATTCGTGTTGTTCTGTTTGGTAAGGTCTATATTAAAGACTTCGAATCTTACAGCACATTGACATTTAATGAATAAATATATACAATTATTATGTACAGTTGAGATATTTTAAAACAGTTCCGTCATTATCGGCAGCAGTCGTCTCTGCTCGGAAAAAATACGTCAGCTCTCAATGGCGTCCAGGGGAAAAAGTGTCTGTTCTATTAATTTTCTCGTAACTGAATACCAGAATGTGAATGGCTCGTGACAGTCTTGCCTTGCATTCCTACTACAATGCAACTGACTCCTACCAGTCTCGTTGCTCTTATAATGAGTTCTTTCCAGACTAGTAGACAACTACCGTTGTTTAGTATTCCTACAACCGGCCATCCTGATGATCTTTCGTCCTCGAAAGGAACACGACAAACCTAAAAAAACAAAACACAAAACAGTATCTGGGAATACATTGATTCAGTATTAGTTATTGAACCACGACTTCATATGGTCAGCTGCTGTCGACGTCAAGTTCGGTCCTTCATGGTTTCCAACTTTCTCAACGTCATAGCGATCATGGGGTTTCACTTTCTTCACTCGATATGGTCCTAAGAATTTCGGTCGTAATTTCATTCCGACACCAAATTGAGTCCGCTGAATTGCAATAAGATCGCCCTCTTTGTATTGATGAGGTTTCTTCCTCTTCTTATCATACGTTCTTTTATTCTCTTCCTGAATTTTTAGGATATTCTCTTTGGCATCGTCTCTTAATTTCTTCCTCTTCTCTAGAAAAACTTCAGTATATTCTTCTTCTAAAAGCTGGACTATCTTGAGATCTTCTTTGTTTCGCATTTTCACACAGTTTCGAAAGTTCCTTCTATCCGTCTTTTCCGTCAACTCGTCTTTTCCGTCTACGCGTTTTTTCGTCTACGCGTTTTTTCGTCTACGCGTTTTTTCGTCTACGCGTTTTTTTTTTGTCGTTTCAGTCTATCATCAGCACCACGTCAGGAGAAGTCATGAAACTGTTCTTGCAGATGATTAAAACACAAGTCCAGGTTTGCATAGGTAGTCAAAACATTCCGCCGGCCGGTTCAATCGTCACTGCTTTCGGGGTCTGCTAATCCGTCGTTCAAGCCCTCGTACGAAGGAGAAGAATCGTCGCGGTCGTCAACGGTTTTTCACATCGCGGCCGAACCCTCATTTTTTGTAAGATTCGTGTTGTTCTGTTTGGTAAGGTCTATATTAAAGACTTCGAATCTTACAGCACATTGACATTTAATGAATAAATATATACAATTATTATGTACAGTTGAGATATTTTAAAACAGTTCCGTCATTATCGGCAGCAGTCGTCTCTGCTCGGAAAAAATACGTCAGCTCTCAATGGCGTCCAGGGGAAAAAGTGTGTTCTATTAATTTTCTCGTAACTGAATACCAGAATGTGAATGGCTCGTGACAGTCTTGCCTTGCATTCCTACTACAATGCAACTGACTCCTACCAGTCTCGTTGCTCTTATAATGAGTTCTTTCCAGACTAGTAGACAACTACCGTTGTCTAGTATTCCTACATATATATATATATATATATACCCGGGGCATGAGCTCTGCTACCGGGCGCGTCGGCAGGTGGCGGATAGCCGAAAGTCCTGAGCCGAAACATACTCAGGATATCCCCGAATATTGAATAAGGGGGCGCGGACCAGCTCCCGTTAACCCAAAGTGTTATGCGACCCGTGCTGATAGGTGTATTGTACCGACGGTTAATTGGTGCCTTTTACGGAGCCTCCTAGAGTGCTTGGCGACCTCTAGGAGTAATTTGCCTTACCCTGGTATGCAGGCTCTGGCGGGGTGGACTGCATAATTCCTGCGGTATATACACCAATCTATGGAGAAAAAAAAATGAAAACAAAAACCAAACCACCGACTCCAAAGAGGAAGACAATCAGACCTTGATGGAGACCCAATCCTCAGGATCAGGCCCTGCAACCCCACAGACAGACCTTGAAGGAGATCGAGATCTCCAAAAGATAGTCTTGGGGCTTGACAGGATTGATATACAGAGGAAAAAAATCTCTGGGGCTGCCAAAAAAAGGCTGACCAAAGAAAGGAAGTTAGCTGAGGGTACATGGGTAGAGAACAGACCCAAACCAAAAGCCAAAACCTCTCCAAGGGGAAAGGAGTTACAGACCCCGATCAGGCCCTCTACCAAGAGGCCAAGGTCGGATGGTAGTACTCCCCACTCTCAGGAGAAAATGTCAACAAAGAGGGCTAAACCCGGAAACGGGGCAGACCCTAGTTATAGTGACACCTTATCGGCTGTGAAGATGGCAGTTGTCGTGGAAGGATATCCAGACCAGAAACTGTCAGAAGAACAGCTGATGACCTTCCAACTAGACGCAATGTCTAAGATTGAGGGCGTTCCTCCGGGAACAGGACCTCAATTCAAATATTGTCGTCTGAAAGGAGGAGCTATAATTATCATCTGTGCCGACTCTAACAGCAGCCAATGGCTGACCAGAACTGTTAGAGAAATGTCACCATGGAACGGCTTGTCCCTCCTTGTTGACGAGGCACGCAAAATAGTTAAAACCAAAAAATTTATAGCCAAGATCCCAGCTATATACAACAAGTTCTCCGGTAAAGAGATTCTACAAAAAGTAGAAGCTCAGAACGGAGGACTAACTGCCACAGAATGGGGAATCCTCAACCAAAAATCTGGTAATGAGGGTAGAACCATTGTGGTAAGTATCCCAGAACAAGATGCCAAGACCTTGATGGGTAGAGAATGTAAATTCTACATAGGCTTTACCCAAGTGCAGGCTAGGGCTCTGGAAAAACCTGCTACAGCTTCCACTGACAATGTAAATGAAGCTCCTGCAGGCCAACCTGCAGCATAAACGACTTGCTGCAGCGCCAACCTCAGTGGGGTTTTCCGGACTGAGGGAATCCACATTGCCCTAATCCAAGAACCCTGGCTGTACAAAGAAGGCATCAGGGGATTAAAGGACAGTGGAGGTAAGTTAATTTATGATTTTGCAAGCTCCTCTCCAAGAGCTTGCTTACTTATTAACAACAACATCGATGCAATGCCGATCCATGAACTTTGTTCTAGGGATTTGGCAGTAGCAAAGATAACTCTTCATAATGGCGGGAGAATCAGAGAAATCTTGATAGGCTCTGGGTACCTGCCATATGAGGAAAAAGATCCTGTGAGTGTAGAGCTGAAGAGATTGTTGACAGCGTGTGCAGAACAGCAATCGGGATTGATTCTCGGTTGTGATGTGAATGCACACCACACAATCTGGGGCAGCTCCAACATCAATGACAGAGGTGAAGCTCTTTTAGACTTTGTACTTGAAAATAACCTAGATATCTTAAATGTAGGAAACAAACCGACCTTTATAACTAGTGTAAGAAAGGAAGTACTTGATATAACCTTAGCCAGCCTTGAACTAAGTAGTTATATTCACAATTGGCATGTTGATGAGAAGCCTTAAATGACAGACCATCAATTTATCCACTTCTCACTGAAATCTGAATATCACTGGGAGAAGACGTTCAGAGATCCCTAAAGGACGAACTGGACCTTTTTTTACAATGAACTCCAGAATTACCTGGAGGACTTCTCTCGGAAAATCTATGATACTTACGATCTAGAACTGTTCGCAGACGGCCTGCAGCAGGCAATCTATATTTCATATACAAATAACTGTCCCCTGCTTCTAAGGAAAGGCAAACAACCAAACTCATGGTGGAACCAAGACCTTATGAGGCAGAGGAAGACAGTAAGAAAACTTTTCAGGAAAGCAAAGAAATCTGGCAAGTGGGAAGAATACAAGTGCCTACTTTCAGAATACAACAAAGCTGTTCGAATGGCCAAAAGGTATTCATGGAGGAAGTTCTGTGATTCGGTTGAAAGTACCGCTGAAGGCGCTAGACTCCACAAAATTCTTAAAAGAGATACACCAATATTGGTGGGGACCCATAAGAATAATTCCGGTGGCTATACCAAAACTGGCAGAGAAGTTATAGAGACTCTGGTTGAGACACATTTCCCAAACTCCAACTTGGTACCTAATGAGTTAAACCCTTCTCCCCTGGGATATCCAATAAGGGTGAAAAGGGAAAACTGGATAGTTGCCAAGAAAATTTTTACTGTTAAACAAGTACTATGGGCTATCAACTCATTTGAACCATATAAAACTCCAGGACCAGATGGGATAATACCGATTGTGCTTCAGAAATCGGCCGATCTCATCTCACGGGTCTTGTGTAAAATGTTCAGAGCTAGTCTAGCTCTTGAATATATCCCCAGACCATGGAGAAAGGCAAGGGTAGTCCTTCTGCCCAAACCTGGAAAAAGCCAATATGACCAGGCTAAGAACTTTCGTCCTATCAGTCTATCATCTTTCATACTTAAGTGTATAGAAAAAATAATTGATAGACACATTAGGGATGTAATGAGGAGTACCAGACCTCTTCACAAAAACCAATTTGCCTATCAACCCGGTAAATATACAGAGGTGGCTTTGCAACACCTGGTTGTAAAGATTGAGAAGACCCTGGAGTGCAAGGAAATGGCTTTGGCAGCTTTTCTTGATATTGAGGGTGCTTTCGATAATACCTCTTTTAACTCAATCGCTGCTGCTGCTGCCAGCAGAGCTATTGAACCACAGGTCTGCTAATGGATAAACTCCTTGTTAGCAGACAGAATTATTACAACAGAGTTGTTTGGGGCAACACTTCAGGCTAGAACCACTAGAGGCTGCCCTCAGGGAGGAATTCTCTCCCCTCTGTTGTGGAATCTGGTGGTTGATGACCTAATTGCAGACCTCAATCAAAGCGGCATTTATGCCCAGGGATATGCAGATGACATTGTCGTCTACATATCGGGCATGGATGAGAAAACGGTGATAAATATCATGCAGGGGACCCTGAACAGAATCGCAAGATGGTGCTGTGAAAAGAATTTGAGAGTAAATCCTCAAAAGACTACTCTTGTCCCATTTACACGAAGAAGAACCTGCATTGACAAAAGTGATATACCTACCCTACTAGGGGAAAAAGTAAATATGCTGAGCGAGGTTAAATATCTGGGAGTTATACTGGACACTAAATTAACCTGGAATCAGCATTTGAAAAGTAAAATTAAACAAGCAAAAGTTGGACTTCTACGATGTAGAAGAGTTCTTGGTAAATCATGGGGTCTAAGGCCAAAGATGACCTATTGGCTATACACTATGGCTATTAGACCCATTGTGACCTATGCGGCTGTGGTCTGGTGGAAAAAGACGGAACAATTGACTGTTAAGACCAAGCTAGACAGTCTTCAAAGAGCTGCCTGCCTGAGTATAACAGGTGCTATGTCCTCCACTCCCACCAGAGCCATGGAAATTATTCTATCTGTCGTCCCACTCGATATCTTTATCAGCGGTGCTGCCAGAAGTAGTTCCTACAGACTGGAAAACGCTGGACTGTGGATGGATTTTGCCAGCTAAAAAGTCCCACACCAGTATTAACCAAAAGTTCTTTGACCCTATACTTTTGATGCCCTCTGACATCATGGAGACAAGATTCCTCTTTCAAAGACCCTTTGAGGTATTTATTGACCTAAGAGAGGAATGGAAAGAGGAAAACTACAAGCTCACAAATGGAGACATTGTGTGGTACACAGATGGCTCCAGACAAAACGAAAAGGCAGGTGCTGGAATATGTGGGATCAGTCCTAAGGCAAGGATTTCCCGAAAATTAGGAAAACATGCCACAGTATTTCAAGCGGAACTGCTTGCTATCATCTACTGTCTACAAGAATGTTCTAGAAGATCCTACTCAAATAGGAAAATCTACATATTCAGTGACAGTCAAGCAGCCTTAAAGGCAATAAACTCATTCCAAATAAGCTCCAAACTTGTTTGGGAATGTAGGAACCTTCTACATGACTTGGGGACCCATAATAGGATCTTTCTTACTTGGGTACCAGGGCATACTGGTGTAGAAGGAAACGAAAATCCAGATAAGTTAGCCAAACTGGGGACTGCAGACCTACCTTTAAGCCCTGAGCCTTTTTGCGGGATCTCTAAGACTACCGCAAAAAGGGTGATAGGAGAAAGAATGCTTAAAGAAACTACAAAAAAGTGGAAGCAAACCACCGATCAAAAACATGCAAGGCTTATGATTCAAGAACCTTCTATGAAAACATCTTCTCAGATCCTTCGTCTTAGCAGGGGTAAGATGAGGGTGATAGTTGGATTTCTCACAGGCCACTATCACCTAAGAAAACACCTTCATAGGATGGGAATCTTTAAAGAAGAACCTCTATGCAGAAAATGCAATATGGTGGAGGAAACTGCCCACCACATACTTTTTGAATGCAAAGCTCTGCTTCACATAAGGCACTCAAGTCTAGGTCTTGGAACAGAACTTGATACAATTCACGAAGAACCTGTCAAAAGCCTTTTGGCCTTTCTCAAGGAATCTGGCTTTCTCTGACAGGAATATCGAAAAACAATGGGGTTTGGTGCAATATTCCCTAGTGGAATCAGCACCTAGGGCTTTCCTGACCTCCCCACTCTATATGACTATGACTATGACTATGACTATGACTATATATATATATATATATATTCATAAAAAATGCGCCCTCCCCCCAGTGTATTTAAATAAAATGTCCAAAACCATCATTTAACGTGCTGCCGAGCGCGGTGGGTTGGAGCAATGTCATTTCAAAGCTCCCAATCCAAGTTCTCAGGCGCTGTAATTTCTAAGGGAATGAAAGGTATTTATTTGACTGAGATGTGGGGAGGGTGTTTTGTGTGAAGTATTCCCATAGAAATTAACGTGCTGCCGAGCGCGGTGGGTGGGAGCAATGTCATTTCAAAGCTCCCAATCCACGATCTCAGTCGATGTAATTTCTAAGGGAATGAAAGGTATTTATTTGACTGAGATGTGGGGAGGGTGTTTTGTGTGAAGTATTCCCATAGAAATTAACGTGCTGCCGAGCGCGGTGGGTGAGAGCAATGTCATTTCAAAGCTCCCAATCCACGATCTCAGTCGATGTAATTTCTAAGGGAATGAAAGGTATTTATTTGACTGAGATGTGGGGAGGGTGTTTTGTGTGAAGTATTCCCATAGAAATTAACGTGCTTCCGAGCGTGGTGGGTGGGAGCAATGTCATTTCAAAGCTCCCAATCCAAGTTCTCAGGCGATGTAATTTCTAAGGGAATGAAAGGTATTTATTTGACTGAGATGTGGGGAGGGTGTTTTGTGTGAAGTATTCCCATAGAAATTAACGTGCTTCCGAGCGTGGTGGGTGGGAGTAATATCATTTCAAAGCTCCCAATCCAAGTTCTCAGGCGATGTAATTTCTAAGGGAATGAAAGGTATTTATTTGACTGAGATGTGGGGAGGGTGTTTTGTGTGAAGTATTCCCATAGAAATTAACGTGCTGCCGAGCGCGGTGGGTTGAAGCAATGTCATTTCAAAGCTCCCAATCCAAGTTCTCAGGCGCTGTAATTTCTAAGGGAATGAAAGGTATTTATTTGACTGATATGTGGGGAGGGTGTTTTGTGTGAAGTATTCCCATAGAAATTAACGTGCTGCCGAGCGCGGTGGGTGGGAGCAATGTCATTTCAAAGCTCCCAATCCAAGTTTTCAGGCGATGTAATTTCTAAGGGAATGAAAGGTATTTATTTGCCTGAGATGTGGGGAGGGTGTTTTGTGTGAAGTATTCCCATAGAAATTAACGTGCTGCCGAGCGCGGTGGGTGGGAGCAATGTCATTTCAAAGCTCCCAATCCAAGTTCTCAGGCGATGTAATTTCTAAGGGAATGAAAGGTATTTATTTGACTGAGATGTGGGGAGGGTGTTTTGTGTGAAGTATTCCCATAGAAATTAACGTGCTGCCGAGCGCGTCGGGTGGGAGCAATGTCATTTCAAAGCTCCCAATCCAAGTTCTCAGGCGATGTAATTTCTAAGGGAATGAAAGGTATTTATTTGACTGAGGGGAGGGTGTTTTGTGTGAAGTATTCCCATAGAAATTAACGTCCTGCCGAGCGCGGTGGGTTGGAGCAATGTCATTTCAAAGCTCCCAATCCACGTTCTCAGGCGATGTAATTTCTAAGGGAATGAAAGGTAATTATTTGACTGAGATGTGGGGAGGGTGTTTTGTGTGAAGTATTCCCAGAGAAATTAACGTGCTGCCGAGCGCGGTGGGTGGGAGCAATGTCATTTCAAAGCTCCCAATCCAAGTTCTCAGGCGCTGTAATTGCTAAGGGAATGAAAGGTATTTATTTGACTGAGATGTGGGGAGGGTGTTTTGTGTGAAGTATTCCCATAGAAATTAACGTGCTGCCGAGCGCGGTGGGTTGGAGCAATGTCATTTCAAAGCTCCCAATCCAAGTTCTCAGGCGCTGTAATTTCTAAGGGAATGAAAGGTATTTATTTGACTGAGATGTGGGGAGGGTGTTTTGTGTGAAGTATTCCCATAGAAATTAACGTGCTGCCGAGCGCGGTGGGAGGGAGCAATGTCATTTCAAAGCTCCCAATCCACGATCTCAGTCGATGTAATTTCTAAGGGAATGAAAGGTATTTATTTGACTGAGATGTGGGGAGGGTGTTTTGTGTGAAGTATTCCCATTGAAATTAACGTGCTGCCGAGCGCGGTGGGTGGGAGCAATGTCATTTCAAAGCTCCCAATCCAAGTTCTCAGGCGATGTAATTTCTAAGGGAATGAAAGGTATTTATTTGACTGAGATGTGGGGAGGGTGTTTTGTGTGAAGTATTCCCTTAGAAATTAACGTGCTGCCGAGCGCGGTGGGTGGGAGCAATGTCATTTCAAAGCTCCCAATCCAAGTTCTCAGGCGATGTAATTTCTAAGGGAATGAAAGGTATTTATTTGACTGAGATGTGGGGAGGGTGTTTTGTGTGAAGTATTCCCATAGAAATTAACGTGCTGCCGAGCGCGGTGGGTGGGAGCAATGTCATTTCAAAGCTCCCAATCCAAGTTCTCAGGCGATGTAATTTCTAAGGGAATGAAAGGTATTTATTTGACTGAGATGTGGGGAGGGTGTTTTGTGTGAAGTATTCCCATAGAAATTAAGGTGCTGCCGAGCGCGGTGGGTGGGAGCAATGTCATTTCAAAGCTCCCAATCCAAGTTCTCAGGCGATGTAATTTCTAAGGGAATGAAAGGTATTTATTTGACTGAGATGTGGGGAGGGTGTTTTGTGTGAAGTATTCCCTTAGAAATTAACGTGCTGCCGAGCGCGGTGATTGGGAGCAATGTCATTTCAAAGCTCCCAATCCAAGTTCTCAGGCGATGTAATTTCTAAGGGAATGAAAGGTATTTATTTGACTGAGATGTGGGGAGGGTGTTTTGTGTGAAGTATTCCCATAGAAATTAACGTGCTTCCGAGCGTGGTGGGTGGGAGCAATGTCATTTCAAAGCTCCCAATCCAAGTTCTCAGGCGATGTAATTTCTAAGGGAATGAAATGTATTTATTTGACTGAGATGTGGGGAGGGTGTTTTGTGTGAAGTATTCCCATAGAAATTAACGTGCTGCCGAGCGCGGTGGGTTGGAGCAATGTCATTTCAAAGCTCCCAATCCAAGTTCTCAGGCGCTGTAATTTCTAAGGGAATGAAAGGTATTTATTTGACTGAGATGTGGGGAGGGTGTTTTGTGTGAAGTATTCCCATAGAAATTAACGTGCTGCCGAGCGCGGTGGGTGGGAGCAATGTCATTTCAAAGCTCCCAATCCAAGTTTTCAGGCGATGTAATTTCTAAGGGAATGAAAGGTATTTATTTGACTGAGATGTGGGGAGGGTGTTTTGTGTGAAGTATTCCCATAGAAATTAACGTGCTGCCGAGCGCGGTGGGTGGGAGCAATGTCATTTCAAAGCTCCCAATCCAAGTTCTCAGGCGATGTAATTTCTAAGGGAATGAAAGGTATTTATTTGACTGAGATGTGGGGAGGGTGTTTTGTGTGAAGTATTCCCATAGAAATTAACGTGCTGCCGAGCGCGTCGGGTGGGAGCAATGTCATTTCAAAGCTCCCAATCCAAGTTCTCAGGCGCTGTAATTTCTAAGGGAATGAAAGGTAATTATTTGACTGAGATGTGGGGAGGGTGTTTTGTGTGAAGTATTCCCATAGAAATTAACGTGCTGCCGAGCTTGGTGGGTTGGAGCAATGTCATTTCAAAGCTCCCAATCCAAGTTCTCAGGCGCTGTAATTTCTAAGGGAATGAAAGGTATTTATTTGACTGAGATGTGGGGAGGGTGTTTTGTGTGAAGTATTCCCATAGAAATTAACGTTCTGCCGAGCGCGGTGGGAGGGTGCAATGTCATTTCAAAGCTCCCAATCCACGATCTCAGTTGATGTAATTTCTAAGGGAATGAAAGGTATTTATTTGACTGAGATGTGGGGAGGGTGTTTTGTGTGAAGTATTCCCATAGAAATTAACGTGCTGCCGAGCGCGGTGGGAGGGAGCAATGTCATTTCAAAGCTCCCAATCCACGATCTCAGTCGATGTAATTTCTAAGGGAATGAAAGGTATTTATTTGACTGAGATGTGGGGAGGGTGTTTTGTGTGAAGTATTCCCATAGAAATTAACGTGCTGCCGAGCGCGGAGGGAGGGAGCAATGTCATTTCAAAGCTCCCAATCCACGATCTCAGTCGATGTAATTTCTAAGGGAATGAAAGGTATTTATTTGACTGAGATGTGGGGAGGGTGTTTTGTGTGAAGTATTCCCATAGAAATTAACGTGCTGCCGAGCGCGGTGGGTGGGAGCAATGTTATTTCAAAGCTCCCAATCCAAGTTCTCAGGCGATGTAATTTCTAAGGGAATGAAAGGTATTTATTTGACTGAGATGTGGGGAGGGTGTTTTGTGTGAAGTATTCCCATAGAAATTAACGTGCTGCCGAGCGCGGTGGGTGGGAGCAATGTCATTTCAAAGCTCCCAATCCAAGTTCTCAGGCGATGTAATTTCTAAGGGAATGAAAGGTATTTATTTGACTGAGATGTGGGGAGGGTGTTTTGTGTGAAGTATTCCCTTAGAAATTAACGTGCTGCCGAGCGCGGTGGGTGGGAGCAATGTCATTTCAAAGCTCCCAATCCAAGTTCTCAGGCGATGTAATTTCTAAGGGAATGAAAGGTATTTATTTGACTGAGATGTGGGGAGGGTGTTTTGTGTGAAGTATTCCCATAGAAATTAACGTGCTTCCGAGCGTGGTGGGTGGGAGCAATGTCATTTCAAAGCTCCCAATCCAAGTTCTCAGGCGATGTAATTTCTAAGGGAATGAAATGTATTTATTTGACTGAGATGTGGGGATGGTGTTTTGTGTGAAGTATTCCCATAGAAATTAACGTGCTGCCGAGCGCGGTGGGTGGGAGCAATGTCATTTCAAAGCTCCCAATCCAAGTTCTCAGGCGATGTAATTTCTAAGGGAATGAAAGGTATTTATTTGACTGAGATGTGGGGAGGGTGTTTTGTGTGAAGTATTCCCATAGAAATTAACGTGCTGCCGAGCGCGGTGGGTGGGAGCAATGTCATTTCAAAGCTCCCAATCCAAGTTCTCAGGCGATGTAATTTCTAAGGGAATGAAAGGTATTTATTTGACTGAGATGTGGGGAGGGTGTTTTGTGTGAAGTATTCCCATAGAAATTAACGTGCTTCCGAGCGTGGTGGGTGGGAGCAATGTCATTTCAAAGCTACCAATCCAAGTTCTCAGGCGATGTAATTTCTAAGGGAATGAAATGTATTTATTTGACTGAGATGTGGGGAGGGTGTTTTGTGTGAAGTATTCCCATAGAAATTAACGTGCTGCCGAGCGCGGTGGGTTGGAGCAATGTCATTTCAAAGCTCCCAATCCAAGTTCTCAGGCGCTGTAATTTCTAAGGGAATGAAAGGTATTTATTTGACTGAGATGTGGGGAGGGTGTTTTGTGTGAAGTATTCCCATAGAAATTAACGTGCTGCCGAGCGCGGTGGGTGGGAGCAATGTCATTTCAAAGCTCCCAATCCAAGTTTTCAGGCGATGTAATTTCTAAGGGAATGAAAGGTATTTATTTGACTGAGATGTGGGGAGGGTGTTTTGTGTGAAGTATTCCCATAGAAATTAACGTGCTGCCGAGCGCGGTGGGTGGGAGCAATGTCATTTCAAAGCTCCCAATCCAAGTTCTCAGGCGATGTAATTTCTAAGGGAATGAAAGGTATTTATTTGACTGAGATGTGGGGAGGGTGTTTTGTGTGAAGTATTCCCATAGAAATTAACGTGCTGCCGAGCGCGTCGGGTGGGAGCAATGTCATTTCAAAGCTCCCAATCCAAGTTCTAAGGCGCTGTAATTTCTAAGGGAATGAAAGGTAATTATTTGACTGAGATGTGGGGAGGGTGTTTTGTGTGAAGTATTCCCATAGAAATTAACGTGCTGCCGAGCGCGGTGGGAGGGAACAATGTCATTTCAAAGCTCCCAATCCACGATCTCAGTCGATGTAATTTCTAAGGGAATGAAAGGTATTTATTTGACTGAGATGTGGGGAGGGTGTTTTGTGTGAAGTATTCCCATAGAAATTAACGTGCTGCCGAGCGCGGTGGGAGGGAGCAATGTCATTTCAAAGCTCCCAATCCACGATCTCAGTTGATGTAATTTCTAAGGGAATGAAAGGTATTTATTTGACTGAGATGTGGGGAGGGTGTTTTGTGTGAAGTATTCCCATAGAAATTAACGTGCTGCCGAGCGCGGTGGGTGGGAGCAATGTCATTTCAAAGCTCCCAATCCAAGTTCTCAGGCGATGTAATTTCTAAGGGAATGAAAGGTATTTATTTGACTAAGATGTGGGGAGGGTGTTTTCTGTGAAGTATTCCCTTAGAAATTAACGTGCTGCCGAGCGCGGTGGGTGGGAGCAATGTCATTTCAAAGCTCCCAATCCAAGTTCTCAGGCGATGTAATTTCTAAGGGAATGAAAGGTATTTATTTGACTGAGATGTGGGGAGGGTGTTTTGTGTGAAGTATTCCCATAGAAATTAACGTGCTTCCGAGCGTGGTGGGTGGGAGCAATGTCATTTCAAAGCTCCCAATCCAAGTTCTCAGGCGATGTAATTTCTAAGGGAATGAAATGTATTTATTTGACTGAGATGTGGGGAGGGTGTTTTGTGTGAAGTATTCCCATAGAAATTAACGTGCTGCCGAGCGCGGTGGGTGGGAGCAATGTCATTTCAAAGCTCCCAATCCAAGTTCTCAGGCGATGTAATTTCTAAGGGAATGAAAGGTATTTATTTGACTGAGATGTGGGGAGGGTGTTTTGTGTGAAGTATTCCCATAGAAATTAACGTGCTTCCGAGCGTGGTGGGTGGGAGCAATGTCATTTCAAAGCTCCCAATCCAAGTTCTCAGGCGATGTAATTTCTAAGGGAATGAAATGTATTTATTTGACTGAGATGTGGGGAGGGTGTTTTGTGTGAAGTATTCCCATAGAAATTAACGTGCTTCCGAGCGTGGTGGGTGGGAGCAATGTCATTTCAAAGCTCCCAATCCAAGTTCTGAGGCGATGTAATTTCTAAGGGAATGAAAGGTATTTATTTGACTGAGATGTGGGGAGGGTGTTTTGTGTGAAGTATTCCCATAGAAATTAACGTGCTGCCGAGCGCGGTGGGTGGGAGCAATGTCATTTCAAAGCTCCCAATCCAAGTTCTCAGGCGATGTAATTTCTAAGGGAATGAAAGGTATTTATTTGACTGAGATGTGGGGAGGGTGTTTTGTGTGAAGTATTCCCATAGAAATTAACGTGCTGCCGAGCGCGTCGGGTGGGAGCAATGTCATTTCAAAGCTCCCAATCCAAGTTCTCAGGCGCTGTAATTTCTAAGGGAATGAAAGGTAATTATTTGACTGAGATGTGGGGAGGGTGATTTGTGTGAAGTATTCCCATAGAAATTAACGTGCTGCCGAGCGCGGTGGGTTGGAGCAATGTCATTTCAAAGCTCCCAATCCAAGTTCTCAGGCGCTGTAATTTCTAAGGGAATGAAAGGTATTTATTTGACTGAGATGTGGGGAGGGTGTTTTGTGTGAAGTATTCCCATAGAAATTAACGTGCTGCCGAGCGCGGTGGGAGGGAGCAATGTCATTTCAAAGCTCCCAATCCACGATCTCAGTCGATGTAATTTCTAAGGGAATGAAAGGTATTTATTTGACTGAGATGTGGGGAGGGTGTTTTGTGTGAAGTATTCCCATAGAAATTAACGTGCTGCCGAGCGCGGTGGGAGGGAGCAATGTCATTTCAAAGCTCCCAATCCACGATCTCAGTCGATGTAATTTCTAAGGGAATGAAAGGTATTTATTTGACTGAGATGTGGGGAGGGTGTTTTGTGTGAAGTATTCCCATAGAAATTAACGTGCTGCCGAGCGCGGTGGTTGGGAGCAATGTCATTTCAAAGCTCCCAATCCAAGTTCTCAGGCGATGTAATTTCTAAGGGAATGAAAGGTATTTATTTGACTGAGATGTGGGGAGGGTGTTTTGTGTGAAGTATTCCCTTAGAAATTAACGTGCTGCCGAGCGCGGTGGGTGGGAGCAATGTCATTTCAAAGCTCCCAATCCAAGTTCTCAGGCGATGTAATTTCTAAGGGAATGAAAGGTATTTATTTGACTGAGATGTGGGGAGGGTGTTTTGTGTGAAGTATTCCCATAGAAATTAACGTGCTTCCGAGCGTGGTGGGTGGGAGCAATGTCATTTCAAAGCTCCCAATCCAAGTTCTCAGGCGATGTAATTTCTAAGGGAATAAAATGTATTTATTTGACTGAGATGTGGGGAGGGTGTTTTGTGTGAAGTATTCCCATAGAAATTAACGTGCTGCCGAGCGCGGTGGGTTGGAGCAATGTCATTTCAAAGCTCCCAATCCAAGTTCTCAGGCGCTGTAATTTCTAAGGGAATGAAAGGTATTTATTTGACTGAGATGTGGGGAGGGTGTTTTGTGTGAAGTATTCCCATAGAAATTAACGTGCTGCCGAGCGCGGTGGGTGGGAGCAATGTCATTTCAAAGCTCCCAATCCAAGTTTTCAGGCGATGTAATTTCTAAGGGAATGAAAGGTATTTATTTGACTGAGATGTGGGGAGGGTGTTTTGTGTGAAGTATTCCCATAGAAATTAACGTGCTGCCGAGCGCGGTGGGTGGGAGCAATGTCATTTCAAAGCTCCCAATCCAAGTTCTCAGGCGATGTAATTTCTAAGGGAATGAAAGGTATTTATTTGACTGAGATGTGGGGAGGGTGTTTTGTGTGAAGTATTCCCATAGAAATTAACGTGCTGCCGAGCGCGTCGGGTGGGAGCAATGTCATTTCAAAGCTCCCAATCCAAGTTCTCAGCCGCTGTAATTTCTAAGGGAATGAAAGGTAATTATTTGACTGAGATGTGGGGAGGGTGTTTTGTGTGAAGTATTCCCATAGAAATTAACGTGCTGCCGAGCGCGGTGGGTTGGAGCAATGTCATTTCAAAGCTCCCAATCCAAGTTCTCAGGCGCTGTAATTTCTAAGGGAATGAAAGGTATTTATTTGACTGAGATGTGGGGAGGGTGTTTTGTGTGAAGTATTCCCATAGAAATTAACGTGCTGCCGAGCGCGGTGGGAGGGAGCAATGTCATTTCAAAGCTCCCAATCCACGATCTCAGTCGATGTAATTTCTAAGGGAATGAAAGGTATTTATTTGACTGAGATGTGGGGAGGGTGTTTTGTGTGAAGTATTCCCATAGAAATTAACGTGCTGCCGAGCGCGGTGGGTGAGAGCAATGTCATTTCAAAGCTCCCAATCCACGATCTCAGTCGATGTAATTTCTAAGGGAATGAAAGGTATTTATTTGACTGAGATGTGGGGAGGGTGTTTTGTGTGAAGTATTCCCATAGAAATTAACGTGCTGCCGAGCGCGGTGGGAGGGAGCAATGTCATTTCAAAGCTCCCAATCCAAGTTCTCAGGCGATGTAATTTCTAAGGGAATGAAAGGTATTTATTTGACTGAGATGTGGGGAGGGTGTTTTGTGTGAAGTATTCCCATAGAAATTAACGTGCTGCCGAGCGCGGTGGGTGGGAGCAATGTCATTTCAAAGCTCCCAATCCAAGTTCTCAGGCGATGTAATTTCTAAGGGAATGAAAGGTATTTATTTGACTGAGATGTGGGGAGGGTGTTTTCTGTGAAGTATTCCCTTAGAAATTAACGTGCTGCCGAGCGCGGTGGGTGGGAGCAATGTCATTTCAAAGCTCCCAATCCAAGTTCTCAGGCGATGTAATTTCTAAGGGAATGAAAGGTATTTATTTGACTGAGATGTGGGGAGGGTGTTTTGTGTGAAGTATTCCCATAGAAATTAACGTGCTTCCGAGCGTGGTGGGTGGGAGCAATGTCATTTCAAAGCTCCCAATCCAAGTTCTCAGGCGATGTAATTTCTAAGGGAATGAAATGTATTTATTTGACTGAGATGTGGGGAGGGTGTTTTGTGTGAAGTATTCCCATAGAAATTAACGTGCTGCCGAGCGCGGTGGGTGGGAGCAATGTCATTTCAAAGCTCCCAATCCAAGTTCTCAGGCGATGTAATTTCTAAGGGAATGAAAGGTATTTATTTGACTGAGATGTGGGGAGGGTGTTTTGTGTGAAGTATTCCCATAGAAATTAACGTGCTTCCGAGCGTGGTGGGTGGGAGCAATGTCATTTCAAAGCTCCCAATCCAAGTTCTCAGGCGATGTAATTTCTAAGGGAATGAAATGTATTTATTTGACTGAGATGTGGGGAGGGTGTTTTGTGTGAAGTATTCCCATAGAAATTAACGTGCTTCCGAGCGTGGTGGGTGGGAGCAATGTCATTTCAAAGCTCCCAATCCAAGTTCTGAGGCGATGTAATTTCTAAGGGAATGAAAGGTATTTATTTGACTGAGATGTGGGGAGGGTGTTTTGTGTGAAGTATTCCCATAGAAATTAACGTGCTGCCGAGCGCGGTGGGTGGGAGCAATGTCATTTCAAAGCTCCCAATCCAAGTTCTCAGGCGATGTAATTTCTAAGGGAATGAAAGGTATTTATTTGACTGAGATGTGGGGAGGGTGTTTTCTGTGAAGTATTCCCTTAGAAATTAACGTGCTGCCGAGCGCGGTGGGTGGGAGCAATGTCATTTCAAAGCTCCCAATCCAAGTTCTCAGGCGATGTAATTTCTAAGGGAATGAAAGGTATTTATTTGACTGAGATGTGGGGAGGGTGTTTTGTGTGAAGTATTCCCATAGAAATTAACGTGCTTCCGAGCGTGGTGGGTGGGAGCAATGTCATTTCAAAGCTCCCAATCCAAGTTCTCAGGCGATGTAATTTCTAAGGGAATGAAATGTATTTATTTGACTGAGATGTGGGGAGGGTGTTTTGTGTGAAGTATTCCCATAGAAATTAACGTGCTGCCGAGCGCGGTGGGTGGGAGCAATGTCATTTCAAAGCTCCCAATCCAAGTTCTCAGGCGATGTAATTTCTAAGGGAATGAAAATTATTTATTTGACTGAGATGTGGGGAGGGTGTTTTGTGTGAAGTATTCCCATAGAAATTAACGTGCTGCCGAGCGCGTCGGGTGGGAGCAATGTCATTTCAAAGCTCCCAATCCAAGTTCTCAGGCGCTGTAATTTCTAAGGGAATGAAAGGTAATTATTTAACTGAGATGTGGGGAGGGTGTTTTGTGTGAAGTATTCCCATAGAAATTAACGTGCTGCCGAGCGCGGTGGGTTGGAGCAATGTCATTTCAAAGCTCCCAATCCAAGTTCTCAGGCGCTGTAATTTCTAAGGGAATGAAAGGTATTTATTTGATTGAGATGTGGGGAGGGTGTTTTGTGTGAAGTATTCCCATAGAAATTAACGTGCTGCCGAGCGCGGTGGGAGGGAGCAATGTCATTTCAAAGCTCCCAATCCACGATCTCAGTCGATGTAATTTCTAAGGGAATGAAAGGTATTTATTTGACTGAGATGTGGGGAGGGTGTTTTGTGTGAAGTATTCCCATAGAAATTAACGTGCTGCCGAGCGCGGTGGGAGGGAGCAATGTCATTTCAAAGCTCCCAATCCACGATCTCAGTCGATGTAATTTCTAAGGGAATGAAAGGTATTTATTTGACTGAGATGTGGGGAGGGTGTTTTGTGTGAAGTATTCCCATAGAAATTAACGTGCTGCCGAGCGCGGTGGGTGGGAGCAATGTCATTTCAAAGCTCCCAATCCAAGTTCTCAGGCGATGTAATTTCTAAGGGAATGAAAGGTATTTATTTGACTGAGATGTGGGGAGGGTGTTTTGTGTGAAGTATTCCCTTAGAAATTAACGTGCTGCCGAGCGCGGTGGGTGGGAGCAATGTCATTTCAAAGCTCCCAATCCAAGTTCTCAGGCGATGTAATTTCTAAGGGAATGAAAGGTATTTATTTGACTGAGATGTGGGGAGGGTGTTTTGTGTGAAGTATTCCCATAGAAATTAACGTGCTTCCGAGCGTGGTGGGTGGGAGCAATGTCATTTCAAAGCTCCCAATCCAAGTTCTCAGGCGATGTAATTTCTAAGGGAATGAAATGTATTTATTTGACTGAGATGTGGGGAGGGTGTTTTGTGTGAAGTATTCCCATAGAAATTAACGTGCTGCCGAGCGCGGTGGGTTGGAGCAATGTCATTTCAAAGCTCCCAATCCAAGTTCTCAGGCGCTGTAATTTCTAAGGGAATGAAAGGTATTTATTTGACTGAGATGTGGGGAGGGTGTTTTGTGTGAAGTATTCCCATAGAAATTAACGTGCTGCCGAGCGCGGTGGGTGGGAGCAATGTCATTTCAAAGCTCCCAATCCAAGTTTTCAGGCGATGTAATTTCTAAGGGAATGAAAGGTATTTATTTGACTGAGATGTGGGGAGGGTGTTTTGTGTGAAGTATTCCCATAGAAATTAACGTGCTGCCGAGCGCGGTGGGTGGGAGCAATGTCATTTCAAAGCTCCCAATCCAAGTTCTCAGGCGATGTAATTTCTAAGGGAATGAAAGGTATTTATTTGACTGAGATGTGGGGAGGGTGTTTTGTGTGAAGTATTCCCATAGAAATTAACGTGCTTCCGAGCGTGGTGGGTGGGAGCAATGTCATTTCAAAGCTCCCAATCCAAGTTCTCAGGCGATGTAATTTCTAAGGGAATGAAATGTATTTATTTGACTGAGATGTGGGGAGGGTGTTTTGTGTGAAGTATTCCCATAGAAATTAACGTGCTGCCGAGCGCGGTGGGTGGGAGCAATGTCATTTCAAAGCTCCCAATCCAAGTTCTCAGGCGATGTAATTTCTAAGGGAATGAAAATTATTTATTTGACTGAGATGTGGGGAGGGTGTTTTGTGTGAAGTATTCCCATAGAAATTAACGTGCTGCCGAGCGCGTCGGGTGGGAGCAATGTCATTTCAAAGCTCCCAATCCAAGTTCTCAGGCGCTGTAATTTCTAAGGGAATGAAAGGTAATTATTTAACTGAGATGTGGGGAGGGTGTTTTGTGTGAAGTATTCCCATAGAAATTAACGTGCTGCCGAGCGCGGTGGGTTGGAGCAATGTCATTTCAAAGCTCCCAATCCAAGTTCTCAGGCGCTGTAATTTCTAAGGGAATGAAAGGTATTTATTTGACTGAGATGTGGGGAGGGTGTTTTGTGTGAAGTATTCCCATAGAAATTAACGTGCTGCCGAGCGCGGTGGGAGGGAGCAATGTCATTTCAAAGCTCCCAATCCACGATCTCAGTCGATGTAATTTCTAAGGGAATGAAAGGTATTTATTTGACTGAGATGTGGGGAGGGTGTTTTGTGTGAAGTATTCCCATAGAAATTAACGTGCTGCCGAGCGCGGTGGGAGGGAGCAATGTCATTTCAAAGCTCCCAATCCACGATCTCAGTCGATGTAATTTCTAAGGGAATGAAAGGTATTTATTTGACTGAGATGTGGGGAGGGTGTTTTGTGTGAAGTATTCCCATAGAAATTAACGTGCTGCCGAGCGCGGTGGGTGGGAGCAATGTCATTTCAAAGCTCCCAATCCAAGTTCTCAGGCGATGTAATTTCTAAGGGAATGAAAGGTATTTATTTGACTGAGATGTGGGGAGGGTGTTTTGTGTGAAGTATTCCCTTAGAAATTAACGTGCTGCCGAGCGCGGTGGGTGGGAGCAATGTCATTTCAAAGCTCCCAATCCAAGTTCTCAGGCGATGTAATTTCTAAGGGAATGAAAGGTATTTATTTGACTGAGATGTGGGGAGGGTGTTTTGTGTGAAGTATTCCCATAGAAATTAACGTGCTTCCGAGCGTGGTGGGTGGGAGCAATGTCATTTCAAAGCTCCCAATCCAAGTTCTCAGGCGATGTAATTTCTAAGGGAATGAAATGTATTTATTTGACTGAGATGTGGGGAGGGTGTTTTGTGTGAAGTATTCCCATAGAAATTAACGTGCTGCCGAGCGCGGTGGGTTGGAGCAATGTCATTTCAAAGCTCCCAATCCAAGTTCTCAGGCGCTGTAATTTCTAAGGGAATGAAAGGTATTTATTTGACTGAGATGTGGGGAGGGTGTTTTGTGTGAAGTATTCCCATAGAAATTAACGTGCTGCCGAGCGCGGTGGGTGGGAGCAATGTCATTTCAAAGCTCCCAATCCAAGTTTTCAGGCGATGTAATTTCTAAGGGAATGAAAGGTATTTATTTGACTGAGATGTGGGGAGGGTGTTTTGTGTGAAGTATTCCCATAGAAATTAACGTGCTGCCGAGCGCGGTGGGTGGGAGCAATGTCATTTCAAAGCTCCCAATCCAAGTTCTCAGGCGATGTAATTTCTAAGGGAATGAAAGGTATTTATTTGACTGAGATGTGGGGAGGGTGTTTTGTGTGAAGTATTCCCATAGAAATTAACGTGCTGCCGAGCGCGTCGGGTGGGAGCAATGTCATTTCAAAGCTCCCAATCCAAGTTCTCAGCCGCTGTAATTTCTAAGGGAATGAAAGGTAATTATTTGACTGAGATGTGGGGAGGGTGTTTTGTGTGAAGTATTCCCATAGAAATTAACGTGCTGCCGAGCGCGGTGGGTTGGAGCAATGTCATTTCAAAGCTCCCAATCCAAGTTCTCAGGCGCTGTAATTTCTAAGGGAATGAAAGGTATTTATTTGACTGAGATGTGGGGAGGGTGTTTTGTGTGAAGTATTCCCATAGAAATTAACGTGCTGCCGAGCGCGGTGGGAGGGAGCAATGTCATTTCAAAGCTCCCAATCCACGATCTCAGTCGATGTAATTTCTAAGGGAATGAAAGGTATTTATTTGACTGAGATGTGGGGAGGGTGTTTTGTGTGAAGTATTCCCATAGAAATTAACGTGCTGCCGAGCGCGGTGGGTGAGAGCAATGTCATTTCAAAGCTCCCAATCCACGATCTCAGTCGATGTAATTTCTAAGGGAATGAAAGGTATTTATTTGACTGAGATGTGGGGAGGGTGTTTTGTGTGAAGTATTCCCATAGAAATTAACGTGCTGCCGAGCGCGGTGGGTGGGAGCAATGTCATTTCAAAGCTCCCAATCCAAGTTCTCAGGCGATGTAATTTCTAAGGGAATGAAAGGTATTTATTTGACTGAGATGTGGGGAGGGTGTTTTGTGTGAAGTATTCCCATAGAAATTAACGTGCTGCCGAGCGCGGTGGGTGGGAGCAATGTCATTTCAAAGCTCCCAATCCAAGTTCTCAGGCGATGTAATTTCTAAGGGAATGAAAGGTATTTATTTGACTGAGATGTGGGGAGGGTGTTTTCTGTGAAGTATTCCCTTAGAAATTAACGTGCTGCCGAGCGCGGTGGGTGGGAGCAATGTCATTTCAAAGCTCCCAATCCAAGTTCTCAGGCGATGTAATTTCTAAGGGAATGAAAGGTAATTATTTGACTGAGATGTGGGGAGGGTGTTTTGTGTGAAGTATTCCCATAGAAATTAACGTGCTGCCGAGCGCGGTGGGTGGGAGCAATGTCATTTCAAAGCTCCCAATCCAAGTTCTCAGGCGATGTAATTTCTAAGGGAATGAAAGGTATTTATTTGACTGAGATGTGGGGAGGGTGTTTTCTGTGAAGTATTCCCTTAGAAATTAACGTGCTGCCGAGCGCGGTGGGTGGGAGCAATGTCATTTCAAAGCTCCCAATCCAAGTTCTCAGGCGATGTAATTTCTAAGGGAATGAAAGGTATTTATTTGACTGAGATGTGGGGAGGGTGTTTTGTGTGAAGTATTCCCATAGAAATTAACGTGCTTCCGAGCGTGGTGGGTGGGAGCAATGTCATTTCAAAGCTCCCAATCCAAGTTCTCAGGCGATGTAATTTCTAAGGGAATGAAATGTATTTATTTGACTGAGATGTGGGGAGGGTGTTTTGTGTGAAGTATTCCCATAGAAATTAACGTGCTGCCGAGCGCGGTGGGTGGGAGCAATGTCATTTCAAAGCTCCCAATCCAAGTTCTCAGGCGATGTAATTTCTAAGGGAATGAAAGGTATTTATTTGACTGAGATGTGGGGAGGGTGTTTTGTGTGAAGTATTCCCATAGAAATTAACGTGCTTCCGAGCGTGGTGGGTGGGAGCAATGTCATTTCAAAGCTCCCAATCCAAGTTCTCAGGCGATGTAATTTCTAAGGGAATGAAATGTATTTATTTGACTGAGATGTGGGGAGGGTGTTTTGTGTGAAGTATTCCCATAGAAATTAACGTGCTTCCGAGCGTGGTGGGTGGGAGCAATGTCATTTCAAAGCTCCCAATCCAAGTTCTGAGGCGATGTAATTTCTAAGGGAATGAAAGGTATTTATTTGACTGAGATGTGGGGAGGGTGTTTTGTGTGAAGTATTCCCATAGAAATTAACGTGCTGCCGAGCGCGGTGGGTGGGAGCAATGTCATTTCAAAGCTCCCAATCCAAGTTCTCAGGCGATGTAATTTCTAAGGGAATGAAAGGTATTTATTTGACTGAGATGTGGGGAGGGTGTTTTGTGTGAAGTATTCCCATAGAAATTAACGTGCTGCCGAGCGCGTCGGGTGGGAGCAATGTCATTTCAAAGCTCCCAATCCAAGTTCTCAGGCGCTGTAATTTCTAAGGGAATGAAAGGTAATTATTTGACTGAGATGTGGGGAGGGTGTTTTGTGTGAAGTATTCCCATAGAAATTAACGTGCTGCCGAGCGCGGTGGGTTGGAGCAATGTCATTTCAAAGCTCCCAATCCAAGTTCTCAGGCGCTGTAATTTCTAAGGGAATGAAAGGTATTTATTTGACTGAGATGTGGGGAGGGTGTTTTGTGTGAAGTATTCCCATAGAAATTAACGTGCTGCCGAGCGCGGTGGGAGGGAGCAATGTCATTTCAAAGCTCCCAATCCACGATCTCAGTCGATGTAATTTCTAAGGGAATGAAAGGTATTTATTTGACTGAGATGTGGGGAGGGTGTTTTGTGTGAAGTATTCCCATAGAAATTAACGTGCTGCCGAGCGCGGTGGGAGGGAGCAATGTCATTTCAAAGCTCCCAATCCACGATCTCAGTCGATGTAATTTCTAAGGGAATGAAAGGTATTTATTTGACTGAGATGTGGGGAGGGTGTTTTGTGTGAAGTATTCCCATAGAAATTAACGTGCTGCCGAGCGCGGTGGGTGGGAGCAATGTCATTTCAAAGCTCCCAATCCAAGTTCTCAGGCGATGTAATTTCTAAGGGAATGAAAGGTATTTATTTGACTGAGATGTGGGGAGGGTGTTTTGTGTGAAGTATTCCCTTAGAAATTAACGTGCTGCCGAGCGCGGTGGGTGGGAGCAATGTCATTTCAAAGCTCCCAATCCAAGTTCTCAGGCGATGTAATTTCTAAGGGAATGAAAGGTATTTATTTGACTGAGATGTGGGGAGGGTGTTTTGTGTGAAGTATTCCCATAGAAATTAACGTGCTTCCGAGCGTGGTGGGTGGGAGCAATGTCATTTCAAAGCTCCCAATCCAAGTTCTCAGGCGATGTAATTTCTAAGGGAATGAAATGTATTTATTTGACTGAGATGTGGGGAGGGTGTTTTGTGTGAAGTATTCCCATAGAAATTAACGTACTGCCGAGCGCGGTGGGTTGGAGCAATGTCATTTCAAAGCTCCCAATCCAAGTTCTCAGGCGCTGTAATTTCTAAGGGAATGAAAGGTATTTATTTGACTGAGATGTGGGGAGGGTGTTTTGTGTGAAGTATTCCCATAGAAATTAACGTGCTGCCGAGCGCGGTGGGTGGGAGCAATGTCATTTCAAAGCTCCCAATCCAAGTTTTCAGGCGATGTAATTTCTAAGGGAATGAAAGGTATTTATTTGACTGAGATGTGGGGAGGGTGTTTTGTGTGAAGTATTCCCATAGAAATTAACGTGCTGCCGAGCGCGGTGGGTGGGAGCAATGTCATTTCAAAGCTCCCAATCCAAGTTCTCAGGCGATGTAATTTCTAAGGGAATGAAAGGTATTTATTTGACTGAGATGTGGGGAGGGTGTTTTGTGTGAAGTATTCCCATAGAAATTAACGTGCTGCCGAGCGCGTCGGGTGGGAGCAATGTCATTTCAAAGCTCCCAATCCAAGTTCTCAGCCGCTGTAATTTCTAAGGGAATGAAAGGTAATTATTTGACTGAGATGTGGGGAGGGTGTTTTGTGTGAAGTATTCCCATAGAAATTAACGTGCTGCCGAGCGCGGTGGGTTGGAGCAATGTCATTTCAAAGCTCCCAATCCAAGTTCTCAGGCGCTGTAATTTCTAAGGGAATGAAAGGTATTTATTTGACTGAGATGTGGGGAGGGTGTTTTGTGTGAAGTATTCCCATAGAAATTAACGTGCTGCCGAGCGCGGTGGGAGGGAGCAATGTCATTTCAAAGCTCCCAATCCACGATCTCAGTCGATGTAATTTCTAAGGGAATGAAAGGTATTTATTTGACTGAGATGTGGGGAGGGTGTTTTGTGTGAAGTATTCCCATAGAAATTAACGTGCTGCCGAGCGCGGTGGGTGAGAGCAATGTCATTTCAAAGCTCCCAATCCACGATCTCAGTCGATGTAATTTCTAAGGGAATGAAAGGTATTTATTTGACTGAGATGTGGGGAGGGTGTTTTGTGTGAAGTATTCCCATAGAAATTAACGTGCTGCCGAGCGCGGTGGGTGGGAGCAATGTCATTTCAAAGCTCCCAATCCAAGTTCTCAGGCGATGTAATTTCTAAGGGAATGAAAGGTAATTATTTGACTGAGATGTGGGGAGGGTGTTTTGTGTGAAGTATTCCCATAGAAATTAACGTGCTGCCGAGCGCGGTGAGTGGGAGCAATGTCATTTCAAAGCTCCCAATCCAAGTTCTCAGGCGATGTAATTTCTAAGGGAATGAAAGGTATTTATTTGACTGAGATGTGGGGAGGGTATTTTGTGTGAAGTATTCCCATAGAAATTAACGTGCTGCCGAGCGCGGTGGGTGAGAGCAATGTCATTTCAAAGCTCCCAATCCACGATCTCAGTCGATGTAATTTCTAAGGGAATGAAAGGTATTTATTTGACTGAGATGTGGGGAGGGTGTTTTGTGTGAAGTATTCCCATAGAAATTAACGTGCTGCCGAGCGCGGTGGGTGGGAGCAATGTCATTTCAAAGCTCCCAATCCAAGTTCTCAGGCGATGTAATTTCTAAGGGAATGAAAGGTAATTATTTGACTGAGATGTGGGGAGGGTGTTTTGTGTGAAGTATTCCCATAGAAATTAACGTGCTGCCGAGCGCGGTGAGTGGGAGCAATGTCATTTCAAAGCTCCCAATCCAAGTTCTCAGGCGATGTAATTTCTAAGGGAATGAAAGGTATTTATTTGACTGAGATGTGGGGAGGGTGTTTTGTGTGAAGTATTCCCATAGAAATTAACGTGCTGCCGAGCGCGTCGGGTGGGAGCAATGTCATTTCAAAGCTCCCAATCCAAGTTCTCAGGCGCTGTAATTTCTAAGGGAATGAAAGGTAATTATTTGACTGAGATGTGGGGAGGGTGTTTTGTGTGAAGTATTCCCATAGAAATTAACGTGCTGCCGAGCGCGGTGGGTTGGAGCAATGTCATTTCAAAGCTCCCAATCCAAGTTCTCAGGCGCTGTAATTTCTAAGGGAATGAAAGGTATTTATTTGACTGAGATGTGGGGAGGGTGTTTTGTGTGAAGTATTCCCATAGAAATTAACGTGCTGCCGAGCGCGGTGGGAGGGAGCAATGTCATTTCAAAGCTCCCAATCCACGATCTCAGTCGATGTAATTTCTAAGGGAATGAAAGGTATTTATTTGACTGAGATGTGGGGAGGGTGTTTTGTGTGAAGTATTCCCATAGAAATTAACGTGCTGCCGAGCGCGGTGGGTGAGAGCAATGTCATTTCAAAGCTCCCAATCCACGATCTCAGTCGATGTAATTTCTAAGGGAATGAAAGGTATTTATTTGACTGAGATGTGGGGAGGGTGTTTTGTGTGAAGTATTCCCATAGAAATTAACGTGCTGCCGAGCGCGGTGGGTGGGAGCAATGTCATTTCAAAGCTCCCAATCCAAGTTCTCAGGCGATGTAATTTCTAAGGGAATGAAAGGTATTTATTTGACTGAGATGTGGGGAGGGTGTTTTGTGTGAAGTATTCCCTTAGAAATTAACGTGCTGCCGAGCGCGGTGGGTGGGAGCAATGTCATTTCAAAGCTCCCAATCCAAGTTCTCAGGCGATGTAATTTCTAAGGGAATGAAAGGTAATTATTTGACTGAGATGTGGGGAGGGTGTTTTGTGTGAAGTATTCCCATAGAAATTAACGTGCTGCCGAGCGCGGTGAGTGGGAGCAATGTCATTTCAAAGCTCCCAATCCAAGTTCTCAGGCGATGTAATTTCTAAGGGAATGAAAGGTATTTATTTGACTGAGATGTGGGGAGGGTGATTTGTGTGAAGTATTCCCATAGAAATTAACGTGCTTCCGAGCGTGGTGGGTGGGAGCAATGTCATTTCAAAGCTCCCAATCCAAGTTCTCAGGCGATGTAATTTCTAAGGGAATGAAATGTATTTATTTGACTGAGATGTGGGGAGGGTGTTTTGTGTGAAGTATTCCCATAGAAATTAACGTGCTGCCGAGCGCGGTGGGTTGGAGCAATGTCATTTCAAAGCTCCCAATCCAAGTTCTCAGGCGCTGTAATTTCTAAGGGAATGAAAGGTATTTATTTGACTGAGATGTGGGGAGGGTGTTTTGTGTGAAGTATTCCCATAGAAATTAACGTGCTGCCGAGCGCGGTGGGTGGGAGCAATGTCATTTCAAAGCTCCCAATCCAAGTTTTCAGGCGATGTAATTTCTAAGGGAATGAAAGGTATTTATTTGACTGAGATGTGGGGAGGGTGTTTTGTGTGAAGTATTCCCATAGAAATTAACGTGCTGCCGAGCGCGGTGGGTGGGAGCAATGTCATTTCAAAGCTCCCAATCCAAGTTCTCAGGCGATGTAATTTCTAAGGGAATGAAAGGTATTTATTTGACTGAGATGTGGGGAGGGTGTTTTGTGTGAAGTATTCCCATAGAAATTAACGTGCTGCCGAGCGCGTCGGGTGGGAGCAATGTCATTTCAAAGCTTCCAATCCAAGTTCTTAGGCGATGTAATTTCTAAGGGAATGAAAGGTATTTATTTGACTGAGATGTGGGGAGGGTGTTTTGTGTGAAGTATTCCCATAGAAATTAACGTGCTGCCGAGCGCGGTGGGTGGGAGCAATGTCATTTCAAAGCTCCCAATCCAAGTTCTCAGGCGATGTAATTTCTAAGGGAATGAAAGGTATTTATTTGACTGAGGGGAGGGTGTTTTGTGTGAAGTATTCCCATAGAAATTAACGTCCTGCCGAGCGCGGTGGGTTGGAGCAATGTCATTTCAAAGCTCCCAATCCAAGTTCTCAGGCGATGTAATTTCTAAGGGAATGAAAGGTAATTATTTGACTGAGATGTGGGGAGGGTGTTTTGTGTGAAGTATTCCCATAGAAATTAACGTGCTGCCGAGCGCGGTGGGTGGGAGCAATGTCATTTCAAAGCTCCCAATCCAAGTTCTCAGGCGCTGTAATTGCTAAGGGAATGAAAGGTATTTATTTGACTGAGATGTGGGGAGGGTGTTTTGTGTGAAGTATTCCCATAGAAATTAACGTGCTGCCGAGCGCGGTGGGTGGGAGCAATGTCATTTCAAAGCTCCCTTTCCACGATCTCAGGCGATGTAATTTCTAAGGGAATGAAAGGTATTTATTTGACTGAGGGGAGGGTGTTTTGTGTGAAGTATTCCCATAGAAATTAACGTCCTGCCGAGCGCGGTGGGTTGGAGCAATGTCATTTCAAAGCTCCCAATCCAAGTTCTCAGGCGATGTAATTTCTAAGGGAATGAAAGGTAATTATTTGACTGAGATGTGGGGAGGGTGTTTTGTGTGAAGTATTCCCATAGAAATTAACGTGCTGCCGAGCGCGGTGGGTGGGAGCAATGTCATTTCAAAGCTCCCAATCCAAGTTCTCAGGCGCTGTAATTGCTAAGGGAATGAAAGGTATTTATTTGACTGAGATGTGGGGAGGGTGTTTTGTGTGAAGTATTCCCATAGAAATTAACGTGCTGCCGAGCGCGGTGGGTGGGAGCAATGTCATTTCAAAGCTCCCTTTCCACGATCTCAGTCGATGTAATTTCTAAGGGAATGAAAGGTATTTATTTGACTGAGATGTGGGGAGGGTGTTTTGTGTGAAGTATTCCCATAGAAATTAACGTGCTGCCGAGCGCGGTGGGTGGGAGCAATGTCATTTCAAAGCTCCCAATCCAAGTTCTCAGGCGATGTAATTTCTAAGGGAATGAAAGGTATTTATTTGACTGAGATGTGGGGAGGGTGTTTTGTGTGAAGTATTCCCTTAGAAATTAACGTGCTGCCGAGCGCGGTGGGTTTGAGCAATGTCATTTCAAAGCTCCCAATCCAAGTTCTCAGGCGATGTAATTTCTAAGGGAATGAAAGGTAATTATTTGACTGAGATGTGGGGAGGGTGTTTTGTGTGAAGTATTCCCATAGAAATTAACGTGCTGCCAAGCGCGGTGAGTGGGAGCAATGTCATTTCAAAGTTCCCAATCCAAGTTCTCAGGCGATGTAATTTCTAAAGGAATGAAAGGTATTTATTTGACTGAGATGTGGGGAGGGTGATTTGTGTGAAGTATTCCCATAGAAATTAACGTGCTTCCGAGCGTGGTGGGTGGGAGCAATGTCATTTCAAAGCTCCCAATCCAAGTTCTCAGGCGATGTAATTTCTAAGGGAATGAAATGTATTTATTTGACTGAGATGTGGGGAGGGTGTTTTGTGTGAAGTATTCCCATAGAAATTAACGTGCTGCCGAGCGCGGTGGGTTGGAGCAATGTCATTTCAAAGCTCCCAATCCAAGTTCTCAGGCGCTGTAATTTCTAAGGGACTGAAAGGTATTTATTTGACTGAGATGTGGGGAGGGTGTTTTGTGTGAAGTATTCCCATAGAAATTAACGTGCTGCCGAGCGCGTCGGGTGGGAGCAATGTCATTTCAAAGCTCCCAATCCAAGTTCTTAGGCGATGTAATTTCTAAGGGAATGAAAGGTATTTATTTGACTGAGATGTGGGGAGGGTGTTTTGTGTGAAGTATTCCCATAGAAATTAACGTGCTGCCGAGCGCGGTGGGTGGGAGCAATGTCATTTCAAAGCTCCCAATCCAAGTTCTCAGGCGCTGTAATTGCTAAGGGAATGAAAGGTATTTATTTGACTGAGATGTGGGGAGGGTGTTTTGTGTGAAGTATTCCCATAGAAATTAACGTGCTGCCGAGCGCGATGGGTGGGAGCAATGTCATTTCAAAGCTCCCAATCCACGATCTCAGTCGATGTAATTTCTAAGGGAATGAAAGGTATTTATTTGACTGAGATGTGGGGAGGGTGTTTTGTGTGAAGTATTCCCATAGAAATTAACGTGCTGCCGAGCGCGGTGGGTGAGAGCAATGTCATTTCAAAGCTCCCAATCCACGATCTCAGTCGATGTAATTTCTAAGGGAATGAAAGGTATTTATTTGACTGAGATGTGGGGAGGGTGTTTTGTGTGAAGTATTCCCATAGAAATTAACGTGCTGCCGAGCGCGGTGGGTGGGAGCAATGTCATTTCAAAGCTCCCAATCCAAGTTCTCAGGCGATGTAATTTCTAAGGGAATGAAAGGTATTTATTTGACTGAGATGTGGGGAGGGTGTTTTGTGTGAAGTATTCCCATAGAAATTAACGTGCTTCCGAGCGTGGTGGGTGGGAGCAATGTCTTTTCAAAGCTCCCAATCCAAGTTCTCAGGCGATGTAATTGCTAAGGGAATGAAAGGTATTTATTTGACTGAGATGTGGGGAGGGTGTTTTGTGTGAAGTATTCCCATAGAAATTAACGTGCTGCCGAGCGCGATGGGTGGGAGCAATGTCATTTCAAAGCTCCCAATCCACGATCTCAGTCGATGTAATTTCTAAGGGAATGAAAGGTATTTATTTGACTGAGATGTGGGGAGGGTGTTTTGTGTGAAGTATTCCCATAGAAATTAACGTGCTGCCGAGCGCGGTGGGTGAGAGCAATGTCATTTCAAAGCTCCCAATCCACGATCTCAGTCGATGTAATTTCTAAGGGAATGAAAGGTATTTATTTGACTGAGATGTGGGGAGGGTGTTTTGTGTGAAGTATTCCCATAGAAATTAACGTGCTGCCGAGCGCGGTGGGTGGGAGCAATGTCATTTCAAAGCTCCCAATCCAAGTTCTCAGGCGATGTAATTTCTAAGGGAATGAAAGGTATTTATTTGACTGAGATGTGGGGAGGGTGTTTTGTGTGAAGTATTCCCATAGAAATTAACGTGCTTCCGAGCGTGGTGGGTGGGAGCAATGTCTTTTCAAAGCTCCCAATCCAAGTTCTCAGGCGATGTAATTTCTAAGGGAATGAAATGTATTTATTTGACTGAGATGTGGGGAGGGTGTTTTGTGTGAAGTATTCCCATAGAAATTAACGTGCTGCCGAGCGCGGTGGGTTGGAGCAATGTCATTTCAAAGCTCCCAATCCAAGTTCTCAGGCGCTGTAATTTATAAGGGAATGAAAGGTATTTATTTGACTGAGATGTGGGGAGGGTGTTTTGTGTGAAGTATTCCCATAGAAATTAACGTGCTGCCGAGCGCGGTGGGTGGGAGCAATGTCATTTCAAAGCTCCCAATCCAAGTTCTCAGGCGCTGTAATTGCTAAGGGAATGAAAGGTATTTATTTGACTGAGATGTGGGGAGGGTGTTTTGTGTGAAGTATTCCCATAGAAATTAAGGTGCTGCCGAGCGCGGTGATTGGGAGCAATGTCATTTCAAAGCTCCCAATCCAAGTTCTCAGGCGATGTAATTTCTAAGGGAATGAAAGGTAATTATTTGACTGAGATGTGGGGAGGGTGTTTTGTGTGAAGTATTCCCATAGAAATTAACGTGCTGCCGAGCGCGGTGGGTGGGAGCAATGTCATTTCAAAGCTCCCAATCCAAGTTCTTAGGCGATGTAATTTCTAAGGGAATGAAAGGTATTTATTTGACTGAGATGTGGGGAGGGTGTTTTGTGTGAAGTATTCCCATAGAAATTAACGTGCTTCCGAGCGTGGTGGGTGGGAGCAATGTCATTTCAAAGCTCCCAATCCAAGTTCTCAGGCGATGTAATTTCTAAGGGAATGAAATGTATTTATTTGACTGAGATGTGGGGAGGGTGTTTTGTGTGAAGTATTCCCATAGAAATTAACGTGCTGCCGAGCGCGGTGGGTTGGAGCAATGTCATTTCAAAGCTCCCAATCCAAGTTCTCAGGCGCTGTAATTTCTAAGGGAATGAAAGGTATTTATTTGACTGAGATGTGGGGAGGGTGTTTTGTGTGAAGTATTCCCATAGAAATTAACGTGCTTCCGAGCGTGGTGGGTGGGAGCAATGTCATTTCAAAGCTCCCAATCCAAGTTCTCAGGCGATGTAATTTCTAAGGGAATGAAAGGTATTTATTTGACTGAGGTTTGGGGAGGGTGTTTTGTGTGAAGTATTCCCATAGAAATTAACGTGCTGCCGAGCGCGGTGGGTGGGAGCAATGTCATTTCAAAGCTCCCAATCCAAGTTCTCAGGCGATGTAATTTCTAAGGGAATGAAAGGTATTTATTTGACTGAGATGTGGGGAGGGTGTTTTGTGTGAAGTATTCCCATAGAAATTAACGTGCTGCCGAGCGCGTCGGGTGGGAGCAATGTCATTTCAAAGCTCCCAATCCAAGTTCTCAGGCGATGTAATTTCTAAGGGAATGAAAGGTATTTATTTGACTGAGGGGAGGGTGTTTTGTGTGAAGTATTCCCATAGAAATTAACGTCCTGCCGAGCGCGGTGGGTTGGAGCAATGTCATTTCAAAGCTCCCAATCCAAGTTCTCAGGCGATGTAATTTCTAAGGGAATGAAAGGTAATTATTTGACTGAGATGTGGGGAGGGTGTTTTGTGTGAAGTATTCCCATAAAAATTAACGTGCTGCCGAGCGCGGTGGTTGGGAGCAATGTCATTTCAAAGCTTTCAATCCAAGTTCTCAGGCGATGTAATTTCTAAGGGAATGAAAGGTATTTATTTGACTGAGATGTGGGGAGGGTGTTTTGTGTGAAGTATTCCCATAGAAATTAACGTGCTGCCGAGCGCGGTGGGTGGGAGCAATGTCATTTCAAAGCTCCCAATCCAAGTTTTCAGGCGATGTAATTTCTAAGGGAATGAAAGGTATTTATTTGACTGAGATGTGGGGAGGGTGTTTTGTGTGAAGTATTCCCATAGAAATTAACGTGCTGCCGAGCGCGGTGGGTGGGAGCAATGTCATTTCAAAGCTCCCAATCCAAGTTCTCAGGCGATGTAATTTCTAAGGGAATGAAAGGTATTTATTTGACTGAGATGTGGGGAGGGTGTTTTGTGTGAAGTATTCCCATAGAAATTAACGTGCTGCCGAGCGCGTCGGGTGGGAGCAATGTCATTTCAAAGCTTCCAAACCAAGTTCTTAGGCGATGTAATTTCTAAGGGAATGAAAGGTATTTATTTGACTGAGATGTGGGGAGGGTGTTTTGTGTGAAGTATTCCCATAGAAATTAACGTGCTGCCGAGCGCGGTGGGTGGGAGCAATGTCATTTCAAAGCTCCCAATCCAAGTTCTCAGGCGATGTAATTTCTAAGGGAATGAAAGGTATTTATTTGACTGAGGGGAGGGTGTTTTGTGTGAAGTATTCCCATAGAAATTAACGTCCTGCCGAGCGCGGTGGGTTGGAGCAATGTCATTTCAAAGCTCCCAATCCAAGTTCTCAGGCGATGTAATTTCTAAGGGAATGAAAGGTAATTATTTGACTGAGATGTGGGGAGGGTGTTTTGTGTGAAGTATTCCCATAGAAATTAACGTGCTGCCGAGCGCGGTGGGTGGGAGCAATGTCATTTCAAAGCTCCCAATCCAAGTTCTCAGGCGCTGTAATTGCTAAGGGAATGAAAGGTATTTATTTGACTGAGATGTGGGGAGGGTGTTTTGTGTGAAGTATTCCCATAGAAATTAACGTGCTGCCGAGCGCGGTGGGTGGGAGCAATGTCATTTCAAAGCTCCCAATCCAAGTTCTCAGGCGATGTAATTTCTAAGGGAATGAAAGGTATTTATTTGACTGAGATGTGGGGAGGGTGTTTTGTGTGAAGTATTCCCATAGAAATTAACGTGCTTCCGAGCGTGGTGGGTGGGAGCAATGTCATTTCAAAGCTCCCAATCCAAGTTCTCAGGCGATGTAATTTCTAAGGGAATGAAATGTATTTATTTGACTGAGATGTGGGGAGGGTGTTTTGTGTGAAGTATTCCCATAGAAATTAACGTGCTGCCGAGCGCGGTGGGTTGGAGCAATGTCATTTCAAAGCTCCCAATCCAAGTTCTCAGGCGCTGTAATTTCTAAGGGAATGAAAGGTATTTATTTGACTGAGATGTGGGGAGGGTGTTTTGTGTGAAGTATTCCCATAGAAATTAACGTGCTTCCGAGCGTGGTGGGTGGGAGCAATGTCATTTCAAAGCTCCCAATCCAAGTTCTCAGGCGATGTAATTTCTAAGGGAATGAAAGGTATTTATTTGACTGAGGTTTGGGGAGGGTGTTTTGTGTGAAGTATTCCCATAGAAATTAACGTGCTGCCGAGCGCGGTGGGTGGGAGCAATGTCATTTCAAAGCTCCCAATCCAAGTTCTCAGGCGATGTAATTTCTAAGGGAATGAAAGGTATTTATTTGACTGAGATGTGGGGAGGGTGTTTTGTGTGAAGTATTCCCATAGAAATTAACGTGCTGCCGAGCGCGTCGGGTGGGAGCAATGTCATTTCAAAGCTCCCAATCCAAGTTCTCAGGCGATGTAATTTCTAAGGGAATGAAAGGTATTTATTTGACTGAGGGGAGGGTGTTTTGTGTGAAGTATTCCCATAGAAATTAACGTCCTGCCGAGCGCGGTGGGTTGGAGCAATGTCATTTCAAAGCTCCCAATCCAAGTTCTCAGGCGATGTAATTTCTAAGGGAATGAAAGGTAATTATTTGACTGAGATGTGGGGAGGGTGTTTTGTGTGAAGTATTCCCATAGAAATTAACGTGCTGCCGAGCGCGGTGGTTGGGAGCAATGTCATTTCAAAGCTTTCAATCCAAGTTCTCAGGCGATGTAATTTCTAAGGGAATGAAAGGTATTTATTTGACTGAGATGTGGGGAGGGTGTTTTGTGTGAAGTATTCCCATAGTAATTAACGTGCTGCCGAGCGCGGTGGGTGGGAGCAATGTCATTTCAAAGCTCCCAATCCAAGTTTTCAGGCGATGTAATTTCTAAGGGAATGAAAGGTATTTATTTGACTAAGATGTGGGGAGGGTGTTTTGTGTGAAGTATTCCCATAGAAATTAACGTGCTGCCGAGCGCGGTGGGTGGGAGCAATGTCATTTCAAAGCTCCCAATCCAAGTTCTCAGGCGATGTAATTTCTAAGGGAATGAAAGGTATTTATTTGACTGAGATGTGGGGAGGGTGTTTTGTGTGAAGTATTCCCATAGAAATTAACGTGCTGCCGAGCGCGTCGGGTGGGAGCAATGTCATTTCAAAGCTTCCAAACCAAGTTCTTAGGCGATGTAATTTCTAAGGGAATGAAAGGTATTTATTTGACTGAGATGTGGGGAGGGTGTTTTGTGTGAAGTATTCCCATAGAAATTAACGTGCTGCCGAGCGCGGTGGGTGGGAGCAATGTCATTTCAAAGCTCCCAATCCAAGTTCTCAGGCGATGTAATTTCTAAGGGAATGAAAGGTATTTATTTGACTGAGGGGAGGGTGTTTTGTGTGAAGTATTCCCATAGAAATTAACGTCCTGCCGAGCGCGGTGGGTTGGAGCAATGTCATTTCAAAGCTCCCAATCCAAGTTCTCAGGCGATGTAATTTCTAAGGGAATGAAAGGTAATTATTTGACTGAGATGTGGGGAGGGTGTTTTGTGTGAAGTATTCCCATAGAAATTAACGTGCTGCCGAGCGCGGTGGGTGGGAGCAATGTCATTTCAAAGCTCCCAATCCAAGTTCTCAGGCGCTGTAATTGCTAAGGGAATGAAAGGTATTTATTTGACTGAGATGTGGGGAGGGTGTTTTGTGTGAAGTATTCCCATAGAAATTAACGTGCTGCCGAGCGCGGTGGGTGGGAGCAATGTCATTTCAAAGCTCCCTTTCCACGATCTCAGTCGATGTAATTTCTAAGGGAATGAAAGGTATTTATTTGACTGAGATGTGGGGAGGGTGTTTTGTGTGAAGTATTCCCATAGAAATTAACGTGCTGCCGAGCGCGGTGGGTGGGAGCAATGTCATTTCAAAGCTCCCAATCCAAGTTCTCAGGCGATGTAATTTCTAAGGGAATGAAAGGTATTTATTTGACTGAGATGTGGGGAGGGTGTTTTGTGTGAAGTATTCCCTTAGAAATTAACGTGCTGCCGAGCGCGGTGGGTTTGAGCAATGTCATTTCAAAGCTCCCAATCCAAGTTCTCAGGCGATGTAATTTCTAAGGGAATGAAAGGTAATTATTTGACTGAGATGTGGGGAGGGTGTTTTGTGTGAAGTATTCCCATAGAAATTAACGTGCTGCCAAGCGCGGTGAGTGGGAGCAATGTCATTTCAAAGTTCCCAATCCAAGTTCTCAGGCGATGTAATTTCTAAAGGAATGAAAGGTATTTATTTGACTGAGATGTGGGGAGGGTGATTTGTGTGAAGTATTCCCATAGAAATTAACGTGCTTCCGAGCGCGGTGGGTTGGAGCAATGTCATTTCAAAGCTCCCAATCCAAGTTCTCAGGCGATGTAATTTCTAAGGGAATGAAAGGTAATTATTTGACTGAGATGTGGGGAGGGTGTTTTGTGTGAAGTATTCCCATAGAAATTAACGTGCTGCCGAGCGCGGTGGTTGGGAGCAATGTCATTTCAAAGCTTTCAATCCAAGTTCTCAGGCGATGTAATTTCTAAGGGAATGAAAGGTATTTATTTGACTGAGATGTGGGGAGGGTGTTTTGTGTGAAGTATTCCCATAGTAATTAACGTGCTGCCGAGCGCGGTGGGTGGGAGCAATGTCATTTCAAAGCTCCCAATCCAAGTTTTCAGGCGATGTAATTTCTAAGGGAATGAAAGGTATTTATTTGACTAAGATGTGGGGAGGGTGTTTTGTGTGAAGTATTCCCATAGAAATTAACGTGCTGCCGAGCGCGGTGGGTGGGAGCAATGTCATTTCAAAGCTCCCAATCCAAGTTCTCAGGCGATGTAATTTCTAAGGGAATGAAAGGTATTTATTTGACTGAGATGTGGGGAGGGTGTTTTGTGTGAAGTATTCCCATAGAAATTAACGTGCTGCCGAGCGCGTCGGTTGGGAGCAATGTCATTTCAAAGCTTCCAAACCAAGTTCTTAGGCGATGTAATTTCTAAGGGAATGAAAGGTATTTATTTGACTGAGATGTGGGGAGGGTGTTTTGTGTGAAGTATTCCCATAGAAATTAACGTGCTGCCGAGCGCGGTGGGTGGGAGCAATGTCATTTCAAAGCTCCCAATCCAAGTTCTCAGGCGATGTAATTTCTAAGGGAATGAAAGGTATTTATTTGACTGAGGGGAGGGTGTTTTGTGTGAAGTATTCCCATAGAAATTAACGTCCTGCCGAGCGCGGTGGGTTGGAGCAATGTCATTTCAAAGCTCCCAATCCAAGTTCTCAGGCGATGTAATTTCTAAGGGAATGAAAGGTAATTATTTGACTGAGATGTGGGGAGGGTGTTTTGTGTGAAGTATTCCCATAGAAATTAACGTGCTGCCGAGCGCGGTGGGTGGGAGCAATGTCATTTCAAAGCTCCCAATCCAAGTTCTCAGGCGCTGTAATTGCTAAGGGAATGAAAGGTATTTATTTGACTGAGATGTGGGGAGGGTGTTTTGTGTGAAGTATTCCCATAGAAATTAACGTGCTGCCGAGCGCGGTGGGTGGGAGCAATGTCATTTCAAAGCTCCCTTTCCACGATCTCAGTCGATGTAATTTCTAAGGGAATGAAAGGTATTTATTTGACTGAGATGTGGGGAGGGTGTTTTGTGTGAAGTATTCCCATAGAAATTAACGTGCTGCCGAGCGCGGTGGGTGGGAGCAATGTCATTTCAAAGCTCCCAATCCAAGTTCTCAGGCGATGTAATTTCTAAGGGAATGAAAGGTATTTATTTGACTGAGATGTGGGGAGGGTGTTTTGTGTGAAGTATTCCCTTAGAAATTAACGTGCTGCCGAGCGCGGTGGGTTTGAGCAATGTCATTTCAAAGCTCCCAATCCAAGTTCTCAGGCGATGTAATTTCTAAGGGAATGAAAGGTATTTATTTGACTGAGATGTGGGGAGGGTGTTTTGTGTGAAGTATTCCCTTAGAAATTAACGTGCTGCCGAGCGCGGTGGGTTTGAGCAATGTCATTTCAAAGCTCCCAATCCAAGTTCTCAGGCGATGTAATTTCTAAGGGAATGAAAGGTAATTATTTGACTGAGATGTGGGGAGGGTGTTTTGTGTGAAGTATTCCCATAGAAATTAACGTGCTGCCGAGCGCGTCGGGTGGGAGCAATGTCATTTCAAAGCTTCCAAACCAAGTTCTTAGGCGATGTAATTTCTAAGGGAATGAAAGGTATTTATTTGACTGAGATGTGGGGAGGGTGTTTTTTGTGAAGTATTCCCATAGAAATTAACGTGCTGCCGAGCGCGGTGGGTGGGAGCAATGTCATTTCAAAGCTCCCAATCCAAGTTCTCAGGCGATGTAATTTCTAAGGGAATGAAAGGTATTTATTTGACTGAGGGGAGGGTGTTTTGTGTGAAGTATTCCCATAGAAATTAACGTCCTGCCGAGCGCGGTGGGTTGGAGCAATGTCATTTCAAAGCTCCCAATCCAAGTTCTCAGGCGATGTAATTTCTAAGGGAATGAAAGGTAATTATTTGACTGAGATGTGGGGAGGGTGTTTTGTGTGAAGTATTCCCATAGAAATTAACGTGCTGCCGAGCGCGGTGGGTGGGAGCAATGTCATTTCAAAGCTCCCAATCCAAGTTCTCAGGCGCTGTAATTGCTAAGGGAATGAAAGGTATTTATTTGACTGAGATGTGGGGAGGGTGTTTTGTGTGAAGTATTCCCATAGAAATTAACGTGCTGCCGAGCGCGGTGGGTGGGAGCAATGTCATTTCAAAGCTCCCTTTCCACGATCTCAGTCGATGTAATTTCTAAGGGAATGAAAGGTATTTATTTGACTGAGATGTGGGGAGGGTGTTTTGTGTGAAGTATTCCCATAGAAATTAACGTGCTGCCGAGCGCGGTGGGTGGGAGCAATGTCATTTCAAAGCTCCCAATCCAAGTTCTCAGGCGATGTAATTTCTAAGGGAATGAAAGGTATTTATTTGACTGAGATGTGGGGAGGGTGTTTTGTGTGAAGTATTCCCTTAGAAATTAACGTGCTGCCGAGCGCGGTGGGTTTGAGCAATGTCATTTCAAAGCTCCCAATCCAAGTTCTCAGGCGATGTAATTTCTAAGGGAATGAAAGGTAATTATTTGACTGAGATGTGGGGAGGGTGTTTTGTGTGAAGTATTCCCATAGAAATTAACGTGCTGCCAAGCGCGGTGAGTGGGAGCAATGTCATTTCAAAGTTCCCAATCCAAGTTCTCAGGCGATGTAATTTCTAAAGGAATGAAAGGTATTTATTTGACTGAGATGTGGGGAGGGTGATTTGTGTGAAGTATTCCCATAGAAATTAACGTGCTTCCGAGCGTGGTGGGTGGGAGCAATGTCATTTCAAAGCTCCCAATCCAAGTTCTCAGGCGATGTAATTTCTAAGGGAATGAAATGTATTTATTTGACTGAGATGTGGGGAGGGTGTTTTGTGTGAAGTATTCCCATAGAAATTAACGTGCTGCCGAGCGCGGTGGGTTGGAGCAATGTCATTTCAAAGCTCCCAATCCAAGTTCTCAGGCGCTGTAATTTCTAAGGGACTGAAAGGTATTTATTTGACTGAGATGTGGGGAGGGTGTTTTGTGTGAAGTATTCCCATAGAAATTAACGTGCTGCCGAGCGCGGTGGGTGGGAGCAATGTCATTTCAAAGCTCCCAATCCAAGTTTTCAGGCGATGTAATTTCTAAGGGAATGAAAGGTATTTATTTGACTGAGATGTGGGGAGGGTGTTTTGTGTGAAGTATTCCCATAGAAATTAACGTGCTGCCGAGCGCGGTGGGTGGGAGCAATGTCATTTCAAAGCTCCCAATCCAAGTTCTCAGGCGATGTAATTTCTAATGGAATGAAAGGTATTTATTTGACTGAGATGTGGGGAGGGTGTTTTGTGTGAAGTATTCCCATAGAAATTAACGTGCTGCCGAGCGCGTCGGGTGGGAGCAATGTCATTTCAAAGCTCCCAATCCAAGTTCTTAGGCGATGTAATTTCTAAGGGAATGAAAGGTATTTATTTGACTGAGATGTGGGGAGGGTGTTTTGTGTGAAGTATTCCCATAGAAATTAACGTGCTGCCGAGCGCGGTGGGTGGGAGCAATGTCATTTCAAAGCTCCCAATCCAAGTTCTCAGGCGCTGTAATTGCTAAGGGAATGAAAGGTATTTATTTGACTGAGATGTGGGGAGGGTGTTTTGTGTGAAGTATTCCCATAGAAATTAACGTGCTGCCGAGCGCGATGGGTGGGAGCAATGTCATTTCAAAGCTCCCAATCCACGATCTCAGTCGATGTAATTTCTAAGGGAATGAAAGGTATTTATTTGACTGAGATGTGGGGAGGGTGTTTTGTGTGAAGTATTCCCATAGAAATTAACGTGCTGCCGAGCGCGGTGGGTGAGAGCAATGTCATTTCAAAGCTCCCAATCCACGATCTCAGTCGATGTAATTTCTAAGGGAATGAAAGGTATTTATTTGACTGAGATGTGGGGAGGGTGTTTTGTGTGAAGTATTCCCATAGAAATTAACGTGCTGCCGAGCGCGGTGGGTGGGAGCAATGTCATTTCAAAGCTCCCAATCCAAGTTCTCAGGCGATGTAATTTCTAAGGGAATGAAAGGTATTTATTTGACTGAGATGTGGGGAGGGTGTTTTGTGTGAAGTATTCCCATAGAAATTAACGTGCTTCCGAGCGTGGTGGGTGGGAGCAATGTCTTTTCAAAGCTCCCAATCCAAGTTCTCAGGCGATGTAATTTCTAAGGGAATGAAATGTATTTATTTGACTGAGATGTGGGGAGGGTGTTTTGTGTGAAGTATTCCCATAGAAATTAACGTGCTGCCGAGCGCGGTGGGTTGGAGCAATGTCATTTCAAAGCTCCCAATCCAAGTTCTCAGGCGCTGTAATTTCTAAGGGAATGAAAGGTATTTATTTGACTGAGATGTGGGGAGGGTGTTTTGTGTGAAGTATTCCCATAGAAATTAACGTGCTGCCGAGCGCGGTGGGTGGGAGCAATGTCATTTCAAAGCTCCCAATCCAAGTTCTCAGGCGCTGTAATTGCTAAGGGAATGAAAGGTATTTATTTGACTGAGATGTGGGGAGGGTGTTTTGTGTGAAGTATTCCCATAGAAATTAAGGTGCTGCCGAGCGCGGTGATTGGGAGCAATGTCATTTCAAAGCTCCCAATCCAAGTTCTCAGGCGATGTAATTTCTAAGGGAATGAAAGGTAATTATTTGACTGAGATGTGGGGAGGGTGTTTTGTGTGAAGTATTCCCATAGAAATTAACGTGCTGCCGAGCGCGGTGGGTGGGAGCAATGTCATTTCAAAGCTCCCAATCCAAGTTCTCAGGCGATGTAATTTCTAAGGGAATGAAAGGTATTTATTTGACTGAGATGTGGGGAGGGTGTTTTGTGTGAAGTATTCCCATAGAAATTAACGTGCTTCCGAGCGCGGTGGGTGGGAGCAATGTCATTTCAAAGCTCCCAATCCAAGTTCTCAGGCGATGTAATTTCTAAGGGAATGAAATGTATTTATTTGACTGAGATGTGGGGAGGGTGTTTTGTGTGAAGTATTCCCATAGAAATTAACGTGCTGCCGAGCGCGGTGGGTTGGAGCAATGTCATTTCAAAGCTCCCAATCCAAGTTCTCAGGCGCTGTAATTTCTAAGGGAATGAAAGGTATTTATTTGACTGAGATGTGGGGAGGGTGTTTTGTGTGAAGTATTCCCATAGAAATTAACGTGCTTCCGAGCGTGGTGGGTGGGAGCAATGTCATTTCAAAGCTCCCAATCCAAGTTCTCAGGCGATGTAATTTCTAAGGGAATGAAAGGTATTTATTTGACTGAGGTTTGGGGAGGGTGTTTTGTGTGAAGTATTCCCATAGAAATTAACGTGCTGCCGAGCGCGGTGGGTGGGAGCAATGTCATTTCAAAGCTCCCAATCCAAGTTCTCAGGCGCTGTAATTGCTAAGGGAATGAAAGGTATTTATTTGACTGAGATGTGGGGAGGGTGTTTTGTGTGAAGTATTCCCATAGAAATTAACGTGCTGCCGAGCGCGATGGGTGGGAGCAATGTCATTTCAAAGCTCCCAATCCACGATCTCAGTCGATGTAATTTCTAAGGGAATGAAAGGTATTTATTTGACTGAGATGTGGGGAGGGTGTTTTGTGTGAAGTATTCCCATAGAAATTAACGTGCTGCCGAGCGCGGTGGGTGAGAGCAATGTCATTTCAAAGCTCCCAATCCACGATCTCAGTCGATGTAATTTCTAAGGGAATGAAAGGTATTTATTTGACTGAGATGTGGGGAGGGTGTTTTGTGTGAAGTATTCCCATAGAAATTAACGTGCATCCGAGCGCGGTGGGTGGGAGCAATGTCATTTCAAAGCTCCCAATCCAAGTTCTCAGGCGATGTAATTTCTAAGGGAATGAAAGGTATTTATTTGACTGAGATGTGGGGAGGGTGTTTTGTGTGAAGTATTCCCATAGAAATTAACGTGCTTCCGAGCGTGGTGGGTGGGAGCAATGTCTTTTCAAAGCTCCCAATCCAAGTTCTCAGGCGATGTAATTTCTAAGGGAATGAAATGTATTTATTTGACTGAGATGTGGGGAGGGTGTTTTGTGTGAAGTATTCCCATAGAAATTAACGTGCTGCCGAGCGCGGTGGGTTGGAGCAATGTCATTTCAAAGCTCCCAATCCAAGTTCTCAGGCGCTGTAATTTCTAAGGGAATGAAAGGTATTTATTTGACTGAGATGTGGGGAGGGTGTTTTGTGTGAAGTATTCCCATAGAAATTAACGTGCTGCCGAGCGCGGTGGGTGGGAGCAATGTCATTTCAAAGCTCCCAATCCAAGTTCTCAGGCGCTGTAATTGCTAAGGGAATGAAAGGTATTTATTTGACTGAGATGTGGGGAGGGTGTTTTGTGTGAAGTATTCCCATAGAAATTAAGGTGCTGCCGAGCGCGGTGATTGGGAGCAATGTCATTTCAAAGCTCCCAATCCAAGTTCTCAGGCGATGTAATTTCTAAGGGAATGAAAGGTAATTATTTGACTGAGATGTGGGGAGGGTGTTTTGTGTGAAGTATTCCCATAGAAATTAACGTGCTGCCGAGCGCGGTGGGTGGGAGCAATGTCATTTCAAAGCTCCCAATCCAAGTTCTCAGGCGATGTAATTTCTAAGGGAATGAAAGGTATTTATTTGACTGAGATGTGGGGAGGGTGTTTTGTGTGAAGTATTCCCATAGAAATTAACGTGCTTCCGAGCGTGGTGGGTGGGAGCAATGTCATTTCAAAGCTCCCAATCCAAGTTCTCAGGCGATGTAATTTCTAAGGGAATGAAATGTATTTATTTGACTGAGATGTGGGGAGGGTGTTTTGTGTGAAGTATTCCCATAGAAATTAACGTGCTGCCGAGCGCGGTGGGTTGGAGCAATGTCATTTCAAAGCTCCCAATCCAAGTTCTCAGGCGCTGTAATTTCTAAGGGAATGAAAGGTATTTATTTGACTGAGATGTGGGGAGGGTGTTTTGTGTGAAGTATTCCCATAGAAATTAACGTGCTTCCGAGCGTGGTGGGTGGGAGCAATGTCATTTCAAAGCTCCCAATCCAAGTTCTCAGGCGATGTAATTTCTAAGGGAATGAAAGGTATTTATTTGACTGAGGTTTGGGGAGGGTGTTTTGTGTGAAGTATTCCCATAGAAATTAACGTGCTGCCGAGCGCGGTGGGTGGGAGCAATGTCATTTCAAAGCTCCCAATCCAAGTTCTCAGGCGATGTAATTTCTAAGGGAATGAAAGGTATTTATTTGACTGAGATGTGGGGAGGGTGTTTTGTGTGAAGTATTCCCATAGAAATTAACGTGCTGCCGAGCGCGTCGGGTGGGAGCAATGTCATTTCAAAGCTCCCAATCCAAGTTCTCAGGCGATGTAATTTCTAAGGGAATGAAAGGTATTTATTTGACTGAGGGGAGGGTGTTTTGTGTGAAGTATTCCCATAGAAATTAACGTCCTGCCGAGCGCGGTGGGTTGGAGCAATGTCATTTCAAAGCTCCCAATCCAAGTTCTCAGGCGATGTAATTTCTAAGGGAATGAAAGGTAATTATTTGACTGAGATGTGGGGAGGGTGTTTTGTGTGAAGTATTCCCATAGAAATTAACGTGCTGCCGAGCGCGGTGGTTGGGAGCAATGTCATTTCAAAGCTTTCAATCCAAGTTCTCAGGCGATGTAATTTCTAAGGGAATGAAAGGTATTTATTTGACTGAGATGTGGGGAGGGTGTTTTGTGTGAAGTATTCCCATAGAAATTAACGTGCATCCGAGCGCGGTGGGTGGGAGCAATGTCATTTCAAAGCTCCCAATCCACGATCTCAGTCGATGTAATTTCTAAGGGAATGAAAGGTATTTATTTGACTGAGATGTGGGGAGGGTGCTTTGTATGAAGTATTCCCATAGAAATTAACGTGCTGCCGAGCGCGGTGGGTGGGAGCAATGTCATTTCAAAGCTCCCAATCCAAGTTCTCAGGCGATGTAATTTCTAAGGGAATGAAATGTATTTATTTGACTGAGATGTGGGGAGGGTGTTTTGTGTGAAGTATTCCCATAGAAATTAACGTGCTGCCGAGCGCGGTGGGTTGGAGCAATGTCATTTCAAAGCTCCCAATCCAAGTTCTCAGGCGCTGTAATTTCTAAGGGAATGAAAGGTATTTATTTGACTGAGATGTGGGGAGGGTGTTTTGTGTGAAGTATTCCCATAGAAATTAACGTGCTGCCGAGCGCGGTGGGTGGGAGCAATGTCATTTCAAAGCTCCCAATCCAAGTTTTCAGGCGATGTAATTTCTAAGGGAATGAAAGGTATTTATTTGACTGAGATGTGGGGAGGGTGTTTTGTGTGAAGTATTCCCATAGAAATTAACGTGCTGCCGAGCGCGGTGGGTGGGAGCAATGTCATTTCAAAGCTCCCAATCCAAGTTCTCAGGCGATGTAATTTCTAAGGGAATGAAAGGTATTTATTTGACTGAGATGTGGGGAGGGTGTTTTGTGTGAAGTATTCCCATAGAAATTAACGTGCTGCCGAGCGCGTCGGGTGGGAGCAATGTCATTTCAAAGCTCCCAATCCAAGTTCTCAGGCGATGTAATTTCTAAGGGAATGAAAGGTATTTATTTGACTGAGGGGAGGGTGTTTTGTGTGAAGTATTCCCATAGAAATTAACGTCCTGCCGAGCGCGGTGGGTTGGAGCAATGTCATTTCAAAGCTCCCAATCCAAGTTCTCAGGCGATGTAATTTCTAAGGGAATGAAAGGTAATTATTTGACTGAGATGTGGGGAGGGTGTTTTGTGTGAAGTATTCCCATAGAAATTAACGTGCTGCCGAGCGCGGTGGTTGGGAGCAATGTCATTTCAAAGCTTTCAATCCAAGTTCTCAGGCGATGTAATTTCTAAGGGAATGAAAGGTATTTATTTGACTGAGATGTGGGGAGGGTGTTTTGTGTGAAGTATTCCCATAGAAATTAACGTGCATCCGAGCGCGGTGGGTGGGAGCAATGTCATTTCAAAGCTCCCAATCCACGATCTCAGTCGATGTAATTTCTAAGGGAATGAAAGGTATTTATTTGACTGAGATGTGGGGAGGGTGCTTTGTATGAAGTATTCCCATAGAAATTAACGTGCTGCCGAGCGCGGTGGGTGGGAGCAATGTCATTTCAAAGCTCCCAATCCAAGTTCTCAGGCGATGTAATTTCTAAGGGAATGAAAGGTATTTATTTGACTGAGATGTGGGGAGGGTGTTTTGTGTGAAGTATTCCCATAGAAATTAACGTGCTGCCGAGCGCGGTGGGTGGGAGCAATGTCATTTCAAAGCTCCCAATCCAAGTTCTCAGGCGATGTAATTTCTAAGGGAATGAAAGGTATTTATTTGACTGAGATGGATGTGGGGAGGGTGTTTTGTGTGAAGTATTCCCATAGAAATTAACGTGCTGCCGAGCGCGGTGGGTGGGAGCAATGTCATTTCAAAGATCCCAATCCACGATCTCAGTCGATGTAATTTCTAAGGGAATGAAAGGTATTTATTTGACTGAGGGGAGGGTGTTTTGTGTGAAGTATTCCCATAGAAATTAACGTCCTGCCGAGCGCGGTGGGTTGGAGCAATGTCATTTCAAAGCTCCCAATCCAAGTTCTCAGGCGATGTAATTTCTAAGGGAATGAAAGGTAATTATTTGACTGAGATGTGGGGAGGGTGTTTTGTGTGAAGTATTCCCATAGAAATTAACGTGCTGCCGAGCGCGGTGGGTGGGAGCAATGTCATTTCAAAGCTCCCAATCCAAGTTCTCAGGCGCTGTAATTGCTAAGGGAATGAAAGGTATTTATTTGACTGAGATGTGGGGAGGGTGTTTTGTGTGAAGTATTCCCATAGAAATTAACGTGCTGCCGAGCGCGGTGGGTGGGAGCAATGTCATTTCAAAGCTCCCTTTCCACGATCTCAGTCGATGTAATTTCTAAGGGAATGAAAGGTATTTATTTGACTGAGATGTGGGGAGGGTGTTTTGTGTGAAGTATTCCCATAGAAATTAACGTGCTGCCGAGCGCGGTGGGTGGGAGCAATGTCATTTCAAAGCTCCCAATCCAAGTTCTCAGGCGATGTAATTTCTAAGGGAATGAAAGGTATTTATTTGACTGAGATGTGGGGAGGGTGTTTTGTGTGAAGTATTCCCTTAGAAATTAACGTGCTGCCGAGCGCGGTGGGTTTGAGCAATGTCATTTCAAAGCTCCCAATCCAAGTTCTCAGGCGATGTAATTTCTAAGGGAATGAAATGTATTTATTTGACTGAGATGTGGGGAGGGTGTTTTGTGTGAAGTATTCCCATAGAAATTAACGTGCTGCCGAGCGCGGTGGGTTGGAGCAATGTCATTTCAAAGCTCCCAATCCAAGTTCTCAGGCGCTGTAATTTCTAAGGGAATGAAAGGTATTTATTTGACTGAGATGTGGGGAGGGTGTTTTGTGTGAAGTATTCCCATAGAAATTAACGTGCTGCCGAGCGCGGTGGGTGGGAGCAATGTCATTTCAAAGCTCCCAATCCAAGTTTTCAGGCGATGTAATTTCTAAGGGAATGAAAGGTATTTATTTGACTGAGATGTGGGGAGGGTGTTTTGTGTGAAGTATTCCCATAGAAATTAACGTGCTGCCGAGCGCGGTGGGTGGGAGCAATGTCATTTCAAAGCTCCCAATCCAAGTTCTCAGGCGATGTAATTTCTAATGGAATGAAAGGTATTTATTTGACTGAGATGTGGGGAGGGTGTTTTGTGTGAAGTATTCCCATAGAAATTAACGTGCTGCCGAGCGCGTCGGGTGGGAGCAATGTCATTTCAAAGCTCCCAATCCAAGTTCTTAGGCGATGTAATTTCTAAGGGAATGAAAGGTATTTATTTGACTGAGATGTGGGGAGGGTGTTTTGTGTGAAGTATTCCCATAGAAATTAACGTGCTGCCGAGCGCGGTGGGTGGGAGCAATGTCATTTCAAAGCTCCCAATCCAAGTTCTCAGGCGCTGTAATTGCTAAGGGAATGAAAGGTATTTATTTGACTGAGATGTGGGGAGGGTGTTTTGTGTGAAGTATTCCCATAGAAATTAACGTGCTGCCGAGCGCGGTGGGTGGGAGCAATGTCATTTCAAAGCTCCCAATCCACGATCTCAGTCGATGTAATTTCTAAGGGAATGAAAGGTATTTATTTGACTGAGATGTGGGGAGGGTGTTTTGTGTGAAGTATTCCCATAGAAATTAACGTGCTGCCGAGCGCGGTGGGTGAGAGCAATGTCATTTCAAAGCTCCCAATCCACGATCTCAGTCGATGTAATTTCTAAGGGAATGAAAGGTATTTATTTGACTGAGATGTGGGGAGGGTGTTTTGTGTGAAGTATTCCCATAGAAATTAACGTGCTGCCGAGCGCGGTGGGTGGGAGCAATGTCATTTCAAAGCTCCCAATCCAAGTTCTCAGGCGATGTAATTTCTAAGGGAATGAAAGGTATTTATTTGACTGAGATGTGGGGAGGGTGTTTTGTGTGAAGTATTCCCATAGAAATTAACGTGCTTCCGAGCGTGGTGGGTGGGAGCAATGTCTTTTCAAAGCTCCCAATCCAAGTTCTCAGGCGATGTAATTTCTAAGGGAATGAAATGTATTTATTTGACTGAGATGTGGGGAGGGTGTTTTGTGTGAAGTATTCCCATAGAAATTAACGTGCTGCCGAGCGCGGTGGGTTGGAGCAATGTCATTTCAAAGCTCCCAATCCAAGTTCTCAGGCGCTGTAATTTCTAAGGGAATGAAAGGTATTTATTTGACTGAGATGTGGGGAGGGTGTTTTGTGTGAAGTATTCCCATAGAAATTAACGTGCTGCCGAGCGCGGTGGGTGGGAGCAATGTCATTTCAAAGCTCCCAATCCAAGTTCTCAGGCGCTGTAATTGCTAAGGGAATGAAAGGTATTTATTTGACTGAGATGTGGGGAGGGTGTTTTTGTGAAGTATTCCCATAGAAATTAACGTGATGCCGAGCGCGGTGGGAGGGAGCAATGTCATTTCAAAGCTCCCAATCCACGATCTCAGTCGATGTAATTTCTAAGGGAATGAAAGGTATTTATTTGACTGAGATGTGGGGAGGGTGTTTTGTGTGAAGTATTCCCATAGAAATTAACGTGCTGCCGAGCGCGGTGGGTGGGAGCAATGTCATTTCAAAGTTCCCAATCCAAGTTCTCAGGCGATGTAATTTCTAAGGGAATGAAAGGTATTTATTTGACTGAGATGTGGGGAGGGTGTTTTGTGTGAAGTATTCCCATAGAAATTAACGTGCTGCCGAGCGCGGTGGGTGATAGCAATGTCATTTCAAAGCTCCCAATCCACGATCTCAGTCGATGTAATTTCTAAGGGAATGAAAGGTATTTATTTGACTGAAATGTGGGGAGGGTGTTTTGTGTGAAGTATTCCCATAGAAATTAACGTGCTGCCGAGCGCGGTGGGTGGGAGCAATGTCATTTCAAAGCTCCCAATCCAAGTTCTCAGGCGATGTAATTTCTAAGGGAATGAAAGGTAATTATTTGACTGAGATGTGGGGAGGGTGTTTTGTGTGAAGTATTCCCATAGAAATTAACGTGCTGCCGAGCGCGGTGGGTGGGAGCAATGTGATTTCAAAGCTCCCAATCCAAGTTCTCAGGCGATGTAATTTCTAAGGGAATGAAAGGTATTTATTTGACTGAGATGTGGGGAGGGTGTTTTGTGTGAAGTATTCCCATAGAAATTAACGTGCTGCCGAGCGCGGTGGGTGGGAGCAATGTCATTTCAAAGCTCCCAATCCAAGTTCTCAGGCGATGTAATTTCTAAGGGAATGAAAGGTATTTATTTGACTGAGATGTGGGGAGGGTGTTTTGTGTGAAGTTTTCCCATAGAAATTAACGTGCTGCCGAGCGCGGTGGGTGGGAGCAATGCCATTTCAAAGCTCCCAATCCAAGTTCTCAGGCGATGTAATTTCTAAGGGAATGAAAGGTATTTATTTGACTGAGATGTGGGGAGGGTGTTTTGTGTGAAGTATTCCCATAGAAATTAACGTGATGCCGAGCGCGGTGGGAGGGAGCAATGTCATTTCAAAGCTCACAATCCACGATCTCAGTCGATGTAATTTCTAAGGGAATGAAAGGTATTTATTTGACTGAGATGTGGGGAGGGTGTTTTGTGTGAAGTATTCCCATAGAAATTAACGTGCTGCCGAGCGCGGTGGGTGGGAGCAATGTCATTTCAAAGCTCCCAATCCAAGTTCTCAGGCGATGTAATTTCTAAGGGAATGAAAGGTATTTATTTGACTGAGATGTGGGGAGGGTGTTTTGTGTGAAGTATTCCCATAGAAATTAACGTGCTGCCGAGCGCGGTGGGTGGGAGCAATGTCATTTCAAAGCTCCCAATCCACGATCTCAGTCGATGTAATTTCTAAGGGAATGAAAGGTATTTATTTGACTGAGATGTGGGGAGGGTGTTTTGTGTGAAGTATTCCCATAGAAATTAACGTGCTGCCGAGCGCGGTGGGTGGGAGCAATGTGATTTCAAAGCTCCCAATCCAAGTTCTCAGGCGATGTAATTTCTAAGGGAATGAAAGGTATTTATTTGACTGAGATGTGGGGAGGGTGTTTTGTGTGAAGTATTCCCATAGAAATTAACGTGCTGCCGAGCGCGGTGGGTGGGAGCAATGTCATTTCAAAGCTCCCAATCCAAGTTCTCAGGCGATGTAATTTCTAAGGGAATGAAAGGTATTTATTTGACTGAGATGTGGGGAGGGTGTTTTGTGTGAAGTATTCCCATAGAAATTAACGTGCTGCCGAGCGCGGTGGGTGGGAGCAATGTGATTTCAAAGCTCCCAATCCAAGTTCTCAGGCGATGTAATTTCTAAGGGAATGAAAGGTATTTATTTGACTGAGATGTGGGGAGGGTGTTTTGTGTGAAGTATTCCCATAGAAATTAACGTGCTGCCGAGCGCGGTGGGTGGGAGCAATGTCATTTCAAAGCTCCCAATCCAAGTTCTCAGGCGATGTAATTTCTAAGGGAATGAAAGGTATTTATTTGACTGAGATGTGGGGAGGGTGTTTTGTGTGAAGTTTTCCCATAGAAATTAACGTGCTGCCGAGCGCGGTGGGTGGGAGCAATGTCATTTCAAAGCTCCCAATCCAAGTTCTCAGGCGATGTAATTTCTAAGGGAATGAAAGGTATTTATTTGACTGAGATGTGGGGAGGGTGTTTTGTGTGAAGTATTCCCATAGAAATTAACGTGATGCCGAGCGCGGTGGGAGGGAGCAATGTCATTTCAAAGCTCACAATCCACGATCTCAGTCGATGTAATTTCTAAGGGAATGAAAGGTATTTATTTGACTGAGATGTGGGGAGGGTGTTTTGTGTGAAGTATTCCCATAGAAATTAACGTGCTGCCGAGCGCGGTGGGTGGGGAGCAATGTGATTTCAAAGCTCCCAATCCAAGTTCTCAGGCGCTGTAATTTCTAAGGGAATGAAAGGTATTTATTTGACTGAGATGTGGGGAGGGTGTTTTGTGTGAAGTATTCCCATAGAAATTAACGTGCTGCCGAGCGCGGTGGGTGGGAGCAATGTCATTTCAAAGCTCCCAATCCAAGTTCTCAGGCGATATAATTTCTAAGGTAATGAAAGGTATTTATTTGACTGAGATGTGGGGAGGGTGTTTTGTGTGAAGTATTCCCATAGAAATTAACGTGATGCCGAGCGCGGTGGGAGGGAGCAATGTCATTTCAAAGCTCCCAATCCACGATCTCAGTCGATGTAATTTCTAAGGGAATGAAAGGTATTTATTTGACTGAGATGTGGGGAGGGTGTTTTGTGTGAAGTATTCCCATAGAAATTAACGTGCTGCCGAGCGCGGTGGGTGGGAGCAATGTCATTTCAAAGCTCCCAATCCAAGTTCTCAGGCGATGTAATTTCTAAGGGAATGAAAGGTATTTATTTGACTGAGATGTGGGGAGGGTGTTTTGTGTGAAGTATTCCCATAGAAATTAACGTGCTGCCGAGCGCGGTGGGTGATAGCAATGTCATTTCAAAGCTCCCAATCCACGATCTCAGTCGATGTAATTTCTAAGGGAATGAAAGGTATTTATTTGACTGAGATGTGGGGAGGGTGTTTTGTGTGAAGTATTCCCATAGAAATTAACGTGCTGCCGAGCGCGGTGGGTGGGAGCAATGTCATTTCAAAGCTCCCAATCCAAGTTCTCAGGCGATGTAATTTCTAAGGGAATGAAAGGTATTTATTTGACTGAGATGTGGGGAGGGTGTTTTGTGTGAAGTATTCCCATAGAAATTAACGTGATGCCGAGCGCGGTGGGAGGGAGCAATGTCATTTCAAAGCTCCCAATCCACGATCTCAGTCGATGTAATTTCTAAGGGAATGAAAGGTATTTATTTGACTGAGGGGAGGGTGTTTTGTGTAAAGTATTCCCATAGAAATTAACGTGCTGCCGAGCGCGGTGGGTGGGAGCAATGTCATTTCAAAGCTCCCAATCCAAGTTCTCAGGCGATATAATTTCTAAGGTAATGAAAGGTATTTATTTGACTGAGATGTGGGGAGGGTGTTTTGTGTGAAGTATTCCCATAGAAATTAACGTGATGCCGAGCGCGGTGGGAGGGAGCAATGTCATTTCAAAGCTCCCAATCCACGATCTCAGTCGATGTAATTTCTAAGGGAATGAAAGGTATTTATTTGACTGAGATGTGGGGAGGGTGTTTTGTGTGAAGTATTCCCATAGAAATTAACGTGCTGCCGAGCGCGGTGGGTGGGAGCAATGTCATTTCAAAGTTCCCAATCCAAGTTCTCAGGCGATGTAATTTCTAAGGGAATGAAAGGTATTTATTTGACTGAGATGTGGGGAGGGTGTTTTGTGTGAAGTATTCCCATAGAAATTAACGTGCTGCCGAGCGCGGTGGGTGATAGCAATGTCATTTCAAAGCTCCCAATCCACGATCTCAGTCGATGTAATTTCTAAGGGAATGAAAGGTATTTATTTGACTGAAATGTGGGGAGGGTGTTTTGTGTGAAGTATTCCCATAGAAATTAACGTGCTGCCGAGCGCGGTGGGTGGGAGCAATGTCATTTCAAAGCTCCCAATCCAAGTTCTCAGGCGATGTAATTTCTAAGGGAATGAAAGGTAATTATTTGACTGAGATGTGGGGAGGGTGTTTTGTGTGAAGTATTCCCATAGAAATTAACGTGCTGCCGAGCGCGGTGGGTGGGAGCAATGTGATTTCAAAGCTCCCAATCCAAGTTCTCAGGCGATGTAATTTCTAAGGGAATGAAAGGTATTTATTTGACTGAGATGTGGGGAGGGTGTTTTGTGTGAAGTATTCCCATAGAAATTAACGTGCTGCCGAGCGCGGTGGGTGGGAGCAATGTCATTTCAAAGCTCCCAATCCAAGTTCTCAGGCGATGTAATTTCTAAGGGAATGAAAGGTATTTATTTGACTGAGATGTGGGGAGGGTGTTTTGTGTGAAGTTTTCCCATAGAAATTAACGTGCTGCCGAGCGCGGTGGGTGGGAGCAATGCCATTTCAAAGCTCCCAATCCAAGTTCTCAGGCGATGTAATTTCTAAGGGAATGAAAGGTATTTATTTGACTGAGATGTGGGGAGGGTGTTTTGTGTGAAGTATTCCCATAGAAATTAACGTGATGCCGAGCGCGGTGGGAGGGAGCAATGTCATTTCAAAGCTCACAATCCACGATCTCAGTCGATGTAATTTCTAAGGGAATGAAAGGTATTTATTTGACTGAGATGTGGGGAGGGTGTTTTGTGTGAAGTATTCCCATAGAAATTAACGTGCTGCCGAGCGCGGTGGGTGGGAGCAATGTCATTTCAAAGCTCCCAATCCAAGTTCTCAGGCGATGTAATTTCTAAGGGAATGAAAGGTATTTATTTGACTGAGATGTGGGGAGGGTGTTTTGTGTGAAGTATTCCCATAGAAATTAACGTGCTGCCGAGCGCGGTGGGTGGGAGCAATGTCATTTCAAAGCTCCCAATCCACGATCTCAGTCGATGTAATTTCTAAGGGAATGAAAGGTATTTATTTGACTGAGATGTGGGGAGGGTGTTTTGTGTGAAGTATTCCCATAGAAATTAACGTGCTGCCGAGCGCGGTGGGTGGGAGCAATGTGATTTCAAAGCTCCCAATCCAAGTTCTCAGGCGATGTAATTTCTAAGGGAATGAAAGGTATTTATTTGACTGAGATGTGGGGAGGGTGTTTTGTGTGAAGTATTCCCATAGAAATTAACGTGCTGCCGAGCGCGGTGGGTGGGAGCAATGTCATTTCAAAGCTCCCAATCCAAGTTCTCAGGCGATGTAATTTCTAAGGGAATGAAAGGTATTTATTTGACTGAGATGTGGGGAGGGTGTTTTGTGTGAAGTATTCCCATAGAAATTAACGTGCTGCCGAGCGCGGTGGGTGGGAGCAATGTGATTTCAAAGCTCCCAATCCAAGTTCTCAGGCGATGTAATTTCTAAGGGAATGAAAGGTATTTATTTGACTGAGATGTGGGGAGGGTGTTTTGTGTGAAGTATTCCCATAGAAATTAACGTGCTGCCGAGCGCGGTGGGTGGGAGCAATGTCATTTCAAAGCTCCCAATCCAAGTTCTCAGGCGATGTAATTTCTAAGGGAATGAAAGGTATTTATTTGACTGAGATGTGGGGAGGGTGTTTTGTGTGAAGTTTTCCCATAGAAATTAACGTGCTGCCGAGCGCGGTGGGTGGGAGCAATGTCATTTCAAAGCTCCCAATCCAAGTTCTCAGGCGATGTAATTTCTAAGGGAATGAAAGGTATTTATTTGACTGAGATGTGGGGAGGGTGTTTTGTGTGAAGTATTCCCATAGAAATTAACGTGATGCCGAGCGCGGTGGGAGGGAGCAATGTCATTTCAAAGCTCACAATCCACGATCTCAGTCGATGTAATTTCTAAGGGAATGAAAGGTATTTATTTGACTGAGATGTGGGGAGGGTGTTTTGTGTGAAGTATTCCCATAGAAATTAACGTGCTGCCGAGCGCGGTGGGTGGGGAGCAATGTGATTTCAAAGCTCCCAATCCAAGTTCTCAGGCGCTGTAATTTCTAAGGGAATGAAAGGTATTTATTTGACTGAGATGTGGGGAGGGTGTTTTGTGTGAAGTATTCCCATAGAAATTAACGTGCTGCCGAGCGCGGTGGGTGGGAGCAATGTCATTTCAAAGCTCCCAATCCAAGTTCTCAGGCGATATAATTTCTAAGGTAATGAAAGGTATTTATTTGACTGAGATGTGGGGAGGGTGTTTTGTGTGAAGTATTCCCATAGAAATTAACGTGATGCCGAGCGCGGTGGGAGGGAGCAATGTCATTTCAAAGCTCCCAATCCACGATCTCAGTCGATGTAATTTCTAAGGGAATGAAAGGTATTTATTTGACTGAGATGTGGGGAGGGTGTTTTGTGTGAAGTATTCCCATAGAAATTAACGTGCTGCCGAGCGCGGTGGGTGGGAGCAATGTCATTTCAAAGCTCCCAATCCAAGTTCTCAGGCGATGTAATTTCTAAGGGAATGAAAGGTATTTATTTGACTGAGATGTGGGGAGGGTGTTTTGTGTGAAGTATTCCCATAGAAATTAACGTGCTGCCGAGCGCGGTGGGTGATAGCAATGTCATTTCAAAGCTCCCAATCCACGATCTCAGTCGATGTAATTTCTAAGGGAATGAAAGGTATTTATTTGACTGAGATGTGGGGAGGGTGTTTTGTGTGAAGTATTCCCATAGAAATTAACGTGCTGCCGAGCGCGGTGGGTGGGAGCAATGTCATTTCAAAGCTCCCAATCCAAGTTCTCAGGCGATGTAATTTCTAAGGGAATGAAAGGTATTTATTTGACTGAGATGTGGGGAGGGTGTTTTGTGTGAAGTATTCCCATAGAAATTAACGTGCTGCCGAGCGCGGTGGGTGGGAGCAATGTGATTTCAAAGCTCCCAATCCAAGTTCTCAGGCGATATAATTTCTAAGGGAATGAAAGGTATTTATTTGACTGAGATGTGGGGAGGGTGTTTTGTGTGAAGTATTCCCATAGAAATTAACGTGCTGCCGAGCGCGGTGGGTGGGAGCAATGTCATTTCAAAGCTCCCAATCCAAGTTCTCAGGCGATGTAATTTCTAATTGAATGAAAGGTATTTATTTGACTGAGATGTGGGGAGGGTGTTTTGTGTGAAGTTTTCCCATAGAAATTAACGTGCTGCCGAGCGCGGTGGGTGGGAGCAATGTCATTTCAAAGCTCCCAATCCAAGTTCTCAGGCGATGTAATTTCTAAGGGAATGAAAGGTATTTATTTGACTGAGATGTGGGGAGGGTGTTTTGTGTGAAGTATTCCCATAGAAATTAACGTGATGCCGAGCGCGGTGGGAGGGAGCAATGTCATTTCAAAGCTCACAATCCACGATCTCAGTCGATGTAATTTCTAAGGGAATGAAAGGTATTTATTTGACTGAGATGTGGGGAGGGTGTTTTGTGTGAAGGATTCCCATAGAAATTAACGTGCTGCCGAGCGCGGTGGGTGGGAGCAATGTCATTTCAAAGCTCCCAATCCAAGTTCTCAGGCGATGTAATTTCTAAGGGAATGAAAGGTATTTATTTGACTGAGATGTGGGGAGGGTGTTTTGTGTGAAGTATTCCCATAGAAATTAACGTGCTGCCGAGCGCGGTGGGTGGGAGCAATGTGATTTCAAAGCTCCCAATCCAAGTTCTCAGGCGATGTAATTTCTAAGGGAATGAAAGGTATTTATTTGACTGAGATGTGGGGAGGGTGTTTTGTGTGAAGTTTTCCCATAGAAATTAACGTGCTGCCGAGCGCGGTGGGTGGGAGCAATGTCATTTCAAAGCTCCCAATCCAAGTTCTCAGGCGATGTAATTTCTAAGGGAATGAAAGGTATTTATTTGACTGAGATGTGGGGAGGGTGTTTTGTGTGAAGTATTCCCATAGAAATTAACGTGATGCCGAGCGCGGTGGGAGGGAGCAATGTCATTTCAAAGCTCACAATCCACGATCTCAGTCGATGTAATTTCTAAGGGAATGAAAGGTATTTATTTGACTGAGATGTGGGGAGGGTGTTTTGTGTGAAGTATTCCCATAGAAATTAACGTGCTGCCGAGCGCGGTGGGTGGGAGCAATGTCATTTCAAAGCTCCCAATCCACGATCTCAGTCGATGTAATTTCTAAGGGAATGAAAGGTATTTATTTGACTGAGATGTGGGGAGGGTGTTTTGTGTGAAGTATTCCCATAGAAATTAACGTGCTGCCGAGCGCGGTGGGTGGGAGCAATGTCATTTCAAAGCTCCCAATCCAAGTTCTCAGGCGATGTAATTTCTAAGGGAATGAAAGGTATTTATTTGACTGAGATGTGGGGAGGGTGTTTTGTGTGAAGTATTCCCATAGAAATTAACGTGTTGCCGAGCGCGGTGGGTTGGAGCAATGTCATTTCAAAGCTCCCAATCCAAGTTCTCAGGCGCTGTAATTTCTAAGGGAATGAAAGGTATTTATTTGACTGAGATGTGGGGAGGGTGTTTTGTGTGAAGTATTCCCATAGAAATTAACGTGCTGCCGAGCGCGGTGGGTGGGAGCAATGTCATTTCAAAGCTCCCAATCCAAGTTCTCAGGCGATATAATTTCTAAGGTAATGAAAGGTATTTATTTGACTGAGATGTGGGGAGGGTGTTTTGTGTGAAGTATTCCCATAGAAATTAACGTGATGCCGAGCGCGGTGGGAGGGAGCAATGTCATTTCAAAGCTCCCAATCCACGATCTCAGTCGATGTAATTTCTAAGGGAATGAAAGGTATTTATTTGACTGAGATGTGGGGAGGGTGTTTTGTGTGAAGTATTCCCATAGAAATTAACGTGCTGCCGAGCGCGGTGGGTGGGAGCAATGTCATTTCAAAGCTCCCAATCCAAGTTCTCAGGCGATGTAATTTCTAAGGGAATGAAAGGTATTTATTTGACTGAGATGTGGGGATGGTGTTTTGTGTGAAGTATTCCCATAGAAATTAACGTGCTGCCGAGCGCGGTGGGTGATAGCAATGTCATTTCAAAGCTCCCAATCCACGATCTCAGTCGATGTAATTTCTAAGGGAATGAAAGGTATTTATTTGACTGAGATGTGGGGAGGGTGTTTTGTGTGAAGTATTCCCATAGAAATTAACGTGCTGCCGAGCGCGGTGGGTGGGAGCAATGTCATTTCAAAGCTCCCAATCCAAGTTCTCAGGCGATGTAATTTCTAAGGGAATGAAAGGTATTTATTTGACTGAGATGTGGGGAGGGTGTTTTGTGTGAAGTATTCCCATAGAAATTAACGTGCTGCCGAGCGCGGTGGGTGGGAGCAATGTGATTTCAAAGCTCCCAATCCAAGTTCTCAGGCGATATAATTTCTAAGGGAATGAAAGGTATTTATTTGACTGAGATGTGGGGAGGGTGTTTTGTGTGAAGTATTCCCATAGAAATTAACGTGCTGCCGAGCGCGGTGGGTGGGAGCAATGTCATTTCAAAGCTCCCAATCCAAGTTCTCAGGCGATGTAATTTCTAATTGAATGAAAGGTATTTATTTGACTGAGATGTGGGGAGGGTGTTTTGTGTGAAGTTTTCCCATAGAAATTAACGTGCTGCCGAGCGCGGTGGGTGGGAGCAATGTCATTTCAAAGCTCCCAATCCAAGTTATCAGGCGATGTAATTTCTAAGGGAATGAAAGGTATTTATTTGACTGAGATGTGGGGAGGGTGTTTTGTGTGAAGTATTCCCATAGAAATTAACGTGATGCCGAGCGCGGTGGGAGGGAGCAATGTCATTTCAAAGCTCACAATCCACGATCTCAGTCGATGTAATTTCTAAGGGAATGAAAGGTATTTATTTGACTGAGATGTGGGGAGGGTGTTTTGTGTGAAGGATTCCCATAGAAATTAACGTGCTGCCGAGCGCGGTGGGTGGGAGCAATGTCATTTCAAAGCTCCCAATCCAAGTTCTCAGGCGATGTAATTTCTAAGGGAATGAAAGGTATTTATTTGACTGAGATGTGGGGAGGGTGTTTTGTGTGAAGTATTCCCATAGAAATTAACGTGCTGCCGAGCGCGGTGGGTGGGAGCAATGTGATTTCAAAGCTCCCAATCCAAGTTCTCAGGCGATGTAATTTCTAAGGGAATGAAAGGTATTTATTTGACTGAGATGTGGGGAGGGTGTTTTGTGTGAAGTTTTCCCATATAAATTAACGTGCTGCCGAGCGCGGTGGGTGGGAGCAATGTCATTTCAAAGCTCCCAATCCAAGTTCTCAGGCGATGTAATTTCTAAGGGAATGAAAGGTATTTATTTGACTGAGATGTGGGGAGGGTGTTTTGTGTGAAGTATTCCCATAGAAATTAACGTGATGCCGAGCGCGGTGGGAGGGAGCAATGTCATTTCAAAGCTCACAATCCACGATCTCAGTCGATGTAATTTCTAAGGGAATGAAAGGTATTTATTTGACTGAGATGTGGGGAGGGTGTTTTGTGTGAAGTATTCCCATAGAAATTAACGTGCTGCCGAGCGCGGTGGGTGGGAGCAATGTCATTTCAAAGCTCCCAATCCACGATCTCAGTCGATGTAATTTCTAAGGGAATGAAAGGTATTTATTTGACTGAGATGTGGGGAGGGTGTTTTGTGTGAAGTATTCCCATAGAAATTAACGTGCTGCCGAGCGCGGTGGGTGGGAGCAATGTCATTTCAAAGCTCCCAATCCAAGTTCTCAGGCGATGTAATTTCTAAGGGAATGAAAGGTATTTATTTGACTGAGATGTGGGGAGGGTGTTTTGTGTGAAGTATTCCCATAGAAATTAACGTGTTGCCGAGCGCGGTGGGTTGGAGCAATGTCATTTCAAAGCTCCCAATCCAAGTTCTCAGGCGCTGTAATTTCTAAGGGAATGAAAGGTATTTATTTGACTGAGATGTGGGGAGGGTGTTTTGTGTGAAGTATTCCCATAGAAATTAACGTGCTGCCGAGCGCGGTGGGTGGGAGCAATGTCATTTCAAAGCTCCCAATCCAAGTTCTCAGGCGATATAATTTCTAAGGTAATGAAAGGTATTTATTTGACTGAGATGTGGGGAGGGTGTTTTGTGTGAAGTATTCCCATAGAAAATTAACGTGATGCCGAGCGCGGTGGGAGGGAGCAATGTCATTTCAAAGCTCCCAATCCACGATCTCAGTCGATGTAATTTCTAAGGGAATGAAAGGTATTTATTTGACTGAGATGTGGGGAGGGTGTTTTGTGTGAAGTATTCCCATAGAAATTAACGTGCTGCCGAGCGCGGTGGGTGGGAGCAATGTCATTTCAAAGCTCCCAATCCAAGTTCTCAGGCGATGTAATTTCTAAGGGAATGAAAGGTATTTATTTGACTGAGATGTGGGGAGGGTGTTTTGTGTGAAGTATTCCCATAGAAATTAACGTGCTGCCGAGCGCGGTGGGTGGGAGCAATGTCATTTCAAAGCTCCCAATCCACGATCTCAGTCGATGTAATTTCTAAGGGAATGAAAGGTATTTATTTGACTGAGATGTGGGGAGGGTGTTTTGTGTGAAGTATTCCCATAGAAATTAACGTGCTGCCGAGCGCGGTGGGTGGGAGCAATGTGATTTCAAAGCTCCCAATCCAAGTTCTCAGGCGATGTAATTTCTAAGGGAATGAAAGGTATTTATTTGACTGAGATGTGGGGAGGGTGTTTTTGTGTGAAGTATTCCCATAGAAATTAACGTGCTGCCGAGCGCGGTGGGTGGGGAGCAATGTCATTTCAAAGCTCCCAATCCAAGTTCTCAGGCGATGTAATTTCTAAGGGAATGAAAGGTATTTATTTGACTGAGATGTGGGGGAGGGTGTTTTGTGTGAAGTATTCCCATAGAAATTAACGTGCTGCCGAGCGCGGTGGGTGGGAGCAATGTCATTTCAAAGCTCCCAATCCAAGTTCTCAGGCGATGTAATTTCTAAGGGAATGAAAGGTATTTATTTGACTGAGATGTGGGGAGGGTGTTTTGTGTGAAGTATTCCCATAGAAATTAACGTGCTGCCGAGCGCGGTGGGTGGGAGCAATGTCATTTCAAAGCTCCCAATCCAAGTTCTCAGGCGATATAATTTCTAAGGTAATGAAAGGTATTTATTTGACTGAGATGTGGGGAGGGTGTTTTGTGTGAAGTATTCCCATAGAAATTAACGTGATGCCGAGCGCGGTGGGAGGGAGCAATGTCATTTCAAAGCTCCCAATCCACGATCTCAGTCGATGTAATTTCTAAGGGAATGAAAGGTATTTATTTGACTGAGATGTGGGGAGGGTGTTTTGTGTGAAGTATTCCCATAGAAATTAACGTGCTGCCGAGCGCGGTGGGTGGGAGCAATGTCATTTCAAAGTTCCCAATCCAAGTTCTCAGGCGATGTAATTTCTAAGGGAATGAAAGGTATTTATTTGACTGAGATGTGGGGAGGGTGTTTTGTGTGAAGTATTCCCATAGAAATTAACGTGCTGCCGAGCGCGGTGGGTGATAGCAATGTCATTTCAAAGCTCCCAATCCACGATCTCAGTCGATGTAATTTCTAAGGGAATGAAAGGTATTTATTTGACTGAGATGTGGGGAGGGTGTTTTGTGTGAAGTATTCCCATAGAAATTAACGTGCTGCCGAGCGCGGTGGGTGGGAGCAATGTCATTTCAAAGCTCCCAATCCAAGTTCTCAGGCGATGTAATTTCTAAGGGAATGAAAGATAATTATTTGACTGAGATGTGGGGAGGGTGTTTTGTGTGAAGTATTCCCATAGAAATTAACGTGCTGCCGAGCGCGGTGGGTGGGAGCAATGTGATTTCAAAGCTCCCAATCCAAGTTCTCAGGCGATGTAATTTCTAAGGGAATGAAAGGTATTTATTTGACTGAGATGTGGGGAGGGTGTTTTGTGTGAAGTATTCCCATAGAAATTAACGTGCTGCCGAGCGCGGTGGGTGGGAGCAATGTCATTTCAAAGCTCCCAATCCAAGTTCTCAGTCGATGTAATTTCTAAGGGAATGAAAGGTATTTATTTGACTGAGATGTGGGGAGGGTGTTTTGTGTGAAGTATTCCCATAGAAATTAACGTGCTGCCGAGCGCGGTGGGTGGGAGCAATGTCATTTCAAAGCTCCCAATCCAAGTTCTCAGGCGATGTAATTTCTAAGGGAATGAAAGGTATTTATTTGACTGAGATGTGGGGAGGGTGTTTTGTGTGAAGTTTTCCCATAGAAATTAACGTGCTGCCGAGCGCGGTGGGTGGGAGCAATGTCATTTCAAAGCTCCCAATCCAAGTTCTCAGGCGATGTAATTTCTAAGGGAATGAAAGGTATTTATTTGACTGAGATGTGGGGAGGGTGTTTTGTGTGAAGTATTCCCATAGAAATTAACGTGCTGCCGAGCGCGGTGGGTGGGAGCAATGTCATTTCAAAGCTCCCAATCCAAGTTCTCAGGCGATGTAATTTCTAATTGAATGAAAGGTATTTATTTGACTGAGATGTGGGGAGGGTGTTTTGTGTGAAGTTTTCCCATAGAAATTAACGTGCTGCCGAGCGCGGTGGGTGGGAGCAATGTCATTTCAAAGCTCCCAATCCAAGTTCTCAGGCGATGTAATTTCTAAGGGAATGAAAGGTATTTATTTGACTGAGATGTGGGGAGGGTGTTTTGTGTGAAGTATTCCCATAGAAATTAACGTGATGCCGAGCGCGGTGGGAGGGAGCAATGTCATTTCAAAGCTCACAATCCACGATCTCAGTCGATGTAATTTCTAAGGGAATGAAAGGTATTTATTTGACTGAGATGTGGGGAGGGTGTTTTGTGTGAAGGATTCCCATAGAAATTAACGTGCTGCCGAGCGCGGTGGGTGGGAGCAATGTCATTTCAAAGCTCCCAATCCAAGTTCTCAGGCGATGTAATTTCTAAGGGAATGAAAGGTATTTATTTGACTGAGATGTGGGGAGGGTGTTTTGTGTGAAGTATTCCCATAGAAATTAACGTGCTGCCGAGCGCGGTGGGTGGGAGCAATGTGATTTCAAAGCTCCCAATCCAAGTTCTCAGGCGATGTAATTTCTAAGGGAATGAAAGGTATTTATTTGACTGAGATGTGGGGAGGGTGTTTTGTGTGAAGTTTTCCCATAGAAATTAACGTGCTGCCGAGCGCGGTGGGTGGGAGCAATGTCATTTCAAAGCTCCCAATCCAAGTTCTCAGGCGATGTAATTTCTAAGGGAATGAAAGGTATTTATTTGACTGAGATGTGGGGAGGGTGTTTGGTGTGAAGTATTCCCATAGAAATTAACGTGATGCCGAGCGCGGTGGGAGGGAGCAATGTCATTTCAAAGCTCCCAATCCACGATCTCAGTCGATGTAATTTCTAAGGGAATGAAAGGTATTTATTTGACTGAGATGTGGGGAGGGTGTTTTGTGTGAAGTATTCCCATAGAAATTAACGTGCTGCCGAGCGCGGTGGGTGGGAGCAATGTGATTTCAAAGCTCCCAATCCAAGTTCTCAGGCGATGTAATTTCTAAGGGAATGAAAGGTATTTATTTGACTGAGATGTGGGGAGGGTGTTTTGTGTGAAGTATTCCCATAGAAATTAACGTGCTGCCGAGCGCGGTGGGTGGGAGCAATGTCATTTCAAAGCTCCCAATCCACGATCTCAGTCGATGTAATTTCTAAGGGAATGAAAGGTATTTATTTGACTGAGATGTGGGGAGGGTGTTTTGTGTGAAGTATTCCCATAGAAATTAACGTGCTGCCGAGCGCGGTGGGTGGGAGCAATGTGATTTCAAAGCTCCCAATCCAAGTTCTCAGGCGATGTAATTTCTAAGGGAATGAAAGGTATTTATTTGACTGAGATGTGGGGAGGGTGTTTTGTGTGAAGTATTCCCATAGAAATTAACGTGCTGCCGAGCGCGGTGGGTGGGAGCAATGTCATTTCAAAGCTCCCAATCCACGATCTCAGTCGATGTAATTTCTAAGGGAATGAAAGGTATTTATTTGACTGAGATGTGGGGAGGGTGTTTTGTGTGAAGTATTCCCATAGAAATTAACGTGCTGCCGAGCGCGGTGGGTGGGAGCAATGTGATTTCAAAGCTCCCAATCCAAGTTCTCAGGCGATGTAATTTCTAAGGGAATGAAAGGTATTTATTTGACTGAGATGTGGGGAGGGTGTTTTGTGTGAAGTATTCCCATAGAAATTAACGTGCTGCCGAGCGCGGTGGGTGGGAGCAATGTCATTTCAAAGCTCCCAATCCAAGTTCTCAGGCGATGTAATTTCTAAGGGAATGAAAGGTATTTATTTGACTGAGATGTGGGGAGGGTGTTTTGTGTGAAGTATTCCCATAGAAATTAACGTGCTGCCGAGCGCGGTGGGTGGGAGCAATGTCATTTCAAAGCTCCCAATCCAAGTTCTCAGGCGATGTAATTTCTAAGGGAATGAAAGGTATTTATTTGACTGAGATGTGGGGAGGGTGTTTTGTGTGAAGTATTCCCATAGAAATTAACGTGCTGCCGAGCGCGGTGGGTGGGAGCAATGTCATTTCAAAGCTCCCAATCCAAGTTCTCAGTCGATGTAATTTCTAAGGGAATGAAAGGTATTTATTTGACTGAGATGTGGGGAGGGTGTTTTGTGTGAAGTATTCCCATAGAAATTAACGTGCTGCCGAGCGCGGTGGGTGGGAGCAATGTCATTTCAAAGCTCCCAATCCAAGTTCTCAGTCGATGTAATTTCTAAGGGAATGAAAGGTATTTATTTGACTGAGATGTGGGGAGGGTGTTTTGTGTGAATTATTCCCATAGAAATTAACGTGCTGCCGAGCGCGGTGGGTGGGAGCAATGTCATTTCAAAGCTCCCAATCCAAGTTCTCAGGCGATATAATTTCTAAGGTAATGAAAGGTATTTATTTGACTGAGATGTGGGGAGGGTGTTTTGTGTGAAGTATTCCCATAGAAATTAACGTGCTGCCGAGCGCGGTGGGGGATAGCAATGTCATTTCAAAGCTCCCAATCCACGATCTCAGTCGATGTAATTTCTAAGGGAATGAAAGGTATTTATTTGACTGAGATGTGGGGAGGGTGTTTTGTGTGAAGTATTCCCATAGAAATTAACGTGCTGCCGAGCGCGGTGGGTGGGAGCAATGTCATTTCAAAGCTCCCAATCCAAGTTCTCAGGCGATGTAATTTCTAAGGGAATGAAAGGTAATTATTTGACTGAGATGTGGGGAGGGTGTTTTGTGTGAAGTATTCCCATAGAAATTAACGTGCTGCCGAGCGCGGTGGGTGGGAGCAATGTGATTTCAAAGCTCCCAATCCAAGTTCTCAGGCGATGTAATTTCTAAGGGAATGAAAGGTATTTATTTGACTGAGATAAGGGGAGGGTGTTTTGTGTGAAGTATTCCCATAGAAATTAACGTGCTGCCGAGCGCGGTGGGTGGGAGCAATGTCATTTCAAAGCTCCCAATCCAAGTTCTCAGTCGATGTAATTTCTAAGGGAATGAAAGGTATTTATTTGACTGAGATGTGGGGAGGGTGTTTTGTGTGAAGTATTCCCATAGAAATTAACGTGCTGCCGAGCGCGGTGGGTGGGAGCAATGTCATTTCAAAGCTCCCAATCCAAGTTCTCAGGCGATGTAATTTCTAAGGGAATGAAAGGTATTTATTTGACTGAGATGTGGGGAGGGTGTTTTGTGTGAAGTATTCCCATAGAAATTAACGTGCTGCCGAGCGCGGTGGGTGGGAGCAATGTCATTTCAAAGCTCCCAATCCACGATCTCAGTCGATGTAATTTCTAAGGGAATGAAAGGTATTTATTTGACTGAGATGTGGGGAGGGTGTTTTGTGTGAAGTATTCCCATAGAAATTAACGTGCTGCCGAGCGCGGTGGGTGGGAGCAATGTGATTTCAAAGCTCCCAATCCAAGTTCTCAGGCGATGTAATTTCTAAGGGAATGAAAGGTATTTATTTGACTGAGATGTGGGGAGGGTGTTTTGTGTGAAGTATTCCCATAGAAATTAACGTGCTGCCGAGCGCGGTGGGTGGGAGCAATGTCATTTCAAAGCTCCCAATCCAAGTTCTCAGGCGATGTAATTTCTAAGGGAATGAAAGGTATTTATTTGACTGAGATGTGGGGAGGGTGTTTTGTGTGAAGTATTCCCATAGAAATTAACGTGCTGCCGAGCGCGGTGGGTGGGAGCAATGTCATTTCAAAGCTCCCAATCCACGATCTCAGTCGATGTAATTTCTAAGGGAATGAAAGGTATTTATTTGACTGAGATGTGGGGAGGGTGTTTTGTGTGAAGTATTCCCATAGAAATTAACGTGATGCCGAGCGCGGTGGGAGGGAGCAATGTCATTTCAAAGCTCACAATCCACGATCTCAGTCGATGTAATTTTTAAGGGAATGAAAGGTATTTATTTGACTGAGATGTGGGGAGGGTGTTTTGTGTGAAGGATTCCCATAGAAATTAACGTGCTGCCGAGCGCGGTGGGTGGGAGCAATGTCATTTCAAAGCTCCCAATCCAAGTTCTCAGGCGATGTAATTTCTAAGGGAATGAAAGGTATTTATTTGACTGAGATGTGGGGAGGGTGTTTTGTGTGAAGTATTCCCATAGAAATTAACGTGCTGCCGAGCGCGGTGGGTGGGAGCAATGTGATTTCAAAGCTCCCAATCCAAGTTCTCAGGCGATGTAATTTCTAAGGGAATGAAAGGTATTTATTTGACTGAGATGTGGGGAGGGTGTTTTGTGTGAAGTTTTCCCATAGAAATTAACGTGCTGCCGAGCGCGGTGGGTGGGAGCAATGTCATTTCAAAGCTCCCAATCCAAGTTCTCAGGCGATGTAATTTCTAAGGGAATGAAAGGTATTTATTTGACTGAGATGTGGGGAGGGTGTTTTGTGTGAAGTATTCCCATAGAAATTAACGTGATGCCGAGCGCGGTGGGAGGGAGCAATGTCATTTCAAAGCTCCCAATCCACGATCTCAGTCGATGTAATTTCTAAGGGAATGAAAGGTATTTATTTGACTGAGATGTGGGGAGGGTGTTTTGTGTGAAGTATTCCCATAGAAATTAACGTGCTGCCGAGCGCGGTGGGTGGGAGCAATGTCATTTCAAAGCTCCCAATCCAAGTTCTCAGGCGATGTAATTTCTAAGGGAATGAAAGGTATTTATTTGACTGAGATGTGGGGAGGGTGTTTTGTGTGAAGTATTCCCATAGAAATTAACGTGCCGCCGAGCGCGGTGGGTGGGAGCAATGTGATTTCAAAGCTCCCAATCCAAGTTCTCAGGCGATGTAATTTCTAAGGGAATGAAAGGTATTTATTTGACTGAGATGTGGGGAGGGTGTTTTGTGTGAAGTTTTCCCATAGAAATTAACGTGCTGCCGAGCGCGGTGGGTGGGAGCAATGTCATTTCAAAGCTCCCAATCCAAGTTCTCAGGCGATGTAATTTCTAAGGGAATAAAAGGTATTTATTTGACTGAGATGTGGGGAGGGTGTTTTGTGTGAAGTATTCCCATAGAAATTAACGTGATGCCGAGCGCGGTGGGAGGGAGCAATGTCATTTCAAAGCTCCCAATCCACGATCTCAGTCGATGTAATTTCTAAGGGAATGAAAGGTATTTATTTGACTGAGATGTGGGGAGGGTGTTTTGTGTGAAGTATTCCCATAGAAATTAACGTGCTGACGAGCGCGGTGGGTGGGAGCAATGTCATTTCAAAGCTCCCAATCCAAGTTCTCAGGCGATGTAATTTCTAAGGGAATGAAAGGTATTTATTTGACTGAGATGTGGGGAGGGTGTTTTGTGTGAAGTATTCCCATAGAAATTAACGTGCTGCCGAGCGCGGTGGGTGGGAGCAATGTCATTTCAAAGCTCCCAATCCACGATCTCAGTCGATGTAATTTCTAAGGGAATGAAAGGTATTTATTTGACTGAGATGTGGGGAGGGTGTTTTGTGTGAAGTATTCCCATAAAAATTAACGTGCTGCCGAGCGCGGTGGGTGGGAGCAATGTGATTTCAAAGCTCCCAATCCAAGTTCTCAGGCGATGTAATTTCTAAGGGAATGAAAGGTATTTATTTGACTGAGATGTGGGGAGGGTGTTTTGTGTGAAGTATTCCCATAGAAATTAACGTGCTGCCGAGCGCGGTGGGTGGGAGCAATGTCATTTCAAAGCTCCCAATCCAAGTTCTCAGGCGATGTAATTTCTAAGGGAATGAAAGGTATTTATTTGACTGAGATGTGGGGAGGGTGTTTTGTGTGAAGTATTCCCATAGAAATTAACGTGCTGCCGAGCGCGGTGGGTGGGAGCAATGTCATTTCAAAGCTCCCAATCCAAGTTCTCAGGCGATGTAATTTCTAAGGGAATGAAAGGTATTTATTTGACTGAGATGTGGGGAGGGTGTTTTGTGTGAAGTATTCCCATAGAAATTAACGTGCTGCCGAGCGCGGTGGGTGGGAGCAATGTCATTTCAAAGCTCCCAATCCAAGTTCTCAGGCGATGTAATTTCTAAGGGAATGAAAGGTATTTATTTGACTGAGATGTGGGGAGGGTGTTTTGTGTGAAGTATTCCCATAGAAATTAACGTGCTGCCGAGCGCGGTGGGTGGGAGCAATGTCATTTCAAAGCTCCCAATCCAAGTTCTCAGGCGATATAATTTCTAAGGTAATGAAAGGTATTTATTTGACTGAGATGTGGGGAGGGTGTTTTGTGTGAAGTATTCCCATAGAAATTAACGTGATGCCGAGCGCGGTGGGAGGGAGCAATGTCATTTCAAAGCTCCCAATACACGATCTCAGTCGATGTAATTTCTAAGGGAATGAAAGGTATTTATTTGACTGAGATGTGGGGAGGGTGTTTTGTGTGAAGTATTCCCATAGAAATTAACGTGCTGCCGAGCGCGGTGGGTGGGTGCAATGTCATTTCAAAGCTCCCAATCCAAGTTCTCAGGCGATGTAATTTCTAAGGGAATGAAAGGTATTTATTTGACTGAGATGTGGGGAGGGTGTTTTGTGTGAAGTATTCCCATAGAAATTAACGTGCTGCCGAGCGCGGTGGGTGGGAGCAATGTCATTTCAAAGCTCCCAATCCACGTTCTCAGGCGATGTAATTTCTAAGGGAATGAAAGGTATTTATTTGACTGAGATGTGGGGAGGGTGTTTTGTGTGAATTATTCCCATAGAAATTAACGTGCTGCCGAGCGCGGTGGGTGGGAGCAATGTCATTTCAAAGCTCCCAATCCAAGTTCTCAGGCGATATAATTTCTAAGGTAATGAAAGGTATTTATTTGACTGAGATGTGGGGAGGGTGTTTTGTGTGAAGTATTCCCATAGAAATTAACGTGATGCCGAGCGCGGTGGGAGGGAGCAATGTCATTTCAAAGCTCCCAATACACGATCTCAGTCGATGTAATTTCTAAGGGAATGAAAGGTATTTATTTGACTGAGATGTGGGGAGGGTGTTTTGTGTGAAGTATTCCCATAGAAATTAACGTGCTGCCGAGCGCGGTGGGTGGGAGCAATGTCATTTCAAAGCTCCCAATCCAAGTTCTCAGGCGATGTAATTTCTAAGGGAATGAAAGGTATTTATTTGACTGAGATGTGGGGAGGGTGTTTTGTGTGAAGTATTCCCATAGAAATTAACGTGCTGCCGAGCGCGGTGGGTGGGAGCAATGTCATTTCAAAGCTCCCAATCCACGTTCTCAGGCGATGTAATTTCTAAGGGAATGAAAGGTATTTATTTGACTGAGATGTGGGGAGGGTGTTTTGTGTGAATTATTCCCATAGAAATTAACGTGCTGCCGAGCGCGGTGGGTGGGAGCAATGTCATTTCAAAGCTCCCAATCCAAGTTCTCAGGCGATATAATTTCTAAGGTAATGAAAGGTATTTATTTGACTGAGATGTGGGGAGGGTGTTTTGTGTGAAGTATTCCCATAGAAATTAACGTGATGCCGAGCGCGGTGGGAGGGAGCAATGTCATTTCAAAGCTCCCAATACACGATCTCAGTCGATGTAATTTCTAAGGGAATGAAAGGTATTTATTTGACTGAGATGTGGGGAGGGTGTTTTGTGTGAAGTATTCCCATAGAAATTAACGTGCTGCCGAGCGCGGTGGGTGGGAGCAATGTCATTTCAAAGTTCCCAATCCAAGTTCTCAGGCGATGTAATTTCTAAGGGAATGAAAGGTATTTATTTGACTGAGATGTGGGGAGGGTGTTTTGTGTGAAGTATTCCCATAGAAATTAACGTGCTGCCGAGCGCGGTGGGTGATAGCAATGTCATTTCAAAGCTCCCAATCCACGATCTCAGTCGATGTAATTTCTAAGGGAATGAAAGGTATTTATTTGACTGAGATGTGGGGAGGATGTTTTGTGTGAAGTATTCCCATAGAAATTAACGTGCTGCCGAGCGCGGTGGGTGGGAGCAATGTCATTTCAAAGCTCCCAATCCAAGTTCTCAGGCGATGTAATTTCTAAGGGAATGAAAGGTAATTATTTGACTGAGATGTGGGGAGGGTGTTTTGTGTGAAGTATTCCCATAGAAATTAACGTGCTGCCGAGCGCGGTGGGTGGGAGCAATGTGATTTCAAAGCTCCCAATCCAAGTTCTCAGGCGATGTAATTTCTAAGGGAATGAAAGGTATTTATTTGACTGAGATAAGGGGAGGGTGTTTTGTGTGAAGTATTCCCATAGAAATTAACGTGCTGCCGAGCGCGGTGGGTGGGAGCAATGTCATTTCAAAGCTCCCAATCCAAGTTCTCAGTCGATGTAATTTCTAAGGGAATGAAAGGTATTTATTTGACTGAGATGTGGGGAGGGTGTTTTGTGTGAAGTATTCCCATAGAAATTAACGTGCTGCCGAGCGCGGTGGGTGGGAGCAATGTCATTTCAAAGCTCCCAATCCAAGTTCTCAGGCGATGTAATTTCTAAGGGAATGAAAGGTATTTATTTGACTGAGATGTGGGGAGGGTGTTTTGTGTGAAGTATTCCCATAGAAATTAACGTGCTGCCGAGCGCGGTGGGTGGGAGCAATGTCATTTCAAAGCTCCCAATCCACGATCTCAGTCGATGTAATTTCTAAGGGAATGAAAGGTATTTATTTGACTGAGATGTGGGGAGGGTGTTTTGTGTGAAGTATTCCCATAGAAATTAACGTGCTGCCGAGCGCGGTGGGTGGGAGCAATGTCATTTCAAAGCTCCCAATCCAAGTTCTCAGTCGATGTAATTTCTAAGGGAATGAAAGGTATTTATTTGACTGAGATGTGGGGAGGGTGTTTTGTGTGAAGTATTCCCATAGAAATTAACGTGCTGCCGAGCGCGGTGGGTGGGAGCTATGTCATTTCAAAGCTCCCAATCCAAGTTCTCAGGCGATGTAATTTCTAAGGGAATGAAAGGTATTTATTTGACTGAGATGTGGGGAGGGTGTTTTGTGTGAAGTATTCCCATAGAAATTAACGTGATGCCGAGCGCGGTGGGAGGGAGCAATGTCATTTCAAAGCTCACAATCCACGATCTCAGTCGATGTAATTTCTAAGGGAATGAAAGGTATTTATTTGACTGAGATGTGGGGAGGGTGTTTTGTGTGAAGTATTCCCATAGAAATTAACGTGCTGCCGAGCGCGGTGGGTGGGAGCAATGTCATTTCAAAGCTCCCAATCCAAGTTCTCAGGCGATGTAATTTCTAAGGGAATGAAAGGTATTTATTTGACTGAGATGTGGGGAGGGTGTTTTGTGTGAAGTATTCCCATAGAAATTAACGTGATGCCGAGCGCGGTGGGAGGGAGCAATGTCATTTCAAAGCTCACAATCCACGATCTCAGTCGATGTAATTTCTAAGGGAATGAAAGGTATTTATTTGACTGAGATGTGGGGAGGGTGTTTTGTGTGAAGTATTCCCATAGAAATTAACGTGCTGCCGAGCGCGGTGGGTGGGAGCAATGTCATTTCAAAGCTCCCAATCCAAGTTCTCAGGCGATGTAATTTCTAAGGGAATGAAAGGTATTTATTTGACTGAGATGTGGGGAGGGTGTTTTGTGTGAAGTATTCCCATAGAAATTAACGTGCTGCCGAGCGCGGTGGGTGGGAGCAATGTCATTTCAAAGCTCCCAATCCACGATCTCAGTCGATGTAATTTCTAAGGGAATGAAAGGTATTTATTTGACTGAGATGTGGGGAGGGTGTTTTGTGTGAAGTATTCCCATAGAAATTAACGTGCTGCCGAGCGCGGTGGGTGGGAGCAATGTCATATCAAAGCTCCCAATCCAAGTTCTCAGTCGATGTAATTTCTAAGGGAATGAAAGGTATTTATTTGACTGAGATGTGGGGAGGGTGTTTTGTGTGAAGTATTCCCATAGAAATTAACGTGCTGCCGAGCGCGGTGGGTGGGAGCAATGTCATTTCAAAGCTCCCAATCCAAGTTCTCAGGCGATGTAATTTCTAAGGGAATGAAAGGTATTTATTTGACTGAGATGTGGGGAGGGTGTTTTGTGTGAAGTATTCCCATAGAAATTAACGTGATGCCGAGCGCGGTGGGAGGGAGCAATGTCATTTCAAAGCTCACAATCCACGATCTCAGTCGATGTAATTTCTAAGGGAATGAAAGGTATTTATTTGACTGAGATGTGGGGAGGGTGTTTTGTGTGAAGTATTCCCATAGAAATTAACGTGCTGCCGAGCGCGGTGGGTGGGAGCAATGTCATTTCAAAGCTCCCAATCCAAGTTCTCAGGCGATGTAATTTCTAAGGGAATGAAAGGTATTTATTTGACTGAGATGTGGGGAGGGTGTTTTGTGTGAAGTATTCCCATAGAAATTAACGTGCTGCCGAGCGCGGTGGGTGGGAGCAATGTCATTTCAAAGCTCCCAATCCACGATCTCAGTCGATGTAATTTCTAAGGGAATGAAAGGTATTTATTTGACTGAGATGTGGGGAGGGTGTTTTGTGTGAAGTATTCCCATAGAAATTAACGTGCTGCCGAGCGCGGTGGGTGGGAGCAATGTCATTTCAAAGCTCCCAATCCAAGTTCTCAGGCGATGTAATTTCTAAGGGAATGAAAGGTATTTATTTGACTGAGATGTGGGGAGGGTGTTTTGTGTGAAGTATTCCCATAGAAATTAACGTGTTGCCGAGCGCGGTGGGTTGGAGCAATGTCATTTCAAAGCTCCCAATCCAAGTTCTCAGGCGCTGTAATTTCTAAGGGAATGAAAGGTATTTATTTGACTGAGATGTGGGGAGGGTGTTTTGTGTGAAGTATTCCCATAGAAATTAACGTGCTGCCGAGCGCGGTGGGTGGGAGCAATGTCATTTCAAAGCTCCCAATCCAAGTTCTCAGGCGATATAATTTCTAAGGTAATGAAAGGTATTTATTTGACTGAGATGTGGGGAGGGTGTTTTGTGTGAAGTATTCCCATAGAAATTAACGTGATGCCGAGCGCGGTGGGAGGGAGCAATGTCATTTCAAAGCTCCCAATCCACGATCTCAGTCGATGTAATTTCTAAGGGAATGAAAGGTATTTATTTGACTGAGATGTGGGGAGGGTGTTTTGTGTGAAGTATTCCCATAGAAATTAACGTGCTGCCGAGCGCGGTGGGTGGGAGCAATGTCATTTCAAAGCTCCCAATCCAATTTCTCAGGCGATGTAATTTCTAAGGGAATGAAAGGTATTTATTTGACTGAGATGTGGGGAGGGTGTTTTGTGTGAAGTATTCCCATAGAAATTAACGTGCTGCCGAGCGCGGTGGGTGGGAGCAATGTGATTTCAAAGCTCCCAATCCAAGTTCTCAGGCGATGTAATTTCTAAGGGAATGAAAGGTATTTATTTGACTGAGATGTGGGGAGGGTGTTTTGTGTGAAGTATTCCCATAGAAATTAACGTGCTGCCGAGCGCGGTGGGTGGGAGCAATGTCATTTCAAAGCTCCCAATCCAAGTTCTCAGGCGATGTAATTTCTAAGGGAATGAAAGGTATTTATTTGACTGAGATGTGGGGAGGGTGTTTTGTGTGAAGTATTCCCATAGAAATTAACGTGCTGCCGAGCGCGGTGGGTGGGAGCAATGTCATTTCAAAGCTCCCAATCCACGATCTCAGTCGATGTAATTTCTAAGGGAATGAAAGGTATTTATTTGACTGAGATGTGGGGAGGGTGTTTTGTGTGAAGTATTCCCATAGAAATTAACGTGCTGCCGAGCGCGGTGGGTGGGAGCAATGTCATTTCAAAGCTCCCAATCCAAGTTCTCAGGCGATGTAATTTCTAAGGGAATGAAAGGTATTTATTTGACTGAGATGTGGGGAGGGTGTTTTGTGTGAAGTATTCCCATAGAAATTAACGTGCTGCCGAGCGCGGTGGGTGGGAGCAATGTCATTTCAAAGCTCCCAATCCAAGTTCTCAGGCGATGTAATTTCTAAGGGAATGAAAGGTATTTATTTGACTGAGATGTGGGGAGTGTGTTTTGTGTGAAGTATTCCCATAGAAATTAACGTGATGCCGAGCGCGGTGGGAGGGAGCAATGTCATTTCAAAGCTCACAATCCACGATCTCAGTCGATGTAATTTCTAAGGGAATGAAAGGTATTTATTTGACTGAGATGTGGGGAGGGTGTTTTGTGTGAAGGATTCCCATAGAAATTTACGTGCTGCCGAGCGCGGTGGGTGGGAGCAATGTCATTTCAAAGCTCCCAATCCAAGTTCTCAGGCGATGTAATTTCTAAGGGAATGAAAGGTATTTATTTGACTGAGATGTGGGGAGGGTGTTTTGTGTGAAGTATTCCCATAGAAATTAACGTGCTGCCGAGCGCGGTGGGTGGGAGCAATGTGATTTCAAAGCTCCCAATCCACGATCTCAGTCGATGTAATTTCTAAGGGAATGAAAGGTATTTATTTGACTGAGATGTGGGGAGGGTGTTTTGTGTGAAGTATTCCCATAGAAATTAACGTGCTGCCGAGCGCGGTGGGAGGGAGCAATGTCATTTCAAAGCTCCCAATCCACGATCTCAGTCGATGTAATTTCTAAGGGAATGAAAGGTATTTATTTGACTGAGATGTGGGGAGGGTGTTTTGTGTGAAGTATTCCCATAGAAATTAACGTGCTGCCGAGCGCGGTGGGTGGGAGCAATGTCATTTCAAAGCTCCCAATCCAAGTTCTCAGGCGATGTAATTTCTAAGGGAATGAAAGGTATTTATTTGACTGAGATGTGGGGAGGGTGTTTTGTGTGAAGTATTCCCATAGAAATTAACGTGATGCCGAGCGCGGTGGGAGGGAGCAATGTCATTTCAAAGCTCACAATCCACGATCTCAGTCGATGTAATTTCTAAGGGAATGAAAGGTATTTATTTGACTGAGATGTGGGGAGGGTGTTTTGTGTGAAGTATTCCCATAGAAATTAACGTGCTGCCGAGCGCGGTGGGTGGGAGCAATGTCATTTCAAAGCTCCCAATCCAAGTTCTCAGGCGATGTAATTTCTAAGGGAATGAAAGGTATTTATTTGACTGAGATGTGGGGAGGGTGTTTTGTGTGAAGTATTCCCATAGAAATTAACGTGCTGCCGAGCGCGGTGGGTGGGAGCAATGTCATTTCAAAGCTCCCAATCCACGATCTCAGTCGATGTAATTTCTAAGGGAATGAAAGGTATTTATTTGACTGAGATGTGGGGAGGGTGTTTTGTGTGAAGTATTCCCATAGAAATTAACGTGCTGCCGAGCGCGGTGGGTGGGAGCAATGTCATATCAAAGCTCCCAATCCAAGTTCTCAGTCGATGTAATTTCTAAGGGAATGAAAGGTATTTATTTGACTGAGATGTGGGGAGGGTGTTTTGTGTGAAGTATTCCCATAGAAATTAACGTGCTGCCGAGCGCGGTGGGTGGGAGCAATGTCATTTCAAAGCTCACAATCCAAGTTCTCAGGCGATGTAATTTCTAAGGGAATGAAAGGTATTTATTTGACTGAGATGTGGGGAGGGTGTTTTGTGTGAAGTATTCCCATAGAAATTAACGTGATGCCGAGCGCGGTGGGAGGGAGCAATGTCATTTCAAAGCTCACAATCCACGATCTCAGTCGATGTAATTTCTAAGGGAATGAAAGGTATTTATTTGACTGAGATGTGGGGAGGGTGTTTTGTGTGAAGTATTCCCATAGAAATTAACGTGCTGCCGAGCGCGGTGGGTGGGAGCAATGTCATTTCAAAGCTCCCAATCCAAGTTCTCAGGCGATGTAATTTCTAAGGGAATGAAAGGTATTTATTTGACTGAGATGTGGGGAGGGTGTTTTGTGTGAAGTATTCCCATAGAAATTAACGTGCTGCCGAGCGCGGTGGGTGGGAGCAATGTCATTTCAAAGCTCCCAATCCACGATCTCAGTCGATGTAATTTCTAAGGGAATGAAAGGTATTTATTTGACTGAGATGTGGGGAGGGTGTTTTGTGTGAAGTATTCCCATAGAAATTAACGTGCTGCCGAGCGCGGTGGGTGGGAGCAATGTCATTTCAAAGCTCCCAATCCAAGTTCTCAGGCGATGTAATTTCTAAGGGAATGAAAGGTATTTATTTGACTGAGATGTGGGGAGGGTGTTTTGTGTGAAGTATTCCCATAGAAATTAACGTGTTGCCGAGCGCGGTGGGTTGGAGCAATGTCATTTCAAAGCTCCCAATCCAAGTTCTCAGGCGCTGTAATTTCTAAGGGAATGAAAGGTATTTATTTGACTGAGATGTGGGGAGGGTGTTTTGTGTGAAGTATTCCCATAGAAATTAACGTGCTGCCGAGCGCGGTGGGTGGGAGCAATGTCATTTCAAAGCTCCCAATCCAAGTTCTCAGGCGATATAATTTCTAAGGTAATGAAAGGTATTTATTTGACTGAGATGTGGGGAGGGTGTTTTGTGTGAAGTATTCCCATAGAAATTAACGTGATGCCGAGCGCGGTGGGAGGGAGCAATGTCATTTCAAAGCTCCCAATCCACGATCTCAGTCGATGTAATTTCTAAGGGAATGAAAGGTATTTATTTGACTGAGATGTGGGGAGGGTGTTTTGTGTGAAGTATTCCCATAGAAATTAACGTGCTGCCGAGCGCGGTGGGTGGGAGCAATGTCATTTCAAAGCTCCCAATCCAAGTTCTCAGGCGATGTAATTTCTAAGGGAATGAAAGGTATTTATTTGACTGAGATGTGGGGAGGGTGTTTTGTGTGAAGTATTCCCATAGAAATTAACGTGCTGCCGAGCGCGGTGGGTGGGAGCAATGTGATTTCAAAGCTCCCAATCCAAGTTCTCAGGCGATGTAATTTCTAAGGGAATGAAAGGTATTTATTTGACTGAGATGTGGGGAGGGTGTTTTGTGTGAAGTATTCCCATAGAAATTAACGTGCTGCCGAGCGCGGTGGGTGGGAGCAATGTCATTTCAAAGCTCCCAATCCAAGTTCTCAGGCGATGTAATTTCTAAGGGAATGAAAGGTATTTATTTGACTGAGATGTGGGGAGGGTGTTTTGTGTGAAGTATTCCCATAGAAATTAACGTGCTGCCGAGCGCGGTGGGTGGGAGCAATGTCATTTCAAAGCTCCCAATCCACGATCTCAGTCGATGTAATTTCTAAGGGAATGAAAGGTATTTATTTGACTGAGATGTGGGGAGGGTGTTTTGTGTGAAGTATTCCCATAGAAATTAACGTGCTGCCGAGCGCGGTGGGTGGGAGCAATGTCATTTCAAAGCTCCCAATCCAAGTTCTCAGGCGATGTAATTTCTAAGGGAATGAAAGGTATTTATTTGACTGAGATGTGGGGAGGGTGTTTTGTGTGAAGTATTCCCATAGAAATTAACGTGCTGCCGAGCGCGGTGGGTGGGAGCAATGTCATTTCAAAGCTCCCAATCCAAGTTCTCAGGCGATGTAATTTCTAAGGGAATGAAAGGTATTTATTTGACTGAGATGTGGGGAGTGTGTTTTGTGTGAAGTATTCCCATAGAAATTAACGTGATGCCGAGCGCGGTGGGAGGGAGCAATGTCATTTCAAAGCTCACAATCCACGATCTCAGTCGATGTAATTTCTAAGGGAATGAAAGGTATTTATTTGACTGAGATGTGGGGAGGGTGTTTTGTGTGAAGGATTCCCATAGAAATTTACGTGCTGCCGAGCGCGGTGGGTGGGAGCAATGTCATTTCAAAGCTCCCAATCCAAGTTCTCAGGCGATGTAATTTCTAAGGGAATGAAAGGTATTTATTTGACTGAGATGTGGGGAGGGTGTTTTGTGTGAAGTATTCCCATAGAAATTAACGTGCTGCCGAGCGCGGTGGGTGGGAGCAATGTGATTTCAAAGCTCCCAATCCACGATCTCAGTCGATGTAATTTCTAAGGGAATGAAAGGTATTTATTTGACTGAGATGTGGGGAGGGTGTTTTGTGTGAAGTATTCCCATAGAAATTAACGTGCTGCCGAGCGCGGTGGGAGGGAGCAATGTCATTTCAAAGCTCCCAATCCACGATCTCAGTCGATGTAATTTCTAAGGGAATGAAAGGTATTTATTTGACTGAGATGTGGGGAGGGTGTTTTGTGTGAAGTATTCCCATAGAAATTAACGTGCTGCCGAGCGCGGTGGGTGGGAGCAATGTGATTTCAAAGCTCCCAATCCAAGTTCTCAGGCGATGTAATTTCTAAGGGAATGAAAGGTATTTATTTGACTGAGATGTGGGGAGGGTATTTTGTGTGAAGTATTCCCATAGAAATTAACGTGCTGCCGAGCGCGGTGGGTGGGAGCAATGTCATTTCAAAGCTCCCAATCCAAGTTCTCAGGCGATGTAATTTCTAAGGGAATGAAAGGTATTTATTTGACTGAGATGTGGGGAGGGTGTTTTGTGTGAAGTATTCCCATAGAAATTAACGTGCTGCCGAGCGCGGTGGGTGGGAGCAATGTCATTTCAAAGCTCCCAATCCACGATCTCAGTCGATGTAATTTCTAAGGGAATGAAAGGTATTTATTTGACTGAGATGTGGGGAGGGTGTTTTGTGTGAAGTATTCCCATAGAAATTAACGTGCTGCCGAGCGCGGTGGGTGGGAGCAATGTGATTTCAAAGCTCCCAATCCAAGTTCTCAGGCGATGTAATTTCTAAGGGAATGAAAGGTATTTATTTGACTGAGATGTGGGGAGGGTGTTTTGTGTGAAGTATTCCCATAGAAATTAACGTGCTGCCGAGCGCGGTGGGTGGGAGCAATGTCATTTCAAAGCTCCCAATCCAAGTTCTCAGGCGATGTAATTTCTAAGGGAATGAAAGGTATTTATTTGACTGAGATGTGGGGAGGGTGTTTTGTGTGAAGTTTTCCCATAGAAATTAACGTGCTGCCGAGCGCGGTGGGTGGGAGCAATGTCATTTCAAAGCTCCCAATCCAAGTTCTCAGGCGATGTAATTTCTAAGGGAATGAAAGGTATTTATTTGACTGAGATGTGGGGAGGGTGTTTTGTGTGAAGTATTCCCATAGAAATTAACGTGATGCCGAGCGCGGTGGGAGGGAGCAATGTCATTTCAAAGCTCACAATCCACGATCTCAGTCGATGTAATTTCTAAGGGAATGAAAGGTATTTATTTGACTGAGATGTGGGGAGGGTGTTTTGTGTGAAGTATTCCCATAGAAATTAACGTGCTGCCGAGCGCGGTGGGTGGGAGCAATGTCATTTCAAAGCTCCCAATCCAAGTTCTCAGGCGATGTAATTTCTAAGGGAATGAAAGGTATTTATTTGACTGAGATGTGGGGAGGGTGTTTTGTGTGAAGTATTCCCATAGAAATTAACGTGCTGCCGAGCGCGGTGGGTGGGAGCAATGTCATTTCAAAGCTCCCAATCCACGATCTCAGTCGATGTAATTTCTAAGGGAATGAAAGGTATTTATTTGACTGAGATGTGGGGAGGGTGTTTTGTGTGAAGTATTCCCATAGAAATTAACGTGCTGCCGAGCGCGGTGGGTGGGAGCAATGTCATTTCAAAGCTCCCAATCCAAGTTCTCAGTCGATGTAATTTCTAAGGGAATGAAAGGTATTTATTTGACTGAGATGTGGGGAGGGTGTTTTGTGTGAAGTATTCCCATAGAAATTAACGTGCTGCCGAGCGCGGTGGGTGGGAGCAATGTCATTTCAAAGCTCCCAATCCAAGTTCTCAGGCGATGTAATTTCTAAGGGAATGAAAGGTATTTATTTGACTGAGATGTGGGGAGGGTGTTTTGTGTGAAGTATTCCCATAGAAATTAACGTGATGCCGAGCGCGGTGGGAGGGAGCAATGTCATTTCAAAGCTCACAATCCACGATCTCAGTCGATGTAATTTCTAAGGGAATGAAAGGTATTTATTTGACTGAGATGTGGGGAGGGTGTTTTGTGTGAAGTATTCCCATAGAAATTAACGTGCTGCCGAGCGCGGTGGGTGGGAGCAATGTCATATCAAAGCTCCCAATCCAAGTTCTCAGTCGATGTAATTTCTAAGGGAATGAAAGGTATTTATTTGACTGAGATGTGGGGAGGGTGTTTTGTGTGAAGTATTCCCATAGAAATTAACGTGCTGCCGAGCGCGGTGGGTGGGAGCAATGTCATTTCAAAGCTCCCAATCCAAGTTCTCAGGCGATGTAATTTCTAAGGGAATGAAAGGTATTTATTTGACTGAGATGTGGGGAGGGTGTTTTGTGTGAAGTATTCCCATAGAAATTAACGTGATGCCGAGCGCGGTGGGAGGGAGCAATGTCATTTCAAAGCTCACAATCCACGATCTCAGTCGATGTAATTTCTAAGGGAATGAAAGGTATTTATTTGACTGAGATGTGGGGAGGGTGTTTTGTGTGAAGTATTCCCATAGAAATTAACGTGCTGCCGAGCGCGGTGGGTGGGAGCAATGTCATTTCAAAGCTCCCAATCCAAGTTCTCAGGCGATGTAATTTCTAAGGGAATGAAAGGTATTTATTTGACTGAGATGTGGGGAGGGTGTTTTGTGTGAAGTATTCCCATAGAAATTAACGTGCTGCCGAGCGCGGTGGGTGGGAGCAATGTCATTTCAAAGCTCCCAATCCACGATCTCAGTCGATGTAATTTCTAAGGGAATGAAAGGTATTTATTTGACTGAGATGTGGGGAGGGTGTTTTGTGTGAAGTATTCCCATAGAAATTAACGTGCTGCCGAGCGCGGTGGGTGGGAGCAATGTCATTTCAAAGCTCCCAATCCAAGTTCTCAGGCGATGTAATTTCTAAGGGAATGAAAGGTATTTATTTGACTGAGATGTGGGGAGGGTGTTTTGTGTGAAGTATTCCCATAGAAATTAACGTGTTGCCGAGCGCGGTGGGTTGGAGCAATGTCATTTCAAAGCTCCCAATCCAAGTTCTCAGGCGCTGTAATTTCTAAGGGAATGAAAGGTATTTATTTGACTGAGATGTGGGGAGGGTGTTTTGTGTGAAGTATTCCCATAGAAATTAACGTGCTGCCGAGCGCGGTGGGTGGGAGCAATGTCATTTCAAAGCTCCCAATCCAAGTTCTCAGGCGATATAATTTCTAAGGTAATGAAAGGTATTTATTTGACTGAGATGTGGGGAGGGTGTTTTGTGTGAAGTATTCCCATAGAAATTAACGTGATGCCGAGCGCGGTGGGAGGGAGCAATGTCATTTCAAAGCTCCCAATCCACGATCTCAGTCGATGTAATTTCTAAGGGAATGAAAGGTATTTATTTGACTGAGATGTGGGGAGGGTGTTTTGTGTGAAGTATTCCCATAGAAATTAACGTGCTGCCGAGCGCGGTGGGTGGGAGCAATGTCATTTCAAAGCTCCCAATCCAAGTTCTCAGGCGATGTAATTTCTAAGGGAATGAAAGGTATTTATTTGACTGAGATGTGGGGAGGGTGTTTTGTGTGAAGTATTCCCATAGAAATTAACGTGCTGCCGAGCGCGGTGGGTGGGAGCAATGTGATTTCAAAGCTCCCAATCCAAGTTCTCAGGCGATGTAATTTCTAAGGGAATGAAAGGTATTTATTTGACTGAGATGTGGGGAGGGTGTTTTGTGTGAAGTATTCCCATAGAAATTAACGTGCTGCCGAGCGCGGTGGGTGGGAGCAATGTCATTTCAAAGCTCCCAATCCAAGTTCTCAGGCGATGTAATTTCTAAGGGAATGAAAGGTATTTATTTGACTGAGATGTGGGGAGGGTGTTTTGTGTGAAGTATTCCCATAGAAATTAACGTGCTGCCGAGCGCGGTGGGTGGGAGCAATGTCATTTCAAAGCTCCCAATCCACGATCTCAGTCGATGTAATTTCTAAGGGAATGAAAGGTATTTATTTGACTGAGATGTGGGGAGGGTGTTTTGTGTGAAGTATTCCCATAGAAATTAACGTGCTGCCGAGCGCGGTGGGTGGGAGCAATGTCATTTCAAAGCTCCCAATCCAAGTTCTCAGGCGATGTAATTTCTAAGGGAATGAAAGGTATTTATTTGACTGAGATGTGGGGAGGGTGTTTTGTGTGAAGTATTCCCATAGAAATTAACGTGCTGCCGAGCGCGGTGGGTGGGAGCAATGTCATTTCAAAGCTCCCAATCCAAGTTCTCAGGCGATGTAATTTCTAAGGGAATGAAAGGTATTTATTTGACTGAGATGTGGGGAGTGTGTTTTGTGTGAAGTATTCCCATAGAAATTAACGTGATGCCGAGCGCGGTGGGAGGGAGCAATGTCATTTCAAAGCTCACAATCCACGATCTCAGTCGATGTAATTTCTAAGGGAATGAAAGGTATTTATTTGACTGAGATGTGGGGAGGGTGTTTTGTGTGAAGGATTCCCATAGAAATTTACGTGCTGCCGAGCGCGGTGGGTGGGAGCAATGTCATTTCAAAGCTCCCAATCCAAGTTCTCAGGCGATGTAATTTCTAAGGGAATGAAAGGTATTTATTTGACTGAGATGTGGGGAGGGTGTTTTGTGTGAAGTATTCCCATAGAAATTAACGTGCTGCCGAGCGCGGTGGGTGGGAGCAATGTCATTTCAAAGCTCCCAATCCACGATCTCAGTCGATGTAATTTCTAAGGGAATGAAAGGTATTTATTTGACTGAGATGTGGGGAGGGTGTTTTGTGTGAAGTATTCCCATAGAAATTAACGTGCTGCCGAGCGCGGTGGGTGGGAGCAATGTGATTTCAAAGCTCCCAATCCAAGTTCTCAGGCGATGTAATTTCTAAGGGAATGAAAGGTATTTATTTGACTGAGATGTGGGGAGGGTGTTTTGTGTGAAGTATTCCCATAGAAATTAACGTGCTGCCGAGCGCGGTGGGTGGGAGCAATGTCATTTCAAAGCTCCCAATCCAAGTTCTCAGGCGATGTAATTTCTAAGGGAATGAAAGGTATTTATTTGACTGAGATGTGGGGAGGGTGTTTTGTGTGAAGTATTCCCATAGAAATTAACGTGCTGCCGAGCGCGGTGGGTGGGAGCAATGTCATTTCAAAGCTCCCAATCCACGATCTCAGTCGATGTAATTTCTAAGGGAATGAAAGGTATTTATTTGACTGAGATGTGGGGAGGGTGTTTTGTGTGAAGTATTCCCATAGAAATTAACGTGCTGCCGAGCGCGGTGGGTGGGAGCAATGTGATTTCAAAGCTCCCAATCCAAGTTCTCAGGCGATGTAATTTCTAAGGGAATGAAAGGTATTTATTTGACTGAGATGTGGGGAGGGTGTTTTGTGTGAAGTATTCCCATAGAAATTAACGTGCTGCCGAGCGCGGTGGGTGGGAGCAATGTCATTTCAAAGCTCCCAATCCAAGTTCTCAGGCGATGTAATTTCTAAGGGAATGAAAGGTATTTATTTGACTGAGATGTGGGGAGGGTGTTTTGTGTGAAGTTTTCCCATAGAAATTAACGTGCTGCCGAGCGCGGTGGGTGGGAGCAATGTCATTTCAAAGCTCCCAATCCAAGTTCTCAGGCGATGTAATTTCTAAGGGAATGAAAGGTATTTATTTGACTGAGATGTGGGGAGGGTGTTTTGTGTGAAGTATTCCCATAGAAATTAACGTGATGCCGAGCGCGGTGGGAGGGAGCAATGTCATTTCAAAGCTCACAATCCACGATCTCAGTCGATGTAATTTCTAAGGGAATGAAAGGTATTTATTTGACTGAGATGTGGGGAGGGTGTTTTGTGTGAAGTATTCCCATAGAAATTAACGTGCTGCCGAGCGCGGTGGGTGGGAGCAATGTCATTTCAAAGCTCCCAATCCAAGTTCTCAGGCGATGTAATTTCTAAGGGAATGAAAGGTATTTATTTGACTGAGATGTGGGGAGGGTGTTTTGTGTGAAGTATTCCCATAGAAATTAACGTGCTGCCGAGCGCGGTGGGTGGGAGCAATGTCATTTCAAAGCTCCCAATCCACGATCTCAGTCGATGTAATTTCTAAGGGAATGAAAGGTATTTATTTGACTGAGATGTGGGGAGGGTGTTTTGTGTGAAGTATTCCCATAGAAATTAACGTGCTGCCGAGCGCGGTGGGTGGGAGCAATGTCATTTCAAAGCTCCCAATCCAAGTTCTCAGTCGATGTAATTTCTAAGGGAATGAAAGGTATTTATTTGACTGAGATGTGGGGAGGGTGTTTTGTGTGAAGTATTCCCATAGAAATTAACGTGCTGCCGAGCGCGGTGGGTGGGAGCAATGTCATTTCAAAGCTCCCAATCCAAGTTCTCAGGCGATGTAATTTCTAAGGGAATGAAAGGTATTTATTTGACTGAGATGTGGGGAGGGTGTTTTGTGTGAAGTATTCCCATAGAAATTAACGTGATGCCGAGCGCGGTGGGAGGGAGCAATGTCATTTCAAAGCTCACAATCCACGATCTCAGTCGATGTAATTTCTAAGGGAATGAAAGGTATTTATTTGACTGAGATGTGGGGAGGGTGTTTTGTGTGAAGTATTCCCATAGAAATTAACGTGCTGCCGAGCGCGGTGGGTGGGAGCAATGTCATTTCAAAGCTCCCAATCCAAGTTCTCAGGCGATGTAATTTCTAAGGGAATGAAAGGTATTTATTTGACTGAGATGTGGGGAGGGTGTTTTGTGTGAAGTATTCCCATAGAAATTAACGTGCTGCCGAGCGCGGTGGGTGGGAGCAATGTCATTTCAAAGCTCCCAATCCACGATCTCAGTCGATGTAATTTCTAAGGGAATGAAAGGTATTTATTTGACTGAGATGTGGGGAGGGTGTTTTGTGTGAAGTATTCCCATAGAAATTAACGTGCTGCCGAGCGCGGTGGGTGGGAGCAATGTCATTTCAAAGCTCCCAATCCAAGTTCTCAGGCGATGTAATTTCTAAGGGAATGAAAGGTATTTATTTGACTGAGATGTGGGGAGGGTGTTTTGTGTGAAGTATTCCCATAGAAATTAACGTGTTGCCGAGCGCGGTGGGTTGGAGCAATGTCATTTCAAAGCTCCCAATCCAAGTTCTCAGGCGCTGTAATTTCTAAGGGAATGAAAGGTATTTATTTGACTGAGATGTGGGGAGGGTGTTTTGTGTGAAGTATTCCCATAGAAATTAACGTGCTGCCGAGCGCGGTGGGTGGGAGCAATGTCATTTCAAAGCTCCCAATCCAAGTTCTCAGGCGATATAATTTCTAAGGTAATGAAAGGTATTTATTTGACTGAGATGTGGGGAGGGTGTTTTGTGTGAAGTATTCCCATAGAAATTAACGTGATGCCGAGCGCGGTGGGAGGGAGCAATGTCATTTCAAAGCTCCCAATCCACGATCTCAGTCGATGTAATTTCTAAGGGAATGAAAGGTATTTATTTGACTGAGATGTGGGGAGGGTGTTTTGTGTGAAGTATTCCCATAGAAATTAACGTGCTGCCGAGCGCGGTGGGTGGGAGCAATGTCATTTCAAATCTCCCAATCCAAGTTCTCAGGCGATGTAATTTCTAAGGGAATGAAAGGTATTTATTTGACTGAGATGTGGGGAGGGTGTTTTGTGTGAAGTATTCCCATAGAAATTAACGTGCTGCCGAGCGCGGTGGGTGGGAGCAATGTGATTTCAAAGCTCCCAATCCAAGTTCTCAGGCGATGTAATTTCTAAGGGAATGAAAGGTATTTATTTGACTGAGATGTGGGGAGGGTGTTTTGTGTGAAGTTTTCCCATAGAAATTAACGTGCTGCCGAGCGCGGTGGGTGGGAGCAATGTCATTTCAAAGCTCCCATTCCAAGTTCTCAGGCGATGTAATTTCTAAGGGAATGAAAGGTATTTATTTGACTAAGATGTGGGGAGGGTGTTTTGTGTGAAGTATTCCCATAGAAATTAACGTGATGCCGAGCGCGGTGGGTGGGAGCAATGTCATTTCAAAGCTCCCAATCCAAGTTCTCAGACGATGTAATTTCTAAGGGAATGAAAGGTATTTATTTGACTGAGATGTGGGGAGGGTGTTTTGTGTGAAGTATTTCCATAGAAATTAACGTGCTGCCGAGCGCGGTGGGTGGGAGCAATGTCATTTCAAAGCTCCCAATCCAAGTTCTCAGGCGATGTAATTTCTAATTGAATGAAAGGTATTTATTTGACTGAGATGTGGGGAGGGTGTTTTGTGTGAAGTTTTCCCATAGAAATTAACGTGCTGCCGAGCGCGGTGGGTGGGAGCAATGTCATTTCAAAGCTCCCAATCCAAGTTCTCAGGCGATGTAATTTCTAAGGGAATGAAAGGTATTTATTTGACTGAGATGTGGGGAGGGTGTTTTGTGTGAAGTATTCCCATAGAAATTAACGTGATGCCGAGCGCGGTGGGAGGGAGCAATGTCATTTCAAAGCTCACAATCCACGATCTCAGTCGATGTAATTTCTAAGGGAATGAAAGGTATTTATTTGACTGAGATGTGGGGAGGGTGTTTTGTGTGAAGGATTCCCATAGAAATTAACGTGCTGCCGAGCGCGGTGGGTGGGAGCAATGTCATTTCAAAGCTCCCAATCCAAGTTCTCAGGCGATGTAATTTCTAAGGGAATGAAAGGTATTTATTTGACTGAGATGTGGGGAGGGTGTTTTGTGTGAAGTTTTCCCATAGAAATTAACGTGCTGCCGAGCGCGGTGGGTGGGAGCAATGTCATTTCAAAGCTCCCAATCCAAGTTCTCAGGCGATGTAATTTCTAAGGGAATGAAAGGTATTTATTTGACTGAGATGTGGGGAGGGTGTTTTGTGTGAAGTATTCCCATAGAAATTAACGTGCTGCCGAGCGCGGTGGGTGGGAGCAATGTCATTTCAAAGCTCCCAATCCACGATCTCAGTCGATGTAATTTCTAAGGGAATGAAAGGTATTTATTTGACTGAGATGTGGGGAGGGTGTTTTGTGTGAAGTATTCCCATAGAAATTAACGTGCTGCCGAGCGCGGTGGGTGGGAGCAATGTCATTTCAAAGCTCCCAATCCAAGTTCTCAGTCGATGTAATTTCTAAGGGAATGAAAGGTATTTATTTGACTGAGATGTGGGGAGGGTGTTTTGTGTGAAGTATTCCCATAGAAATTAACGTGCTGCCGAGCGCGGTGGGTGGGAGCAATGTCATTTCAAAGCTCCCAATCCAAGTTCTCAGGCGATGTAATTTCTAAGGGAATGAAAGGTATTTATTTGACTGAGATGTGGGGAGGGTGTTTTGTGTGAAGTATTCCCATAGAAATTAACGTGATGCCGAGCGCGGTGGGAGGGAGCAATGTCATTTCAAAGCTCACAATCCACGATCTCAGTCGATGTAATTTCTAAGGGAATGAAAGGTATTTATTTGACTGAGATGTGGGGAGGGTGTTTTGTGTGAAGTATTCCCATAGAAATTAACGTGCTGCCGAGCGCGGTGGGTGGGAGCAATGTCATTTCAAAGCTCCCAATCCAAGTTCTCAGGCGATGTAATTTCTAAGGGAATGAAAGGTATTTATTTGACTGAGATGTGGGGAGGGTGTTTTGTGTGAAGTATTCCCATAGAAATTAACGTGCTGCCGAGCGCGGTGGGTGGGAGCAATGTCATTTCAAAGCTCCCAATCCACGATCTCAGTCGATGTAATTTCTAAGGGAATGAAAGGTATTTATTTGACTGAGATGTGGGGAGGGTGTTTTGTGTGAAGTATTCCCATAGAAATTAACGTGCTGCCGAGCGCGGTGGGTGGGAGCAATGTCATTTCAAAGCTCCCAATCCACGATCTCAGTCGATGTAATTTCTAAGGGAATGAAAGGTATTTATTTGACTGAGATGTGGGGAGGGTGTTTTGTGTGAAGTATTCCCATAGAAATTAACGTGCTGCCGAGCGCGGTGGGTGGGAGCAATGTCATTTCAAAGCTCCCAATCCAAGTTCTCAGTCGATGTAATTTCTAAGGGAATGAAAGGTATTTATTTGACTGAGATGTGGGGAGGGTGTTTTGTGTGAAGTATTCCCATAGAAATTAACGTGCTGCCGAGCGCGGTGGGTGGGAGCAATGTCATTTCAAAGCTCCCAATCCAAGTTCTCAGGCGATGTAATTTCTAAGGGAATGAAAGGTATTTATTTGACTGAGATGTGGGGAGGGTGTTTTGTGTGAAGTATTCCCATAGAAATTAACGTGATGCCGAGCGCGGTGGGAGGGAGCAATGTCATTTCAAAGCTCACAATCCACGATCTCAGTCGATGTAATTTCTAAGGGAATGAAAGGTATTTATTTGACTGAGATGTGGGGAGGGTGTTTTGTGTGAAGTATTCCCATAGAAATTAACGTGCTGCCGAGCGCGGTGGGTGGGAGCAATGTCATTTCAAAGCTCCCAATCCAAGTTCTCAGGCGATGTAATTTCTAAGGGAATGAAAGGTATTTATTTGACTGAGATGTGGGGAGGGTGTTTTGTGTGAAGTATTCCCATAGAAATTAACGTGCTGCCGAGCGCGGTGGGTGGGAGCAATGTCATTTCAAAGCTCCCAATCCACGATCTCAGTCGATGTAATTTCTAAGGGAATGAAAGGTATTTATTTGACTGAGATGTGGGGAGGGTGTTTTGTGTGAAGTATTCCCATAGAAATTAACGTGCTGCCGAGCGCGGTGGGTGGGAGCAATGTCATTTCAAAGCTCCCAATCCAAGTTCTCAGGCGATGTAATTTCTAAGGGAATGAAAGGTATTTATTTGACTGAGATGTGGGGAGGGTGTTTTGTGTGAAGTATTCCCATAGAAATTAACGTGTTGCCGAGCGCGGTGGGTTGGAGCAATGTCATTTCAAAGCTCCCAATCCAAGTTCTCAGGCGCTGTAATTTCTAAGGGAATGAAAGGTATTTATTTGACTGAGATGTGGGGAGGGTGTTTTGTGTGAAGTATTCCCATAGAAATTAACGTGCTGCCGAGCGCGGTGGGTGGGAGCAATGTCATTTCAAAGCTCCCAATCCAAGTTCTCAGGCGATATAATTTCTAAGGTAATGAAAGGTATTTATTTGACTGAGATGTGGGGAGGGTGTTTTGTGTGAAGTATTCCCATAGAAATTAACGTGATGCCGAGCGCGGTGGGAGGGAGCAATGTCATTTCAAAGCTCCCAATCCACGATCTCAGTCGATGTAATTTCTAAGGGAATGAAAGGTATTTATTTGACTGAGATGTGGGGAGGGTGTTTTGTGTGAAGTATTCCCATAGAAATTAACGTGCTGCCGAGCGCGGTGGGTGGGAGCAATGTCATTTCAAATCTCCCAATCCAAGTTCTCAGGCGATGTAATTTCTAAGGGAATGAAAGGTATTTATTTGACTGAGATGTGGGGAGGGTGTTTTGTGTGAAGTATTCCCATAGAAATTAACGTGCTGCCGAGCGCGGTGGGTGGGAGCAATGTGATTTCAAAGCTCCCAATCCAAGTTCTCAGGCGATGTAATTTCTAAGGGAATGAAAGGTATTTATTTGACTGAGATGTGGGGAGGGTGTTTTGTGTGAAGTTTTCCCATAGAAATTAACGTGCTGCCGAGCGCGGTGGGTGGGAGCAATGTCATTTCAAAGCTCCCATTCCAAGTTCTCAGGCGATGTAATTTCTAAGGGAATGAAAGGTATTTATTTGACTAAGATGTGGGGAGGGTGTTTTGTGTGAAGTATTCCCATAGAAATTAACGTGATGCCGAGCGCGGTGGGTGGGAGCAATGTCATTTCAAAGCTCCCAATCCAAGTTCTCAGACGATGTAATTTCTAAGGGAATGAAAGGTATTTATTTGACTGAGATGTGGGGAGGGTGTTTTGTGTGAAGTATTTCCATAGAAATTAACGTGCTGCCGAGCGCGGTGGGTGGGAGCAATGTCATTTCAAAGCTCCCAATCCAAGTTCTCAGGCGATGTAATTTCTAATTGAATGAAAGGTATTTATTTGACTGAGATGTGGGGAGGGTGTTTTGTGTGAAGTTTTCCCATAGAAATTAACGTGCTGCCGAGCGCGGTGGGTGGGAGCAATGTCATTTCAAAGCTCCCAATCCAAGTTCTCAGGCGATGTAATTTCTAAGGGAATGAAAGGTATTTATTTGACTGAGATGTGGGGAGGGTGTTTTGTGTGAAGTATTCCCATAGAAATTAACGTGATGCCGAGCGCGGTGGGAGGGAGCAATGTCATTTCAAAGCTCACAATCCACGATCTCAGTCGATGTAATTTCTAAGGGAATGAAAGGTATTTATTTGACTGAGATGTGGGGAGGGTGTTTTGTGTGAAGGATTCCCATAGAAATTAACGTGCTGCCGAGCGCGGTGGGTGGGAGCAATGTCATTTCAAAGCTCCCAATCCAAGTTCTCAGGCGATGTAATTTCTAAGGGAATGAAAGGTATTTATTTGACTGAGATGTGGGGAGGGTGTTTTGTGTGAAGTTTTCCCATAGAAATTAACGTGCTGCCGAGCGCGGTGGGTGGGAGCAATGTCATTTCAAAGCTCCCAATCCAAGTTCTCAGGCGATGTAATTTCTAAGGGAATGAAAGGTATTTATTTGACTGAGATGTGGGGAGGGTGTTTTGTGTGAAGTATTCCCATAGAAATTAACGTGATGCCGAGCGCGGTGGGAGGGAGCAATGTCATTTCAAAGCTCACAATCCACGATCTCAGTCGATGTAATTTCTAAGGGAATGAAAGGTATTTATTTGACTGAGATGTGGGGAGGGTGTTTTGTGTGAAGTATTCCCATAGAAATTAACGTGCTGCCGAGCGCGGTGGGTGGGAGCAATGTCATTTCAAAGCTCCCAATCCAAGTTCTCAGGCGATGTAATTTCTAAGGGAATGAAAGGTATTTATTTGACTGAGATGTGGGGAGGGTGTTTTGTGTGAAGTTTTCCCATAGAAATTAACGTGCTGCCGAGCGCGGTGGGTGGGAGCAATGTCATTTCAAAGCTCCCAATCCAAGTTCTCAGGCGATGTAATTTCTAAGGGAATGAAAGGTATTTATTTGACTGAGATGTGGGGAGGGTGTTTTGTGTGAAGTATTCCCATAGAAATTAACGTGATGCCGAGCGCGGTGGGAGGGAGCAATGTCATTTCAAAGCTCACAATCCACGATCTCAGTCGATGTAATTTCTAAGGGAATGAAAGGTATTTATTTGACTGAGATGTGGGGAGGGTGTTTTGTGTGAAGTATTCCCATAGAAATTAACGTGCTGCCGAGCGCGGTGGGTGGGAGCAATGTCATTTCAAAGCTCCCAATCCAAGTTCTCAGGCGATGTAATTTCTAAGGGAATGAAAGGTATTTATTTGACTGAGATGTGGGGAGGGTGTTTTGTGTGAAGTATTCCCATAGAAATTAACGTGCTGCCGAGCGCGGTGGGTGGGAGCAATGTCATTTCAAAGCTCCCAATCCACGATCTCAGTCGATGTAATTTCTAAGGGAATGAAAGGTATTTATTTGACTGAGATGTGGGGAGGGTGTTTTGTGTGAAGTATTCCCATAGAAATTAACGTGCTGCCGAGCGCGGTGGGTGGGAGCAATGTCATTTCAAAGCTCCCAATCCAAGTTCTCAGTCGATGTAATTTCTAAGGGAATGAAAGGTATTTATTTGACTGAGATGTGGGGAGGGTGTTTTGTGTGAAGTATTCCCATAGAAATTAACGTGCTGCCGAGCGCGGTGGGTGGGAGCAATGTCATTTCAAAGCTCCCAATCCAAGTTCTCAGGCGATGTAATTTCTAAGGGAATGAAAGGTATTTATTTGACTGAGATGTGGGGAGGGTGTTTTGTGTGAAGTATTCCCATAGAAATTAACGTGATGCCGAGCGCGGTGGGAGGGAGCAATGTCATTTCAAAGCTCACAATCCACGATCTCAGTCGATGTAATTTCTAAGGGAATGAAAGGTATTTATTTGACTGAGATGTGGGGAGGGTGTTTTGTGTGAAGTATTCCCATAGAAATTAACGTGCTGCCGAGCGCGGTGGGTGGGAGCAATGTCATTTCAAAGCTCCCAATCCAAGTTCTCAGGCGATGTAATTTCTAAGGGAATGAAAGGTATTTATTTGACTGAGATGTGGGGAGGGTGTTTTGTGTGAAGTATTCCCATAGAAATTAACGTGCTGCCGAGCGCGGTGGGTGGGAGCAATGTCATTTCAAAGCTCCCAATCCACGATCTCAGTCGATGTAATTTCTAAGGGAATGAAAGGTATTTATTTGACTGAGATGTGGGGAGGGTGTTTTGTGTGAAGTATTCCCATAGAAATTAACGTGCTGCCGAGCGCGGTGGGTGGGAGCAATGTCATTTCAAAGCTCCCAATCCAAGTTCTCAGGCGATGTAATTTCTAAGGGAATGAAAGGTATTTATTTGACTGAGATGTGGGGAGGGTGTTTTGTGTGAAGTATTCCCATAGAAATTAACGTGTTGCCGAGCGCGGTGGGTTGGAGCAATGTCATTTCAAAGCTCCCAATCCAAGTTCTCAGGCGCTGTAATTTCTAAGGGAATGAAAGGTATTTATTTGACTGAGATGTGGGGAGGGTGTTTTGTGTGAAGTATTCCCATAGAAATTAACGTGCTGCCGAGCGCGGTGGGTGGGAGCAATGTCATTTCAAAGCTCCCAATCCAAGTTCTCAGGCGATATAATTTCTAAGGTAATGAAAGGTATTTATTTGACTGAGATGTGGGGAGGGTGTTTTGTGTGAAGTATTCCCATAGAAATTAACGTGATGCCGAGCGCGGTGGGAGGGAGCAATGTCATTTCAAAGCTCCCAATCCACGATCTCAGTCGATGTAATTTCTAAGGGAATGAAAGGTATTTATTTGACTGAGATGTGGGGAGGGTGTTTTGTGTGAAGTATTCCCATAGAAATTAACGTGCTGCCGAGCGCGGTGGGTGGGAGCAATGTCATTTCAAAGCTCCCAATCCAAGTTCTCAGGCGATGTAATTTCTAAGGGAATGAAAGGTATTTATTTGACTGAGATGTGGGGAGGGTGTTTTGTGTGAAGTATTCCCATAGAAATTAACGTGCTGCCGAGCGCGGTGGGTGGGAGCAATGTCATTTCAAAGCTCCCAATCCACGATCTCAGTCGATGTAATTTCTAAGGGAATGAAAGGTATTTATTTGACTGAGATGTGGGGAGGGTGTTTTGTGTGAAGTATTCCCATAGAAATTAACGTGCTGCCGAGCGCGGTGGGTGGGAGCAATGTCATTTCAAAGCTCCCAATCCAAGTTCTCAGGCGATGTAATTTCTAAGGGAATGAAAGGTATTTATTTGACTGAGATGTGGGGAGGGTGTTTTGTGTGAAGTATTCCCATAGAAATTAACGTGTTGCCGAGCGCGGTGGGTTGGAGCAATGTCATTTCAAAGCTCCCAATCCAAGTTCTCAGGCGCTGTAATTTCTAAGGGAATGAAAGGTATTTATTTGACTGAGATGTGGGGAGGGTGTTTTGTGTGAAGTATTCCCATAGAAATTAACGTGCTGCCGAGCGCGGTGGGTGGGAGCAATGTCATTTCAAAGCTCCCAATCCAAGTTCTCAGGCGATATAATTTCTAAGGTAATGAAAGGTATTTATTTGACTGAGATGTGGGGAGGGTGTTTTGTGTGAAGTATTCCCATAGAAATTAACGTGATGCCGAGCGCGGTGGGAGGGAGCAATGTCATTTCAAAGCTCCCAATCCACGATCTCAGTCGATGTAATTTCTAAGGGAATGAAAGGTATTTATTTGACTGAGATGTGGGGAGGGTGTTTTGTGTGAAGTATTCCCATAGAAATTAACGTGCTGCCGAGCGCGGTGGGTGGGAGCAATGTCATTTCAAATCTCCCAATCCAAGTTCTCAGGCGATGTAATTTCTAAGGGAATGAAAGGTATTTATTTGACTGAGATGTGGGGAGGGTGTTTTGTGTGAAGTATTCCCATAGAAATTAACGTGCTGCCGAGCGCGGTGGGTGGGAGCAATGTGATTTCAAAGCTCCCAATCCAAGTTCTCAGGCGATGTAATTTCTAAGGGAATGAAAGGTATTTATTTGACTGAGATGTGGGGAGGGTGTTTTGTGTGAAGTTTTCCCATAGAAATTAACGTGCTGCCGAGCGCGGTGGGTGGGAGCAATGTCATTTCAAAGCTCCCATTCCAAGTTCTCAGGCGATGTAATTTCTAAGGGAATGAAAGGTATTTATTTGACTAAGATGTGGGGAGGGTGTTTTGTGTGAAGTATTCCCATAGAAATTAACGTGATGCCGAGCGCGGTGGGTGGGAGCAATGTCATTTCAAAGCTCCCAATCCAAGTTCTCAGACGATGTAATTTCTAAGGGAATGAAAGGTATTTATTTGACTGAGATGTGGGGAGGGTGTTTTGTGTGAAGTATTTCCATAGAAATTAACGTGCTGCCGAGCGCGGTGGGTGGGAGCAATGTCATTTCAAAGCTCCCAATCCAAGTTCTCAGGCGATGTAATTTCTAATTGAATGAAAGGTATTTATTTGACTGAGATGTGGGGAGGGTGTTTTGTGTGAAGTTTTCCCATAGAAATTAACGTGCTGCCGAGCGCGGTGGGTGGGAGCAATGTCATTTCAAAGCTCCCAATCCAAGTTCTCAGGCGATGTAATTTCTAAGGGAATGAAAGGTATTTATTTGACTGAGATGTGGGGAGGGTGTTTTGTGTGAAGTATTCCCATAGAAATTAACGTGATGCCGAGCGCGGTGGGAGGGAGCAATGTCATTTCAAAGCTCACAATCCACGATCTCAGTCGATGTAATTTCTAAGGGAATGAAAGGTATTTATTTGACTGAGATGTGGGGAGGGTGTTTTGTGTGAAGGATTCCCATAGAAATTAACGTGCTGCCGAGCGCGGTGGGTGGGAGCAATGTCATTTCAAAGCTCCCAATCCAAGTTCTCAGGCGATGTAATTTCTAAGGGAATGAAAGGTATTTATTTGACTGAGATGTGGGGAGGGTGTTTTGTGTGAAGTTTTCCCATAGAAATTAACGTGCTGCCGAGCGCGGTGGGTGGGAGCAATGTCATTTCAAAGCTCCCAATCCAAGTTCTCAGGCGATGTAATTTCTAAGGGAATGAAAGGTATTTATTTGACTGAGATGTGGGGAGGGTGTTTTGTGTGAAGTATTCCCATAGAAATTAACGTGATGCCGAGCGCGGTGGGAGGGAGCAATGTCATTTCAAAGCTCACAATCCACGATCTCAGTCGATGTAATTTCTAAGGGAATGAAAGGTATTTATTTGACTGAGATGTGGGGAGGGTGTTTTGTGTGAAGTATTCCCATAGAAATTAACGTGCTGCCGAGCGCGGTGGGTGGGAGCAATGTCATTTCAAAGCTCCCAATCCAAGTTCTCAGGCGATGTAATTTCTAAGGGAATGAAAGGTATTTATTTGACTGAGATGTGGGGAGGGTGTTTTGTGTGAAGTATTCCCATAGAAATTAACGTGCTGCCGAGCGCGGTGGGTGGGAGCAATGTCATTTCAAAGCTCCCAATCCACGATCTCAGTCGATGTAATTTCTAAGGGAATGAAAGGTATTTATTTGACTGAGATGTGGGGAGGGTGTTTTGTGTGAAGTATTCCCATAGAAATTAACGTGCTGCCGAGCGCGGTGGGTGGGAGCAATGTCATTTCAAAGCTCCCAATCCAAGTTCTCAGTCGATGTAATTTCTAAGGGAATGAAAGGTATTTATTTGACTGAGATATGGGGAGGGTGTTTTGTGTGAAGTATTCCCATAGAAATTAACGTGCTGCCGAGCGCGGTGGGTGGGAGCAATGTCATTTCAAAGCTCCCAATCCAAGTTCTCAGGCGATGTAATTTCTAAGGGAATGAAAGGTATTTATTTGACTGAGATGTGGGGAGGGTGTTTTGTGTGAAGTATTCCCATAGAAATTAACGTGATGCCGAGCGCGGTGGGAGGGAGCAATGTCATTTCAAAGCTCACAATCCACGATCTCAGTCGATGTAATTTCTAAGGGAATGAAAGGTATTTATTTGACTGAGATGTGGGGAGGGTGTTTTGTGTGAAGTATTCCCATAGAAATTAACGTGCTGCCGAGCGCGGTGGGTGGGAGCAATGTCATTTCAAAGCTCCCAATCCAAGTTCTCAGGCGATGTAATTTCTAAGGGAATGAAAGGTATTTATTTGACTGAGATGTGGGGAGGGTGTTTTGTGTGAAGTATTCCCATAGAAATTAACGTGCTGCCGAGCGCGGTGGGTGGGAGCAATGTCATTTCAAAGCTCCCAATCCACGATCTCAGTCGATGTAATTTCTAAGGGAATGAAAGGTATTTATTTGACTGAGATGTGGGGAGGGTGTTTTGTGTGAAGTATTCCCATAGAAATTAACGTGCTGCCGAGCGCGGTGGGTGGGAGCAATGTCATTTCAAAGCTCCCAATCCAAGTTCTCAGGCGATGTAATTTCTAAGGGAATGAAAGGTATTTATTTGACTGAGATGTGGGGAGGGTGTTTTGTGTGAAGTATTCCCATAGAAATTAACGTGTTGCCGAGCGCGGTGGGTTGGAGCAATGTCATTTCAAAGCTCCCAATCCAAGTTCTCAGGCGCTGTAATTTCTAAGGGAATGAAAGGTATTTATTTGACTGAGATGTGGGGAGGGTGTTTTGTGTGAAGTATTCCCATAGAAATTAACGTGCTGCCGAGCGCGGTGGGTGGGAGCAATGTCATTTCAAAGCTCCCAATCCAAGTTCTCAGGCGATATAATTTCTAAGGTAATGAAAGGTATTTATTTGACTGAGATGTGGGGAGGGTGTTTTGTGTGAAGTATTCCCATAGAAATTAACGTGATGCCGAGCGCGGTGGGAGGGAGCAATGTCATTTCAAAGCTCCCAATCCACGATCTCAGTCGATGTAATTTCTAAGGGAATGAAAGGTATTTATTTGACTGAGATGTGGGGAGGGTGTTTTGTGTGAAGTATTCCCATAGAAATTAACGTGCTGCCGAGCGCGGTGGGTGGGAGCAATGTCATTTCAAAGCTCCCAATCCAAGTTCTCAGGCGATGTAATTTCTAAGGGAATGAAAGGTATTTATTTGACTGAGATGTGGGGAGGGTGTTTTGTGTGAAGTATTCCCATAGAAATTAACGTGCTGCCGAGCGCGGTGGGTGGGAGCAATGTGATTTCAAAGCTCCCAATCCAAGTTCTCAGGCGATGTAATTTCTAAGGGAATGAAAGGTATTTATTTGACTGAGATGTGGGGAGGGTGTTTTGTGTGAAGTTTTCCCATAGAAATTAACGTGCTGCCGAGCGCGGTGGGTGGGAGCAATGTCATTTCAAAGCTCCCAATCCAAGTTCTCAGGCGATGTAATTTCTAAGGGAATGAAAGGTATTTATTTGACTGAGATGTGGGGAGGGTGTTTTGTGTGAAGTATTCCCATAGAAATTAACGTGATGCCGAGCGCGGTGGGAGGGAGCAATGTCATTTCAAAGCTCACAATCCACGATCTCAGTCGATGTAATTTCTAAGGGAATGAAAGGTATTTATTTGACTGAGATGTGGGGAGGGTGTTTTGTGTGAAGGATTCCCATAGAAATTAACGTGCTGCCGAGCGCGGTGGGTGGGAGCAATGTCATTTCAAAGCTCCCAATCCAAGTTCTCAGGCGATGTAATTTCTAAGGGAATGAAAGGTATTTATTTGACTGAGATGTGGGGAGGGTGTTTTGTGTGAAGTATTCCCATAGAAATTAACGTGCTGCCGAGCGCGGTGGGTGGGAGCAATGTCATTTCAAAGCTCCCAATCCACGATCTCAGTCGATGTAATTTCTAAGGGAATGAAAGGTATTTATTTGACTGAGATGTGGGGAGGGTGTTTTGTGTGAAGTATTCCCATAGAAATTAACGTGCTGCCGAGCGCGGTGGGTGGGAGCAATGTGATTTCAAAGCTCCCAATCCAAGTTCTCAGGCGATGTAATTTCTAAGGGAATGAAAGGTATTTATTTGACTGAGATGTGGGGAGGGTGTTTTGTGTGAAGTATTCCCATAGAAATTAACGTGCTGCCGAGCGCGGTGGGTGGGAGCAATGTCATTTCAAAGCTCACAATCCACGATCTCAGTCGATGTAATTTCTAAGGGAATGAAAGGTATTTATTTGACTGAGATGTGGGGAGGGTGTTTTGTGTGAAGTATTCCCATAGAAATTAACGTGCTGCCGAGCGCGGTGGGTGGGAGCAATGTCATTTCAAAGCTCCCAATCCAAGTTCTCAGGCGATGTAATTTCTAAGGGAATGAAAGGTATTTATTTGACTGAGATGTGGGGAGGGTGTTTTGTGTGAAGTATTCCCATAGAAATTAACGTGCTGCCGAGCGCGGTGGGTGGGAGCAATGTCATTTCAAAGCTCCCAATCCACGATCTCAGTCGATGTAATTTCTAAGGGAATGAAAGGTATTTATTTGACTGAGATGTGGGGAGGGTGTTTTGTGTGAAGTATTCCCATAGAAATTAACGTGCTGCCGAGCGCGGTGGGTGGGAGCAATGTCATTTCAAAGCTCCCAATCCAAGTTCTCAGGCGATGTAATTTCTAAGGGAATGAAAGGTATTTATTTGACTGAGATGTGGGGAGGGTGTTTTGTGTGAAGTATTCCCATAGAAATTAACGTGTTGCCGAGCGCGGTGGGTTGGAGCAATGTCATTTCAAAGCTCCCAATCCAAGTTCTCAGGCGCTGTAATTTCTAAGGGAATGAAAGGTATTTATTTGACTGAGATGTGGGGAGGGTGTTTTGTGTGAAGTATTCCCATAGAAATTAACGTGCTGCCGAGCGCGGTGGGTGGGAGCAATGTCATTTCAAAGCTCCCAATCCAAGTTCTCAGGCGATATAATTTCTAAGGTAATGAAAGGTATTTATTTGACTGAGATGTGGGGAGGGTGTTTTGTGTGAAGTATTCCCATAGAAATTAACGTGATGCCGAGCGCGGTGGGAGGGAGCAATGTCATTTCAAAGCTCCCAATCCACGATCTCAGTCGATGTAATTTCTAAGGGAATGAAAGGTATTTATTTGACTGAGATGTGGGGAGGGTGTTTTGTGTGAAGTATTCCCATAGAAATTAACGTGCTGCCGAGCGCGGTGGGTGGGAGCAATGTCATTTCAAAGCTCCCAATCCAAGTTCTCAGGCGATGTAATTTCTAAGGGAATGAAAGGTATTTATTTGACTGAGATGTGGGGAGGGTGTTTTGTGTGAAGTATTCCCATAGAAATTAACGTGCTGCCGAGCGCGGTGGGTGGGAGCAATGTGATTTCAAAGCTCCCAATCCAAGTTCTCAGGCGATGTAATTTCTAAGGGAATGAAAGGTATTTATTTGACTGAGATGTGGGGAGGGTGTTTTGTGTGAAGTTTTCCCATAGAAATTAACGTGCTGCCGAGCGCGGTGGGTGGGAGCAATGTGATTTCAAAGCTCCCAATCCAAGTTCTCAGGCGATGTAATTTCTAAGGGAATGAAAGGTATTTATTTGACTGAGATGTGGGGAGGGTGTTTTGTGTGAAGTATTCCCATAGAAATTAACGTGCTGCCGAGCGCGGTGGGTGGGAGCAATGTCATTTCAAAGCTCACAATCCACGATCTCAGTCGATGTAATTTCTAAGGGAATGAAAGGTATTTATTTGACTGAGATGTGGGGAGGGTGTTTTGTGTGAAGTATTCCCATAGAAATTAACGTGCTGCCGAGCGCGGTGGGTGGGAGCAATGTCATTTCAAAGCTCCCAATCCAAGTTCTCAGGCGATGTAATTTCTAAGGGAATGAAAGGTATTTATTTGACTGAGATGTGGGGAGGGTGTTTTGTGTGAAGTATTCCCATAGAAATTAACGTGCTGCCGAGCGCGGTGGGTGGGAGCAATGTCATTTCAAAGCTCCCAATCCACGATCTCAGTCGATGTAATTTCTAAGGGAATGAAAGGTATTTATTTGACTGAGATGTGGGGAGGGTGTTTTGTGTGAAGTATTCCCATAGAAATTAACGTGCTGCCGAGCGCGGTGGGTGGGAGCAATGTCATTTCAAAGCTCCCAATCCAAGTTCTCAGGCGATGTAATTTCTAAGGGAATGAAAGGTATTTATTTGACTGAGATGTGGGGAGGGTGTTTTGTGTCAAGTATTCCCATAGAAATTAACGTGTTGCCGAGCGCGGTGGGTTGGAGCAATGTCATTTCAAAGCTCCCAATCCAAGTTCTCAGGCGCTGTAATTTCTAAGGGAATGAAAGGTATTTATTTGACTGAGATGTGGGGAGGGTGTTTTGTGTGAAGTATTCCCATAGAAATTAACGTGCTGCCGAGCGCGGTGGGTGGGAGCAATGTCATTTCAAAGCTCCCAATCCAAGTTCTCAGGCGATATAATTTCTAAGGTAATGAAAGGTATTTATTTGACTGAGATGTGGGGAGGGTGTTTTGTGTGAAGTATTCCCATAGAAATTAACGTGATGCCGAGCGCGGTGGGAGGGAGCAATGTCATTTCAAAGCTCCCAATCCACGATCTCAGTCGATGTAATTTCTAAGGGAATGAAAGGTATTTATTTGACTGAGATGTGGGGAGGGTGTTTTGTGTGAAGTATTCCCATAGAAATTAACGTGCTGCCGAGCGCGGTGGGTGGGAGCAATGTCATTTCAAAGCTCCCAATCCAAGTTCTCAGGCGATGTAATTTCTAAGGGAATGAAAGGTATTTATTTGACTGAGATGTGGGGAGGGTGTTTTGTGTGAAGTATTCCCATAGAAATTAACGTGCTGCCGAGCGCGGTGGGTGGGAGCAATGTGATTTCAAAGCTCCCAATCCAAGTTCTCAGGCGATGTAATTTCTAAGGGAATGAAAGGTATTTATTTGACTGAGATGTGGGGAGGGTGTTTTGTGTGAAGTTTTCCCATAGAAATTAACGTGCTGCCGAGCGCGGTGGGTGGGAGCAATGTCATTTCAAAGCTCCCAATCCAAGTTCTCAGGCGATGTAATTTCTAAGGGAATGAAAGGTATTTATTTGACTGAGATGTGGGGAGGGTGTTTTGTGTGAAGTATTCCCATAGAAATTAACGTGATGCCGAGCGCGGTGGGAGGGAGCAATGTCATTTCAAAGCTCACAATCCACGATCTCAGTCGATGTAATTTCTAAGGGAATGAAAGGTATTTATTTGACTGAGATGTGGGGAGGGTGTTTTGTGTGAAGGATTCCCATAGAAATTAACGTGCTGCCGAGCGCGGTGGGTGGGAGCAATGTCATTTCAAAGCTCCCAATCCAAGTTCTCAGGCGATGTAATTTCTAAGGGAATGAAAGGTATTTATTTGACTGAGATGTGGGGAGGGTGTTTTGTGTGAAGTATTCCCATAGAAATTAACGTGCTGCCGAGCGCGGTGGGTGGGAGCAATGTCATTTCAAAGCTCCCAATCCACGATCTCAGTCGATGTAATTTCTAAGGGAATGAAAGGTATTTATTTGACTGAGATGTGGGGAGGGTGTTTTGTGTGAAGTATTCCCATAGAAATTAACGTGCTGCCGAGCGCGGTGGGTGGGAGCAATGTGATTTCAAAGCTCCCAATCCAAGTTCTCAGGCGATGTAATTTCTAAGGGAATGAAAGGTATTTATTTGACTGAGATGTGGGGAGGGTGTTTTGTGTGAAGTATTCCCATAGAAATTAACGTGCTGCCGAGCGCGGTGGGTGGGAGCAATGTCATTTCAAAGCTCCCAATCCAAGTTCTCAGGCGATGTAATTTCTAAGGGAATGAAAGGTATTTATTTGACTGAGATGTGGGGAGGGTGTTTTGTGTGAAGTATTCCCATAGAAATTAACGTGCTGCCGAGCGCGGTGGGTGGGAGCAATGTCATTTCAAAGCTCCTAATCCACGATCTCAGTCGATGTAATTTCTAAGGGAATGAAAGGTATTTATTTGACTGAGATGTGGGGAGGGTGTTTTGTGTGAAGTATTCCCATAGAAATTAACGTGCTGCCGAGCGCGGTGGGTGGGAGCAATGTGATTTCAAAGCTCCCAATCCAAGTTCTCAGGCGATGTAATTTCTAAAGGAATGAAAGGTATTTATTTGACTGAGATGTGGGGAGGGTGTTTTGTGTGAAGTATTCCCATAGAAATTAACGTGCTGCCGAGCGCGGTGGGTGGGAGCAATGTCATTTCAAAGCTCCCAATCCAAGTTCTCAGGCGATGTAATTTCTAAGGGAATGAAAGGTATTTATTTGACTGAGATGTGGGGAGGGTGTTTTGTGTGAAGTTTTCCCATAGAAATTAACGTGCTGCCGAGCGCGGTGGGTGGGAGCAATGTCATTTCAAAGCTCCCAATCCAAGTTCTCAGGCGATGTAATTTCTAAGGGAATGAAAGGTATTTATTTGACTGAGATGTGGGGAGGGTGTTTTGTGTGAAGTATTCCCATAGAAATTAACGTGATGCCGAGCGCGGTGGGAGGGAGCAATGTCATTTCAAAGCTCACAATCCACGATCTCAGTCGATGTAATTTGTAAGGGAATGAAAGGTATTTATTTGACTGAGATGTGGGGAGGGTGTTTTGTGTGAAGTATTCCCATAGAAATTAACGTGCTGCCGAGCGCGGTGGGTGGGAGCAATGTCATTTCAAAGCTCCCAATCCAAGTTCTCAGGCGATGTAATTTCTAAGGGAATGAAAGGTATTTATTTGACTGAGATGTGGGGAGGGTGTTTTGTGTGAAGTATTCCCATAGAAATTAACGTGCTGCCGAGCGCGGTGGGTGGGAGCAATGTCATTTCAAAGCTCCCAATCCACGATCTCAGTCGATGTAATTTCTAAGGGAATGAAAGGTATTTATTTGACTGAGATGTGGGGAGGGTGTTTTGTGTGAAGTATTCCCATAGAAATTAACGTGCTGCCGAGCGCGGTGGGTGGGAGCAATGTCATTTCAAAGCTCCCAATCCAAGTTCTCAGGCGATGTAATTTCTAAGGGAATGAAAGGTATTTATTTGACTGAGATGTGGGGAGGGTGTTTTGTGTGAAGTATTCCCATAGAAATTAACGTGTTGCCGAGCGCGGTGGGTTGGAGCAATGTCATTTCAAAGCTCCCAATCCAAGTTCTCAGGCGCTGTAATTTCTAAGGGAATGAAAGGTATTTATTTGACTGAGATGTGGGGAGGGTGTTTTGTGTGAAGTATTCCCATAGAAATTAACGTGCTGCCGAGCGCGGTGGGTGGGAGCAATGTCATTTCAAAGCTCCCAATCCAAGTTCTCAGGCGATATAATTTCTAAGGTAATGAAAGGTATTTATTTGACTGAGATGTGGGGAGGGTGTTTTGTGTGAAGTATTCCCATAGAAATTAACGTGATGCCGAGCGCGGTGGGAGGGAGCAATGTCATTTCAAAGCTCCCAATCCACGATCTCAGTCGATGTAATTTCTAAGGGAATGAAAGGTATTTATTTGACTGAGATGTGGGGAGGGTGTTTTGTGTGAAGTATTCCCATAGAAATTAACGTGCTGCCGAGCGCGGTGGGTGGGAGCAATGTCATTTCAAAGCTCCCAATCCAAGTTCTCAGGCGATGTAATTTCTAAGGGAATGAAAGGTATTTATTTGACTGAGATGTGGGGAGGGTGTTTTGTGTGAAGTTTTCCCATAGAAATTAACGTGCTGCCGAGCGCGGTGGGTGGGAGCAATGTCATTTCAAAGCTCCCAATCCAAGTTCTCAGGCGATGTAATTTCTAAGGGAATGAAAGGTATTTATTTGACTGAGATGTGGGGAGGGTGTTTTGTGTGAAGTATTCCCATAGAAATTAACGTGATGCCGAGCGCGGTGGGAGGGAGCAATGTCATTTCAAAGCTCCCAATCCAAGTTCTCAGGCGATGTAATTTCTAAGGGAATGAAAGGTATTTATTTGACTGAGATGTGGGGAGGGTGTTTTGTGTCAAGTATTCCCATAGAAATTAACGTGATGCCGAGCGCGGTGGGTGGGAGCAATGTCATTTCAAAGCTCCCAATCCAAGTTCTCAGGCGATGTAATTTCTAAGGGAATGAAAGGTATTTATTTGACTGAGATGTGGGGAGGGTGTTTTGTGTGAAGTATTCCCATAGAAATTAACGTGCTGCCGAGCGCGGTGGGTGGGAGCAATGTCATTTCAAAGCTCCCAATCCAAGTTCTCAGGCGATGTAATTTCTAATTGAATGAAAGGTATTTATTTGACTGAGATGTGGGGAGGGTGTTTTGTGTGAAGTTTTCCCATAGAAATTAACGTGCTGCCGAGCGCGGTGGGTGGGAGCAATATCATTTCAAAGCTCCCAATCCAAGTTCTCAGGCGATGTAATTTCTAAGGGAATGAAAGGTATTTATTTGACTGAGATGTGGGGAGGGTGTTTTGTGTGAAGTATTCCCATAGAAATTAACGTGATGCCGAGCGCGGTGGGAGGGAGCAATGTCATTTCAAAGCTCACAATCCAAGTTCTCAGGCGATGTAATTTCTAAGGGAATGAAAGGTATTTATTTGACTGAGATGTGGGGAGGGTGTTTTGTGTGAAGTATTCCCATAGAAATTAACGTGCTGCCGAGCGCGGTGGGTGGGAGCAATGTCATTTCAAAGCTCCCAATCCAAGTTCTCAGGCGATGTAATTTCTAATTGAATGAAAGGTATTTATTTGACTGAGATGTGGGGAGGGTGTTTTGTGTGAAGTTTTCCCATAGAAATTAACGTGCTGCCGAGCGCGGTGGGTGGGAGCAATGTCATTTCAAAGCTCCCAATCCAAGTTCTCAGGCGATGTAATTTCTAAGGGAATGAAAGGTATTTATTTGACTGAGATGTGGGGAGGGTGTTTTGTGTGAAGTATTCCCATAGAAATTAACGTGATGCCGAGCGCGGTGGGAGGGAGCAATGTCATTTCAAAGCTCACAATCCACGATCTCAGTCGATGTAATTTCTAAGGGAATGAAAGGTATTTATTTGACTGAGATGTGGGGAGGGTGTTTTGTGTGAAGGATTCCCATAGAAATTAACGTGCTGCCGAGCGCGGTGGGTGGGAGCAATGTCATTTCAAAGCTCCCAATCCAAGTTCTCAGGCGATGTAATTTCTAAGGGAATGAAAGGTATTTATTTGACTGAGATGTGGGGAGGGTGTTTTGTGTGAAGTATTCCCATAGAAATTAACGTGCTGCCGAGCGCGGTGGGTGGGAGCAATGTCATTTCAAAGCTCCCAATCCACGATCTCAGTCGATGTAATTTCTAAGGGAATGAAAGGTATTTATTTGACTGAGATGTGGGGAGGGTGTTTTGTGTGAAGTATTCCCATAGAAATTAACGTGCTGCCGAGCGCGGTGGGTGGGAGCAATGTGATTTCAAAGCTCCCAATCCAAGTTCTCAGGCGATGTAATTTCTAAGGGAATGAAAGGTATTTATTTGACTGAGATGTGGGGAGGGTGTTTTGTGTGAAGTATTCCCATAGAAATTAACGTGCTGCCGAGCGCGGTGGGTGGGAGCAATGTCATTTCAAAGCTCCCAATCCAAGTTCTCAGGCGATGTAATTTCTAAGGGAATGAAAGGTATTTATTTGACTGAGATGTGGGGAGGGTGTTTTGTGTGAAGTATTCCCATAGAAATTAACGTGCTGCCGAGCGCGGTGGGTGGGAGCAATGTCATTTCAAAGCTCCCAATCCACGATCTCAGTCGATGTAATTTCTAAGGGAATGAAAGGTATTTATTTGACTGAGATGTGGGGAGGGTGTTTTGTGTGAAGTATTCCCATAGAAATTAACGTGCTGCCGAGCGCGGTGGGTGGGAGCAATGTGATTTCAAAGCTCCCAATCCAAGTTCTCAGGCGATGTAATTTCTAAGGGAATGAAAGGTATTTATTTGACTGAGATGTGGGGAGGGTGTTTTGTGTGAAGTATTCCCATAGAAATTAACGTGCTGCCGAGCGCGGTGGGTGGGAGCAATGTCATTTCAAAGCTCCCAATCCAAGTTCTCAGGCGATGTAATTTCTAAGGGAATGAAAGGTATTTATTTGACTGAGATGTGGGGAGGGTGTTTTGTGTGAAGTTTTCCCATAGAAATTAACGTGCTGCCGAGCGCGGTGGGTGGGAGCAATGTCATTTCAAAGCTCCCAATCCAAGTTCTCAGGCGATGTAATTTCTAAGGGAATGAAAGGTATTTATTTGACTGAGATGTGGGGAGGGTGTTTTGTGTGAAGTATTCCCATAGAAATTAACGTGATGCCGAGCGCGGTGGGAGGGAGCAATGTCATTTCAAAGCTCACAATCCACGATCTCAGTCGATGTAATTTCTAAGGGAATGAAAGGTATTTATTTGACTGAGATGTGGGGAGGGTGTTTTGTGTGAAGTATTCCCATAGAAATTAACGTGCTGCCGAGCGCGGTGGGTGGGAGCAATGTCATTTCAAAGCTCCCAATCCAAGTTCTCAGGCGATGTAATTTCTAAGGGAATGAAAGGTATTTATTTGACTGAGATGTGGGGAGGGTGTTTTGTGTGAAGTATTCCCATAGAAATTAACGTGCTGCCGAGCGCGGTGGGTGGGAGCAATGTCATTTCAAAGCTCCCAATCCACGATCTCAGTCGATGTAATTTCTAAGGGAATGAAAGGTATTTATTTGACTGAGATGTGGGGAGGGTGTTTTGTGTGAAGTATTCCCATAGAAATTAACGTGCTGCCGAGCGCGGTGGGTGGGAGCAATGTCATTTCAAAGCTCCCAATCCAAGTTCTCAGGCGATGTAATTTCTAAGGGAATGAAAGGTATTTATTTGACTGAGATGTGGGGAGGGTGTTTTGTGTGAAGTATTCCCATAGAAATTAACGTGTTGCCGAGCGCGGTGGGTTGGAGCAATGTCATTTCAAAGCTCCCAATCCAAGTTCTCAGGCGCTGTAATTTCTAAGGGAATGAAAGGTATTTATTTGACTGAGATGTGGGGAGGGTGTTTTGTGTGAAGTATTCCCATAGAAATTAACGTGCTGCCGAGCGCGGTGGGTGGGAGCAATGTCATTTCAAAGCTCCCAATCCAAGTTCTCAGGCGATATAATTTCTAAGGGAATGAAAGGTATTTATTTGACTGAGATGTGGGGAGGGTGTTTTGTGTGAAGTATTCCCATAGAAATTAACGTGATGCCGAGCGCGGTGGGAGGGAGCAATGTCATTTCAAAGCTCCCAATCCACGATCTCAGTCGATGTAATTTCTAAGGGAATGAAAGGTATTTATTTGACTGAGATGTGGGGAGGGTGTTTTGTGTGAAGTATTCCCATAGAAATTAACGTGCTGCCGAGCGCGGTGGGTGGGAGCAATGTCATTTCAAAGCTCCCAATCCAAGTTCTCAGGCGATGTAATTTCTAAGGGAATGAAAGGTATTTATTTGACTGAGATGTGGGGAGGGTGTTTTGTGTGAAGTATTCCCCTTGAAATTAACGTGCTGCCGAGCGCGGTGGGTGATAGCAATGTCATTTCAAAGCTCCCAATCCACGATCTCAGTCGATGTAATTTCTAAGGGAATGAAAGGTATTTATTTGACTGAGATGTGGGGAGGGTGTTTTGTGTGAAGTATTCCCATAGAAATTAACGTGCTGCCGAGCGCGGTGGGTGGGAGCAATGTCATTTCAAAGCTCCCAATCCAAGTTCTCAGGCGATGTAATTTCTAAGGGAATGAAAGGTATTTATTTGACTGAGATGTGGGGAGGGTGTTTTGTGTGAAGTATTCCCATAGAAATTAACGTGCTGCCGAGCGCGGTGGGTGGGAGCAATGTGATTTCAAAGCTCCCAATCCAAGTTCTCAGGCGATGTAATTTCTAAGGGAATGAAAGGTATTTATTTGACTGAGATGTGGGGAGGGTGTTTTGTGTGAAGTATTCCCATAGAAATTAACGTGCTGCCGAGCGCGGTGGGTGGGAGCAATGTCATTTCAAAGCTCCCAATCCAAGTTCTCAGGCGATGTAATTTCTAATTGAATGAAAGGTATTTATTTGACTGAGATGTGGGGAGGGTGTTTTGTGTGAAGTTTTCCCATAGAAATTAACGTGCTGCCGAGCGCGGTGGGTGGGAGCAATGTCATTTCAAAGCTCCCAATCCAAGTTCTCAGGCGATGTAATTTCTAAGGGAATGAAAGGTATTTATTTGACTGAGATGTGGGGAGGGTGTTTTGTGTGAAGTATTCCCATAGAAATTAACGTGATGCCGAGCGCGGTGGGAGGGAGCAATGTCATTTCAAAGCTCACAATCCACGATCTCAGTCGATGTAATTTCTAAGGGAATGAAAGGTATTTATTTGACTGAGATGTGGGGAGGGTGTTTTGTGTGAAGGATTCCCATAGAAATTAACGTGCTGCCGAGCGCGGTGGGTGGGAGCAATGTCATTTCAAAGCTCCCAATCCAAGTTCTCAGGCGATGTAATTTCTAAGGGAATGAAAGGTATTTATTTGACTGAGATGTGGGGAGGGTGTTTTGTGTGAAGTATTCCCATAGAAATTAACGTGCTGCCGAGCGCGGTGGGTGGGAGCAATGTGATTTCAAAGCTCCCAATCCAAGTTCTCAGGCGATGTAATTTCTAAGGGAATGAAAGGTATTTATTTGACTGAGATGTGGGGAGGGTGTTTTGTGTGAAGTTTTCCCATAGAAATTAACGTGCTGCCGAGCGCGGTGGGTGGGAGCAATGTCATTTCAAAGCTCCCAATCCAAGTTCTCAGGCGATGTAATTTCTAAGGGAATGAAAGGTATTTATTTGACTGAGATGTGGGGAGGGTGTTTTGTGTGAAGTATTCCCATAGAAATTAACGTGATGCCGAGCGCGGTGGGAGGGAGCAATGTCATTTCAAAGCTCACAATCCACGATCTCAGTCGATGTAATTTCTAAGGGAATGAAAGGTATTTATTTGACTGAGATGTGGGGAGGGTGTTTTGTGTGAAGTATTCCCATAGAAATTAACGTGCTGCCGAGCGCGGTGGGTGGGAGCAATGTCATTTCAAAGCTCCCAATCCAAGTTCTCAGGCGATGTAATTTCTAAGGGAATGAAAGGTATTTATTTGACTGAGATGTGGGGAGGGTGTTTTGTGTGAAGTATTCCCATAGAAATTAACGTGCTGCCGAGCGCGGTGGGTGGGAGCAATGTCATTTCAAAGCTCCCAATCCACGATCTCAGTCGATGTAATTTCTAAGGGAATGAAAGGTATTTATTTGACTGAGATGTGGGGAGGGTGTTTTGTGTGAAGTATTCCCTTAGAAATTAACGTGCTGCCGAGCGCGGTGGGTGGGAGCAATGTGATTTCAAAGCTCCCAATCCAAGTTCTCAGGCGATGTAATTTCTAAGGGAATGAAAGGTATTTATTTGACTGAGATGTGGGGAGGGTGTTTTGTGTGAAGTATTCCCATAGAAATTAACGTGCTGCCGAGCGCGGTGGGTGGGTGCAATGTCATTTAAAGCTCCCAATCCAAGTTCTCAGGCGATGTAATTTCTAAGGGAATGAAAGGTATTTATTTGACTGAGATGTGGGGAGGGTGTTTTGTGTGAAGTATTCCCATAGAAATTAACGTGCTGCCGAGCGCGGTGGGTGGGAGCAATGTCATTTCAAAGCTCCCAATCCACGATCTCAGTCGATGTAATTTCTAAGGGAATGAAAGGTATTTATTTGACTGAGATGTGGGGAGGGTGTTTTGTGTGAAGTATTCCCATAGAAATTAACGTGCTGCCGAGCGCGGTGGGTGGGAGCAATGTCATTTCAAAGCTCCCAATCCAAGTTCTCAGGCGATGTAATTTCTAAGGGAATGAAAGGTATTTATTTGACTGAGATGTGGGGAGGGTGTTTTGTGTGAAGTTTTCCCATAGAAATTAACGTGCTGCCGAGCGCGGTGGGTGGGAGCAATGTCATTTCAAAGCTCCCAATCCAAGTTCTCAGGCGATGTAATTTCTAAGGGAATGAAAGGTATTTATTTGACTGAGATGTGGGGAGGGTGTTTTGTGTGAAGTATTCCCATAGAAATTAACGTGATGCCGAGCGCGGTGGGAGGGAGCAATGTCATTTCAAAGCTCCCAATCCACGATCTCAGGCGATGTAATTTCTAAGGGAATGAAAGGTATTTATTTGACTGAGATGTGGGGAGGGTGTTTTGTGTGAAGTATTCCCATAGAAATTAACGTGCTGCCGAGCGCGGTGGGTGATAGCAATGTCATTTCAAAGCTCCCAATCCACGATCTCAATCGATGTAATTTCTAAGGGAATGAAAGGTATTTATTTGACTGAGATGTGGGGAGGGTGTTTTGTGTGAAGTATTCCCATAGAAATTAACGTGCTGCCGAGCGCGGTGAGTGGGAGCAATGTCATTTCAAAGCTCCCAATCCAAGTTCTCAGGCGATGTAATTTCTAAGGGAATGAAAGGTATTTATTTGACTGAGATGTGGGGAGGGTGTTTTGTGTGAAGTATTCCCATAGAAATTAACGTGCTGCCGAGCGCGGTGGGTGGGAGCAATGTGATTTCAAAGCTCCCAATCCAAGTTCTCAGGCGATGTAATTTCTAAGGGAATGAAAGGTATTTATTTGACTGAGATGTGGGGAGGGTGTTTTGTGTGAAGTATTCCCATAGAAATTAACGTGCTGCCGAGCGCGGTGGGTGGGAGCAATGTCATTTCAAAGCTCCCAATCCAAGTTCTCAGGCGATGTAATTTCTAATTGAATGAAAGGTATTTATTTGACTGAGATGTGGGGAGGGTGTTTTGTGTGAAGTTTTCCCATAGAAATTAACGTGCTGCCGAGCGCGGTGGGTGGGAGCAATGTCATTTCAAAGCTCCCAATCCAAGTTCTCAGGCGATGTAATTTCTAAGGGAATGAAAGGTATTTATTTGACTGAGATGTGGGGAGGGTGTTTTGTGTGAAGTATTCCCATAGAAATTAACGTGATGCCGAGCGCGGTGGGAGGGAGCAATGTCATTTCAAAGCTCACAATCCACGATCTCAGTCGATGTAATTTCTAAGGGAATGAAAGGTATTTATTTGACTGAGATGTGGGGAGGGTGTTTTGTGTGAAGGATTCCCATAGAAATTAACGTGCTGCCGAGCGCGGTGGGTGGGAGCAATGTCATTTCAAAGCTCCCAATCCACGATCTCAGTCGATGTAATTTCTAAGGGAATGAAAGGTATTTATTTGACTGAGATGTGGGGAGGGTGTTTTGTGTGAAGTATTCCCATAGAAATTAACGTGCTGCCGAGCGCGGTGGGTGGGAGCAATGTGATTTCAAAGCTCCCAATCCAAGTTCTCAGGCGATGTAATTTCTAAGGGAATGAAAGGTATTTATTTGACTGAGATGTGGGGAGGGTGTTTTGTGTGAAGTATTCCCATAGAAATTAACGTGCTGCCGAGCGCGGTGGGTGGGAGCAATGTCATTTCAAAGCTCCCAATCCAAGTTCTCAGGCGATGTAATTTCTAAGGGAATGAAAGGTATTTATTTGACTGAGATGTGGGGAGGGTGTTTTGTGTGAAGTTTTCCCATAGAAATTAACGTGCTGCCGAGCGCGGTGGGTGGGAGCAATGTCATTTCAAAGCTCCCAATCCAAGTTCTCAGGCGATGTAATTTCTAAGGGAATGAAAGGTATTTATTTGACTGAGATGTGGGGAGGGTGTTTTGTGTGAAGTATTCCCATAGAAATTAACGTGATGCCGAGCGCGGTGGGAGGGAGCAATGTCATTTCAAAGCTCACAATCCACGATCTCAGTCGATGTAATTTCTAAGGGAATGAAAGGTATTTATTTGACTGAGATGTGGGGAGGGTGTTTTGTGTGAAGTATTCCCATAGAAATTAACGTGCTGCCGAGCGCGGTGGGTGGGAGCAATGTCATTTCAAAGCTCCCAATCCACGATCTCAGTCGATGTAATTTCTAAGGGAATGAAAGGTATTTATTTGACTGAGATGTGGGGAGGGTGTTTTGTGTGAAGTATTCCCATAGAAATTAACGTGCTGCCGAGCGCGGTGGGTGGGAGCAATGTCATTTCAAAGCTCCCAATCCACGATCTCAGTCGATGTAATTTCTAAGGGAATGAAAGGTATTTATTTGACTGAGATGTGGGGAGGGTGTTTTGTGTGAAGTATTCCCATAGAAATTAACGTGCTGCCGAGCGCGGTGGGTGGGAGCAATGTCATTTCAAAGCTCCCAATCCAAGTTCTCAGGCGATGTAATTTCTAAGGGAATGAAAGGTATTTATTTGACTGAGATGTGGGGAGGGTGTTTTGTGTGAAGTATTCCCATAGAAATTAACGTGTTGCCGAGCGCGGTGGGTTGGAGCAATGTCATTTCAAAGCTCCCAATCCAAGTTCTCAGGCGCTGTAATTTCTAAGGGAATGAAAGGTATTTATTTGACTGAGATGTGGGGAGGGTGTTTTGTGTGAAGTATTCCCATAGAAATTAACGTGCTGCCGAGCGCGGTGGGTGGGAGCAATGTCATTTCAAAGCTCCCAATCCAAGTTCTCAGGCGATATAATTTCTAAGGTAATGAAAGGTATTTATTTGACTGAGATGTGGGGAGGGTGTTTTGTGTGAAGTATTCCCATAGAAATTAACGTGATGCCGAGCGCGGTGGGAGGGAGCAATGTCATTTCAAAGCTCCCAATCCACGATCTCAGTCGATGTAATTTCTAAGGGAATGAAAGGTATTTATTTGACTGAGATGTGGGGAGGGTGTTTTGTGTGAAGTATTCCCATAGAAATTAACGTGCTGCCGAGCGCGGTGGGTGGGAGCAATGTCATTTCAAAGCTCCCAATCCAAGTTCTCAGGCGATGTAATTTCTAAGGGAATGAAAGGTATTTATTTGACTGAGATGTGGGGAGGGTGTTTTGTGTGAAGTATTCCCATTGAAATTAACGTGCTGCCGAGCGCGGTGGGTGATAGCAATGTCATTTCAAAGCTCCCAATCCACGATCTCAGTCGATGTAATTTCTAAGGGAATGAAAGGTATTTATTTGACTGAGATGTGGGGAGGGTGTTTTGTGTGAAGTATTCCCATAGAAATTAACGTGCTGCCGAGCGCGGTGGGTGGGAGCAATGTCATTTCAAAGCTCCCAATCCAAGTTCTCAGGCGATGTAATTTCTAAGGGAATGAAAGGTATTTATTTGACTGAGATGTGGGGAGGGTGTTTTGTGTGAAGTATTCCCATAGAAATTAACGTGCTGCCGAGCGCGGTGGGTGGGAGCAATGTGATTTCAAAGCTCCCAATCCAAGTTCTCAGGCGATGTAATTTCTAAGGGAATGAAAGGTATTTATTTGACTGAGATGTGGGGAGGGTGTTTTGTGTGAAGTATTCCCATAGGAATTAACGTGCTGCCGAGCGCGGTGGGTGGGAGCAATGTCATTTCAAAGCTCCCAATCCAAGTTCTCAGGCGATGTAATTTCTAATTGAATGAAAGGTATTTATTTGACTGAGATGTGGGGAGGGTGTTTTGTGTGAAGTTTTCCCATAGAAATTAACGTGCTGCCGAGCGCGGTGGGTAGGAGCAATGTCATTTCAAAGCTCCCAATCCAAGTTCTCAGGCGATGTAATTTCTAAGGGAATGAAAGGTATTTATTTGACTGAGATGTGGGGAGGGTGTTTTGTGTGAAGTATTCCCATAGAAATTAACGTGATGCCGAGCGCGGTGGGAGGGAGCAATGTCATTTCAAAGCTCACAATCCACGATCTCAGTCGATGTAATTTCTAAGGGAATGAAAGGTATTTATTTGACTGAGATGTGGGGAGGGTGTTTTGTGTGAAGGATTCCCATAGAAATTAACGTGCTGCCGAGCGCGGTGGGTGGGAGCAATGTCATTTCAAAGCTCCCAATCCAAGTTCTCAGGCGATGTAATTTCTAAGGGAATGAAAGGTATTTATTTGACTGAGATGTGGGGAGGGTGTTTTGTGTGAAGTATTCCCATAGAAATTAACGTGCTGCCGAGCGCGGTGGGTGGGAGCAATGTGATTTCAAAGCTCCCAATCCAAGTTCTCAGGCGATGTAATTTCTAAGGGAATGAAAGGTATTTATTTGACTGAGATGTGGGGAGGGTGTTTTGTGTGAAGTTTTCCCATAGAAATTAACGTGCTGCCGAGCGCGGTGGGTGGGAGCAATGTCATTTCAAAGCTCCCAATCCAAGTTCTCAGGCGATGTAATTTCTAAGGGAATGAAAGGTATTTATTTGACTGAGATGTGGGGAGGGTGTTTTGTGTGAAGTATTCCCATAGAAATTAACGTGATGCCGAGCGCGGTGGGAGGGAGCAATGTCATTTCAAAGCTCACAATCCACGATCTCAGTCGATGTAATTTCTAAGGGAATGAAAGGTATTTATTTGACTGAGATGTGGGGAGGGTGTTTTGTGTGAAGTATTCCCATAGAAATTAACGTGCTGCCGAGCGCGGTGGGTGGGAGCAATGTCATTTCAAAGCTCCCAATCCAAGTTCTCAGGCGATGTAATTTCTAAGGGAATGAAAGGTATTTATTTGACTGAGATGTGGGGAGGGTGTTTTGTGTGAAGTATTCCCATAGAAATTAACGTGCTGCCGAGCGCGGTGGGTGGGAGCAATGTCATTTCAAAGCTCCCAATCCACGATCTCAGTCGATGTAATTTCTAAGGGAATGAAAGGTATTTATTTGACTGAGATGTGGGGAGGGTGTTTTGTGTGAAGTATTCCCTTAGAAATTAACGTGCTGCCGAGCGCGGTGGGTGGGAGCAATGTGATTTCAAAGCTCCCAATCCAAGTTCTCAGGCGATGTAATTTCTAAGGGAATGAAAGGTATTTATTTGACTGAGATGTGGGGAGGGTGTTTTGTGTGAAGTATTCCCATAGAAATTAACGTGCTGCCGAGCGCGGTGGGTGGGAGCAATGTCATTTCAAAGCTCCCAATCCACGATCTCAGTCGATGTAATTTCTAAGGGAATGAAAGGTATTTATTTGACTGAGATGTGGGGAGGGTGTTTTGTGTGAAGTATTCCCATAGAAATTAACGTGCTGCCGAGCGCGGTGGGTGGGAGCAATGTGATTTCAAAGCTCCCAATCCAAGTTCTCAGGCGATGTAATTTCTAAGGGAATGAAAGGTATTTATTTGACTGAGATGTGGGGAGGGTGTTTTGTGTGAAGTATTCCCATAGAAATTAACGTGCTGCCGAGCGCGGTGGGTGGGAGCAATGTCATTTCAAAGCTCCCAATCCAAGTTCTCAGGCGATGTAATTTCTAAGGGAATGAAAGGTATTTATTTGACTGAGATGTGGGGAGGGTGTTTTGTGTGAAGTTTTCCCATAGAAATTAACGTGCTGCCGAGCGCGGTGGGTGGGAGCAATGTCATTTCAAAGCTCCCAATCCAAGTTTTCAGGCGATGTAATTTCTAAGGGAATGAAAGGTATTTATTTGACTGAGATGTGGGGAGGGTGTTTTGTGTGAAGTATTCCCATAGAAATTAACGTGATGCCGAGCGCGGTGGGAGGGAGCAATGTCATTTCAAAGCTCCCAATCCACGATCTCAGTCGATGTAATTTCTAAGGGAATGAAAGGTATTTATTTGACTGAGATGTGGGGAGGGTGTTTTGTGTGAAGTATTCCCATAGAAATTAACGTGCTGCCGAGCGCGGTGGGTGGGAGCAATGTCATTTCAAAGCTCCCAATCCAAGTTCTCAGGCGATGTAATTTCTAAGGGAATGAAAGGTATTTATTTGACTGAGATGTGGGGAGGGTGTTTTGTGTGAAGTATTCCCATAGAAATTAACGTGCTGCCGAGCGCGGTGGGTGATAGCAATGTCATTTCAAAGCTCCCAATCCACGATCTCAATCGATGTAATTTCTAAGGGAATGAAAGGTATTTATTTGACTGAGATGTGGTGAGGGTGTTTTGTGTGAAGTATTCCCATAGAAATTAACGTGCTGCCGAGCGCGGTGAGTGGGAGCAATGTCATTTCAAAGCTCCCAATCCAAGTTCTCAGGCGATGTAATTTCTAAGGGAATGAAAGGTATTTATTTGACTGAGATGTGGGGAGGGTGTTTTGTGTGAAGTATTCCCATAGAAATTAACGTGATGCCGAGCGCGGTGGGAGGGAGCAATGTCATTTCAAAGCTCACAATCCACGATCTCAGTCGATGTAATTTCTAAGGGAATGAAAGGTATTTATTTGACTGAGATGTGGGGAGGGTGTTTTGTGTGAAGTATTCCCATAGAAATTAACGTGCTGCCGAGCGCGGTGGGTGGGAGCAATGTCATTTCAAAGCTCCCAATCCAAGTTCTCAGGCGATGTAATTTCTAAGGGAATGAAAGGTATTTATTTGACTGAGATGTGGGGAGGGTGTTTTGTGTGAAGTATTCCCTTAGAAATTAACGTGCTGCCGAGCGCGGTGGGTGGGAGCAATGTGATTTCAAAGCTCCCAATCCAAGTTCTCAGGCGATGTAATTTCTAAGGGAATGAAAGGTATTTATTTGACTGAGATGTGGGGAGGGTGTTTTGTGTGAAGTATTCCCATAGAAATTAACGTGCTGCCGAGCGCGGTGGGTGGGAGCAATGTCATTTCAAAGCTCCCAATCCAAGTTCTCAGGCGATGTAATTTCTAAGGGAATGAAAGGTATTTATTTGACTGAGATGTGGGGAGGGTGTTTTGTGTGAAGTATTCCCATAGAAATTAACGTGCTGCCGAGCGCGGTGGGTGGGAGCAAAGTCATTTCAAAGCTCCCAATCCACGATCTCAGTCGATGTAATTTCTAAGGGAATGAAAGGTATTTATTTGACTGAGATGTGGGGAGGGTGTTTTGTGTGAAGTATTCCCATAGAAATTAACGTGCTGCCGAGCGCGGTGGGTGGGAGCAATGTGATTTCAAAGCTCCCAATCCAAGTTCTCAGGCGATGTAATTTCTAAGGGAATGAAAGGTATTTATTTGACTGAGATGTGGGGAGGGTGTTTTGTGTGAAGTATTCCCATAGAAATTAACGTGCTGCCGAGCGCGGTGGGTGGGAGCAAAGTCATTTCAAAGCTCCCAATCCACGATCTCAGTCGATGTAATTTCTAAGGGAATGAAAGGTATTTATTTGACTGAGATGTGGGGAGGGTGTTTTGTGTGAAGTATTCCCATAGAAATTAACGTGCTGCCGAGCGCGGTGGGTGGGAGCAATGTGATTTCAAAGCTCCCAATCCAAGTTCTCAGGCGATGTAATTTCTAAGGGAATGAAAGGTATTTATTTGACTGAGATGTGGGGAGGGTGTTTTGTGTGAAGTATTCCCATAGAAATTAACGTGCTGCCGAGCGCGGTGGGTGGGAGCAATGTCATTTCAAAGCTCCCAATCCAAGTTCTCAGGCGATGTAATTTCTAAGGGAATGAAAGGTATTTATTTGACTGAGATGTGGGGAGGGTGTTTTGTGTGAAGTTTTCCCATAGAAATTAACGTGCTGCCGAGCGCGGTGGGTGGGAGCAATGTCATTTCAAAGCTCCCAATCCAAGTTCTCAGGCGATGTAATTTCTAAGGGAATGAAAGGTATTTATTTGACTGAGATGTGGGGAGGGTGTTTTGTGTGAAGTATTCCCATAGAAATTAACGTGATGCCGAGCGCGGTGGGAGGGAGCAATGTCATTTCAAAGCTCCCAATCCACGATCTCAGTCGATGTAATTTCTAAGGGAATGAAAGGTATTTATTTGAATGAGATGTGGGGAGGGTGTTTTGTGTGAAGTATTCCCATAGAAATTAACGTGCTGCCGAGCGCGGTGGGTGGGAGCAATGTCATTTCAAAGCTCCCAATCCAAGTTCTCAGGCGATGTAATTTCTAAGGGAATGAAAGGTATTTATTTGACTGAGATGTGGGGAGGGTGTTTTGTGTGAAGTATTCCCATAGAAATTAACGTGCTGCCGAGCGCGGTGGGTGATAGCAATGTCATTTCAAAGCTCCCAATCCACGATCTCAATCGATGTAATTTCTAAGGGAATGAAAGGTATTTATTTGACTGAGATGTGGTGAGGGTGTTTTGTGTGAAGTATTCCCATAGAAATTAACGTGCTGCCGAGCGCGGTGAGTGGGAGCAATGTCATTTCAAAGCTCCCAATCCAAGTTCTCAGGCGATGTAATTTCTAAGGGAATGAAAGGTATTTATTTGACTGAGATGTGGGGAGGGTGTTTTGTGTGAAGTATTCCCATAGAAATTAACGTGCTGCCGAGCGCGGTGGGTGGGAGCAATGTCATTTCAAAGCTCCCAATCCACGATCTCAGTCGATGTAATTTCTAAGGGAATGAAAGGTATTTATTTGACTGAGATGTGGGGAGGGTGTTTTGTGTGAAGTATTCCCTTAGAAATTAACGTGCTGCCGAGCGCGGTGGGTGGGAGCAATGTGATTTCAAAGCTCCCAATCCAAGTTCTCAGGCGATGTAATTTCTAAGGGAATGAAAGGTATTTATTTGACTGAGATGTGGGGAGGGTGTTTTGTGTGAAGTATTCCCATAGAAATTAACGTGCTGCCGAGCGCGGTGGGGTGGGAGCAATGTCATTTCAAAGCTCCCAATCCAAGTTCTCAGGCGATGTAATTTCTAAGGGAATGAAAGGTATTTATTTGACTGAGATGTGGGGAGGGTGTTTTGTGTGAAGTATTCCCATAGAAATTAACGTGCTGCCGAGCGCGGTGGGTGGGAGCAAAGTCATTTCAAAGCTCCCAATCCACGATCTCAGTCGATGTAATTTCTAAGGGAATGAAAGGTATTTATTTGACTGAGATGTGGGGAGGGTGTTTTGTGTGAAGTATTCCCATAGAAATTAACGTGCTGCCGAGCGCGGTGGGTGGGAGCAATGTGATTTCAAAGCTCCCAATCCAAGTTCTCAGGCGATGTAATTTCTAAGGGAATGAAAGGTATTTATTTGAATGAGATGTGGGGAGGGTGTTTTGTGTGAAGTATTCCCATAGAAATTAACGTGCTGCCGAGCGCGGTGGGTGGGAGCAATGTCATTTCAAAGCTCCCAATCCAAGTTCTCAGGCGATGTAATTTCTAAGGGAATGAAAGGTATTTATTTGACTGAGATGTGGGGAGGGTGTTTTGTGTGAAGTATTCCCATAGAAATTAACGTGCTGCCGAGCGCGGTGGGTGGGAGCAATGTGATTTCAAAGCTCCCAATCCAAGTTCTCAGGCGATGTAATTTCTAAGGGAATGAAAGGTATTTATTTGACTGAGATGTGGGGAGGGTGTTTTGTGTGAAGTATTCCCATAGAAATTAACGTGCTGCCGAGCGCGGTGGGTGGGAGCAAAGTCATTTCAAAGCTCCCAATCCACGATCTCAGTCGATGTAATTTCTAAGGGAATGAAAGGTATTTATTTGACTGAGATGTGGGGAGGGTGTTTTGTGTGAAGTATTCCCATAGAAATTAACGTGCTGCCGAGCGCGGTGGGTGGGAGCAATGTGATTTCAAAGCTCCCAATCCAAGTTCTCAGGCGATGTAATTTCTAAGGGAATGAAAGGTATTTATTTGACTGAGATGTGGGGAGGGTGTTTTGTGTGAAGTATTCCCATAGAAATTAACGTGCTGCCGAGCGCGGTGGGTGGGAGCAATGTCATTTCAAAGCTCCCAATCCAAGTTCTCAGGCGATGTAATTTCTAAGGGAATGAAAGGTATTTATTTGACTGAGATGTGGGGAGGGTGTTTTGTGTGAAGTTTTCCCATAGAAATTAACGTGCTGCCGAGCGCGGTGGGTGGGAGCAATGTCATTTCAAAGCTCCCAATCCAAGTTCTCAGGCGATGTAATTTCTAAGGGAATGAAAGGTATTTATTTGACTGAGATGTGGGGAGGGTGTTTTGTGTGAAGTATTCCCATAGAAATTAACGTGATGCCGAGCGCGGTGGGAGGGAGCAATGTCATTTCAAAGCTCCCAATCCACGATCTCAGTCGATGTAATTTCTAAGGGAATGAAAGGTATTTATTTGAATGAGATGTGGGGAGGGTGTTTTGTGTGAAGTATTCCCATAGAAATTAACGTGCTGCCGAGCGCGGTGGGTGGGAGCAATGTCATTTCAAAGCTCCCAATCCAAGTTCTCAGGCGATGTAATTTCTAAGGGAATGAAAGGTATTTATTTGACTGAGATGTGGGGAGGGTGTTTTGTGTGAAGTATTCCCATAGAAATTAACGTGCTGCCGAGCGCGGTGGGTGATAGCAATGTCATTTCAAAGCTCCCAATCCACGATCTCAATCGATGTAATTTCTAAGGGAATGAAAGGTATTTATTTGACTGAGATGTGGTGAGGGTGTTTTGTGTGAAGTATTCCCATAGAAATTAACGTGCTGCCGAGCGCGGTGAGTGGGAGCAATGTCATTTCAAAGCTCCCAATCCAAGTTCTCAGGCGATGTAATTTCTAAGGGAATGAAAGGTATTTATTTGACTGAGATGTGGGGAGGGTGTTTTGTGTGAAGTATTCCCATAGAAATTAACGTGCTGCCGAGCGCGGTGGGTGGGAGCAATGTCATTTCAAAGCTCCCAATCCACGATCTCAGTCGATGTAATTTCTAAGGGAATGAAAGGTATTTATTTGACTGAGATGTGGGGAGGGTGTTTTGTGTGAAGTATTCCCTTAGAAATTAACGTGCTGCCGAGCGCGGTGGGTGGGAGCAATGTGATTTCAAAGCTCCCAATCCAAGTTCTCAGGCGATGTAATTTCTAAGGGAATGAAAGGTATTTATTTGACTGAGATGTGGGGAGGGTGTTTTGTGTGAAGTATTCCCATAGAAATTAACGTGCTGCCGAGCGCGGTGGGTGGGAGCAATGTCATTTCAAAGCTCCCAATCCAAGTTCTCAGGCGATGTAATTTCTAAGGGAATGAAAGGTATTTATTTGACTGAGATGTGGGGAGGGTGTTTTGTGTGAAGTATTCCCATAGAAATTAACGTGCTGCCGAGCGCGGTGGGTGGGAGCAAAGTCATTTCAAAGCTCCCAATCCACGATCTCAGTCGATGTAATTTCTAAGGGAATGAAAGGTATTTATTTGACTGAGATGTGGGGAGGGTGTTTTGTGTGAAGTATTCCCATAGAAATTAACGTGCTGCCGAGCGCGGTGGGTGGGAGCAATGTGATTTCAAAGCTCCCAATCCAAGTTCTCAGGCGATGTAATTTCTAAGGGAATGAAAGGTATTTATTTGACTGAGATGTGGGGAGGGTGTTTTGTGTGAAGTATTCCCATAGAAATTAACGTGCTGCCGAGCGCGGTGGGTGGGAGCAATGTCATTTCAAAGCTCCCAATCCAAGTTCTCAGGCGATGTAATTTCTAAGGGAATGAAAGGTATTTATTTGACTGAGATGTGGGGAGGGTGTTTTGTGTGAAGTTTTCCCATAGAAATTAACGTGCTGCCGAGCGCGGTGGGTGGGAGCAATGTCATTTCAAAGCTCCCAATCCAAGTTCTCAGGCGATGTAATTTCTAAGGGAATGAAAGGTATTTATTTGACTGAGATGTGGGGAGGGTGTTTTGTGTGAAGTATTCCCATAGAAATTAACGTGATGCCGAGCGCGGTGGGAGGGAGCAATGTCATTTCAAAGCTCCCAATCCACGATCTCAGTCGATGTAATTTCTAAGGGAATGAAAGGTATTTATTTGACTGAGATGTGGGGAGGGTGTTTTGTGTGAAGTATTCCCATAGAAATTAACGTGCTGCCGAGCGCGGTGGGTGGGAGCAATGTCATTTCAAAGCTCCCAATCCAAGTTCTCAGGCGATGTAATTTCTAAGGGAATGAAAGGTATTTATTTGACTGAGATGTGGGGAGGGTGTTTTGTGTGAAGTATTCCCATAGAAATTAACGTGCTGCCGAGCGCGGTGGGTGATAGCAATGTCATTTCAAAGCTCCCAATCCACGATCTCAATCGATGTAATTTCTAAGGGAATGAAAGGTATTTATTTGACTGAGATGTGGTGAGGGTGTTTTGTGTGAAGTATTCCCATAGAAATTAACGTGCTGCCGAGCGCGGTGAGTGGGAGCAATGTCATTTCAAAGCTCCCAATCCAAGTTCTCAGGCGATGTAATTTCTAAGGGAATGAAAGGTATTTATTTGACTGAGATGTGGGGAGGGTGTTTTGTGTGAAGTATTCCCATAGAAATTAACGTGATGCCGAGCGCGGTGGGAGGGAGCAATGTCATTTCAAAGCTCACAATCCACGATCTCAGTCGATGTAATTTCTAAGGGAATGAAAGGTATTTATTTGACTGAGATGTGGGGAGGGTGTTTTGTGTGAAGTATTCCCATAGAAATTAACGTGCTGCCGAGCGCGGTGGGTGGGAGCAATGTCATTTCAAAGCTCCCAATCCAAGTTCTCAGGCGATGTAATTTCTAAGGGAATGAAAGGTATTTATTTGACTGAGATGTGGGGAGGGTGTTTTGTGTGAAGTATTCCCATAGAAATTAACGTGCTGCCGAGCGCGGTGGGTGGGAGCAATGTCATTTCAAAGCTCCCAATCCACGATCTCAGTCGATGTAATTTCTAAGGGAATGAAAGGTATTTATTTGACTGAGATGTGGGGAGGGTGTTTTGTGTGAAGTATTCCCTTAGAAATTAACGTGCTGCCGAGCGCGGTGGGTGGGAGCAATGTGATTTCAAAGCTCCCAATCCAAGTTCTCAGGCGATGTAATTTCTAAGGGAATGAAAGGTATTTATTTGACTGAGATGTGGGGAGGGTGTTTTGTGTGAAGTATTCCCATAGAAATTAACGTGCTGCCGAGCGCGGTGGGTGGGAGCAATGTCATTTCAAAGCTCCCAATCCAAGTTCTCAGGCGATGTAATTTCTAAGGGAATGAAAGGTATTTATTTGACTGAGATGTGGGGAGGGTGTTTTGTGTGAAGTATTCCCATAGAAATTAACGTGCTGCCGAGCGCGGTGGGTGGGAGCAAAGTCATTTCAAAGCTCCCAATCCACGATCTCAGTCGATGTAATTTCTAAGGGAATGAAAGGTATTTATTTGACTGAGATGTGGGGAGGGTGTTTTGTGTGAAGTATTCCCATAGAAATTAACGTGCTGCCGAGCGCGGTGGGTGGGAGCAATGTGATTTCAAAGCTCCCAATCCAAGTTCTCAGGCGATGTAATTTCTAAGGGAATGAAAGGTATTTATTTGACTGAGATGTGGGGAGGGTGTTTTGTGTGAAGTATTCCCATAGAAATTAACGTGCTGCCGAGCGCGGTGGGTGGGAGCAATGTCATTTCAAAGCTCCCAATCCAAGTTCTCAGGCGATGTAATTTCTAAGGGAATGAAAGGTATTGATTTGACTGAGATGTGGGGAGGGTGTTTTGTGTGAAGTTTTCCCATAGAAATTAACGTGCTGCCGAGCGCGGTGGGTGGGAGCAATGTCATTTCAAAGCTCCCAATCCAAGTTCTCAGGCGATGTAATTTCTAAGGGAATGAAAGGTATTTATTTGACTGAGATGTGGGGAGGGTGTTTTGTGTGAAGTATTCCCATAGAAATTAACGTGATGCCAAACGCGGTGGGAGGGAGCAATGTCATTTCAAAGCTCCCAATCCACGATCTCAGTCGATGTAATTTCTAAGGGAATGAAAGGTATTTATTTGACTGAGATGTGGGGAGGGTGTTTTGTGTGAAGTATTCCCATAGAAATTAACGTGCTGCCGAGCGCGGTGGGTGGGAGCAATGTCATTTCAAAGCTCCCAATCCAAGTTCTCAGGCGATGTAATTTCTAAGGGAATGAAAGGTATTTATTTGACTGAGATGTGGGGAGGGTGTTTTGTGTGAAGTATTCCCATAGAAATTAACGTGCTGCCGAGCGCGGTGGGTGATAGCAATGTCATTTCAAAGCTCCCAATCCACGATCTCAATCGATGTAATTTCTAAGGGAATGAAAGGTATTTATTTGACTGAGATGTGGGGAGGGTGTTTTGTGTGAAGTATTCCCATAGAAATTAACGTGCTGCCGAGCGCGGTGAGTGGGAGCAATGTCATTTCAAAGCTCCCAATCCAAGTTCTCAGGCGATGTAATTTCTAAGGGAATGAAAGGTATTTATTTGACTGAGATGTGGGGAGGGTGTTTTGTGTGAAGTATTCCCATAGAAATTAACGTGCTGCCGAGCGCGGTGGGTGGGAGCAATGTGATTTCAAAGCTCCCAATCCAAGTTCTCAGGCGATGTAATTTCTAAGGGAATGAAAGGTATTTATTTGACTGCGATGTGGGGAGGGTGTTTTGTGTGAAGTATTCCCATAGAAATTAACGTGCTGCCGAGCGCGGTGGGTGGGAGCAATGTCATTTCAAAGCTCCCAATCCAAGTTCTCAGGCGATGTAATTTCTAATTGAATGAAAGGTATTTATTTGACTGAGATGTGGGGAGGGTGTTTTGTGTGAAGTTTTCCCATAGAAATTAACGTGCTGCCGAGCGCGGTGGGTGGGAGCAATGTCATTTCAAAGCTCCCAATCCAAGTTCTCAGGCGATGTAATTTCTAAGGGAATGAAAGGTATTTATTTGACTGAGATGTGGGGAGGGTGTTTTGTGTGAAGTATTCCCATAGAAATTAACGTGATGCCGAGCGCGGTGGGAGGGAGCAATGTCATTTCAAAGCTCACAATCCACGATCTCAGTCGATGTAATTTCTAAGGGAATGAAAGGTATTTATTTGACTGAGATGTGGGGAGGGTGTTTTGTGTGAAGGATTCCCATAGAAATTAACGTGCTGCCGAGCCCGGTGGGTGGGAGCAATGTCATTTCAAAGCTCCCAATCCAAGTTCTCAGGCGATGTAATTTCTAATGGAATGAAAGGTATTTTTTTGACTGAGATGTGGGGAGGGTGTTTTGTGTGAAGTATTCCCATAGAAATTAACGTGCTGCCGAGCGCGGTGGGTGGGAGCAATGTGATTTCAAAGCTCCCAATCCAAGTTCTCAGGCGATGTAATTTCTAAGGGAATGAAAGGTATTTATTTGACTGAGATGTGGGGAGGGTGTTTTGTGTGAAGTATTCCCATAGAAATTAACGTGCTGCCGAGCGCGGTGGGTGGGAGCAATGTCATTTCAAAGCTCCCAATCCAAGTTCTCAGGCGATGTAATTTCTAAGGGAATGAAAGGTATTTATTTGACTGAGATGTGGGGAGGGTGTTTTGTGTGAAGTATTCCCATAGAAATTAACGTGCTGCCGAGCGCGGTGGGTGGGAGCAATGTCATTTCAAAGCTCCCAATCCACGATCTCAGTCGATGTAATTTCTAAGGGAATGAAAGGTATTTATTTGACTGAGATGTGGGGAGGGTGTTTTGTGTGAAGTATTCCCATAGAAATTAACGTGCTGCCGAGCGCGGTGGGTGGGAGCAATGTGATTTCAAAGCTCCCAATCCAAGTTCTCAGGCGATGTAATTTCTAAGGGAATGAAAGGTATTTATTTGACTGAGATGTGGGGAGGGTGTTTTGTGTGAAGTATTCCCATAGAAATTAACGTGCTGCCGAGCGCGGTGGGTGGGAGCAATGTCATTTCAAAGCTCCCAATCCAAGTTCTCAGGCGATGTAATTTCTAAGGGAATGAAAGGTATTTATTTGACTGAGATGTGGGGAGGGTGTTTTGTGTGAAGTTTTCCCATAGAAATTAACGTGCTGCCGATCGCGGTGGGTGGGAGCAATGTCATTTCAAAGCTCCCAATCCAAGTTCTCAGGCGATGTAATTTCTAAGGGAATGAAAGGTATTTATTTGACTGAGATGTGGGGAGGGTGTTTTGTGTGAAGTATTCCCATAGAAATTAACGTGATGCCGAGCGCGGTGGGAGGGAGTAATGTCATTTCAAAGCTCACAATCCACGATCTCAGTCGATGTAATTTCTAAGGGAATGAAAGGTATTTATTTGACTGAGATGTGGGGAGGGTGTTTTGTGTGAAGTATTCCCATAGAAATTAACGTGCTGCCGAGCGCGGTGGGTGGGAGCAATGTCATTTCAAAGCTCCCAATCCACGATCTCAGTCGATGTAATTTCTAAGGGAATGAAAGGTATTTATTTGACTGCGATGTGGGGAGGGTGTTTTGTGTGAAGTATTCCCATAGAAATTAACGTGCTGCCGAGCGCGGTGGGTGGGAGCAATGTCATTTCAAAGCTCCCAATCCAAGTTCTCAGGCGATGTAATTTCTAAGGGAATGAAAGGTATTTATTTGACTGAGACGTGGGGAGGGTGTTTTGTGTGAAGTATTCCCATAGAAATTAACGTGTTGCCGAGCGCGGTGGGTTGGAGCAATGTCATTTCAAAGCTCCCAATCCAAGTTCTCAGGCGCTGTAATTTCTAAGGGAATGAAAGGTATTTATTTGACTGAGATGTGGGGAGGGTGTTTTGTGTGAAGTATTCCCATAGAAATTAACGTGCTGCCGAGCACGGTGGGTGGGAGCAATGTCATTTCAAAGCTTCCAATCCAAGTTCTCAGGCGATATAATTTCTAAGGTAATGAAAGGTATTTATTTGACTGAGATGTGGGGAGGGTGTTTTGTGTGAAGTATTCCCATAGAAATTAACGTGATGCCGAGCGCGGTGGGAGGGAGCAATGTCATTTCAAAGCTCCCAATCCACGATCTCAGTCGATGTAATTTCTAAGGGAATGAAAGGTATTTATTTGACTGAGATGTGGGGAGGGTGTTTTGTGTGAAGTATTCCCATAGAAATTAACGTGCTGCCGAGCGCGGTGGGTGGGAGCAATGTCATTTCAAAGCTCCCAATCCAAGTTCTCAGGCGATGTAATTTCTAAGGGAATGAAAGGTATTTATTTGACTGAGATGTGGGGAGGGTGTTTTGTGTGAAGTATTCCCATAGAAATTAACGTGCTGCCGAGCGCGGTGGGTGATAGCAATGTCATTTCAAAGCTCCCAATCCACGATCTCAATCGATGTAATTTCTAAGGGAATGAAAGGTATTTATTTGACTGAGATGTGGTGAGGGTGTTTTGTGTGAAGTATTCCCATAGAAATTAACGTGCTGCCGAGCGCGGTGAGTGGGAGCAATGTCATTTCAAAGCTCCCAATCCAAGTTCTCAGGCGATGTAATTTCTAAGGGAATGAAAGGTATTTATTTGACTGAGATGTGGGGAGGGTGTTTTGTGTGAAGTATTCCCATAGAAATTAACGTGATGCCGAGCGCGGTGGGAGGGAGCAATGTCATTTCAAAGCTCACAATCCACGATCTCAGTCGATGTAATTTCTAAGGGAATGAAAGGTATTTATTTGACTGAGATGTGGGGAGGGTGTTTTGTGTGAAGTATTCCCATAGAAATTAACGTGCTGCCGAGCGCGGTGGGTGGGAGCAATGTCATTTCAAAGCTCCCAATCCAAGTTCTCAGGCGATGTAATTTCTAAGGGAATGAAAGGTATTTATTTGACTGAGATGTGGGGAGGGTGTTTTGTGTGAAGTATTCCCATAGAAATTAACGTGCTGCCGAGCGCGGTGGGTGGGAGCAATGTCATTTCAAAGCTCCCAATCCACGATCTCAGTCGATGTAATTTCTAAGGGAATGAAAGGTATTTATTTGACTGAGATGTGGGGAGGGTGTTTTGTGTGAAGTATTCCCTTAGAAATTAACGTGCTGCCGAGCGCGGTGGGTGGGAGCAATGTGATTTCAAAGCTCCCAATCCAAGTTCTCAGGCGATGTAATTTCTAAGGGAATGAAAGGTATTTATTTGACTGAGATGTGGGGAGGGTGTTTTGTGTGAAGTATTCCCATAGAAATTAACGTGCTGCCGAGCGCGGTGGGTTTGAGCAATGTCATTTCAAAGCTCCCAATCCAAGTTCTCAGGCGATGTAATTTCTAAGGGAATGAAAGGTATTTATTTGACTGAGATGTGGGGAGGGTGTTTTGTGTGAAGTATTCCCATAGAAATTAACGTGCTGCCGAGCGCGGTGGGTGGGAGCAAAGTCATTTCAAAGCTCCCAATCCACGATCTCAGTCGATGTAATTTCTAAGGGAATGAAAGGTATTTATTTGACTGAGATGTGGGGAGGGTGTTTTGTGTGAAGTATTCCCATAGAAATTAACGTGCTGCCGAGCGCGGTGGGTGGGAGCAATGTGATTTCAAAGCTCCCAATCCAAGTTCTCAGGCGATGTAATTTCTAAGGGAATGAAAGGTATTTATTTGACTGAGATGTGGGGAGGGTGTTTTGTGTGAAGTATTCCCATAGAAATTAACGTGCTGCCGAGCGCGGTGGGTGGGAGCAATGTCATTTCAAAGCTCCCAATCCAAGTTCTCAGGCGATGTAATTTCTAAGGGAATGAAAGGTATTTATTTGACTGAGATGTGGGGAGGGTGTTTTGTGTGAAGTTTTCCCATAGAAATTAACGTGCTGCCGAGCGCGGTGGGTGGGAGCAATGTCATTTCAAAGCTCCCAATCCAAGTTCTCAGGCGATGTAATTTCTAAGGGAATGAAAGGTATTTATTTGACTGAGATGTGGGGAGGGTGTTTTGTGTGAAGTATTCCCATAGAAATTAACGTGATGCCGAGCGCGGTGGGAGGGAGCAATGTCATTTCAAAGCTCCCAATCCACGATCTCAGTCGATGTAATTTCTAAGGGAATGAAAGGTATTTATTTGACTGAGATGTGGGGAGGGTGTTTTGTGTGAAGTATTCCCATAGAAATTAACGTGCTGCCGAGCGCGGTGGGTGGGAGCAATGTCATTTCAAAGCTCCCAATCCAAGTTCTCAGGCGATGTAATTTCTAAGGGAATGAAAGGTATTTATTTGACTGAGATGTGGGGAGGGTGTTTTGTGTGAAGTATTCCCATAGAAATTAACGTGCTGCCGAGCGCGGTGGGTGATAGCAATGTCATTTCAAAGCTCCCAATCCACGATCTCAATCGATGTAATTTCTAAGGGAATGAAAGGTATTTATTTGACTGAGATGTGGTGAGGGTGTTTTGTGTGAAGTATTCCCATAGAAATTAACGTGCTGCCGAGCGCGGTGAGTGGGAGCAATGTCATTTCAAAGCTCCCAATCCAAGTTCTCAGGCGATGTAATTTCTAAGGGAATGAAAGGTATTTATTTGACTGAGATGTGGGGAGGGTGTTTTGTGTGAAGTATTCCCATAGAAATTAACGTGATGCCGAGCGCGGTGGGAGGGAGCAATGTCATTTCAAAGCTCACAATCCACGATCTCAGTCGATGTAATTTCTAAGGGAATGAAAGGTATTTATTTGACTGAGATGTGGGGAGGGTGTTTTGTGTGAAGTATTCCCATAGAAATTAACGTGCTGCCGAGCGCGGTGGGTGGGAGCAATGTCATTTCAAAGCTCCCAATCCAAGTTCTCAGGCGATGTAATTTCTAAGGGAATGAAAGGTATTTATTTGACTGAGATGTGGGGAGGGTGTTTTGTGTGAAGTATTCCCATAGAAATTAACGTGCTGCCGAGCGCGGTGGGTGGGAGCAATGTCATTTCAAAGCTCCCAATCCACGATCTCAGTCGATGTAATTTCTAAGGGAATGAAAGGTATTTATTTGACTGAGATGTGGGGAGGGTGTTTTGTGTGAAGTATTCCCTTAGAAATTAACGTGCTGCCGAGCGCGGTGGGTGGGAGCAATGTGATTTCAAAGCTCCCAATCCAAGTTCTCAGGCGATGTAATTTCTAAGGGAATGAAAGGTATTTATTTGACTGAGATGTGGGGAGGGTGTTTTGTGTGAAGTATTCCCATAGAAATTAACGTGCTGCCGAGCGCGGTGGGTGGGAGCAATGTCATTTCAAAGCTCCCAATCCAAGTTCTCAGGCGATGTAATTTCTAAGGGAATGAAAGGTATTTATTTGACTGAGATGTGGGGAGGGTGTTTTGTGTGAAGTATTCCCATAGAAATTAACGTGCTGCCGAGCGCGGTGGGTGGGAGCAAAGTCATTTCAAAGCTCCCAATCCACGATCTCAGTCGATGTAATTTCTAAGGGAATGAAAGGTATTTATTTGACTGAGATGTGGGGAGGGTGTTTTGTGTGAAGTATTCCCATAGAAATTAACGTGCTGCCGAGCGCGGTGGGTGGGAGCAATGTGATTTCAAAGCTCCCAATCCAAGTTCTCAGGCGATGTAATTTCTAAGGGAATGAAAGGTATTTATTTGACTGAGATGTGGGGAGGGTGTTTTGTGTGAAGTATTCCCATAGAAATTAACGTGCTGCCGAGCGCGGTGGGTGGGAGCAATGTCATTTCAAAGCTCCCAATCCAAGTTCTCAGGCGATGTAATTTCTAAGGGAATGAAAGGTATTTATTTGACTGAGATGTGGGGAGGGTGTTTTGTGTGAAGTTTTCCCATAGAAATTAACGTGCTGCCGAGCGCGGTGGGTGGGAGCAATGTCATTTCAAAGCTCCCAATCCAAGTTCTCAGGCGATGTAATTTCTAAGGGAATGAAAGGTATTTATTTGACTGAGATGTGGGGAGGGTGTTTTGTGTGAAGTATTCCCATAGAAATTAACGTGATGCCGAGCGCGGTGGGAGGGAGCAATGTCATTTCAAAGCTCCCAATCCACGATCTCAGTCGATGTAATTTCTAAGGGAATGAAAGGTATTTATTTGACTGAGATGTGGGGAGGGTGTTTTGTGTGAAGTATTCCCATAGAAATTAACGTGCTGCCGAGCGCGGTGGGTGGGAGCAATGTCATTTCAAAGCTCCCAATCCAAGTTCTCAGGCGATGTAATTTCTAAGGGAATGAAAGGTATTTATTTGACTGAGATGTGGGGAGGGTGTTTTGTGTGAAGTATTCCCATAGAAATTAACGTGCTGCCGAGCGCGGTGGGTGATAGCAATGTCATTTCAAAGCTCCCAATCCACGATCTCAATCGATGTAATTTCTAAGGGAATGAAAGGTATTTATTTGACTGAGATGTGGTGAGGGTGTTTTGTGTGAAGTATTCCCATAGAAATTAACGTGCTGCCGAGCGCGGTGAGTGGGAGCAATGTCATTTCAAAGCTCCCAATCCAAGTTCTCAGGCGATGTAATTTCTAAGGGAATGAAAGGTATTTATTTGACTGAGATGTGGGGAGGGTGTTTTGTGTGAAGTATTCCCATAGAAATTAACGTGATGCCGAGCGCGGTGGGAGGGAGCAATGTCATTTCAAAGCTCACAATCCACGATCTCAGTCGATGTAATTTCTAAGGGAATGAAAGGTATTTATTTGACTGAGATGTGGGGAGGGTGTTTTGTGTGAAGTATTCCCATAGAAATTAACGTGCTGCCGAGCGCGGTGGGTGGGAGCAATGTCATTTCAAAGCTCCCAATCCAAGTTCTCAGGCGATGTAATTTCTAAGGGAATGAAAGGTATTTATTTGACTGAGATGTGGGGAGGGTGTTTTGTGTGAAGTATTCCCATAGAAATTAACGTGCTGCCGAGCGCGGTGGGTGGGAGCAATGTCATTTCAAAGCTCCCAATCCACGATCTCAGTCGATGTAATTTCTAAGGGAATGAAAGGTATTTATTTGACTGAGATGTGGGGAGGGTGTTTTGTGTGAAGTATTCCCTTAGAAATTAACGTGCTGCCGAGCGCGGTGGGTGGGAGCAATGTGATTTCAAAGCTCCCAATCCAAGTTCTCAGGCGATGTAATTTCTAAGGGAATGAAAGGTATTTATTTGACTGAGATGTGGGGAGGGTGTTTTGTGTGAAGTATTCCCATAGAAATTAACGTGCTGCCGAGCGCGGTGGGTGGGAGCAATGTCATTTCAAAGCTCCCAATCCAAGTTCTCAGGCGATGTAATTTCTAAGGGAATGAAAGGTATTTATTTGACTGAGATGTGGGGAGGGTGTTTTGTGTGAAGTATTCCCATAGAAATTAACGTGCTGCCGAGCGCGGTGGGTGGGAGCAAAGTCATTTCAAAGCTCCCAATCCACGATCTCAGTCGATGTAATTTCTAAGGGAATGAAAGGTATTTATTTGACTGAGATGTGGGGAGGGTGTTTTGTGTGAAGTATTCCCATAGAAATTAACGTGCTGCCGAGCGCGGTGGGTGGGAGCAATGTGATTTCAAAGCTCCCAATCCAAGTTCTCAGGCGATGTAATTTCTAAGGGAATGAAAGGTATTTATTTGACTGAGATGTGGGGAGGGTGTTTTGTGTGAAGTATTCCCATAGAAATTAACGTGCTGCCGAGCGCGGTGGGTGGGAGCAATGTCATTTCAAAGCTCCCAATCCAAGTTCTCAGGCGATGTAATTTCTAAGGGAATGAAAGGTATTTATTTGACTGAGATGTGGGGAGGGTGTTTTGTGTGAAGTTTTCCCATAGAAATTAACGTGCTGCCGAGCGCGGTGGGTGGGAGCAATGTCATTTCAAAGCTCCCAATCCAAGTTCTCAGGCGATGTAATTTCTAAGGGAATGAAAGGTATTTATTTGACTGAGATGTGGGGAGGGTGTTTTGTGTGAAGTATTCCCATAGAAATTAACGTGATGCCGAGCGCGGTGGGAGGGAGCAATGTCATTTCAAATCTCCCAATCCACGATCTCAGTCGATGTAATTTCTAAGGGAATGAAAGGTATTTATTTGACTGAGATGTGGGGAGGGTGTTTTGTGTGAAGTATTCCCATAGAAATTAACGTGCTGCCGAGCGCGGTGGGTGGGAGCAATGTCATTTCAAAGCTCCCAATCCAAGTTCTCAGGCGATGTAATTTCTAAGGGAATGAAAGGTATTTATTTGACTGAGATGTGGGGAGGGTGTTTTGTGTGAAGTATTCCCATAGAAATTAACGTGCTGCCGAGCGCGGTGGGTGATAGCAATGTCATTTCAAAGCTCCCAATCCACGATCTCAATCGATGTAATTTCTAAGGGAATGAAAGGTATTTATTTGACTGAGATGTGGGGAGGGTGTTTTGTGTGAAGTATTCCCATAGAAATTAACGTGCTGCCGAGCGCGGTGAGTGGGAGCAATGTCATTTCAAAGCTCCCAATCCAAGTTCTCAGGCGATGTAATTTCTAAGGGAATGAAAGGTATTTATTTGACTGAGATGTGGGGAGGGTGTTTTGTGTGAAGTATTCCCATAGAAATTAACGTGCTGCCGAGCGCGGTGGGTGGGAGCAATGTGATTTCAAAGCTCCCAATCCAAGTTCTCAGGCGATGTAATTTCTAAGGGAATGAAAGGTATTTATTTGACTGCGATGTGGGGAGGGTGTTTTGTGTGAAGTATTCCCATAGAAATTAACGTGCTGCCGAGCGCGGTGGGTGGGAGCAATGTCATTTCAAAGCTCCCAATCCAAGTTCTCAGGCGATGTAATTTCTAATTGAATGAAAGGTATTTATTTGACTGAGATGTGGGGAGGGTGTTTTGTGTGAAGTTTTCCCATAGAAATTAACGTGCTGCCGAGCGCGGTGGGTGGGAGCAATGTCATTTCAAAGCTCCCAATCCAAGTTCTCAGGCGATGTAATTTCTAAGGGAATGAAAGGTATTTATTTGACTGAGATGTGGGGAGGGTGTTTTGTGTGAAGTATTCCCATAGAAATTAACGTGATGCCGAGCGCGGTGGGAGGGAGCAATGTCATTTCAAAGCTCACAATCCACGATCTCAGTCGATGTAATTTCTAAGGGAATGAAAGGTATTTATTTGACTGAGATGTGGGGAGGGTGTTTTGTGTGAAGGATTCCCATAGAAATTAACGTGCTGCCGAGCCCGGTGGGTGGGAGCAATGTCATTTCAAAGCTCCCAATCCAAGTTCTCAGGCGATGTAATTTCTAATGGAATGAAAGGTATTTATTTGACTGAGATGTGGGGAGGGTGTTTTGTGTGAAGTATTCCCATAGAAATTAACGTGCTGCCGAGCGCGGTGGGTGGGAGCAATGTGATTTCAAAGCTCCCAATCCAAGTTCTCAGGCGATGTAATTTCTAAGGGAATGAAAGGTATTTATTTGACTGAGATGTGGGGAGGGTGTTTTGTGTGAAGTTTTCACATAGAAATTAACGTGCTGCCGAGCGCGGTGGGTGGGAGCAATGTCATTTCAAAGCTCCCAATCCAAGTTCTCAGGCGATGTAATTTCTAAGGGAATGAAAGGTATTTATTTGACTGAGATGTGGGGAGGGTGTTTTGTGTGAAGTATTCCCATAGAAATTAACGTGATGCCGAGCGCGGTGGGAGGGAGCAATGTCATTTCAAAGCTCACAATCCACGATCTCAGTCGATGTAATTTCTAAGGGAATGAAAGGTATTTATTTGACTGAGATGTGGGGAGGGTGTTTTGTGTGAAGTATTCCCATAGAAATTAACGTGCTGCCGAGCGCGGTGGGTGGGAGCAATGTCATTTCAAAGCTCCCAATCCAAGTTCTCAGGCGATGTAATTTCTAAGGGAATGAAAGGTATTTATTTGACTGAGATGTGGGGAGGGTGTTTTGTGTGAAGTATTCCCATAGAAATTAACGTGCTGCCGAGCGCGGTGGGTGGGAGCAATGTCATTTCAAAGCTCCCAATCCACGATCTCAGTCGATGTAATTTCTAAGGGAATGAAAGGTATTTATTTGACTGAGATGTGGGGAGGGTGTTTTGTGTGAAGTATTCCCATAGAAATTAACGTGCTGCCGAGCGCGGTGGGTGGGAGCAATGTGATTTCAAAGCTCCCAATCCAAGTTCTCAGGCGATGTAATTTCTAAGGGAATGAAAGGTATTTATTTGACTGAGATGTGGGGAGGGTGTTTTGTGTGAAGTATTCCCATAGAAATTAACGTGCTGCCGAGCGCGGTGGGTGGGAGCAATGTCATTTCAAAGCTCCCAATCCAAGTTCTCAGGCGATGTAATTTCTAAGGGAATGAAAGGTATTTATTTGACTGAGATGTGGGGAGGGTGTTTTGTGTGAAGTATTCCCATAGAAATTAACGTGCTGCCGAGCGCGGTGGGTGGGAGCAATGTCATTTCAAAGCTCCCAATCCACGATCTCAGTCGATGTAATTTCTAAGGGAATGAAAGGTATTTATTTGACTGAGATGTGGGGAGGGTGTTTTGTGTGAAGTATTCCCATAGAAATTAACGTGCTGCCGAGCGCGGTGGGTGGGAGCAATGTGATTTCAAAGCTCCCAATCCAAGTTCTCAGGCGATGTAATTTCTAAGGGAATGAAAGGTATTTATTTGACTGAGATGTGGGGAGGGTGTTTTGTGTGAAGTATTCCCATAGAAATTAACGTGCTGCCGAGCGCGGTGGGTGGGAGCAATGTCATTTCAAAGCTCCCAATCCAAGTTCTCAGGCGATGTAATTTCTAAGGGAATGAAAGGTATTTATTTGACTGAGATGTGGGGAGGGTGTTTTGTGTGAAGTTTTCCCATAGAAATTAACGTGCTGCCGATCGCGGTGGGTGGGAGCAATGTCATTTCAAAGCTCCCAATCCAAGTTCTCAGGCGATGTAATTTCTAAGGGAATGAAAGGTATTTATTTGACTGAGATGTGGGGAGGGTGTTTTGTGTGAAGTATTCCCATAGAAATTAACGTGATGCCGAGCGCGGTGGGAGGGAGTAATGTCATTTCAAAGCTCACAATCCACGATCTCAGTCGATGTAATTTCTAAGGGAATGAAAGGTATTTATTTGACTGAGATGTGGGGAGGGTGTTTTGTGTGAAGTATTCCCATAGAAATTAACGTGCTGCCGAGCGCGGTGGGTGGGAGCAATGTCATTTCAAAGCTCCCAATCCACGATCTCAGTCGATGTAATTTCTAAGGGAATGAAAGGTATTTATTTGACTGCGATGTGGGGAGGGTGTTTTGTGTGAAGTATTCCCATAGAAATTAACGTGCTGCCGAGCGCGGTGGGTGGGAGCAATGTCATTTCAAAGCTCCCAATCCAAGTTCTCAGGCGATGTAATTTCTAAGGGAATGAAAGGTATTTATTTGACTGAGACGTGGGGAGGGTGTTTTGTGTGAAGTATTCCCATAGAAATTAACGTGTTGCCGAGCGCGGTGGGTTGGAGCAATGTCATTTCAAAGCTCCCAATCCAAGTTCTCAGGCGCTGTAATTTCTAAGGGAATGAAAGGTATTTATTTGACTGAGATGTGGGGAGGGTGTTTTGTGTGAAGTATTCCCATAGAAATTAACGTGCTGCCGAGCACGGTGGGTGGGAGCAATGTCATTCAAAGCTTCCAATCCAAGTTCTCAGGCGATATAATTTCTAAGGTAATGAAAGGTATTTATTTGACTGAGATGTGGGGAGGGTGTTTTGTGTGAAGTATTCCCATAGAAATTAACGTGATGCCGAGCGCGGTGGGAGGGAGCAATGTCATTTCAAAGCTCCCAATCCACGATCTCAGTCGATGTAATTTCTAAGGGAATGAAAGGTATTTATTTGACTGAGATGTGGGGAGGGTGTTTTGTGTGAAGTATTCCCATAGAAATTAACGTGCTGCCGAGCGCGGTGGGTGGGAGCAATGTCATTTCAAAGCTCCCAATCCAAGTTCTCAGGCGATGTAATTTCTAAGGGAATGAAAGGTATTTATTTGACTGAGATGTGGGGAGGGTGTTTTGTGTGAAGTATTCCCATAGAAATTAACGTGCTGCCGAGCGCGGTGGGTGGGAGCAATGTCATTTCAAAGCTCCCAATCCAAGTTCTCAGGCGATGTAATTTCTAATTGAATGAAAGGTATTTATTTGACTGAGATGTGGGGAGGGTGTTTTGTGTGAAGTTTTCCCATAGAAATTAACGTGCTGCCGAGCGCGGTGGGTGGGAGCAATGTCATTTCAAAGCTCCCAATCCAAGTTCTCAGGCGATGTAATTTCTAAGGGAATGAAAGGTATTTATTTGACTGAGATGTGGGGAGGGTGTTTTGTGTGAAGTATTCCATAGAAATTAACGTGATGCCGAGCGCGGTGGGATTTCAAAGCTCCCAATCCAAGTTCTCAGGCGATGTAATTTCTAAGGGAATGAAAGGTATTTTTTTGACTGAGATGTGGGGAGGGTGTTTTGTGTGAAGTATTGCCATAGAAATTAACGTGCTGCCGAGCGTGGTGGGTGGGTGCAATGTCATTTCAAAGCTCCCAATCCAAGTTCTCAGGCGATGTAATTTCTAAGGGAATGAAAGGTATTTATTTGACAGAGATGTGGGGAGGGTGTTTTGTGTGAAGTATTCCCATAGAAATTAACGTGCTGCCGAGCGCTGTGGGTGGGAGCAATGTCATTTCAAAGCTCCCAATCCAAGTTTTCAGGCGATGTAATTTCTAAGTGAATGAAAGGTATTTATTTGACTGAGATGTGGGGAGGGTGTTTTGTGTGAAGTATTCCCATAGAAATTAACGTGCTGCCGAGCGCGGTGGGTGGGAGCAATGTCATTTCAAAGCTCCCAATCCAAGTTCTCAGGCGATGTAATTTCTAAGGGAATAAAAGGTATTTATTTGACTGAGACGTGGGGAGGGTGTTTTGTGTGAAGTATTCCCATAGAAATTAACGTGCTGCCGAGCGCGTTGGGTGGGAGCAATATCATTTCAAAGCTCCCAATCCAAGTTCTCAGGCGATGTAATTTCTAAGGGAATGAAAGGTATTTATTTGACTGAGGGGAGGGTGTTTTGTGTGAAGTATTCCCATAGAAATTAACGTCCTGCCGAACGCGGTGGGTTGGAGCAATGTCATTTCAAAGCTCCCAATCCAAGTTCTCAGGCGATGTAATTTCTAAGGGAATGAAAGGTAAATATTTGACTGTGGGGAGGGTGTTTTGTGTGAAGTAATCCCATAGAAATTAACGTGCTGCCGAGCGCGGTGGGTGGGAGCAATGTCATTTCAAAGCTCCCAATCCAAGTTCTCAGGCGATGTAATTTCTAAGGGAATGAAAGGTATTTATTTGACTGAGATGTTGGGAGGGTGTTTTGTGTGAAGTATTGCGATAGAAATTAACGTGCTGCCGAGCGCGGTGGGTGGGAGCAATGTCATTTCAAAGCTCCCAATCCAAGTTCTCAGGCGATGTAATTTCTAAGGGAATGAAAGGTATTTATTTAATTGAGATGTGGGGAGGGTGTTTTGTGTGAAGTATACCCATAGAAATTAACGTGCTGCCGAGCGCGGTGGGTGGGAGCAATGTCATTTCAAAGCTCCCAATCCAAGTTCTCAAGCGATGTAATTTCTAAGGGAATGAAAGGTATTTATTTGACTGAGATGTGGGGAGGGTGTTTTGTGTGAAGTATTCCCATAGAAATTAACGTGCTGCCGAGCGCGGTGGGGGGGAGCAATGTCATTTCAAAGCTCCCAATCCAAGATCTCAGGCGATGTAATTTCTAAGGGAATGAAAGGTATTTATTTGACTGAGATGTGGGGAGGGTGTTTTGTGTGAAGTATTCCCATAGAAATTAACGTGCTGCCGAGCGCGTCGGGTGGGAGCAATGTCATTTCAAAGGTCCCAATCCAAGTTCTCCGGCGATGTAATTTCTAAGGGAATGAAAGGTATTTCTTTGACTGAGGGGCGGGTGTTTTGTGTGAAGTATTCCCATAGAAATTAACGTGCTGCCGAGCGCGGTGGGTGGGAGCAATGTCATTTCAAAGCTCTCAATCCAAGTTCTCAGGCGATGTAATTTCTAAGGGAATAAAAGGTATTTATTTGACTGAGATGTGGTTAGGGTGTTTTGTGTGAAGTATTCCCATAGAAATTAACGTCCTGCCGAGCGCGGTGGGTGGGAGCAATGTCATTTCAAAGCTCCCAATCCAAGTTCTCAGGCGATGTAATTTCTAAGGGAATGAAAGGTATTTATTTGACTAAGATGTTGGGAGGGTGTTTTGTGTGAAGTATTGCCATAGAAATTATCGTGCTGCCGAGCGCGGTGGGTGGGAGCAATGTCATTTCAAAGCTCCCAATCCAAGTTCTCAGGCGATGTAATTTCTAAGGGAATGAAAGGTATTTATTTGACTGAGAAGTTGGGAGGGTGTTTTGTGTGAAGTATTGCCATAGAAATTAACGTGCTGCCGAGCGCGGTGGGTGGGAGCAATGACATTTCAAAGCTCCCAATCCAAGTTCTCAGGCGATGTAATTTCTAAGGGAATGAAAGGTATTTATTTGACTGAGATGTGGGGAGGGTGTTTTGTGTGAAGTATTGCCATAGAAATTAACGTGCTGCCGAGCGTGGTGGGTGGGTGCAATGTCATTTCAAAGCTCCCAATCCAAGTTCTCAGGCGATGTAATTTCTAAGGGAATGAAAGGTATTTATTTGACAGAGATGTGGGGAGGGTGTTTTGTGTGAAGTATTCCCATAGAAATTAACGTGATGCCGAGCGCGGTGGGAGGGAGCAATGTCATTTCAAAGCTCCCAATCCACGATCTCAGTCGATGTAATTTCTAAGGGAATGAAAGGTATTTATTTGACTGAGATATGGGGAGGGTGTTTTGTGTGAAGTATTCCCATAGAAATTAACGTGCTGCCGAGCGCGGTGGGTGGGAGCAATGTCATTTCAAAGCTCCCAATCCAAGTTCTCAAGCGATGTAATTTCTAAGGGAATGAAAGGTATTTATTTGACTGAGATGTGGGGAGGGTGTTTTGTGTGAAGTATTCCCATAGAAATTAACGTGCTGCCGAGCGCGGTGGGTGGGAGCAATGTCATTTCAAAGCTCCCAATCCAAGATCTCAGGCGATGTAATTTCTAAGGGAATGAAAGGTATTTATTTGACTGAGATGTGGGGAGGGTGTTTTGTGTGAAGTATTCCCATAGAAATTAACGTGCTGCCGAGCGCGGTGGGTGGGAGCAATGTCATTTCAAAGGTCCCAATCCAAGTTCTCCGGCGATGTAATTTCTAAGGGAATGAAAGGTATTTATTTGACTGAGGGGCGGGTGTTTTGTGTGAAGTATTCCCATAGAAATTAACGTCCTGCCGAGCGCGGTGGGTTGGAGCAATGTCATTTCAAAGCTCCCAATCCAAGTTCTCAGGCGATGTAATTTCTAAGGGAATGAAAGGTATTTATTTGACTGAGATGATGGGAGGGTGTTTTGTGTGAAGTATTCCCATAGAAATTAACGTGCTGCCGAGCGCGGTGGGTGGGAGCAATGTCATTTCAAAGCTCTCAATCCAAGTTCTCAGGCGATGTAATTTCTAAGGGAATAAAAGGTATTTATTTGACTGAGATGTGGTTAGGGTGTTTTGTGTGAAGTATTCCCATAGAAATTAACGTCCTGCCGAGCGCGGTGGGTGGGAGCAATGTCATTTCAAAGCTCCCAATCCAAGTTCTCAGGCGATGTAATTTCTAAGGGAATGAAAGGTATTTATTTGACTAAGATGTTGGGAGGGTGTTTTGTGTGAAGTATTGCCATAGAAATTATCGTGCTGCCGAGCGCAGTGGGTGGGAGCAATGTCATTTCAAAGCTCCCAATCCAAGTTCTCAGGCGATGTAATTTCTAAGGGAATGAAAGGTATTTATTTGACTGAGAAGTTGGGAGGGTGTTTTGTGTGAAGTATTGCCATAGAAATTAACGTGCTGCCGAGCGCGGTGGGTGGGAGCAATGTCATTTCAAAGCTCCCAATCCAAGTTCTCAGGCGATGTAATTTCTAAGGGAATGAAAGGTATTTATTTGACTGAGATGTGGGGAGGGTGTTTTGTGTGAAGTATTGCCATAGAAATTAACGTGCTGCCGAGCGTGGTGGGTGGGTGCAATGTCATTTCAAAGCTCCCAATCCAAGTTCTCAGGCGATGTAATTTCTAAGGGAATGAAAGGTATTTATTTGACAGAGATGTGGGGAGGGTGTTTTGTGTGAAGTATTCCCATAGAAATTAACGTGATGCCGAGCGCGGTGGGAGGGAGCAATGTCATTTCAAAGCTCCCAATCCACGATCTCAGTCGATGTAATTTCTAAGGGAATGAAAGGTATTTATTTGACTGAGATATGGGGAGGGTGTTTTGTGTGAAGTATTCCCATAGAAATTAACGTGCTGCCGAGCGCGGTGGGTGGGAGCAATGTCATTTCAAAGCTCCCAATCCAAGTTCTCAGGCGATGTAATTTCTAAGGGAATGAAAGGTATTTATTTGACTGAGATGTGGGGAGGGTGTTTTGTGTGAAGTATTCCCATAGAAATTAACGTGCTGCCGAGCGCGGTGGGTGGGAGCAATGTCATTTCAAAGCTCCCAATCCACGATCTCAGTCGATGTAATTTCTAAGGGAATGAAAGGTATTTATTTGACTGAGATGTGGGGAGGGTGTTTTGTGTGAAGTATTCCCATAGAAATTAACGTGCTGCCGAGCGCGGTGGGTGGGAGCAATGTCATTTCAAAGCTCCCAATCCAAGTTCTCAGGCGATGTAATTTCTAAGGGAATGAAAGGTATTTATTTGACTGAGATGTGGGGAGGGTGTTTTGTGTGAAGTATTCCCTTAGAAATTAACGTGCTGCCGAGCGCGGTGATTGAGAGCAATGTCATTTCAAAGCTCCCAATCCAAGTTCTCAGGCGATGTAATTTCTAAGGGAATGAAAGGTATTTATTTGACTGAAATGTGGGGAGGGTGTTTTGTGTGAAGTATTCCCATAGAAATTAACGTGCTGCCGAGCGCGGTGGGTGAGAGCTATGTCATTTCAAAGCTCCCAATCCACGATCTCAGTCGATGTAATTTCTAAGGGAATGAAAGGTATTTATTTGACTGAGATGTGGGGAGGGTGTTTTGTGTGAAGTATTCCCATAGAAATTAACGTGCTGCCGAGCGCGGTGGGTGGGAGCAATGTCATTTCAAAGCTCCCAATCCAAGTTCTCAGGCGATGTAATTTCTAAGGGAATGAAAGGTAATTATTTGACTGAGATGTGGGGAGGGTGTTTTGTGTGAAGTATTCCCATAGAAATTAACGTGCTTCCGAGCGTGGTGGGTGGGAGCAATGTCATTTCAAAGCTCCCAATCCAAGTTCTCAGGCGATGTAATTTCTAAGGGAATGAAAGGTATTTATTTAAATGAGATGTGGGGAGGGTGTTTTGTGTGAAGTATTCCCATAGAAATTAACGTGCTGCCGAGCGCGGTGGGTTGGAGCAATGTCATTTCAAAGCTCCCAATCCAAGTTCTCAGGCGCTGTAATTTCTAAGGGAATGAAAGGTATTTATTTGACTGAGATGTGGGGAGGGTGTTTTGTGTGAAGTATTCCCATAGAAATTAACGTGCTGCCGAGCGCGGTGGGTGGGAGCAATGTCATTTCAAAGCTCCCAATCCAAGTTTTCAGGCGATGTAATTTCTAAGGGAATGAAAGGTATTTATTTGACTGAGATGTGGGGAGGGTGTTTTGTGTGAAGTATTGCCATAGAAATTAACGTGCTGCCGAGCGCGGTGGGTGGGAGCAATGTCATTTCAAAGCTCCCAATCCAAGTTCTCAGGCGATGTAATTTCTAAGGGAATGAAAGGTATTTATTTGACTGAGATGTGGGGAGGGTGTTTTGTGTGAAGTATTGCCATAGAAATTAACGTGCTGCCGAGCGTGGTGGGTGGGTGCAATGTCATTTCAAAGCTCCCAATCCAAGTTCTCAGGCGATGTAATTTCTAAGGGAATGAAAGGTATTTATTTGACAGAGATGTGGGGAGGGTGTTTTGTGTGAAGTATTCCCATAGAAATTAACGTGATGCCGAGCGCGGTGGGAGGGAGCAATGTCATTTCAAAGCTCCCAATCCACGATCTCAGTCGATGTAATTTCTAAGGGAATGAAAGGTATTTATTTGACTGAGATGTGGGGAGGGTGTTTTGTGTGAAGTATTCCCATAGAAATTAACGTGCTGCCGAGCGCGGTGGGTGGGAGCAATGTCATTTCAAAGCTCCCAATCCAAGTTCTCAGGCGATGTAATTTCTAAGGGAATGAAAGGTATTTATTTGACTGAGATGTGGGGAGGGTGTTTTGTGTGAAGTTTTCCCATAGAAATTAACGTGCTGCCGAGCGCGGTGGGTGGGAGCAATGTCATTTCAAAGCTCCCAATCCAAGTTCTCAGGCGATGTAATTTCTAAGGGAATGAAAGGTATTTATTTGACTGAGATGTGGGGAGGGTGTTTTGTGTGAAGTATTCCCATAGAAATTAACGTGATGCCGAGCGCGGTGGGAGGGAGCAATGTCATTTCAAAGCTCCCAATCCACGATCTCAGTCAATGTAATTTCTAAGGGAATGAAAGGTATTTATTTGACTGAGATGTGGGGAGGGTGTTTTGTGTGAAGTATTCCCATAGAAATTAACGTGCTTCCGAGCGTGGTGGGTGGGAGCAATGTCATTTCAAAGCTCCCAATCCAAGTTCTCAGGCGATGTAATTTCTAAGGGAATGAAAGGTATTTATTTAAATGAGATGTGGGGAGGGTGTTTTGTGTGAAGTATTCCCATAGAATTTAACGTGCTGCCGAGCGCGGTGGGTTGGAGCAATGTCATTTCAAAGCTCCCAATCCAAGTTCTCAGGCGCTGTAATTTCTAAGGGAATGAAAGGTATTTATTTGACTGAGATGTGGGGAGGGTGTTTTGTGTGAAGTATTCCCATAGAAATTAACGTGCTGCCGAGCGCGGTGGGTGGGAGCAATGTCATTTCAAAGCTCCCAATCCAAGTTTTCAGGCGATGTAATTTCTAAGGGAATGAAAGGTATTTATTTGACTGAGATGTGGGGAGGGTGTTTTGTGTGAAGTATTCCCATAGAAATTAACGTGCTGCCGAGCGCGGTGGGTGGGAGCAATGTCATTTCAAAGCTCCCAATCCAAGTTTTCAGGCGATGTAATTTCTAAGGGAATGAAAGGTATTTATTTGACTGAGATGTGGGGAGGGTGTTTTGTGTGAAGTATTGCCATAGAAATTAACGTGCTGCCGAGCGTGGTGGGTGGGTGCAATGTCATTTCAAAGCTCCCAATCCAAGTTCTCAGGCGATGTAATTTCTAAGGGAATGAAAGGTATTTATTTGAATGAGATGTGGGGAGGGTGTTTTGTGTGAAGTATTCCCATAGAAATTAACGTGATGCCGAGCGCGGTGGGAGGGAGCAATGTCATTTCAAAGCTCCCAATCCACGATCTCAGTCGATGTAATTTCTAAGGGAATGAAAGGTATTTATTTGACTGAGATGTGGGGAGGGTGTTTTGTGTGAAGTATTCCCATAGAAATTAACGTGCTGCCGAGCGCGGTGGGTGGGAGCAATGTCATTTCAAAGCTCCCAATCCAAGTTCTCAGGCGATGTAATTTCTAAGGGAATGAAAGGTATTTATTTGACTGAGATGTGGGGAGGGTGTTTTGTGTGAAGTATTCCCATAGAAATTAACGTGCTGCCGAGCGCGGTGGGTGGGAGCAATGTCATTTCAAAGCTCCCAATCCACGATCTCAGTCGATGTAATTTCTAAGGGAATGAAAGGTATTTATTTGACTGAGATGTGGGGAGGGTGTTTTGTGTGAAGTATTCCCATAGAAATTAACGTGCTGCCGAGCGCGGTGGGTGGGAGCAATGTCATTTCAAAGCTCCCAATCCAAGTTCTCAGGCGATGTAATTTCTAAGGGAATGAAAGGTATTTATTTGACTGAGATGTGGGGAGGGTGTTTTGTGTGAAGTATTCCCTTAGAAATTAACGTGCTGCCGAGCGCGGTGATTGAGAGCAATGTCATTTCAAAGCTCCCAATCCAAGTTCTCAGGCGATGTAATTTCTAAGGGAATGAAAGGTAATTATTTGACTGAGATGTCTGGAGGGTGTTTTGTGTGAAGTATTCCCATAGAAATTACCGTGCTGCCGAGCGCGGTGAGTGGGAGCAAAGTCATTTCAAAGCTCCCAATCCAAGTTCTCAGGCGATGTAATTTCTAAGGGAATGAAAGGTATTTATTTGACTGAGATGTGGGGAGGGTGTTTTGTGTGAAGTATTCCCATAGAAATTAACGTGATGCCGAGCGCGGTGGGAGGGAGCAATGTCATTTCAAAGCTCCCAATCCACGATCTCAGTCGATGTAATTTCTAAGGGAATGAAAGGTATTTATTTGACTTACATGTGGGGAGGGTGTTTTGTGTGAAGTATTCCCATAGAAATTAACGTGCTGCCGAGCGCGGTGGGTGGGAGCAATGTCATTTCAAAGCTCCCAATCCAAGTTTTCAGGCGATGTAATTTCTAAGGGAATGAAAGGTATTTATTTGACTGAGATGTGGGGAGGGTGTTTTGTGTGAAGTATTCCCATAGAAATTAACGTGCTGCCGAGCGCGGTGGGTGGGAGCAATGTCCTTTCAAAGCTCCCAATCCAAGTTCTCAGGCGATGTAATTTCTAAGGGAATGAAAGGTATTTATTTGACTGAGATGTGGGGAGGGTGTTTTGTGTGAAGTATTGCCATAGAAATTAACGTGCTGCCGAGCATGGTGGGTGGGTGCAATGTCATTTCAAAGCTCCCAATCCAAGTTCTCAGGCGATGTAATTTCTAAGGGAATGAAAGGTATTTATTTGACAGAGATGTGGGGAGGGTGTTTTGTGTGAAGTATTCCCATAGAAATTAACGTGATGCCGAGCGCGGTGGGAGGGAGCAATGTCATTTCAAAGCTCCCAATCCACGATCTCAGTCGATGTAATTTCTAAGGGAATGAAAGGTATTTATTTGACTGAGATGTGGGGAGGGTGTTTTGTGTGAAGTATTCCCATAGAAATTAACGTGCTGCCGAGCGCGGTGGGTGGGAGCAATGTCATTTCAAAGCTCCCAATCCAAGTTCTCAGGCGATGTAATTTCTAAGGGAATGAAAGGTATTTATTTGACTGAGATGTGGGGAGGGTGTTTTGTGTGAAGTATTCCCATAGAAATTAACGTGCTGCCGAGCGCGGTGGGTGGGAGCAATGTCATTTCAAAGCTCCCAATCCACGATCTCAGTCGATGTAATTTCTAAGGGAATGAAAGGTATTTATTTGACTGAGATGTGGGGAGGGTGTTTTGTGTGAAGTATTCCCATAGAAATTAACGTGCTGCCGAGCGCGGTGGGTGGGAGCAATGTCATTTAATAGCTCCCAATCCAAGTTCTCAGGCGATGTAATTTCTAAGGGAATGAAAGGTATTTATTTGACTGAGATGTGGGGAGGGTGTTTTGTGTGAAGTATTCCCTTAGAAATTAACGTGCTGCCGAGCGCGGTGATTGAGAGCAATGATATTTCAAAGCTCCCAATCCAAGTTCTCAGGCGATGTAATTTCTAAGGGAATGAAAGGTAATTATTTGACTAAGATGTGGGGAGGGTGTTTTGTGTGAAGTATTCCCATAGAAATTAACGTGCTGCCGAGCGCGGTGGGAGGGAGCAATGTCATTTCAAAGCTCCCAATCCACGATCTCAGTCGATGTAATTTCTAAGGGAATGAAAGGTATTTATTTGACTGAGATGTGGGGAGGGTGTTTTGTGTGAAGTATTCCCATAGAAATTAACGTGCTGCCGAGCGCGGTGGGTGGGAGCAATGTCATTTCAAAGCTCCCAATCCAAGTTCTCAGGCGATGTAATTTCTAAGGGAATGAAAGGTATTTATTTGACTGAGATGTTGGGAGGGTGTTTTGTGTGAAGTATTGCCATAGAAATTAACGTGCTGCCGAGCGCGGTGGATGGGAGCAATGTCATTTCAAAGCTCCCAATCCAAGTCCTCAGGCGATGTAATTTCTAAGGGAATGAAAGGTATTTATTTGACTGAGATGTTGGGAGGGTGTTTTGTGTGAAGTATTGCCATAGAAATTAACGTGCTGCCGAGCGCGGTGATTGAGAGCAATGTCATTTCAAAGCTCCCAATCCAAGTTCTCAGGCGATGTAATTTCTAAGGGAATGAAAGGTAATTATTTGACTGAGATGTGGGGAGGGTGTTTTGTGTGAAGTATTCCCATAGAAATTAACGTGCTGCCGAGCGCGGTGAGTGGGAGCAATGTCATTTCAAAGCTCCCAATCCAAGTTCTCAGGCGATGTAATTTCTAAGGGAATGAAAGGTATTTATTTGACTGAGATGTGGGGAGGGTGTTTTGTGTGAAGTATTCCCATAGAAATTAACGTGATGCCGAGCGCGGTGGGAGGGAGCAATGTCATTTCAAAGCTCCCAATCCACGATCTCAGTCGATGTAATTTCTAAGGGAATGAAAGGTATTTATTTGACTTACATGTGGGGAGGGTGTTTTGTGTGAAGTATTCCCATAGAAATTAACGTGCTGCCGAGCGCGGTGGGTGGGAGCAATGTCATTTCAAAGCTCCCAATCCAAGTTCTCAGGCGATGTAATTTCTAAGGGAATGAAAGGTATTTATTTGACTGAGATGTGGGGAGGGTGTTTTGTGTGAAGTATTCCCATAGAAATTAACGTGCTGCCGAGCGCGGTGGGTGGGAGCAATGTCATTTCAAAGCTCCCAATCCAAGTTTTCAGGCGATGTAATTTCTAAGGGAATGAAAGGTATTTATTTGACTGAGATGTGGGGAGGGTGTTTTGTGTGAAGTATTCCCATAGAAATTAACGTGCTGCCGAGCGCGGTGGGTGGGAGCAATGTCATTTCAAAGCTCCCAATCCAAGTTCTCAGGCGATGTAATTTCTAAGGGAATGAAAGGTATTTATTTGACTGAGATGTGGGGAGGGTGTTTTGTGTGAAGTATTGCCATAGAAATTAACGTGCTGCCGAGCATGGTGGGTGGGTGCAATGTCATTTCAAAGCTCCCAATCCAAGTTCTCAGGCGATGTAATTTCTAAGGGAATGAAAGGTATTTATTTGACAGAGATGTGGGGAGGGTGTTTTGTGTGAAGTATTCCCATAGAAATTAACGTGATGCCGAGCGCGGTGGGAGGGAGCAATGTCATTTCAAAGCTCCCAATCCACGATCTCAGTCGATGTAATTTCTAAGGGAATGAAAGGTATTTATTTGACTGAGATGTGGGGAGGGTGTTTTGTGTGAAGTATTCCCATAGAAATTAACGTGCTGCCGAGCGCGGTGGGTGGGAGCAATGTCATTTCAAAGCTCCCAATCCAAGTTCTCAGGCGATGTAATTTCTAAGGGAATGAAAGGTATTTATTTGACTGAGATGTGGGGAGGGTGTTTTGTGTGAAGTATTCCCATAGAAATTAACGTGCTGCCGAGCGCGGTGGGTGGGAGCAATGTCATTTCAAAGCTCCCAATCCACGATCTCAGTCGATGTAATTTCTAAGGGAATGAAAGGTATTTATTTGACTGAGATGTGGGGAGGGTGTTTTGTGTGAAGTATTCCCATAGAAATTAACGTGCTGCCGAGCGCGGTGGGTGGGAGCAATGTCATTTCAAAGCTCCCAATCCAAGTTCTCAGGCGATGTAATTTCTAAGGGAATGAAAGGTATTTATTTGACTGAGATGTGGGGAGGGTGTTTTGTGTGAAGTATTCCCATAGAAATTAACGTGCTGCCGAGCGCGGTGGGTGGGAGCAATGTCATTTCAAAGCTCCCAATCCACGATCTCAGTCGATGTAATTTCTAAGGGAATGAAAGGTATTTATTTGACTGAGATGTGGGGAGGGTGTTTTGTGTGAAGTATTCCCATAGAAATTAACGTGCTGCCGAGCGCGGTGGGTGGGAGCAATGTCATTTCAAAGCTCCCAATCCAAGTTCTCAGGCGATGTAATTTCTAAGGGAATGAAAGGTATTTATTTGACTGAGATGTGGGGAGGGTGTTTTGTGTGAAGTATTCCCTTAGAAATTAACGTGCTGCCGAGCGCGGTGATTGAGAGCAATGTCATTTCAAAGCTCCCAATCCAAGTTCTCAGGCGATGTAATTTCTAAGGGAATGAAAGGTAATTATTTGACTAAGATGTGGGGAGGGTGTTTTGTGTGAAGTATTCCCATAGAAATTAACGTGCTGCCGAGCGCGGTGAGTGGGAGCAATGTCATTTCAAAGCTCCCAATCCAAGTTCTCAGGCGATGTAATTTCTAAGGGAATGAAAGGTATTTATTTGACTGAGATGTGGGGAGGGTGTTTTGTGTGAAGTATTCCCATAGAAATTAACGTGATGCCGAGCGCGGTGGGAGGGAGCAATGTCATTTCAAAGCTCCCAATCCACGATCTCAGTCGATGTAATTTCTAAGGGAATGAAAGGTATTTATTTGACTTACATGTGGGGAGGGTGTTTTGTGTGAAGTATTCCCATAGAAATTAACGTGCTGCCGAGCGCGGTGGGTGTTAGCAATGTCATTTCAAAGCTCCCAATCCAAGTTCTCAGGCGATATAATTTCTAAGGGAATGAAAGGTATTTATTTGACTGAGATGTGGGGAGGGTGTTTTGTGTGAAGTATTCCCATAGAAATTAACGTGCTGCCGAGCGCGGTGGGTGAGAGCTATGTCATTTCAAAGCTCCCAATCCACGATCTCAGTCGATGTAATTTCTAAGGGAATGAAAGGTATTTATTTGACTGAGATGTGGGGAGGGTGTTTTGTGTGAAGTATTCCCATAGAAATTAACGTGCTGCCGAGCGCGGTGGGTGGGAGCAATGTCATTTCAAAGCTCCCAATCCAAGTTCTCAGGCGATGTAATTTCTAAGGGAATGAAAGGTATTTATTTGACTGAGATGTTGGGAGGGTGTTTTGTGTGAAGTATTGCCATAGAAATTAACGTGCTGCCGAGCGCGGTGGATGGGAGCAATGTCATTTCAAAGCTCCCAATCCAAGTCCTCAGGCGATGTAATTTCTAAGGGAATGAAAGGTATTTATTTGACTGAGATGTTGGGAGGGTGTTTTGTGTGAAGTATTGCCATAGAAATTAACGTGCTGCCGAGCGCGGTGATTGAGAGCAATGTCATTTCAAAGCTCCCAATCCAAGTTCTCAGGCGATGTAATTTCTAAGGGAATGAAAGGTAATTATTTGACTGAGATGTGGGGAGGGTGTTTTGTGTGAAGTATTCCCATAGAAATTAACGTGCTGCCGAGCGCGGTGAGTGGGAGCAATGTCATTTCAAAGCTCCCAATCCAAGTTCTCAGGCGATGTAATTTCTAAGGGAATGAAAGGTATTTATTTGACTGAGATGTGGGGAGGGTGTTTTGTGTGAAGTATTCCCATAGAAATTAACGTGATGCCGAGCGCGGTGGGAGGGAGCAATGTCATTTCAAAGCTCCCAATCCACGATCTCAGTCGATGTAATTTCTAAGGGAATGAAAGGTATTTATTTGACTTACATGTGGGGAGGGTGTTTTGTGTGAAGTATTCCCATAGAAATTAACGTGCTGCCGAGCGCGGTGGGTGGGAGCAATGTCATTTCAAAGCTCCCAATCCAAGTTCTCAGGCGATGTAATTTCTAAGGGAATGAAAGGTATTTATTTGACTGAGATGTGGGGAGGGTGTTTTGTGTGAAGTATTCCCATAGAAATTAACGTGCTGCCGAGCGCGGTGGGTGGGAGCAATGTCATTTCAAAGCTCCCAATCCAAGTTTTCAGGCGATGTAATTTCTAAGGGAATGAAAGGTATTTATTTGACTGAGATGTGGGGAGGGTGTTTTGTGTGAAGTATTCCCATAGAAATTAACGTGCTGCCGAGCGCGGTGGGTGGGAGCAATGTCATTTCAAAGCTCCCAATCCAAGTTCTCAGGCGATGTAATTTCTAAGGGAATGAAAGGTATTTATTTGACTGAGATGTGGGGAGGGTGTTTTGTGTGAAGTATTGCCATAGAAATTAACGTGCTGCCGAGCATGGTGGGTGGGTGCAATGTCATTTCAAAGCTCCCAATCCAAGTTCTCAGGCGATGTAATTTCTAAGGGAATGAAAGGTATTTATTTGACAGAGATGTGGGGAGGGTGTTTTGTGTGAAGTATTCCCATAGAAATTAACGTGATGCCGAGCGCGGTGGGAGGGAGCAATGTCATTTCAAAGCTCCCAATCCACGATCTCAGTCGATGTAATTTCTAAGGGAATGAAAGGTATTTATTTGACTGAGATGTGGGGAGGGTGTTTTGTGTGAAGTATTCCCATAGAAATTAACGTGCTGCCGAGCGCGGTGGGTGGGAGCAATGTCATTTCAAAGCTCCCAATCCAAGTTCTCAGGCGATGTAATTTCTAAGGGAATGAAAGGTATTTATTTGACTGAGATGTGGGGAGGGTGTTTTGTGTGAAGTATTCCCATAGAAATTAACGTGCTGCCGAGCGCGGTGGGTGGGAGCAATGTCATTTCAAAGCTCCCAATCCACGATCTCAGTCGATGTAATTTCTAAGGGAATGAAAGGTATTTATTTGACTGAGATGTGGGGAGGGTGTTTTGTGTGAAGTATTCCCATAGAAATTAACGTGCTGCCGAGCGCGGTGGGTGGGAGCAATGTCATTTCAAAGCTCCCAATCCAAGTTCTCAGGCGATGTAATTTCTAAGGGAATGAAAGGTATTTATTTGACTGCGATGTTGGGAGGGTGTTTTGTGTGAAGTATTGCCATAGAAATTAACGTGCTGCCGAGCGCGGTGGGTGGGAGCAATGTCATTTCAAAGCTCCCAATCCAAGTTCTCAGGCGATGTAATTTCTAAGGGAATGAAAGGTAATTATTTGACTAAGATGTGGGGAGGGTGTTTTGTGTGAAGTATTCCCATAGAAATTAACGTGATGCCGAGCGCGGTGGGAGGGAGCAATGTCATTTCAAAGCTCCCAATCCACGATCTCAGTCGATGTAATTTCTAAGGGAATGAAAGGTATTTATTTGACTTACATGTGGGGAGGGTGTTTTGTGTGAAGTATTCCCATAGAAATTAACGTGCTGCCGAGCGCGGTGGGTGGGAGCAATGTCATTTCAAAGCTCCCAATCCAAGTTCTCAGGCGATATAATTTCTAAGGGAATGAAAGGTATTTATTTGACTGAGATGTGGGGAGGGTGTTTTGTGTGAAGTATTCCCATAGAAATTAACGTGCTGCCGAGCGCGGTGGGTGAGAGCTATGTCATTTCAAAGCTCCCAATCCACGATCTCAGTCGATGTAATTTCTAAGGGAATGAAAGGTATTTATTTGACTGAGATGTGGGGAGGGTGTTTTGTGTGAAGTATTCCCATAGAAATTAACGTGCTGCCGAGCGCGGTGGGTGGGAGCAATGTCATTTCAAAGCTCCCAATCCAAGTTCTCAGGCGATGTAATTTCTAAGGGAATGAAAGGTAATTATTTGACTGAGATGTGGGGAGGGTGTTTTGTGTGAAGTATTCCCATAGAAATTAACGTGCTGCCGAGCACGGTGGGTGGGAGCAATGTCATTTCAAAGCTCCCAATCCAAGTTCTCAGGCGATGTAATTTCTAAGGGAATGAAAGGTAATTATTTGACTAAGATGTGGGGAGGGTGTTTTGTGTGAAGTATTGCCATAGAAATTAACGTGCTGCCGAGCGCGGTGGGTGGGAGCAATGTCATTTCAAAGCTCCCAATCCAAGTTCTCAGGCGATGTAATTTCTAAGGGAATGAAAGGTAATTATTTGACTGAGATGTGGGGAGGGTGTTTTGTGTGAAGTATTCCGATAGAAATTAACGTGCTGCCGAGCACGGTGGGTGGGAGCAATGTCATTTCAAAGCTCCCAATCCAAGTTCTCAGGCGATGTAATTTCTAAGGGAATGAAAGGTAATTATTTGACTGAGATGTTGGGAGGGTGTTTTGTGTGAAGTATTGCCATAGAAATTAACGTGCTGCCGAGCGCGGTGGGTGGGAGCAATGTCATTTCAAAGCTCCCAATCCAAGTTCTCAGGCGATGTAATTTCTAAGGGAATGAAAGGTAATTATTTGACTAAGATGTGGGGAGGGTGTTTTGTGTGAAGTATTCCCATAGAAATTAACGTGATGCCGAGCGCGGTGGGAGGGAGCAATGTCATTTCAAAGCTCCCAATCCACGATCTCAGTCGATGTAATTTCTAAGGGAATGAAAGGTATTTATTTGACTTACATGTGGGGAGGGTGTTTTGTGTGAAGTATTCCCATAGAAATTAACGTGCTGCCGAGCGCGGTGGGTGGGAGCAATGTCATTTCAAAGCTCCCAATCCAAGTTCTCAGGCGATATAATTTCTAAGGGAATGAAAGGTATTTATTTGACTGAGATGTGGGGAGGGTGTTTTGTGTGAAGTATTCCCATAGAAATTAACGTGCTGCCGAGCGCGGTGGGTGAGAGCTATGTCATTTCAAAGCTCCCAATCCACGATCTCAGTCGATGTAATTTCTAAGGGAATGAAAGGTATTTATTTGACTGAGATGTGGGGAGGGTGTTTTGTGTGAAGTATTCCCATAGAAATTAACGTGCTGCCGAGCGCGGTGGGTGGGAGCAATGTCATTTCAAAGCTCCCAATCCAAGTTCTCAGGCGATGTAATTTCTAAGGGAATGAAAGGTAATTATTTGACTGAGATGTGGGGAGGGTGTTTTGTGTGAAGTATTCCCATAGAAATTAACGTGCTGCCGAGCGCGGTGGGTGGGAGCAATGTCATTTCAAAGCTCCCAATCCAAGTTCTCAGGCGCTGTAATTTCTAAGGGAATGAAAGGTATTTATTTGACTGAGATGATGGGAGGGTGTTTTGTGTGAAGTATTGCCATAGAAATTAACGTGCTGCCGAGCGCGGTGGGTGGGAGCAATGTCATTTCAAAGCTCCCAATCCAAGTTCTCAGGCGATGTAATTTCTAAGGGAATGAAAGGTATTTATTTGACTGAGATGTTGGGAGGGTGTTTTGTGTGAAGTATTGCCATAGAAATTAACGTGCTGCCGAGCGCGGTGGGTGGGAGCAATGTCATTTCAAAGCTCCCAATCCAAGTTCTCAGGCGATGTAATTTCTAAGGGAATGAAAGGTATTTATTTGACTGCGATGTTGGGAGGGTGTTTTGTGTGAAGTATTGCCATAGAAATTAACGTGCTGCCGAGCGCGGTGGGTGGGAGCAATGTCATTTCAAAGCTCCCAATCCAAGTTCTCAGGCGATGTAATTTCTAAGGGAATGAAAGGTAATTATTTGACTAAGATGTGGGGAGGGTGTTTTGTGTGAAGTATTCCCATAGAAATTAACGTGATGCCGAGCGCGGTGGGAGGGAGCAATGTCATTTCAAAGCTCCCAATCCACGATCTCAGTCGATGTAATTTCTAAGGGAATGAAAGGTATTTATTTGACTTACATGTGGGGAGGGTGTTTTGTGTGAAGTATTCCCATAGAAATTAACGTGCTGCCGAGCGCGGTGGGTGGGAGCAATGTCATTTCAAAGCTCCCAATCCAAGTTCTCAGGCGATATAATTTCTAAGGGAATGAAAGGTATTTATTTGACTGAGATGTGGGGAGGGTGTTTTGTGTGAAGTATTCCCATAGAAATTAACGTGCTGCCGAGCGCGGTGGGTGAGAGCTATGTCATTTCAAAGCTCCCAATCCACGATCTCAGTCGATGTAATTTCTAAGGGAATGAAAGGTATTTATTTGACTGAGATGTGGGGAGGGTGTTTTGTGTGAAGTATTCCCATAGAAATTAACGTGCTGCCGAGCGCGGTGGGTGGGAGCAATGTCATTTCAAAGCTCCCAATCCAAGTTCTCAGGCGATGTAATTTCTAAGGGAATGAAAGGTAATTATTTGACTGAGATGTGGGGAGGGTGTTTTGTGTGAAGTATTCCCATAGAAATTAACGTGCTTCCGAGCGTGGTGGGTGGGAGCAATATCATTTCAAAGCTCCCAATCCAAGTTCTCAGGCGATGTAATTTCTAAGGGAAAGAAAGGTATTTATTTAAATGAGATGTGGGGAGGGTGTTTTGTGTGAAGTATTCCCATAGAAATTAACGTGCTGCCGAGCGCGGTGGGTTGGAACAATGTCATTTCAAAGCTCCCAATCCAAGTTCTCAGGCGCTGTAATTTCTAAGGGAATGAAAGGTATTTATTTGACTGAGATGTGGGGAGGGTGTTTTGTGTGAAGTATTCCCATAGAAATTAACGTGCTGCCGAGCGCGGTGGGTGGGAGCAATGTCATTTCAAAGCTCCCAATCCAAGTTCTCAGGCGATGTAATTTCTAAGGGAATGAAAGGTATTTATTTGACAGAGATGTGGGGAGGGTGTTTTGTGTGAAGTATTCCCATAGAAATTAACGTGATGCCGAGCGCGGTGGGAGGGAGCAATGTCATTTCAAAGCTCCCAATCCACGATCTCAGTCGATGTAATTTCTAAGGGAATGAAAGGTATTTATTTGACTGAGATGTGGGGAGGGTGTTTTGTGTGAAGTATTCCCATAGAAATTAACGTGCTGCCGAGCGCGGTGGGTGGGAGCAATGTCATTTCAAAGCTCCCAATCCAAGTTCTCAGGCGATGTAATTTCTAAGGGAATGAAAGGTATTTATTTGACTGAGATGTGGGGAGGGTGTTTTGTGTGAAGTATTCCCATAGAAATTAACGTGCTGCCGAGCGCGGTGGGTGGGAGCAATGTCATTTCAAAGCTCCCAATCCACGATCTCAGTCGATGTAATTTCTAAGGGAATGAAAGGTATTTATTTGACTGAGATGTGGGGAGGGTGTTTTGTGTGAAGTATTCCCATAGAAATTAACGTGCTGCCGAGCGCGGTGGGTGGGAGCAATGTCATTTCAAAGCTCCCAATCCAAGTTCTCAGGCGATGTAATTTCTAAGGGAATGAAAGGTATTTATTTGACTGAGATGTGGGGAGGGTGTTTTGTGTGAAGTATTCCCTTAGAAATTAACGTGCTGCCGACCGCGGTGATTGAGAGCAATGTCATTTCAAAGCTCCCAATCCAAGTTCTCAGGCGATGTAATTTCTAAGGGAATGAAAGGTAATTATTTGACTAAGATGTGGGGAGGGTGTTTTGTGTGAAGTATTCCCATAGAAATTAACGTGCTGCCGAGCGCGGTGGGTGGGAGCAATGTCATTTCAAAGCTCCCAATCCAAGTTCTCAGGCGATGTAATTTCTAAGGGAATGAAAGGTATTTATTTGACTGAGATGTTGGGAGGGTGTTTTGTGTGAAGTATTGCCATAGAAATTAACGTGCTGCCGAGCGCGGTGGGTGGGAGCAATGTCATTTCAAAGCTCCCAATCCAAGTTCTCAGGCGATGTAATTTCTAAGGGAATGAAAGGTATTTATTTGACTGCGATGTTGGGAGGGTGTTTTGTGTGAAGTATTGCCATAGAAATTAACGTGCTGCCGAGCGCGGTGGGTGGGAGCAATGTCATTTCAAAGCTCCCAATCCAAGTTCTCAGGCGATGTAATTTCTAAGGGAATGAAAGGTAATTATTTGACTAAGATGTGGGGAGGGTGTTTTGTGTGAAGTATTCCCATAGAAATTAACGTGATGCCGAGCGCGGTGGGAGGGAGCAATGTCATTTCAAAGCTCCCAATCCACGATCTCAGTCGATGTAATTTCTAAGGGAATGAAAGGTATTTATTTGACTTACATGTGGGGAGGGTGTTTTGTGTGAAGTATTCCCATAGAAATTAACGTGCTGCCGAGCGCGGTGGGTGGGAGCAATGTCATTTCAAAGCTCCCAATCCAAGTTCTCAGGCGATATAATTTCTAAGGGAATGAAAGGTATTTATTTGACTGAGATGTGGGGAGGGTGTTTTGTGTGAAGTATTCCCATAGAAATTAACGTGCTGCCGAGCGCGGTGGGTGAGAGCTATGTCATTTCAAAGCTCCCAATCCACGATCTCAGTCGATGTAATTTCTAAGGGAATGAAAGGTATTTATTTGACTGAGATGTGGGGAGGGTGTTTTGTGTGAAGTATTCCCATAGAAATTAACGTGCTGCCGAGCGCGGTGGGTGGGAGCAATGTCATTTCAAAGCTCCCAATCCAAGTTCTCAGGCGATGTAATTTCTAAGGGAATGAAAGGTAATTATTTGACTGAGATGTGGGGAGGGTGTTTTGTGTGAAGTATTCCCATAGAAATTAACGTGCTTCCGAGCGTGGTGGGTGGGAGCAATATCATTTCAAAGCTCCCAATCCAAGTTCTCAGGCGATGTAATTTCTAAGGGAAAGAAAGGTATTTATTTAAATGAGATGTGGGGAGGGTGTTTTGTGTGAAGTATTCCCATAGAAATTAACGTGCTGCCGAGCGCGGTGGGTTGGAACAATGTCATTTCAAAGCTCCCAATCCAAGTTCTCAGGCGCTGTAATTTCTAAGGGAATGAAAGGTATTTATTTGACTGAGATGTGGGGAGGGTGTTTTGTGTGAAGTATTCCCATAGAAATTAACGTGCTGCCGAGCGCGGTGGGTGGGAGCAATGTCATTTCAAAGCTCCCAATCCAAGTTCTCAGGCGATGTAATTTCTAAGGGAATGAAAGGTATTTATTTGACAGAGATGTGGGGAGGGTGTTTTGTGTGAAGTATTCCCATAGAAATTAACGTGATGCCGAGCGCGGTGGGAGGGAGCAATGTCATTTCAAAGCTCCCAATCCACGATCTCAGTCGATGTAATTTCTAAGGGAATGAAAGGTATTTATTTGACTGAGATGTGGGGAGGGTGTTTTGTGTGAAGTATTCCCATAGAAATTAACGTGCTGCCGAGCGCGGTGGGTGGGAGCAATGTCATTTCAAAGCTCCCAATCCAAGTTCTCAGGCGATGTAATTTCTAAGGGAATGAAAGGTATTTATTTGACTGAGATGTGGGGAGGGTGTTTTGTGTGAAGTATTCCCATAGAAATTAACGTGCTGCCGAGCGCGGTGGGTGGGAGCAATGTCATTTCAAAGCTCCCAATCCACGATCTCAGTCGATGTAATTTCTAAGGGAATGAAAGGTATTTATTTGACTGAGATGTGGGGAGGGTGTTTTGTGTGAAGTATTCCCATAGAAATTAACGTGCTGCCGAGCGCGGTGGGTGGGAGCAATGTCATTTCAAAGCTCCCAATCCAAGTTCTCAGGCGATGTAATTTCTAAGGGAATGAAAGGTATTTATTTGACTGAGATGTGGGGAGGGTGTTTTGTGTGAAGTATTCCCTTAGAAATTAACGTGCTGCCGACCGCGGTGATTGAGAGCAATGTCATTTCAAAGCTCCCAATCCAAGTTCTCAGGCGATGTAATTTCTAAGGGAATGAAAGGTAATTATTTGACTAAGATGTGGGGAGGGTGTTTTGTGTGAAGTATTCCCATAGAAATTAACGTGCTGCCGAGCGCGGTGAGTGGGAGCAATGTCATTTCAAAGCTCCCAATCCAAGTTCTCAGGCGATGTAACTTCTAAGGGAATGAAAGGTATTTATTTGACTGAGATGTGGGGAGGGTGTTTTGTGTGAAGTATTCCCATAGAAATTAACGTGATGCCGAGCGCGGTGGGAGGGAGGAATGTAATTTCAAAGCTCCCAATCCACGATCTCAGTCGATGTAATTTCTAAGGGAATGAAAGGTATTTATTTGACTTACATGTGGGGAGGGTGTTTTGTGTGAAGTATTCCCATAGAAATTAACGTGCTGCCGAGCGCGGTGGGTGAGAGCTATGTCATTTCAAAGCTCCCAATCCACGATCTCAGTCGATGTAATTTCTAAGGGAATGAAAGGTATTTATTTGACTGAGATGTGGGGAGGGTGTTTTGTGTGAAGTATTCCCATAGAAATTAACGTGCTGCCGAGCGCGGTGGGTGGGAGCAATGTCATTTCAAAGCTCCCAATCCAAGTTCTCAGGCGATGTAATTTCTAAGGGAATGAAAGGTAATTATTTGACTGAGATGTGGGGAGGGTGTTTTGTGTGAAGTATTCCCATAGAAATTAACGTGCTTCCGAGCGTGGTGGGTGGGAGCAATGTCATTTCAAAGCTCCCAATCCAAGTTCTCAGGCGATGTAATTTCTAAGGGAATGAAAGGTATTTATTTAAATGAGATGTGGGGAGGGTGTTTTGTGTGAAGTATTCCCATAGAAATTAACGTGCTGCCGAGCGCGGTGGGTTGGAGCAATGTCATTTCAAAGCTCCCAATCCATGTTCTCAGGCGCTGTAATTTCTAAGGGAATGAAAGGTATTTATTTGACTGAGATGTGGGGAGGGTGTTTTGTGTGAAGTATTCCCATAGAAATTAACGTGCTGCCGAGCGCGGTGGGTGGGAGCAATGTCATTTCAAAGCTCCCAATCCAAGTTTTCAGGCGATGTAATTTCTAAGGGAATGAAAGGTATTTATTTGACTGAGATGTGGGGAGGGTGTTTTGTGTGAAGTATTCCCATAGAAATTAACGTGCTGCCGAGCGCGGTGGGTGGGAGCAATGTCATTTCAAAGCTCCCAATCCAAGTTCTCAGGCGATGTAATTTCTAAGGGAATGAAAGGTATTTATTTGACTGAGACGTGGGGAGGGTGTTTTGTGTGAAGTATTCCCATAGAAATTAACGTGCTGCCGAGCGCGTTGGGTGGGAGCAATGTCATTTCAAAGCTCCCAATCCAAGTTCTCAGGCGATGTAATTTCTAAGGGAATGAAAGGTATTTATTTGACTGAGGGGAGGGTGTTTTGTCTGAAGTATTCCCATAGAAATTAACGTCCTGCCGAGCGCGGTGGGTTGGAGCAATGTCATTTCAAAGCTCCCAATCCAAGTTCTCAGGCGATGTAATTTCTAAGGGAATGAAAGGTAAATATTTGACTGAGATGTGGGGAGGGTGTTTTGTGTGAAGTAATCCCATAGAAATTAACGTGCTGCCGAGCGCGGTGGGTGGGAGCAATGTCATTTCAAAGCTCCCAATCCAAGTTCTCAGGCGCTGTAATTGCTAAGGGAATGAAAGGTATTTATTTGACTGAGATGTGGGGAGGGTGTTTTGTGTGAAGTATTCCCATAGAAATTAACGTGCTGCCGAGCGCGGTGGGTTGGAGCAATGTCATTTCAAAGCTCCCAATCCAAGTTCTCAGGCGCTGTAATTTCTAAGGGAATGAAAGGTATTTATTTGACTGAGATGATGGGAGGGTGTTTTGTGTGAAGTATTCCCATAGAAATTAACGTGCTGCCGAGCGCGGTGGGAGGGAGCAATGTCATTTCAAAGCTCCCAATCCACGATCTCAGTCGATGTAATTTCTAAGGGAATGAAAGGTATTTATTTGACTGAGATGTGGGGAGGGTGTTTTGTGTGAAGTATTCCCATAGAAATTAACGTCCTGCCGAGCGCGGTGGGTGGGAGCAATGTCATTTCAAAGCTCCCAATCCAAGTTCTCTGGCGATGTAATTTCTAAGGGAATGAAAGGTATTTATTTGACTGAGATGTTGGGAGGGTGTTTTGTGTGAAGTATTGCCATAGAAATTAACGTGCTGCCGAGCGCGGTGGGTGGGAGCAATATCATTTCAAAGCTCCCAATCCAAGTTCTCAGGCGATGTAATTTCTATGGGAATGAAAGGTATTTATTTGACTGCGATGTTGGGAGGGTGTTTTGTGTGAAGTATTGCCATAGAAATTAACGTGCTGCCGATCGCGGTGGGTGGGAGCAATGTCATTTCAAAGCTCCCAATCCAAGTTCTCAGGCGATTTAATTTCTAAGGGAATGAAAAGTATTTATTTGATTGAGATGTGGGGAGGGTGTTTTGTGTGAAGTATTCCCATAGAAATTAACGTGCTGCCGAGCGCGGAGGGTGGGAGCAATGTCATTTCAAAGCTCCCAATCCAAGTTCTCAGGCGATGTAATTTCTAAGGGAATGAAAGGTAATTATTTGACTGAGATGTGGGGAGGGTGTTTTGTGTGAAGTATTCCCATAGAAATTAACGTGCTGCCGAGCGCGGTGGGTGGGAGCAATGTCATTTCAAAGCTCCCAATCCAAGTTCTCAGGCGATGTAATTTCTAAGGGAATGAAAGGTATTTATTTGACTGAGACGTGGGGAGGGTGTTTTGTGTGAAGTATTCCCATAGAAATTAACGTGCTGCCGAGCGCGTTGGGTGGGAGCAATGTCATTTCAAAGCTCCCAATCCAAGTTCTCAGGCGATGTAATTTCTAAGGGAATGAAAGGTATTTATTTGACTGAGGGGAGGGTGTTTTGTGTGAAGTATTCCCATAGAAATTAACGTACTGCCGAGCGCGGTGGGTTGGAGCAATGTCATTTCAAAGCTCCCAATCCAAGTTCTCAGGCGATGTAATTTCTAAGGGAATGAAAGGTAAATATTTGACTGAGATGTGGGGAGGGTGTTTTGTGTGAAGTAATCCCATAGAAATTAACGTGCTGCCGAGCGCGGTGGGTGGGAGCAATGTCATTTCAAAGCTCCCAATCCAAGTTCTCAGGCGCTGTAATTGCTAAGGGAATGAAAGGTATTTATTTGACTGAGATGTGGGGAGGGTGTTTTGTGTGAAGTATTCCCATAGAAATTAACGTGCTGCCGAGCGCGGTGGGTTGGAGCAATGTCATTTCAAAGCTCCCAATCCAAGTTCTCAGTCGATGTAATTTCTAAGGGAATGAAAGGTATTTATTTGACTGAGATGTGGGGAGGGTGTTTTGTGTGAAGTATTCCCATAGAAATTAACGTCCTGCCGAGCGCGGTGGGTGGGAGCAATGTCATTTCAAAGCTCCCAATCCAAGTTCTCTGGCGATGTAATTTCTAAGGGAATGAAAGGTATTTATTTGACTGAGATTTTGGGAGGGTGTTTTGTGTGAAGTATTGCCATAGAAATTAACGTGCTGCCGAGCGCGGTGGGTGGGAGCAATATCATTTCAAAGCTCCCAATCCAAGTTCTCAGGCGATGTAATTTCTATGGGAATGAAAGGTATTTATTTGACTGCGATGTTGGGAGGGTGTTTTGTGTGAAGTATTGCCATAGAAATTAACGTGCTGCCGAGCGCGGTGGGTGGGAGCAATGTCATTTCAAAGCTCCCAATCCAAGTTCTCAGGCGATGTAATTTCTAAGGGAATGAAAGGTATTTATTTGATTGAGATGTGGGGAGGGTGTTTTGTGTGAAGTATTCCCATAGAAATTAACGTGCTGCCGAGTGCGGAGGGTGGGAGCAATGTCATTTCAAAGCTCCCAATCCAAGTTCTCAGGCGATGTAATTTCTAAGGGAATGAAAGGTATTTATTTGATTGAGATGTGGGGAGGGTGTTTTGTGTGAAGTATTCCCATAGAAATTAACGTGCTGCCGAGCGCGGTGGGTGGGAGCAATGTCATTTCAAAGCTCCCAATCCAAGTTCTCAGGCGATGTAATTTCTAAGGGAATGAAAGGTAATTATTTGACTGAGATGTGGGGAGGGTGTTTTGTGTGAAGTATTCCCGTAGAAATTAACGTGCTTCCGAGCGTGGTGGGTGGGAGCAATGTCATTTCAAAGCTCCCAATCCAAGTTCTCAGGCGATGTAATTTCTAAGGGAATGAAAGGTATTTATTTAAATGAGATGTGGGGAGGGTGTTTTGTGTGAAGTATTCCCATAGAAATTAACGTGCTGCCGAGCGCGGTGGGTTGGAGCAATGTCATTTCAAAGCTCCCAATCCAAGTTCTCAGGCGCTGTAATTTCTAAGGGAATGAAAGGTATTTATTTGACTGAGATGTGGGGAGGGTGTTTTGTGTGAAGTATTCCCATAGAAATTAACGTGCTGCCGAGCGCGGTGGGTGGGAGCAATGTCATTTCAAAGCTCCCAATCCAAGTTCTCAGGCGATGTAATTTCTAAGGGAATGAAAGGTATTTATTTGACTGAGATGTGGGGAGGGTGTTTTGTGTGAAGTATTGCCATAGAAATTAACGTGCTGCCGAGCGTGGTGGGTGGGTGCAATGTCATTTCAAAGCTCCCAATCCAAGTTTTCAGGCGATGTAATTTCTAAGGGAATGAAAGGTATTTATTTGACAGAGATGTGGGGAGGGTGTTTTGTGTGAAGTATTCCCATAGAAATTAACGTGATGCCGAGCGCGGTGGGAGGGAGCAATGTCATTTCAAAGCTCCCAATCCACGATCTCAGTCGATGTAATTTCTAAGGGAATGAAAGGTATTTATTTGACTGAGATGTGGGGAGGGTGTTTTGTGTGAAGTATTCCCATAGAAATTAACGTGCTGCCGAGCGCGGTGGGTGGGAGCAATGTCATTTCAAAGCTCCCAATTCAAGTTCTCAGGCGATGTAATTTCTAAGGGAATGAAAGGTATTTATTTTACTGAGATGTGGGGAGGGTGTTTTGTGTGAAGTATTCCCATAGAAATTAACGTGCTGCCGAGCGCGGTGGGTGGGAGCAATGTCATTTCAAAGCTCCCAATCCACGATCTCAGTCGATGTAATTTCTAAGGGAATGAAAGGTATTTATTTGACTGAGATGTGGGGAGGGTGTTTTGTGTGAAGTATTCCCATAGAAATTAACGTGCTGCCGAGCGCGGTGGGTGGGAGCAATGTCATTTCAAAGCTCCCAATCCAAGTTCTCAGGCGATGTAATTTCTAAGGGAATGAAAGGTATTTATTTGACTGAGATGTGGGGAGGGTGTTTTGTGTGAAGTATTCCCTTAGAAATTAACGTGCTGCCGAGCGCGGTGATTGAGAGCAATGTCATTTCAAAGCTCCCAATCCAAGTTCTCAGGCGATGTAATTTCTAAGGGAATGAAAGGTAATTATTTGACTGAGATGTGGGGAGGGTGTTTTGTGTGAAGTATTCCCATAGAAATTAACGTGCTGCCGAGCGCGGTGGGTGGGAGCAATGTCATTTCAAAGCTCCCAATCCAAGTTCTCAGGCGATGTAATTTCTAAGGGAATGAAAGGTATTTATTTGACTGAGATGTGCGGAGGGTGTTTTGTGTGAAGTATTCCCATAGAAATTAACGTGATGCCGAGCGCGGTGGGAGGGAGCAATGTCATTTCAAAGCTCCCAATCCACGATCTCAGTCGATGTAATTTCTAAGGGAATGAAAGGTATTTATTTGACTTACATGTGGGGAGGGTGTTTTGTGTGAAGTATTCCCATAGAAATTAACGTGCTGCCGAGCGCGGTGGGTGGGAGCAATGTCATTTCAAAGCTCCCAATCCAAGTTCTCAGGCGATGTAATTTCTAAGGGAATGAAAGGTAATTATTTGACTGAGATGTGGGGAGGGTGTTTTGTGTGAAGTATTCCCATAGAAATTAACGTGCTTCCGAGCGTGGTCGGTGGGAGCAATGTCATTTCAAAGCTCCCAATCCAAGTTCTCAGGCGATGTAATTTCTAAGGGAATGAAAGGTATTTATTTAAATGAGATGTGGGGAGGGTGTTTTGTGTGAAGTATTCCCATAGAAATTAACGTGCTGCCGAGCGCGGTGGGTTGGAGCAATGTCATTTCAAAGCTCCCAATCCAAGTTCTCAGGCGCTGTAATTTCTAAGGGAATGAAAGGTATTTATTTGACTGAGATGTGGGGAGGGTGTTTTGTGTGAAGTATTCCCATAGAAATTAACGTGCTGCCGAGCGCGGTGGGTGGGAGCAATGTCATTTCAAAGCTCCCAATCCAAGTTTTCAGGCGATGTAATTTCTAAGGGAATGAAAGGTATTTATTTGACTGAGACGTGGGGAGGGTGTTTTGTGTGAAGTATTCCAATAGAAATTAACGTGCTGCCGAGCGCGTTGGGTGGGAGCAATGTCATTTCAAAGCTCCCAATCCAAGTTCTCAGGCGATGTAATTTCTAAGGGAATGAAAGGTATTTATTTGACTGAGGGGAGGGTGTTTTGTGTGAAGTATTCCCATAGAAATTAACGTCCTGCCGAGCGCAGTGGGTTGGAGCAATGTCATTTCAAAGCTCCCAATCCAAGATTTCAGGCGATGTAATTTCTAAGGGAATGAAAGGTATTTATTTGACTGAGATGTGGGGAGGGTGTTTTGTGTGAAGTATTCCCGTAGAAATTAACGTGCTTCCGAGCGTGGTGGGTGGGAGCAATGTCATTTCAAAGCTCCCAATCCAAGTTCTCAGGCGATGTAATTTCTAAGGGAATGAAAGGTATTTATTTAAATGAGATGTGGGGAGGGTGTTTTGTGTGAAGTATTCCCATAGAAATTAACGTGCTGCCGAGCGCGGTGGGTGGGAGCAATGTTATTTCAAAGCTCCCAATCCAAGTTCTCAGGCGATGTAATTTCTAAGGGAATGAAAGGTAATTATTTGACTGAGATGTGGGGAGGGTGTTTTGTGTGAAGTATTCCCGTAGAAATTAACGTGCTTCCGAGCGTGGTGGGTGGGAGCAATGTCATTTCAAAGCTCCCAATCCAAGTTCTCAGGCGATGTAATTTCTAAGGGAATGAAAGGTATTTATTTAAATGAGATGTGGGGAGGGTGTTTTGTGTGAAGTATTCCCATAGAAATTAACGTGCTGCCGAGCGCGGTGGGTTGGAGCAATGTCATTTCAAAGCTCCCAATCCAAGTTCTCAGGCGCTGTAATTTCTAAGGGAATGAAAGGTATTTATTTGACTGAGATGTGGGGAGGGTGTTTTGTGTGAAGTATTCCCATAGAAATTAACGTGCTGCCGAGCGCGGTGGGTGGGAGCAATGTCATTTCAAAGCTCCCAATCCAAGATTTCAGGCGATGTAATTTCTAAGGGAATGAAAGGTATTTATTTGACTGAGATGTGGGGAGGGTGTTTTGTGTGAAGTATTCCCATAGAAATTAACGTGCTGCCGAGCGCGGTGGGTGGGAGCAATGTCATTTCAAAGCTCCCAATCCAAGTTCTCAGGCGATGTAATTTCTAAGGGAATGAAAGGTATTTATTTGACTGAGATGTGGGGAGGGTGTTTTGTGTGAAGTATTGCCATAGAAATTAACGTGCTGCCGAGCGTGGTGGGTGGGTGCAATGTCATTTCAAAGCTCCCAATCCAAGTTCTCAGGCGATGTAATTTCTAAGGGAATGAAAGGTATTTATTTGACAGAGATGTGGGGAGGGTGTTTTGTGTGAAGTATTCCCATAGAAATTAACGTGATGCCGAGCGCGGTGGGAGGGAGCAATGTCATTTCAAAGCTCCCAATCCACGATCTCAGTCGATGTAATTTCTAAGGGAATGAAAGGTATTTATTTGACTGAGATGTGGGGAGGGTGTTTTGTGTGAAGTATTCCCATAGAAATTAACGTGCTGCCGAGCGCGGTGGGTGGGAGCAATGTCATTTCAAAGCTCCCAATTCAAGTTCTCAGGCGATGTAATTTCTAAGGGAATGAAAGGTATTTATTTTACTGAGATGTGGGGAGGGTGTTTTGTGTGAAGTATTCCCATAGAAATTAACGTGCTGCCGAGCGCGGTGGGTGGGAGCAATGTCATTTCAAAGCTCCCAATCCACGATCTCAGTCGATGTAATTTCTAAGGGAATGAAAGGTATTTATTTGACTGAGATGTGGGGAGGGTGTTTTGTGTGAAGTATTCCCATAGAAATTAACGTGCTGCCGAGCGCGGTGGGTGGGAGCAATGTCATTTCAAAGCTCCCAATCCAAGTTCTCAGGCGATGTAATTTCTAAGGGAATGAAAGGTATTTATTTGACTGAGATGTGGGGAGGGTGTTTTGTGTGAAGTATTCCCTTAGAAATTAACGTGCTGCCGAGCGCGGTGATTGAGAGCAATGTCATTTCAAAGCTCCCAATCCAAGTTCTCAGGCGATGTAATTTCTAAGGGAATGAAAGGTAATTATTTGACTGAGATGTGGGGAGGGTGTTTTGTGTGAAGTATTCCCATAGAAATTAACGTGCTGCCGAGCGCGGTGGGTGGGAGCAATGTCATTTCAAAGCTCCCAATCCAAGTTCTCAGGCGATGTAATTTCTAAGGGAATGAAAGGTATTTATTTGACTGAGATGTGGGGAGGGTGTTTTGTGTGAAGTATTCCCATAGAAATTAACGTGATGCCGAGCGCGGTGGGAGGGAGCAATGTCATTTCAAAGCTCCCAATCCACGATCTCAGTCGATGTAATTTCTAAGGGAATGAAAGGTATTTATTTGACTTACATGTGGGGAGGGTGTTTTGTGTGAAGTATTCCCATAGAAATTAACGTGCTGCCGAGCGCGGTGGGTGGGAGCAATGTCATTTCAAAGCTCCCAATCCAAGTTCTCAGGCGATGTAATTTCTAAGGGAATGAAAGGTAATTATTTGACTGAGATGTGGGGAGGGTGTTTTGTGTGAAGTATTCCCATAGAAATTAACGTGCTTCCGAGCGTGGTCGGTGGGAGCAATGTCATTTCAAAGCTCCCAATCCAAGTTCTCAGGCGATGTAATTTCTAAGGGAATGAAAGGTATTTATTTAAATGAGATGTGGGGAGGGTGTTTTGTGTGAAGTATTCCCATAGAAATTAACGTGCTGCCGAGCGCGGTGGGTTGGAGCAATGTCATTTCAAAGCTCCCAATCCAAGTTCTCAGGCGCTGTAATTTCTAAGGGAATGAAAGGTATTTATTTGACTGAGATGTGGGGAGGGTGTTTTGTGTGAAGTATTCCCATAGAAATTAACGTGCTGCCGAGCGCGGTGGGTGGGAGCAATGTCATTTCAAAGCTCCCAATCCAAGTTTTCAGGCGATGTAATTTCTAAGGGAATGAAAGGTATTTATTTGACTGAGACGTGGGGAGGGTGTTTTGTGTGAAGTATTCCAATAGAAATTAACGTGCTGCCGAGCGCGTTGGGTGGGAGCAATGTCATTTCAAAGCTCCCAATCCAAGTTCTCAGGCGATGTAATTTCTAAGGGAATGAAAGGTATTTATTTGACTGAGGGGAGGGTGTTTTGTGTGAAGTATTCCCATAGAAATTAACGTCCTGCCGAGCGCAGTGGGTTGGAGCAATGTCATTTCAAAGCTCCCAATCCAAGATTTCAGGCGATGTAATTTCTAAGGGAATGAAAGGTATTTATTTAAATGAGATGTGGGGAGGGTGTTTTGTGTGAAGTATTCCCATAGAAATTAACGTGCTGCCGAGCGCGGTGGGTTGGAGCAATGTCATTTCAAAGCTCCCAATCCAAGTTCTCAGGCGCTGTAATTTCTAAGGGAATGAAAGGTATTTATTTGACTGAGATGTGGGGAGGGTGTTTTGTGTGAAGTATTCCCATAGAAATTAACGTGCTGCCGAGCGCGGTGGGTGGGAGCAATGTCATTTCAAAGCTCCCAATCCAAGATTTCAGGCGATGTAATTTCTAAGGGAATGAAAGGTATTTATTTGACTGAGATGTGGGGAGGGTGTTTTGTGTGAAGTATTCCCATAGAAATTAACGTGCTGCCGAGCGCGGTGGGTGGGAGCAATGTCATTTCAAAGCTCCCAATCCAAGTTCTCAGGCGATGTAATTTCTAAGGGAATGAAAGGTATTTATTTGACTGAGACGTGGGGAGGGTGTTTTGTGTGAAGTATTCCCATAGAAATTAACGTGCTGCCGAGCGCGGTGGGTGGGAGCAATGTCATTTCAAAGCTCCCAATCCAAGTTCTCAGGCGATGTAATTTGTAAGGGAATGAAAGGTATTTATTTTACTGAGATGTGGGGAGGGTGTTTTGTGTGAAGTATTCCCATAGAAATTAACGTGCTGCCGAGCGCGGTGGGTGGGAGCAATGTCATTTCAAAGCTCCCAATCCACGATCTCAGTCGATGTAATTTCTAAGGGAATGAAAGGTATTTATTTGACTGAGATGTGGGGAGGGTGTTTTGTGTGAAGTATTCCCATAGAAATTAACGTGCTGCCGAGCGCGGTGGGTGGGAGCAATGTCATTTCAAAGCTCCCAATCCAAGTTCTCAGGCGATGTAATTTCTAAGGGAATGAAAGGTATTTATTTGACTGAGATGTGGGGAGGGTGTTTTGTGTGAAGTATTCCCTTAGAAATTAACGTGCTGCCGAGCGCGGTGATTGAGAGCAATGTCATTTCAAAGCTCCCAATCCAAGTTCTCAGGCGATGTAATTTCTAAGGGAATGAAAGGTAATTATTTGACTGAGATGTGGGGAGGGTGTTTTGTGTGAAGTATTCCCATAGAAATTAACGTGCTGCCGAGCGCGGTGGGTGGGAGCAATGTCATTTCAAAGCTCCCAATCCAAGTTCTCAGGCGATGTAATTTCTAAGGGAATGAAAGGTATTTATTTGACTGAGATGTGGGGAGGGTGTTTTGTGTGAAGTATTCCCATAGAAATTAACGTGATGCCGAGCGCGGTGGGAGGGAGCAATGTCATTTCAAAGCTCCCAATCCACGATCTCAGTCGATGTAATTTCTAAGGGAATGAAAGGTATTTATTTGACTTACATGTGGGGAGGGTGTTTTGTGTGAAGTATTCCCATAGAAATTAACGTGCTGCCGAGCGCGGTGGGTGGGAGCAATGTCATTTCAAAGCTCCCAATCCAAGTTCTCAGGCGATGTAATTTCTAAGGGAATGAAAGGTAATTATTTGACTGAGATGTGGGGAGGGTGTTTTGTGTGAAGTATTCCCATAGAAATTAACGTGCTTCCGAGCGTGGTCGGTGGGAGCAATGTCATTTCAAAGCTCCCAATCCAAGTTCTCAGGCGATGTAATTTCTAAGGGAATGAAAGGTATTTATTTAAATGAGATGTGGGGAGGGTGTTTTGTGTGAAGTATTCCCATAGAAATTAACGTGCTGCCGAGCGCGGTGGGTTGGAGCAATGTCATTTCAAAGCTCCCAATCCAAGTTCTCAGGCGCTGTAATTTCTAAGGGAATGAAAGGTATTTATTTGACTGAGATGTGGGGAGGGTGTTTTGTGTGAAGTATTCCCATAGAAATTAACGTGCTGCCGAGCGCGGTGGGTGGGAGCAATGTCATTTCAAAGCTCCCAATCCAAGTTTTCAGGCGATGTAATTTCTAAGGGAATGAAAGGTATTTATTTGACTGAGACGTGGGGAGGGTGTTTTGTGTGAAGTATTCCAATAGAAATTAACGTGCTGCCGAGCGCGTTGGGTGGGAGCAATGTCATTTCAAAGCTCCCAATCCAAGTTCTCAGGCGATGTAATTTCTAAGGGAATGAAAGGTATTTATTTGACTGAGGGGAGGGTGTTTTGTGTGAAGTATTCCCATAGAAATTAACGTCCTGCCGAGCGCAGTGGGTTGGAGCAATGTCATTTCAAAGCTCCCAATCCAAGATTTCAGGCGATGTAATTTCTAAGGGAATGAAAGGTATTTATTTAAATGAGATGTGGGGAGGGTGTTTTGTGTGAAGTATTCCCATAGAAATTAACGTGCTGCCGAGCGCGGTGGGTGGGAGCAATGTCATTTCAAAGCTCCCAATCCAAGATTTCAGGCGATGTAATTTCTAAGGGAATGAAAGGTATTTATTTGACTGAGATGTGGGGAGGGTGTTTTGTGTGAAGTATTCCCATAGAAATTAACGTGCTGCCGAGCGCGGTGGGTGGGAGCAATGTCATTTCAAAGCTCCCAATCCAAGTTCTCAGGCGATGTAATTTCTAAGGGAATGAAAGGTATTTATTTGACTGAGACGTGGGGAGGGTGTTTTGTGTGAAGTATTCCCATAGAAATTAACGTGCTGCCGAGCGCGGTGGGTGGGAGCAATGTCATTTCAAAGCTCCCAATCCAAGTTCTCAGGCGATGTAATTTGTAAGGGAATGAAAGGTATTTATTTTACTGAGATGTGGGGAGGGTGTTTTGTGTGAAGTATTCCCATAGAAATTAACGTGCTGCCGAGCGCGGTGGGTGGGAGCAATGTCATTTCAAAGCTCCCAATCCACGATCTCAGTCGATGTAATTTCTAAGGGAATGAAAGGTATTTATTTGACTGAGATGTGGGGAGGGTGTTTTGTGTGAAGTATTCCCATAGAAATTAACGTGCTGCCGAGCGCGGTGGGTGGGAGCAATGTCATTTCAAAGCTCCCAATCCAAGTTCTCAGGCGATGTAATTTCTAAGGGAATGAAAGGTATTTATTTGACTGAGATGTGGGGAGGGTGTTTTGTGTGAAGTATTCCCTTAGAAATTAACGTGCTGCCGAGCGCGGTGATTGAGAGCAATGTCATTTCAAAGCTCCCAATCCAAGTTCTCAGGCGATGTAATTTCTAAGGGAATGAAAGGTAATTATTTGACTGAGATGTGGGGAGGGTGTTTTGTGTGAAGTATTCCCATAGAAATTAACGTGCTGCCGAGCGCGGTGGGTGGGAGCAATGTCATTTCAAAGCTCCCAATCCAAGTTCTCAGGCGATGTAATTTCTAAGGGAATGAAAGGTATTTATTTGACTGAGATGTGGGGAGGGTGTTTTGTGTGAAGTATTCCCATAGAAATTAACGTGATGCCGAGCGCGGTGGGAGGGAGCAATGTCATTTCAAAGCTCCCAATCCACGATCTCAGTCGATGTAATTTCTAAGGGAATGAAAGGTATTTATTTGACTTACATGTGGGGAGGGTGTTTTGTGTGAAGTATTCCCATAGAAATTAACGTGCTGCCGAGCGCGGTGGGTGGGAGCAATGTCATTTCAAAGCTCCCAATCCAAGTTCTCAGGCGATGTAATTTCTAAGGGAATGAAAGGTAATTATTTGACTGAGATGTGGGGAGGGTGTTTTGTGTGAAGTATTCCCATAGAAATTAACGTGCTTCCGAGCGTGGTCGGTGGGAGCAATGTCATTTCAAAGCTCCCAATCCAAGTTCTCAGGCGATGTAATTTCTAAGGGAATGAAAGGTATTTATTTAAATGAGATGTGGGGAGGGTGTTTTGTGTGAAGTATTCCCATAGAAATTAACGTGCTGCCGAGCGCGGTGGGTTGGAGCAATGTCATTTCAAAGCTCCCAATCCAAGTTCTCAGGCGCTGTAATTTCTAAGGGAATGAAAGGTATTTATTTGACTGAGATGTGGGGAGGGTGTTTTGTGTGAAGTATTCCCATAGAAATTAACGTGCTGCCGAGCGCGGTGGGTGGGAGCAATGTCATTTCAAAGCTCCCAATCCAAGTTTTCAGGCGATGTAATTTCTAAGGGAATGAAAGGTATTTATTTGACTGAGATGTGGGGAGGGTGTTTTGTGTGAAGTATTCCCATAGAAATTAACGTGCTGCCGAGCGCGGTGGGTGGGAGCAATGTCATTTCAAAGCTCCCAATCCAAGTTCTCAGGCGATGTAATTTCTAAGGGAATGAAAGGTATTTATTTGACTGAGACGTGGGGAGGGTGTTTTGTGTGAAGTATTCCAATAGAAATTAACGTGCTGCCGAGCGCGTTGGGTGGGAGCAATGTCATTTCAAAGCTCCCAATCCAAGTTCTCAGGCGATGTAATTTCTAAGGGAATGAAAGGTATTTATTTGACTGAGGGGAGGGTGTTTTGTGTGAAGTATTCCCATAGAAATTAACGTCCTGCCGAGCGCAGTGGGTTGGAGCAATGTCATTTCAAAGCTCCCAATCCAAGTTCTCAGGCGATGTAATTTCTAAGGGAATGAAAGGTAAATATTTGACTGAGATGTGGGGAGGGTGTTTGGTGTGAAGTAATCCCATAGAAATTAACGTGCTGCCGAGCGCGGTGGGTGGGAGCAATGTCATTTCAAAGCTCCCAATCCAAGTTCTCAGGCGCTGTAATTGCTAAGGGAATGAAAGGTATTTATTTGACTGAGATGTGGGGAGGGTGTTTTGTGTGAAGTATTCCCATAGAAATTAACGTGCTGCCGGGCGCGGTGGGTTGGAGCAATGTCATTTCAAAGCTCCCAATCCAAGTTCTCAGGCGCTGTAATTTCTAAGGGAATGAAAGGTATTTATTTGACTGAGATGATGGGAGGGTGTTTTGTGTGAAGTATTCAAATAGAAATTAACGTGCTGCCGAACGCGGTGGGTGGGAGCAATGTCATTTTAAAGCTCTCAATCCAAGTTCTCAGGCGATGTAATTTCTAAGGGAATGAAAGGTATTTATTTGACTGAGATGTGGGGAGGGTGTTTTGTGTGAAGAATTCCCATAGAAATTAACGTGCTGCCGAGCGCGGTGGGAGGGAGCAATGTCATTTCAAAGCTCCCAATCCACGATCTCAGTCGATGTAATTTCTAAGGGAATGAAAGGTATTTATTTGACTGAGATGTGGGGAGGGTGTTTTGTGTGAAGTATTCCCATAGAAATTAACGTCCTGCCGAGCGCGGTGGGTGGGAGCAATGTCATTTCAAAGCTCCCAATCCAAGTTCTCAGGCGATGTAATTTCTAAGGAAATGAAAGGTATTTATTTGACTGAGATGTTGGGAGGGTGTTTTGTGTGAAGTATTGCCATAGAAATTAACGTGCTGCCGAGCGCGGTGGGTGGGAGCAATGTCATTTCAAAGCTCCCAATCCAAGTTCTCAGGCGATGTAATTTCTAAGGGAATGAAAGGTATTTATTTGACTGCGATGTTGGGAGGGTGTTTTGTGTGAAGTATTGCCATAGAAATTAACGTGCTGCCGAGCGCGGTGGGTGGGAGCAATGTCATTTCAAAGCTCCCAATCCAAGTTCTCAGGCGATGTAATTTCTAAGGGAATGAAAGGTATTTATTTGATTGAGATGTGGGGAGGGTGTTTTGTGTGAAGTATTCCCATAGAAATTAACGTGCTGCCGAGCGCGGAGGGTGGGAGCAATGTCATTTCAAAGCTCCCAATACAAGTTCTCAGACGATGTAATTTCTAAGGGAATGAAAGGTATTTATTTGATTGAGATGTGGGGAGGGTGTTTTGTGTGAAGTATTCCCATAGAAATTAACGTGCTGCCGAGCGCGGTGGGTGGGAGCAATGTCATTTCAAAGCTCCCAATCCAAGTTCTCAGGCGATGTAATTTCTAAGGGAATGAAAGGTATTTATTTGACTGAGATGTGGGGAGGGTGTTTTGTGTGAAGTATTCCCATAGAAATTAACGTGCTGCCGAGCGCGGTGGGTGGGAGCAATGTCATTTCAAAGCTCCCAATCCACGATCTCAGTCGATGTAATTTCTAAGGGAATGAAAGGTATTTATTTGACTGAGATGTGGGGAGGGTGTTTTGTGTGAAGTTTTCCCATAGAAATTAACGTGCTGCCGAGCGCGGTGGGTGGGAGCAATGTCATTTCAAAGCTCCCAATCCAAGTTCTCAGGCGATGTAATTTCTAAGGGAATGAAAGGTATTTATTTGACTGAGATGTGGGGAGGGTGTTTTGTGTGAAGTATTCCCTTAGAAATTAACGTGCTGCCGAGCGCGGTGATTGAGAGCAATGTCATTTCAAAGCTCCCAATCCAAGTTCTCAGGCGATGTAATTTCTAAGGGAATGAAAGGTAATTATTTGACTGAGATGTGGGGAGGGTGTTTTGTGTGAAGTATTCCCATAGAAATTAACGTGCTGCCGAGCGCGGTGGGTGGGAGCAATGTCATTTCAAAGCTCCCAATCCAAGTTCTCAGGCGATGTAATTTCTAAGGGAATGAAAGGTATTTATTTGACTGAGATGTGGGGAGGGTGTTTTGTGTGAAGTATTCCCATAGAAATTAACGTGCTTTCGAGCGCGGAGGGTGGGAGCAATGTCATTTCAAAGCTCCCAATCCAAGTTCTCAGGCGATGTAATTTCTAAGGGAATGAAAGGTATTTATTTGATTGAGATGTGGGGAGGGTGTTTTGTGTGAAGTATTCCCATAGAAATTAACGTGCTGCCGAGCGCGGTGGGTGGGAGCAATGTCATTTCAAAGCTCCCAATCCAAGTTCTCAGGCGATGTAATTTCTAAGGGAATGAAAGGTATTTATTTGACTGAGATGTAGGGAGCGTGTTTTGTGTGAAGTATTGCCATAGAAATTAACGTGCTGCCGAGCGTGGTGGGTGGGTGCAATGTCATTTCAAAGCTCCCAATCCAAGTTCTCAGGCGATGTAATTTCTAAGGGAATGAAAGGTATTTATTTGACAGAGATGTGGGGAGGGTGTTTTGTGTGAAGTATTCCCATAGAAATTAACGTGATGCCGAGCGCGGTGGGAGGGAGCAATGTCATTTCAAAGCTCCCAATCCACGATCTCAGTCGATGTAATTTCTAAGGGAATGAAAGGTATTTATTTGACTGAGATGTGGGGAGGGTGTTTAGTGTGAAGTATTCCCATAGAAATTAACGTGCTGCCGAGTGCGGTGGGTGGGAGCAATGTCATTTCAAAGCTCCCAATCCAAGTTCTCAGGCGATGTAATTTCTAAGGGAATGAAAGGTATTTATTTGACTGAGATGTGGGGAGGGTGTTTTGTGTGAAGTATTCCCATAGAAATTAACGTGCTGCCGAGCGCGGTGGGTGGGAGCAATGTCATTTCAAAGCTCCCAATCCACGATCTCAGTCGATGTAATTTCTAAGTTAATGAAAGGTATTTATTTGACTGAGATGTGGGGAGGGTGTTTTGTGTGAAGTATTCCCATAGAAATTAACGTGCTGCCGAGCGCGGTGGGTGGGAGCAATGTCATTTTAAAGCTCATAATCCAAGTTCTCAGGCGATGTAATTTCTAAGGGAATGAAAGGTATTTATTTGACTGAGATGTGGGGAGGGTGTTTTGTGTGAAGTATTCCCTTAGAAATTAACGTGCTGCCGAGCGCGGTGATTGAGAGCAATGTCATTTCAAAGCTCCCAATCCAAGTTCTCAGGCGATGTAATTTCTAAGGGAATGAAAGGTAATTATTTGACTGAGATGTGGGGAGGGTGTTTTGTGTGAAGTATTCCCATAGAAATTAACGTGCTGCCGAGCGCGGTGGGTGGGAGCAATGTCATTTCAAAGCTCCCAATCCAAGTTCTCAGGCGATGTAATTTCTAAGGGAATGAAAGGTATTTATTTGACTGAGATATGGGGAGGGTGTTTTGTGTGAAGTATTCCCATAGAAATTAACGTGATGCCGAGCGCGGTGGGAGGGAGCAATGTCATTTCAAAGCTCCCAATCCACGATCTCAGTCGATGTAATTTCTAAGGGAATGAAAGGTATTTATTTGACTTACATGTGGGGAGGGTGTTTTGTGTGAAGTATTCCCATAGAAATTAACGTGCTGCCGAGCGCGGTGGGTGGGAGCAATGCCATTTCAAAGCTCCCAATCCAAGTTCTCAGGCGATGTAATTTCTAAGGGAATGAAAGGTATTTATTTGACTGAGATGTGGGGAGGGTGTTTTGTGTGAAGTATTCCCTTAGAAATTAACGTGCTGCCGAGCGCGGTGATTGAGAGCAATGTCATTTCAAAGCTCCCAATCCAAGTTCTCAGGCGATGTAATTTCTAAGGGAATGAAAGGTAATTATTTGACTGAGATGTGGGGAGGGTGTTTTGTGTGAAGTATTCCCATAGAAATTAACGTGCTGCCGAGCGCGGTGGGTGGGAGCAATGTCATTTCAAAGCTCCCAATCCAAGTTCTCAGGCGATGTAATTTCTAAGGGAATGAAAGGTATTTATTTGACTGAGATGTGGGGAGGGTGTTTTGTGTGAAGTATTCCCATAGAAATTAACGTGCTGCCGAGCGCGGTGGGTGGGAGCAATGTCATTTCAAAGCTCCCAATCCAAGTTCTCAGGCGATGTAATTTCTAAGGGAATGAAAGGTATTTATTTGACTGAGATATGGGGAGGGTGTTTTGTGTGAAATATTCCCATAGAAATTAACGTGATGCCGAGCGCGGTGGGAGGGAGCAATGTCATTTCAAAGCTCCCAATCCACGATCTCAGTCGATGTAATTTCTAAGGGAATGAAAGGTATTTATTTGACTTACATGTGGGGAGGGTGTTTTGTGTGAAGTATTCCCATAGAAATTAACGTGCTGCCGAGCGCGGTGGGTGGGAGCAATGTAATTTCAAAGCTCCCAATCCAAGTTCTCAGGCGATGTAATTTCTAAGGGAATGAAAGGTATTTATTTGACTGAGATGTGGGGAGGGTGTTTTGTGTGAAGTATTCCCTTAGAAATTAACGTGCTGCCGAGCGCGGTGATTGAAAGCAATGTCATTTCAAAGCTCCCAATCCAAGTTCTCAGGCGATGTAATTTCTAAGGGAATGAAAGGTAATTATTTGACTGAGATGTGGGAAGGGTGTTTTGTGTGAAGTATTCCCATAGAAATTAACGTGCTGCCGAGCGCGGTGGGTGGGAGCAATGTCATTTCAAAGCTCCCAATCCAAGTTCTCAGGCGATGTAATTTCTAAGGGAATGAAAGGTATTTATTTGACTGAGATATGGGGAGGGTGTTTTGTTAGAAGTATTGCCATAGAAATTAACGTGCTGCCGAGCGCGGTGGGGGGGAGCAATGTCATTTCAAAGCTCCCAATCCAAGTTCTCAGGCGATGTAATTTCTAAGGGAATGAAAGGTATTTATTTGACTGAGATGTGGGGAGGGTGTTTTGTGTGAAGTATTCCCATAGAAATTAACGTGCTGCCGAGTGCGGTGGGTGAGAGCTATGTCATTTCAAAGCTCCCAATCCACGATCTCAGTCAATGTAATTTCTAAGGGAATGAAAGGTATTTATTTGACTGAGATGTGGGGAGGGTGTTTTGTGTGAAGTATTCCCATAGAAATTAACGTGCTGCCGAGCGCGGTGGGTGGGAGCAATGTCATTTCAAAGCTCTCAATCCAAGTTCTCAGGCGATGTAATTTCTAAGGGAATGAAAGGTAATTATTTGACTGAGATGTGGGGAGGGTGTTTTGTGTGAAGTATTCCCATAGAAATTAACGTGCTTCCGAGCGTGGTGGGTGGGAGCAATGTCATTTCAAAGCTCCCAATCCAAGTTCTCAGGCGATGTAATTTCTAAGGGAATGAAAGGTATTTATTTGACTGAGATGTGGGGAGGGTGTTTTGTGTGAAGTATTCCCTTAGAAATTAACGTGCTGCCGAGCGCGGTGATTGAGAGCAATGTCATTTCAAAGCTCCCAATCCAAGTTCTCAGGCGATGTAATTTCTAAGGGAATGAAAGGTAATTATTTGACTGAGATGTGGGGAGGGTGTTTTGTGTGAAGTATTCCCATAGAAATTAACGTGCTGCCGAGCGCGGTGGGTGGGAGCAATGTCATTTCAAAGCTCCCAATCCAAGTTCTCAGGCGATGTAATTTCTAAGGGAATGAAAGGTATTTATTTGACTGAGATATGGGGAGGGTGTTTTGTGTGAAGTATTCCCATAGAAATTAACGTGATGCCGAGCGCGGTGGGAGGGAGCAATGTCATTTCAAAGCTCCCAATCCACGATCTCAGTCGATGTAATTTCTAAGGGAATGAAAGGTATTTATTTGACTTACATGTGGGGAGGGTGTTTTGTGTGAAGTATTCCCATAGAAATTAACGTGCTGCCGAGCGCGGTGGGTGGGAGCAATGCCATTTCAAAGCTCCCAATCCAAGTTCTCAGGCGATGTAATTTCTAAGGGAATGAAAGGTATTTATTTGACTGAGATGTGGGGAGGGTGTTTTGTGTGAAGTATTCCCTTAGAAATTAACGTGCTGCCGAGCGCGGTGATTGAGAGCAATGTCATTTCAAAGCTCCCAATCCAAGTTCTCAGGCGATGTAATTTCTAAGGGAATGAAAGGTAATTATTTGACTGAGATGTGGGGAGGGTGTTTTGTGTGAAGTATTCCCATAGAAATTAACGTGCTGCCGAGCGCGGTGGGTGGGAGCAATGTCATTTCAAAGCTCCCAATCCAAGTTCTCAGGCGATGTAATTTCTAAGGGAATGAAAGGTATTTATTTGACTGAGATGTGGGGAGGGTGTTTTGTGTGAAGTATTCCCATAGAAATTAACGTGCTGCCGAGCGCGGTGGGTGGGAGCAATGTCATTTCAAAGCTCCCAATCCAAGTTCTCAGGCGATGTAATTTCTAAGGGAATGAAAGGTATTTATTTGACTGAGATATGGGGAGGGTGTTTTGTGTGAAATATTCCCATAGAAATTAACGTGATGCCGAGCGCGGTGGGAGGGAGCAATGTCATTTCAAAGCTCCCAATCCACGATCTCAGTCGATGTAATTTCTAAGGGAATGAAAGGTATTTATTTGACTTACATGTGGGGAGGGTGTTTTGTGTGAAGTATTCCCATAGAAATTAACGTGCTGCCGAGCGCGGTGGGTGGGAGCAATGTAATTTCAAAGCTCCCAATCCAAGTTCTCAGGCGATGTAATTTCTAAGGGAATGAAAGGTATTTATTTGACTGAGATGTGGGGAGGGTGTTTTGTGTGAAGTATTCCCTTAGAAATTAACGTGCTGCCGAGCGCGGTGATTGAAAGCAATGTCATTTCAAAGCTCCCAATCCAAGTTCTCAGGCGATGTAATTTCTAAGGGAATGAAAGGTAATTATTTGACTGAGATGTGGGAAGGGTGTTTTGTGTGAAGTATTCCCATAGAAATTAACGTGCTGCCGAGCGCGGTGGGTGGGAGCAATGTCATTTCAAAGCTCCCAATCCAAGTTCTCAGGCGATGTAATTTCTAAGGGAATGAAAGGTATTTATTTGACTGAGATATGGGGAGGGTGTTTTGTTAGAAGTATTGCCATAGAAATTAACGTGCTGCCGAGCGCGGTGGGGGGGAGCAATGTCATTTCAAAGCTCCCAATCCAAGTTCTCAGGCGATGTAATTTCTAAGGGAATGAAAGGTATTTATTTGACTGAGATGTGGGGAGGGTGTTTTGTGTGAAGTATTCCCATAGAAATTAACGTGCTGCCGAGTGCGGTGGGTGAGAGCTATGTCATTTCAAAGCTCCCAATCCACGATCTCAGTCAATGTAATTTCTAAGGGAATGAAAGGTATTTATTTGACTGAGATGTGGGGAGGGTGTTTTGTGTGAAGTATTCCCATAGAAATTAACGTGCTGCCGAGCGCGGTGGGTGGGAGCAATGTCATTTCAAAGCTCTCAATCCAAGTTCTCAGGCGATGTAATTTCTAAGGGAATGAAAGGTAATTATTTGACTGAGATGTGGGGAGGGTGTGTTGTGTGAAGTATTCCCATAGAAATTAACGTGCTTCCGAGCGTGGTGGGTGGGAGCAATGTCATTTCAAAGCTCCCAATCCAAGTTCTCAGGCGATGTAATTTCTAAGGGAATGAAAGGTATTTATTTAAATGAGATGTGGGGAGGGTGTTTTGTGTGAAGTATTCCCATAGAAATTAACGTGCTGCCGAGCGCGGTGGGTTGGAGCAATGTCATTTCAAAGCTCCCAATCCAAGTTCTCAGGCGCTGTAATTTCTAAGGGAATGAAAGGTATTTATTTGACTGAGATGTGGGGAGGGTGTTTTGTGTGAAGTATTCCCATAGAAATTAACGTGCTGCCGAGCGCGGTGGGTGGGAGCAATGTCATTTCAAAGCTCCCAATCCAAGTTTTCAGGCGATGTAATTTCTAAGGGAATGAAAGGTATTTATTTGACTGAGATGTGGGGAGGGTGTTTTGTGTGAAGTATTCCCATAGAAATTAACGTGCTGCCGAGCGCGGTGGGTGGGAGCAATGTCATTTCAAAGCTCTCAATCCAAGTTCTCAGGCGATGTAATTTCTAAGGGAATGAAAGGTATTTATTTGACTGAGACGTGGGGAGGGTGTTTTGTGTGAAGTATTCCCATAGAAATTAACGTGCTGCCGAGCGCGTTGGGTGGGAGCAATGTCATTTCAAAGCTCCCAATCCAAGTTCTCAGGCGATGTAATTTCTAAGGGAATGAAAGGTATTTATTTGACTGAGGGGAGGGTGTTTTGTGTGAAGTATTCCCATAGAAATTAACGTCCTGCCGAGCGCGGTGGGTTGGAGCAATGTCATTTCAAAGCTCCCAATCCAAGTTCTCAGGCGATGTAATTTCTAAGGGAATGAAAGGTAAATATTTGACTGAGATGTGGGGAGGGTGTTTTGTGTGAAGTAATCCCATAGAAATTAACGTGCTGCCGAGCGCGGTGGGTGGGAGCAATGTCATTTCAAAGCTCCCAATCCAAGTTCTCAGGCGCTGTAATTGCTAAGGGAATGAAAGGTATTTATTTGACTGAGATGTGGGGAGGGTGTTTTGTGTGAAGTATTCCCATAGAAATTAACGTGCTGCCGAGCACGGTGGGTTGGAGCAATGTCATTTCAAAGCTCCCAATCCAAGTTCTCAGGCGCTGTAATTTCTAAGGGAATGAAAGGTATTTATTTGACTGAGATGATGGGAGGGTGTTTTGTGTGAAGTATTGCCATAGAAATTAACGTGCTGCCGAGCGCGGTGGGTGGGAGCAATGTCATTTCAAAGCTCCCAATCCAAGTTCTCAGGCGATGTAATTTCTAAGGGAATGAAAGGTATTTATTTGACTGAGATGTTGGGAGGGTGTTTTGTGTGAAGTATTGCCATAGAAATTAACGTGCTGCCGAGCGCGGTGGGTGGGAGCAATGTCATTTCAAAGCTCCCAATCCAAGTTCTCAGGCGATGTAATTTCTAAGGGAATGAAAGGTATTTATTTGACTGCGATGTTGGGAGGGTGTTTTGTGTGAAGTATTGCCATATAAATTAACGTGCTGCCGAGCGCGGTGGGTGGGAGCAATGTCATTTCAAAGCTCCCAATCCAAGTTCTCAGGCGATGTAATTTCTAAGGGAATGAAAGGTATTTATTTGATTTAGATGTGGGGAGGGTGTTTTGTGTGAAGTATTCCCATAGAAATTAACGTGCTGCCGAGCGCGGAGGATGGGATCAATGTCATTTCAAAGCTCCCAATCCAAGTTCTCAGGCGATGTAATTTCTAAGGGAATGAAAAGTATTTATTTGATTGAGATGTGGGGAGGGTGTTTTGTGTGAAGTATTCCCATAGAAATTAACGTGCTGCCGAGCGCGGTGGGTGGGAGCAATGTCATTTCAAAGCTCCCAATCCAAGTTCTCAGGCGATGTAATTTCTAAGGGAATGAAAGGTATTTATTTGACTGAGATGTAGGGAGGGTGTTTTGTGTGAAGTATTGCCAAAGAAATTAACGTGCTGCCGAGCGCGGTGGGTGGGTGCAATGTCATTTCAAAGCTCCCAATCCAAGTTCTCAGGCGATGTAATTTCTAAGGGAATGAAAGGTATTTATTTGACTGAGATGTGGGGAGGGTGTTTTGTGTGAAGTATTGCCATAGAAATTAACGTGCTGCCGAGCGCGGTGGGTGGGAGCAATGTCATTTCAAAGCTCCCAATCCAAGTTCTCAGGCGCTGTAATTGCTAAGGGAATGAAAGGTATTTATTTGACTGAGATGTGGGGAGGGTGTTTTGTGTGAAGTATTCCCATAGAAATTAACGTGCTGCCGAGCGCGGTGGGTTGGAGCAATGTCATTTCAAAGCTCCCAATCCAAGTTCTCAGGCGCTGTAATTTCTAAGGGAATGAAAGGTATTTATTTGACTGAGATGATGGGAGGGTGTTTTGTGTGAAGTATTCCCATAGAAATTAACGTGCTGCCGAGCGCGGTGGGTTGGAGCAATGTCATTTCAAAGCTCCCAATCCAAGTTCTCAGGCGCTGTAATTCCTAAGGGAATGAAAGGTATTTATTTGACTGAGATGATGGGAGGGTGTTTTGTGTGAAGTATTCCCATAGAAATTAACGTGCTGTCGAGCGCGGTGGGTTGGAGCAATGTCATTTCAAAGCTCCCAATCCAAGTTCTCAGGCGATGTAATTTCTAAGGGAATGAAAGGTAATTATTTGACTGAGATGTGGGAAGGGTGTTTTGTGTGAAGTATTCCCATAGAAATTAACGTGCTGCCGAGCGCGGTGGGTGGGAGCAATGTCATTTCAAAGCTCCCAATCCAAGTTCTCAGGCGATGTAATTTCTAAGGGAATGAAAGGTATTTATTTGACTGAGATGTTGGGAGGGTGTTTTGTGTGAAGTATTGCCATAGAAATTAACGTGCTGCCGAGCGCGGTGGGTGGGAGCAATGTCATTTCAAAGCTCCCAATCCAAGTTCTCAGGCGATGTAATTTCTAAGGGAATGAAAGGTATTTATTTGACTGAGATGTGGGGAGGGTGTTTTGTGTGAAGTATTGCCATAGAAATTAACGTGCTGCCGAGCGTGGTGGGTGGGTGCAATGTCATTTCAAAGCTCCCAATCCAAGTTCTCAGGCGATGTAATTTCTAAGGGAATGAAAGGTATTTATTTGACAGAGATGTGGGGAGGGTGTTTTGTGTGAAGTATTGCCATAGAAATTAACGTGCTGCCGAGCGCGGTGGGTGGGAGCAATGTCATTTCAAAGCTCCCAATCCAAGTTCTCAGGCGCTGTAATTCCTAAGGGAATGAAAGGTATTTATTTGACTGAGATGTGGGGAGGGTGTTTTGTGTGAAGTATTGCCAAAGAAATTAACGTGCTGCCGAGCGCGGTGGGTGGGTGCAATGTCATTTCAAAGCTCCCAATCCAAGTTCTCAGGCGATGTAATTTCTAAGGGAATGAAAGGTATTTATTTGACTGAGATGTGGGGAGGGTGTTTTGTGTAAAGTATTGCCATAGAAATTAACGTGCTGCCGAGCGCGGTGGGTGGGAGCAATGTCATTTCAAAGCTCCCAATCCAAGTTCTCAGGCGATGTAATTGCTAAGGGAATGAAAGGTATTTATTTGACAGAGATGTGGGGAGGGTGTTTTGTGTGAAGTATTGCCATAGAAATTAACGTGCTGCCGAGCGCGGTGGGTGGGAGCAATGTCATTTCAAAGCTCCCAATCCAAGTTCTCAGGCGATGTAATTTCTAAGGGAATGAAAGGTATTTATTTGACTAAGATGTGGGGAGGGTGTTTTGTGTGAAGTATTGCCAAAGAAATTAACGTGCTGCCGAGCGCGGTGGGTGGGTGCAATGTCATTTCAAAGCTCCCAATAAAAGTTCTCAGGCGATGTAATTTCTAAGGGAATGAAAGGTATTTATTTGACTGAGATGTGGGGAGGGTGTTTTGTGTAAAGTATTGCCATAGAAATTAACGTGCTGCCGAGCGCGGTGGGTGGGAGCAATGTCATTTCAAAGCTCCCAATCCAAGTTCTCAGGCGCTGTAATTGCTAAGGGAATGAAAGGTATTTATTTGACTGAGATGTGGGGAGGGTGTTTTGTGTGTAGTATTCCCATAGAAATTAACGTGCTGCCGAGCGCGGTGGGTTGGAGCAATGTCATTTCAAAGCTCCCAATCCAAGTTCTCAGGCGCTGTAATTTCTTAGGGAATGAAAGGTATTTATTTGACTGAGATGATGGGAGGGTGTTTTGTGTGAAGTATTCCCATAGAAATTATAGTGCTGCCGAGCGCGGTGGGTTGGAGCAATGTCATTTCAAAGCTCCCAATCCAAGTTCTCAGGCGCTGTAATTTCTTAGGGAATGAAAGGTATTTATTTGACTGAGATGATGGGAGGGTGTTTTGTGTGAAGTATTCCCATAGAAATTATAGTGCTGCCGAGCGCGGTGGGTTGGAGCAATGTCATTTCAAAGCTCCCAATCCAAGTTCTCAGGCGCTGTAATTGCTAAGGGAATGAAAGGTATTTATTTGACTGAGATGATGGGAGGGTGTTTTGTGTGAAGTATTCCCATAGAAATTAACGTGCTGCCGAGCGCGGTGGGTTGGAGCAATGTCATTTCAAAGCTCCCAATCCAAGTTCTCAGGCGCTGTAATTGCTAAGGGAATGAAAGGTATTTATTTGACTGAGATGATGGGAGGGTGTTTTGTGTGAAGTATTCCCATAGAAATTAACGTGCTGCCGAGCGCGGTGGGTGGGAGCAATGTCATTTCAAAGCTCCCAATCCAAGTTCTCAGGCGATGTAATTTCTAAGGGAATGAAAGGTAAATATTTGACTGAGATGTGGGGAGGGTGTTTTGTGTGAAGTAATCCCATAGAAATTAACGTGCTGCCGAGCGCGGTGGGTGGGAGCAATGTCATTTCAAAGCTCCCAATCCAAGTTCTCAGGCGCTGTAATTGCTAAGGGAATGAAAGGTATTTATTTGACTGAGATGTGGGGAGGGTGTTTTGTGTGAAGTATTCCCATAGAAATTATAGTGCTGCCGAGCGCGGTGGGTTGGAGCAATGTCATTTCAAAGCTCCCAATCCAAGTTCTCAGGCGCTGTAATTTCTAAGGGAATGAAAGGTATTTATTTGACTGAGATGATTAGAGGGTGTTTTGTGTGAAGTATTGCCATAGAAATTAACGTGCTGCCGAGCGCGGTGGGTGGGAGCAATGTCATTTCAAAGCTCCCAATCCAAGTTCTCAGGCGATGTAATTTCTAAGGGAATGAAAGGTATTTATTTGACTGAGATGTTGGGAGGGTGTTTTGTGTGAAGTATTGCCATAGAAATTAACGTGCTGCCGAGCGCGGTGGGTGGGAGCAATATCATTTCAAAGCTCCCAATCCAAGTTCTCAGGCGATGTAATTTCTAAGGGAATGAAAGGTATTTATTTGACTGCGATGTTGGGAGGGTGTTTTGTGTGAAGTATTGCCATAGAAATTAACGTGCTGCCGAGCGCGGTGGGTGGGAGCAATGTCATTTCAAAGCTCCCAATCCAAGTTCTCAGGCGATGTAATTTCTAAGGGAATGAAAGGTATTTATTTGATTTAGATGTGGGGAGGGTGTTTTGTGTGAAGTATTCCCATAGAAATTAACGTGCTGCCGAGCGCGGAGGATGGGATCAATGTCATTTCAAAGCTCCCAATCCAAGTTCTCAGGCGATGTAATTTCTAAGGGAATGAAAGGTATTTATTTGACTGAGATGTAGGGAGGGTGTTTTGTGTGAAGTATTGCCAAAGAAATTAACGTGCTGCCGAGCGCGGTGGGTGGGTGCAATGTCATTTCAAAGCTCCCAATCCAAGTTCTCAGGCGATGTAATTTCTAAGGGAATGAAAGGTATTTATTTGACTGAGATGTGGGGAGGGTGTTTTGTGTGAAGTATTGCCATAGAAATTAACGTGCTGCCGAGCGCGGTGGGTGGGAGCAATGTCATTTCAAAGCTCCCAATCCAAGTTCTCAGGCAATGTAATTTCTAAGGGAATGAAAGGTATTTATTTGACTGAGATGTGGGGAGGGTGTTTTGTGTGAAGTAATCCCATAGAAATTAACGTGCTGCCGAGCGCGGTGGGTGGGAGCAATGTCATTTCAAAGCTCCCAATCCAAGTTCTCAGGCGCTGTAATTGCTAAGGGAATGAAAGGTATTTATTTGACTGAGATGTGGGGAGGGTGTTTTGTGTGAAGTATTCCCATAGAAATTAACGTGCTGCCGAGCACGGTGATTTGGAGCAATGTCATTTCAAAGCTCCCAATCCAAGTTCTCAGGCGCTGTAATTTCTAAGGGAATGAAAGGTATTTATTTGACTGAGATGATGGGAGGGTGTTTTGTGTGAAGTATTGCCATAGAAATTAACGTGCTGCCGAGCGCGGTGGGTGGGAGCAATGTCATTTCAAAGCTCCCAATCCAAGTTCTCAGGCGATGTAATTTCTAAGGGAATGAAAGGTATTTATTTGACTGAGATGTTGGGAGGGTGTTTTGTGTGAAGTATTGCCATAGAAATTAACGTGCTGCCGAGCGCGGTGGGTGGGAGCAATGTCATTTCAAAGCTCCCAATCCAAGTTCTCAGGCGATGTAATTTCTAAGGGAATGAAAGGTATTTATTTGACTGCGATGTTGGGAGGGTGTTTTGTGTGAAGTATTGCCATAGAAATTAACGTGCTGCCGAGCGCGGTGGGTGGGAGCAATGTCATTTCAAAGCTCCCAATCCAAGTTCTCAGGCGCTGTAATTGCTAAGGGAATGAAAGGTATTTATTTGACTGAGATGTGGGGAGGGTGTTTTGTGTGAAGTATTCCCATAGAAATTAACGTGCTGCCGAGCGCGGTGGGTTGGAGCAATGTCATTTCAAAGCTCCCAATCCAAGTTCTCAGGCGCTGTAATTTCTAAGGGAATGAAAGGTATTTATTTGACTGAGATGATGGGAGGGTGTTTTGTGTGAAGTATTCCCATAGAAATTAACGTGCTGCCGAGCGCGGTGGGTTGGAGCAATGTCATTTCAAAGCTCCCAATCCAAGTTCTCAGGCGCTGTAATTGCTAAGGGAATGAAAGGTATTTATTTGACTGAGATGATGGGAGGGTGTTTTGTGTGAAGTATTCCCATAGAAATTAACGTGCTGTCGAGCGCGGTGGGTTGGAGCAATGTCATTTCAAAGCTCCCAATCCAAGTTCTCAGGCGATGTAATTTCTAAGGGAATGAAAGGTAATTATTTGACTGAGATGTGGGAAGGGTGTTTTGTGTGAAGTATTCCCATAGAAATTAACGTGCTGCCGAGCGCGGTGGGTGGGAGCAATGTCATTTCAAAGCTCCCAATCCAAGTTCTCAGGCGATGTAATTTCTAAGGGAATGAAAGGTATTTATTTGACTGAGATGTTGGGAGGGTGTTTTGTGTGAAGTATTGCCATAGAAATTAACGTGCTGCCGAGCGCGGTGGGTGGGAGCAATGTCATTTCAAAGCTCCCAATCCAAGTTCTCAGGCGATGTAATTTCTAAGGGAATGAAAGGTATTTATTTGACTGAGATGTGGGGAGGGTGTTTTGTGTGAAGTATTGCCATAGAAATTAACGTGCTGAGGAGCGTGGTGGGTGGGTGCAATGTCATTTCAAAGCTCCCAATCCAAGTTCTCAGGCGATGTAATTTCTAAGGGAATGAAAGGTATTTATTTGACAGAGATGTGGGGATGGTGTTTTGTGTGAAGTATTGCCATAGAAATTAACGTGCTGCCGAGCGCGGTGGGTGGGAGCAATGTCATTTCAAAGCTCCCAATCCAAGTTCTCAGGCGCTGTAATTGCTAAGGGAATGAAAGGTATTTATTTGACTGAGATGTGGGGAGGGTGTTTTGTGTGAAGTATTGCCAAAGAAATTAACGTGCTGCCGAGCGCGGTGGGTGGGTGCAATGTCATTTCAAAGCTCCCAATCCAAGTTCTCAGGCGATGTAATTTCTAAGGGAATGAAAGGTATTTATTTGACTGAGATGTGGGGAGGGTGTTTTGTGTAAAGTATTGCCATAGAAATTAACGTGCTGCCGAGCGCGGTGGGTGGGAGCAATGTCATTTCAAAGCTCCCAATCCAAGTTCTCAGGCGATGTAATTGCTAAGGGAATGAAAGGTATTTATTTGACAGAGATGTGGGGAGGGTGTTTTGTGTGAAGTATTGCCATAGAAATTAACGTGCTGCCGAGCGCGGTGGGTGGGAGCAATGTCATTTCAAAGCTCCCAATCCAAGTTCTCAGGCGATGTAATTTCTAAGGGAATGAAAGGTATTTATTTGACTAAGATGTGGGGAGGGTGTTTTGTGTGAAGTATTGCCAAAGAAATTAACGTGCTGCCGAGCGCGGTGGGTGGGTGCAATGTCATTTCAAAGCTCCCAATCCAAGTTCTCAGGCGATGTAATTTCTAAGGGAATGAAAGGTATTTATTTGACAGAGATGTGGGGAGGGTGTTTTGTGTGAAGTATTGCCATAGAAATTAACGTGCTGCCGAGCGCGGTGGGTGGGAGCAATGTCATTTCAAAGCTCCCAATCCAAGTTCTCAGGCGATGTAATTTCTAAGGGAATGAAAGGTATTTATTTGACTAAGATGTGGGGAGGGTGTTTTGTGTGAAGTATTGCCAAAGAAATTAACGTGCTGCCGAGCGCGGTGGGTGGGTGCAATGTCATTTCAAAGCTCCCAATCCAAGTTCTCAGGCGATGTAATTTCTAAGGGAATGAAAGGTATTTATTTGACAGAGATGTGGGGAGGGTGTTTTGTGTGAAGTATTGCCATAGAAATTAACGTGCTGCCGAGCGCGGTGGGTGGGAGCAATGTCATTTCAAAGCTCCCAATCCAAGTTCTCAGGCGATGTAATTTCTAAGGGAATGAAAGGTAATTATTTGACTGAGATGTGGGAAGGGTGTTTTGTGTGAAGTATTCCCATAGAAATTAACGTGCTGCCGAGCGCGGTGGGTGGGAGCAATGTCATTTCAAAGCTCCCAATCCAAGTTCTCAGGCGATGTAATTTCTAAGGGAATGAAAGGTATTTATTTGACTGAGATGTTGGGAGGGTGTTTTGTGTGAAGTATTGCCATAGAAATTAACGTGCTGCCGAGCGCGGTGGGTGGGAGCAATGTCATTTCAAAGCTCCCAATCCAAGTTCTCAGGCGATGTAATTTCTAAGGGAATGAAAGGTATTTATTTGACTGAGATGTGGGGAGGGTGTTTTGTGTGAAGTATTGCCATAGAAATTAACGTGCTGAGGAGCGTGGTGGGTGGGTGCAATGTCATTTCAAAGCTCCCAATCCAAGTTCTCAGGCGATGTAATTTCTAAGGGAATGAAAGGTATTTATTTGACAGAGATGTGGGGAGGGTGTTTTGTGTGAAGTATTGCCATAGAAATTAACGTGCTGCCGAGCGCGGTGGGTGGGAGCAATGTCATTTCAAAGCTCCCAATCCAAGTTCTCAGGCGCTGTAATTGCTAAGGGAATGAAAGGTATTTATTTGACTGAGATGTGGGGAGGGTGTTTTGTGTGAAGTATTGCCAAAGAAATTAACGTGCTGCCGAGCGCGGTGGGTGGGTGCAATGTCATTTCAAAGCTCCCAATCCAAGTTCTCAGGCGATGTAATTTCTAAGGGAATGAAAGGTATTTATTTGACTGAGATGTGGGGAGGGTGTTTTGTGTAAAGTATTGCCATAGAAATTAACGTGCTGCCGAGCGCGGTGGGTGTGAGCAATGTCATTTCAAAGCTCCCAATCCAAGTTCTCAGGCGATGTAATTGCTAAGGGAATGAAAGGTATTTATTTGACAGAGATGTTTGGAGGGTGTTTTGTGTGAAGTATTGCCATAGAAATTAACGTGCTGCCGAGCGCGGTGGGTGGGAGCAATGTCATTTCAAAGCTCCCAATCCAAGTTCTCAGGCGATGTAATTTCTAAGGGAATGAAAGGTATTTATTTGACTAAGATGTGGGGAGGGTGTTTTATGTGAAGTATTGCCAAAGAAATTAACGTGCTGCCGAGCGCGGTGGGTTGGAGCAATGTCATTTCAAAGCTCCCAATCCAAGTTCTCAGGCGCTGTAATTGCTAAGGGAATGAAAGGTATTTATTTGACTGAGATGATGGGAGGGTGTTTTGTGTGAAGTATTCCCATAGAAATTAACGTGCTGCCGAGCGCGGTGGGTTGGAGCAATGTCATTTCAAAGCTCCCAATCCAAGTTCTCAGGCGCTGTAATTGCTAAGGGAATGAAAGGTATTTATTTGACTGAGATGATGGGAGGGTGTTTTGTGTGAAGTATTCCCATAGAAATTAACGTGCTGCCGAGCGCGGTGGGTGGGAGCAATGTCATTTCAAAGCTCCCAATCCAAGTTCTCAGGCGATGTAATTTCTAAGGGAATGAAAGGTATTTATTTGACTGAGATGTGGGGAGGGTGTTTTGTGTGAAGTATTCCCATAGAAATTAACGTGCTGCCGAGCGCGGTGGGAGGGAGCAATGTCATTTCAAAGATCCCAATCCACGATCTCAGTCGATGTAATTTCTAAGGGAATGAAAGTTATTTATTTGACTGAGATGTGGGGAGGGTGTTTTGTGTGAAGTATTCCCATAGAAATTAATGTCCTGTCGAGCGCGGTGGGTGGGAGCAATGTCATTTCAAAGCTCCCAATCCAAGTTCTCAGGCGATGTAATTTCTAAGGGAATGAAAGGTATTTATTTGACTGAGATGTTGGGAGGGTGTTTTGTGTGAAGTATTGCCATAGAAATTAACGTGCTGCCGAGCGCGGTGGATGGGAGCAATGTCATTTCAAAGCTCCCAATCCAAGTCCTCAGGCGATGTAATTTCTAAGGGAATGAAAGGTATTTATTTGACTGAGATGTTGGGAGGGTGTTTTGTGTGAAGTATTGCCATAGAAATTAACGTGCTGCCGAGCGCGGTGGGTGGGAGTAATGTCATTTCAAAGCTCACAATCCAAGTTCTCAGGCGATGTAATTTCTAAGGGAATGAAAGGTATTTATTTGACTGAGATGTGGGGAGGGTGTTTTGTGTGAAGTATTGCCATAGAAATTAACGTGCTGCCGAGCGCGGTGGGTGGGAGCAATGTCATTTCAAAGCTCCCAATCCAAGTTCTCAGGCGCTGTAATTGCTAAGGGAATGAAAGGTATTTATTTGACTGAGATGTGGGGAGGGTGTTTTGTGTGAAGTATTCCCATAGAAATTAACGTGCTGCCGAGCGCGGTGGGTTGGAGCAATGTCATTTCAAAGCTCCCAATCCAAGTTCTCAGGCGCTGTAATTTCTAAGGGAATGAAAGGTATTTATTTGACTGAGATGATGGGAGGGTGTTTTGTGTGAAGTATTCCCATAGAAATTAACGTGCTGCCGAGCGCGGTGGGTTGGAGCAATGTCATTTCAAAGCTCCCAATCCAAGTTCTCAGGCGCTGTAATTGCTAAGGGAATGAAAGGTATTTATATGACTGAGATGATGGGAGGATGTTTTGCGTGAAGTATTCCCATAGAAATTAACGTGCTGCCGAGCGCGGTGGGTTGGAGCAATGTCATTTCAAAGCTCCTAATCCAAGTTCTCAGGCGCTGTAATTGCTAAGGGAATGAAAGGTATTTATTTGACTAAGATGATGGGAGGGTGTTTTGTGTGAAGTATTCCCATAGAAATTAACGTGCTGCCGAGCGCGGTGGGTGGGAGCAATGTCATTTCAAAGCTCCCAATCCAAGTTCTCATTTGATGTAATTTCTAAGGGAATGAAAGGTATTTATTTGACTGAGATGTTGGGAGGGTGTTTTGTTAGAAGTATTGCCATAGAAATTAACGTGCTGCCGAGCGCGGTGGGAGGGAGCAATGTCATTTCAAAGATCCCAATCCACGATCTCAGTCGATGTAATTTCTAAGGGAATGAAAGGTATTTATTTGACTGAGATGTGGGGAGGGTGTTTTGTGTGAAGTATTCCCATAGAAATTAACGTCCTGTCGAGCGCGGTGGGTGGGAGCAATGTCATTTCAAAGCTCCCAATCCAAGTTCTCAGGCGATGTAATTTCTAAGGGAATGAAAGGTATTTATTTGACTGAGATGTTGGGAGGGTGTTTTGTGTGAAGTATTGCCATAGAAATTAACGTGCTGCCGAGCGCGGTGGATGGGAGCAATGTCATTTCAAAGCTCCCAATCCAAGTTCTCAGGCGATGTAATTTCTAAGGGAATGAAAGGTATTTATTTGACTGAGATGTTGGGAGGGTGTTTTGTGTGAAGTATTGCCATAGAAATTAACGTGCTGCCGAGCGCGGTGGGTGGGAGCAATGTCATTTCAAAGCTCACAATCCAAGTTCTCAGGCGATGTAATTTCTAAGGGAATGAAAGGTATTTATTTGATTGAGATGTGGGGAGGGTGTTTTGTGTGAAGTATTCCCATAGAAATTAACGAGCTGCCGAGCGCGGTGGGTGGGAGCAATGTCATTTCAAAGCTCCCAATCCAAGTTCTCAGGCGATGTAATTTCTAAGGGAATGAAAGGTATTTATTTGACTGAGATGTGGGGAGGGTGTTTTGTGTGAAGTATTGCCATAGAAATTAACGTGCTGCCGAGCGCGGTGGGTTGGTGCAATGTCATTTCAAAGCTCCCAATCCAAGTTCTCAGGCGATGTAATTTCTAAAGGAATGAAAGGTATTTATTTGACTGAGATGTGGGGAGGGTGTTTTGTGTGAAGTATTGCCATAGAAATTAACGTGCTGCCGAGCGCGGTGGGTGGGTGCAATGTCATTTCAAAGCTCCCAATCCAAGTTCTCAGGCGATGTAATTTCTAAGGGAATGAAAGGTATTTATTTGACTGAGATGTAGAGAGAAGGTTTTGTGTGAATTTATCCATAGATGTAACTCGTGTTTGAGCGCAAGTGCTGGGAGCATCGTTAAGCTCTCAATTAAGTGATTTAACTTTTAAGTGAATTTAATTTTTAGAGAATAAAAAGGCGTTTTGACTTAGGTGTAAAAAGATTGTTTGAGGGTTGATGTATTTCCAAAGAAGTTACACGGGTCGATCGACAAAGTGCGTGAGCATTGGAATATAAAGCTCCCTAAGAAGTTATAAGGTAATGTAGTTTCTAAGGGAATGAAAATATATTTGTTTGTTAGTATTTGATCTGAAATATTTATGTTAAAGTTAGAAGTTCTGTGCTACGAAGGGCAGTAATTTTACAATTTTTATGTTTTTAACTTCCGGTTCCTATTCTATTGTTATAGAAATCTTTGTTTTTTTCTGTCCTTGAAATTGCACCTCATAAAGCGTGTTATGTGTATTATTTGGTATCTGCATTTTTGTAGCAAACGAGAATTTTAAGTTTTTTTGACAAAGTATTCTATCATGATACATCTTAGATCATTTTTTAAATTATTGCTCAAGGGGTGATGTTATTATATATGGTGTAACATTGTATATTCACTTTTTTCTGACAAAGTTTTTAGAATGAGAACATTGTTGAAAATTTTTACAGTTCCCTATACTTTTTTTTAATTTGTTGTAATTGTATTTCTATACATTAAGGCTTAAATTGGAGAAGTACTGAATTGTCATTAACCGATTTCATCTAGTCTCTTGCGCATGTGTACTATTGGTTTCGTCACATGTAACGCAGGGAAACAGAAGACAAATTTGCTGGATTGTGAAAGTTAGCTCTGTGGTTTACCACATTCACAAATTTGTTCATTACTGTTGTTAGAACAAGACTTACCTTTTTTCCGCCTGCAAAATAGCCTGATATCTTCCAACTCCTGTTCTTTATCTGGTCTCTAACAAGCTATGAGTGTTGATTTGGTTCTAAGTGTGTTCTTTTAAATCCTTTTTTGGGTTAAGAATTCTGCTTTTTGAGACTTCTTAGGATTGGACTAACTTGTAATTTAAAGGTAATCGCACACACAAGGAAATATCCTAATAAAGATTGTTTGTCATTACCTGCCATAACTGGCTACAAAAGGTGCGCTAAAAAAGTATCCTTATTTCAAAGCTATGCATTACCACTCTTTCGTTTTAAATATCTTATGCCACAAATCCTTAAAACTCTAGGCTTGTAAAAACTGTATGGAAACATTACTGATTGGCTTGTTTTTTTGAGGCTAACTGAGATAACGTCAAATTAACTCGTAAAGTGATAGTAAATTTATCATGTAATTTATTCGGAGGTGTGTGACACATTCGTATGAATTCATGTACATATAAACCACCAATGAGGCATTAATTCTGAAAATGTCTTTTGAGTTCGTTAAGTTAATAAATCTCAGGTTTGCAGAAACTGAAATATTTCCTGCTATTTTGAGTTTTTTTGTTATGAAATTCCCGACGTTTTAAATATTTGTTAGGATAGTTAAAATGTAAATATGTACATAGATGCACATTCAGTGCTCATTCAATGGTGCAATTCATGCAGATTACTGAACAAAAAAATAAATTGAACCGTACTTTTTTATTGGGACAGCATAATTTTCTAATGCGCACAGCTGCATTTTCGGCCCTGTTTGGGGACCTTCTTAGCGAACTTTAAATAGCGAGTTATGTTAGGTAGAGGCAATCCACCTGTATTACGCTTATTCCGATCTTTATGGCAACCTCGGCACAAGCGGAAAATTTTAATTTTCATTTTGAATATTCTAGAAAGTTCTTTTCGTATCCATTTAACTATCCTTTGATTTCATTGGTGCTATGAAATTTTCACCCAATTCTCTTCCGTTTGATTTCATTTTTTTAAATTTATTTTGATTTTAGTTCATTGGTTCGTTAAATTTTTTTTCCACAATTCTTTTCCGTTTCATGTTTATTTGTAAGAATTCAAGCGTTCAGCATCAAATTATATCGTTTCTTGTTATTTTCTTTTGAAGATCCTTACCTTTTTATGTTTGAAAATGCCTGTATTTAGTTTTGTTGTCAAATTTCAGGGTAGGGTTAAGTGTTCCAAATATAGTCCTTGTGCTGAATATCGCCTACTCGTGTTTACTATGGGTTTATGCAGTTACCTTGACGGTCTAGGGTTTTGCCACACGTAGCGCCACCGGCAAGTTTCCTATCAGTTATATCCACAGCACTATTGCATCGGAAGTAGAGTCAACTTATTCTCCAATGCATTCAAGAAATATCCAGGTAAGTGTTTTCAAACTATAATGTCGTTTATATGACTTGAAAATACATTTATTACTTAAGGTAGTATGTATGCTCTACTAGCAACTCGGTTTTAATAGTACCTTCTTATTTCGGCTGGTGGATGGTAATGGGAACAGGGGTAGACGATATTAGGAACCCACTCTTGAAATTTTTCTTGGGAAACTTTTTGAAGTTTTACTAGTGAACGTAAACTGACATAAGTAAAGAAGGTATCTGATCTCTGGAAACCAAAGGAGAATAGTTCCTAGTGATATTCATTTAGTTTTCTGCTTGATTTTCCGACCCAGGAGGCTGAGATACAGAAAAATAGTAAGGGTAGGGATATTTGGTACTACCATCCTATTCTTTCGCGAAATTTGAAGCTTAAGTTATTAATTAAAGCTTATTATTTTCCGTTGTGAAAAAATACGTTTTTTTATTTGCTTGGCGACATAAAAGGAGCGCCAAAAAACGTGCGCGTTGCTATCAAACGGTGCAGAGAATGCAGATGTACCACTTAATCAATACTTTCGATAAGTTACTAACTTACCCCCGAACGCGTTCAGCCTCGACGTCAGTCACCTGTCTTGAGATGTGGCAGTACGATTGATTCAACAGCATCCCTTGAGCATTAAAAAAATCTTCAACTGCAAGGAGACTGCAAAAAAAAATTGAGTCAGTTATATTAGGGATTTCGAAAATATTTTCACTTTTGACTAAATCTACAGTTAACATAACGTTTGGGCAAAAATAAATGTTGGGTTGAAATATAAAATGTGCTTACTATAAATTTGTGTCCAACCCAATTATTGTCCACACTATTGCATTTCCCTCTACCAAACTTTATTTTTAATGCATTCATTTTACGATCTTTGCTTTTAATTTTGTAATAGCATTCGTAAACATGCCTTGAATTGGGTTGATACTGAATATCTGGAAATGCATATTAAAAAGTTTCCAAAAGAAGTGCTGATAAAAACGAAGTACTTTTGAATGAACTGGTGCAAGTAAAGAGAAAATGTTTGTCCTTTGCTCCATTAAACTTACTTCCGAGAGTTCGTATCTTAAGATAAACCTCTAATAATATTTATAATATTAATAAAATATTTATAGTATAATAAAAAAATATTTATAATATTAATTGTTAATAACATTTATATAATATTAATAATAATATTTATATATTAATAATACTATTTATTATATTAATAATAATATTTATAATTTTAATAATAATATTTACAATATTAATCGCAGTAATTATAATATTAATAATAATATTTTCCGTATTAATCACAGTAATTTTATATTAATAATATTATTTACAATATTAATCACAGTAATTTTATATTAATAATATTATTTACAATACTAATACATGTAAGGTATGTGTGCTGTTGCACATAGCTTTCCGTGGCATTTTGCAGTTTGGAAATGTCCGATGGGATTTGCGTCTGAGTTCCCTACACATCCCCACCACTCTGGGTCTGCAAGGACCCCACCCAAAAGACATTTACAAGACAGCCAACCCAGCGTTGGTGTAGTAAGGGGTCTAAACGGGTTGGAGACTGTTTATAAAACAAAGCAATAGAAATGTCATAGCACGCATCTTCTTCCCCCTCTGAAGCAGCAAGTAGGGAAGAGGGAGCGTCTAAACTCCGACAGGATTACGAAAAAATTGTTTTGGAGCACATTTAGAAGAAAGAAGACGCCTCAACATGTCTCAAAAGAGACATTATAAATGGGAGACAGGCAAATTCGAACAGATTCCGACACATACACGATACTCGTTGGAGGCTGCGCACATTGCTCTCTTTTTCTCCAGATGACACCGCGAAGATATGGAGTCCCGAGATACAAGCAGAGATGCTATAAACCATAATATGCCCTTTCATCTAAGCTTGTTTCTTCCCTTTTTCTTATCATACCGCCAGTGCCTCCCGCAATACCCCAGGATAGCTTTCATTTTCATGCAAAATATGGAAATAAAGATGCTTAGTGAATCAATCTCTCCCTTCCTTTGAGGTATGTTGCTTTTCTTATTCTTTCTTAGGTGATCATCCAGCAGTGAACATCTGAAGGAGACCTGGTCAATTAATTTAAACGCAATGGTTATTATTTTTTTTCCCTCAAGTTATGCTATTAAATTCATTTTTATTTGTTTACTATTAAAAATTTTCTTTCTATGGAACACATGACTAAATTAATGCTGCACCCCAGTACAGTATACATTAAAACGGTAATATTTATCGTTGCTATATGTTCTTACATATGCATGGATTATGAGTAAAGAAATGTCGAAATATGCACCGCTGCATGTAGAAATTACGAGCAAGGAATATTGAAAGCTTTCTAATGGACTAAACAGAAACGTGTAACTACTTACAAATGTTCCAAAGTACGTAAAATTTGAGACATTAAATCGAGAAACAACGTAAGAAAAGATATATAAACAAATTGAACATAAAAAGAGGTATGCGAAAGAAAATTTCCAAATGCTAGGTTAAGATTGATTTGTCCTCAAAAACAGAAAGTATTTACCTTTTGAGCATCTTCTATACTTCAGACTTCATTAGGACACTTATCTGGTTTCTTCAAAGCATCTTGAACAAAGTTTTTGACGTTTCTCTTTACGAATTCATGGAACGTACCACACTTTTCAAAGATGGCGGCTGAAATGATAAAAGTTTCGTTTACTTTAAGCGATAATTCTAAAACCATTGTTATGAAGGTGGTTTGCAACAATGTATTTGAATGCGATATATTTGTAGTTACAATGCAGTACTATAACAATACAGTTTTACATTGTTGTAAGATTTTACTAACGATGAGACTGTTGGCAAAAACAAATTAAGAAACTGCCAAATATAATATTAAAATTCAAGAATTTAAATTCGAAAGTACAGAATTGAAATTATAAATTTTCGGTAAAAAGCAGTCACTTCGTTGACTTTGCAAATATGCAGATTATCAAACTTAACGGGCACAGAAATCAATGAAATGTGAATCGCTAAATGCGAAGAAAACATGAATCGTTATACTCAGTAAAAGATTGAAAATTGTGTGTTTCATTTTAACGCGTATATTACACTAAAGCTCAATACTTTCACAGTATCATGGCCTGTAGCGTAGCCAGGTTATAGAAATTCAACAAGAGGATTTTCTAAAGAGGATTTACACTTTTTACCGTTTTATAGTTTAGCTAAGTCTTTACTTCCTATATATTTTCGTTAAAGTGACGCATTTTGGTACAAGTTGAGAAACACTATTAGAAAAGTTGTGTTCGACATATGCTTATGAGAATAAATAGCCATAAGCAAGTATTCGCATCTCTATTCTTGAAATTCACGCTGCCTTTGTCTCTATGAAGCCTTACTTCATATTTTCTAATTTCGCAGAGAATGATGAATTTAAGGTATTGGTATTTTTAATTAACGTTGTACTAGAGCAACATAACGGGTTATTGACGACGGTCCAGGATCATTCTCCTAACGGAAATATCCGAGGACAACACAGCGTCATTTGGAACCACGGTCAGATGACGAGGGAACACTTGAGCTGTCACCCCACTCTCCAAACTTCCACATCAACCCAACGTGTGAACATTTAGTCACGTCAGATTTAAGGTGCACCAGCCGCCTCCACACCCTAAACTTACAAATATCCATGCACTGACCCATGAACCTTCCGATCTAGAGGCTAACACCTTAACCACCAAACCGGTTGGTCGGCGACGACGGTCCGGAATCAATCCCAAAGAGAAAGATTCGAGGCGTCATTTTGAACAACGGTCAGATGACGAGGCGACACCAGAGCTGGCACCCCACTCGCCAAGCTTCAACACCACGCCAACATGGGGACATTTAGGGACACGACGGTTTTAACGTGCATCAGCCCCCTTTGTACACGACGGTCTTTGGCTGGATGCGAACTTACAACCCTCCGGTTGCTAATCCGATGCTACCGTGGCCCGATTAATTTAAGGATCGACTCGTTGATAGAATGACTTTGTTTAAATAACAATCAATAGTTGATGCATCCACATTTAACCTTAACGCTGCGTCGCAGTGTGTCATTTTCGCAATCGAGATGGACAAAATTATTGCGTCAAAAATACACCGGTTTTGAGCGATTTTAAGAGTTATCAAGAAAAAAATATTAGTTAAATTTTATGTTTAACAATTTTTGTCGGTATTTAAAATAAAAAATGTGATAAAATTAAAGAAATTTACTTATTTTGCTCCGTTGTTTGTAAGACAGTAAAAGTGTTCTTTTTATATACTCTTGAATAGTACTGAATACTTAAAAGTATTTATTTTGCTTATAGCAAAGCAGGTGTATGTAGTAATAAGAAAAACTCAAAGGGAAACATTTACTCAGAATCACTACTCTCTGAGTAGCTTACTGTTGGGTTTACAGCAAGTGAGGGTTCTTCCAACAAATTCAACACAACTGGAAATATTTGATTGCGTCTAGTTTTAGGCTTAGATGATCTTGAGAGGGCTCCTGCCTCGGTGATGGACTTCCTAAGGGTGATTGATTTAGTGGACCGGGTCTAGTAGATTCAAGATTGAGTGGAATAAGTAAAGCAACAACACAACAGAGTCGGCATCCGACTTTTTGCACCCCGGCTTCTTGCACCTGCTCTCGCACGTGTGGGATTGACACTACTTCAATGTTGCAGGTGTCATTGAGAAAACACCCAATCGACATTCCAAGAGGGAGGAGGACTCCCCCGAAAAACGGAGAGAGACGAGACACAGAAGCCACTAGAGCAAATGGTAGACGATAGAGCTCTCGAAACAGCTATATGGTGAGGCTAAAGACCGGCAAAAAAAACTAATTGTGAAGAGAAATTTTGACGACATTCTACGACTGGTTGTGATACCGCTCCTTTTGCGACACCCTGGACTTACTTCTCAACAAGATAATACCCGGCCGCACACGGAACGTGTTGCTATAAATTGTTTTCAAGCTTTTCCAACACTTCCTTGGAGAGCTGTTTCCTGATCTCTCTCCCATAGAGCAGATTTGAGACGTTATGGGAAGACGATTGCAACCATCACGGAATGTTGACCCTTTAGTCTGACAGTTGGAGACAAACAATTTAGCTTGAAAGGCACCATCCTGGAACTTTTGCAGCCTATGCCACGGCGGATGACAGCATGCATCCAGGCCAGAGGTGGATCAACGCCTTATTGACCTCCTCAATTTGTAACGGTCAAACTCTGAAATAAATCATTCAATTGCTTTGAAATTTTAATTGGTTATTTTTTAATGTTTGTTCTTCACATCCACCCATTTTTATCGCAATCGGGCAACTCCTTCTTGGTGCGTCAATTATTTTTTGTTATAGAGTATGTTTACAAATATAGGAGTTAAACAAGATCGTTGTTTTTCTAGTCTCCTTCCTTTCGATGCACTTGATCCAGTGGTCCACAAGTTTGCATATTCCCTCCAAAAAGAAGATTTTCGGTTGGGCGTCCAACTATTTATGCATAGCTTCCCCCATTTCTTTGTCCGTCTAATCTGAAGGCAAACTTCGGTGACGAGGCCAAAGTAGTACCAACTCTAACCATGCATGCGCAGAAGGCATTGTGACAAACCTAAACATGTGGGATTTAGTGAAAGTGCGGATCATTTTTGATTTACCCTCGCACATTAATCCTTACTTCAAATTTTTATAACTTCACTGACCCACATTGAAATTTAAGGAACTTTTCTAAAATAAGGACTAGCATTATTTCTAACGCTCAAACAAGAAATGCTTTCAAATATACTTTTCAGGCTTTTATTTGAAATTTGGTTTCAGACAACAGTGAGGGTGGGGTCTGAAACTAGTGTAGCCTTGTGTAGATTGGTTAAAAGATAATTTACAGTTCGTATTATTCGTATTGGTGGAATACGAAAGTATGAAAGTGTTCGTTAATGAATCGTGTGCAGCTGCGACAGAGCCGATGTTACGTTTTCAATTACCCTCAACGAAAATCTCCTCTTGTGTCAATTTTAAAATGATAAACAAACCAGATTACATATTTGCATCATATATTCGTCTGACTACAAAACTATTAAAGTAATAAATTTAACATTTGAGTTTTAAGGTTTGTTAGAGGGGTAGTTGAATTTACACAGCACTGGAGTAACATAACAGGCTATTGGAGATGGTCTGGGATCAATCCCGAAGGAAAGGATCCAAGTACACCTCGAAATTGAACTAAGGATGTCAACATCTCGAACCCCACTCTCAAATTTCCACGCCACTCCAACGAGGGGATATTGAGGTCACGAGAGATTTACCAAGCACCAGCCCCCACGTGCACGATATTCTTTGACTGAGTCGAGTTTCAAACTCGCAACCTTACGGTTAATAATCTGGGACTCTTCCAACTGGTCTAACAAGACCCCTTTTAATTTGAAGAAGAAATTAAAAAAAAAACTGCATATTTAGATTTCGTGTATTAGTGATGAATATGTAATGTTTAAAAGAAGCTCAATCAAAGGTTGATTGGCAGTTCTGGAACTAGGTGCCCTCGGCAGAAATTGTGCTTAGTACAAGGTAAACAATAAAATAATTAATAAAAGATAGATTTAATCAAAGGTTTGTTTGGCATTTCTGGGACTATGTCCTCTTGGGTCATATTGTACCAAGCACAACTTAAACAATGAAGTAATCAATAAAAATTTTCAATTTAATGAACTATTCACACATAGGGTAGGAAGTAGTAAAATCAATGATGAATAAATTCAGATGAACAAAACGAACAAAAGATCAAATGTGATGATAAAAACTAATGCTTTTAGAAAGTTAATAACACTTTGTGAATGGGGCTTCCGTTGTCAACCAACTGTTGGGTGCATGAATTGAAATATAATTAAAACGAGTTGAAGATTAAAACTTTAACACACTGGTGATTTACTATGACTTGAACGCTTTGATGATTTGAACACTGTGATTTACAGAACGCATCTGTACCAGGAGTAGATTAATGTGCTAGATATAAAGCCTTCTTTACAGTGGCCGGTTAAGCGTACTAAGCGGCCGCTTAGGGCCCCGAAATACCGAAGGGGCCCGAGGTCTTAAAATGTCTTTTCATTAAGGTTCGAAAAAAGTTGATACAGCGTGTGTGTGTCTTTACAATGTGCGTCTTTATGAGCAGTGAAAAGAGTTCCTGATACAATATGGTCAGCAAAAGCAGATGCTGTATTAACTATAAAACTTGGTTTCACCCATATAAATGAGGCTTTAACGGAAATTTGTAACTCCGAAGAAACATATTGGAGGCGACTTCACTTCTGAGGAAAATGGACAAATATGAAACCTCCCTAATGACAGTTATTTGGAATACTACGTTACAAATAATAAATGCTACTAGTAAATCACTGCAATCAGTGGAAGGCAAACTATTGAAAGGATCTATCCTGAAGTCATTAGAAAATTTTATCAATAATTTCAAGAGAAGTTGAAAAAGAGGCAACTGATTTATCAGGGCTGTCATTTAATGTGAAAGATGGACAAACTCGCAGACAACAAATGAGAAAAAATGATTCGGCCCTAAATTAACAATAAGAGAAAATTTCATAGTCAATTAATTCCTTTTATATCATATGTGATAACACCAAGGCAGTATTATCTCAAAGAACGCATGAAGTTGTTGTGGAGTATTTTCAAATATTTTTTATTGGAATTTATCAGTAGAAAAAAAAAGAACACTAAAAAAAAGTTGTAGAATATTTACAAAAATGGACATTGGTGTTTGTACTTTTGAAGACGAATTTGATCATTTTTTAAATATTTCTTAAAGAAAACGAGGACACATAAAACCACACCACTCATCCGTCGAGCCGATAAAGAAATGTCTTGCACATTTCTGAATGTTGAAACATTATTTTAAATTTTTTTTAGCAATTTTTTTATCTATTGCAACAGGAGAAAAGTTGTTTCCTGTTTTAAAGCGTGTAAAAAATAATTTAAGGAGTTCTATGGGAGAAAAAAGATTAATTAATATGGCCATTCTGTATATAGAGCAAGGAATCATAAACCGGACTTTCAAAATAATTGACAAATTTGCAAGAATAGCGGAAATTCATAAAAAATGTTTTTTTTTTTTTTTTTTTTTAATAAATTTATTTAATGGGCTATGGTATGAAAATATTTTGATTACTTTTCTTTTTTGTTTATTCCTTAAGGAGAGTTTTCTTGAAACTTTTTTTTCTAACTTGAGATTGAGGGCCCCGAAATTTTTACCGCTTGGGGCCCCCACTTGACTTGATCCGCCACAGCTTGACGAAAATTACGCTAGGTGACAACCCCGATTTTGTATCATCAGAGACTTCTAGCGACCAGCTATCCGTGTCACGCCAAAAGATTATATCCCGTCATTTGTGTGGTATAGTGGTTAAGGTGTTAGCCTCTAGATAGGAAGGTTCCTGGTTCGAATCCGGGCATGGATGTTTGTAAGCCTATGGTGTAGAGGCGGCTGGTGCACATTAAATCTGTCGTGGCCGAAAATCCTCACGTTGGGTTGGTGTAGAAGTTTGGAGAGTGGGGTGCCAGCTCAGGTGTTGCTTCGTCAGGTGTCACCTCGGATCTTTCCCTTAAGGGACTGATCCCGGACCGTCGTCAATAGCTCGTTGTGTAGCTCTCGTACGACGTTAAATAAAATTACCATTACCCGTCATTTGTGTGATTCACAGTACGCGAGAATGTGTTTCCGATGTAATTTTTGGTTACTGCTTGGTAAGGGATAGCGTTTACGAAGTATTTCTGATTTATTCATGTGATATTCGTAAAGTGCTAATCAAAACGCGTTCAATGATGTATCCTTCTAATTTTTTCTGATGTGTTTGTGATGTCAATGTCGACTTCAATGGTTTTGTTTAAATAAAGATGGCGAAGTCGGTTAAGATGACGAATTGGGTAGAGGGTAAGAAGACGAACCTGGATAATGGGATTGCTTCCAGACACGAGTCATAAGCTACTGCCTCTTGATGTGGTGTTCTATGGACTTTCAGGCTTACCTCAATTTGTCTAAGTCTGCTATCCATTTCATCTAGGGTCTCGTTGGTTTCGGTAAGGTTCACTTCTTATTGAAGTCTGTAATTCTGCGCATGGAGTTTATCCACACTATTTTGTACATCCTTCTTGGTGTCCAGCTGCACATTCAGTTCAATTAGACTTCCTGAATATTCTTCAATAGCAGAAACAAATGTTTCTAATTTAATCGTTTTGTTTCCTAAGGCATCATCTTGCCTATTCAAACAAAAGACTCGGGTTTGAGCCATAACGAGGACTGCTTCAATAACAATTCAATCCAAGAAATTTCAATCAAATTCATATAATGTCCGTCAAATGAGCTCCGGCTCACTGGAACAAATTGCCAGGCGGCTAAGTCCCGCCTACGTGATTGGGGACCTGGTCGCTGGAAAATTCCTTTGGTATCAAATAGTGGACTGTATGAGGTACTATAGATAGCTATTAGATATAAGTAACACTTATTTACAATTAATATACTATTTACACGATGATTTGGATTGGGGCGAATCCCCTTTCCATGAGATACATCAGATCCAATGGAGTAGTGCACACATGCCTCCGGCGCCGCTGCGGCGATGTACGCGTCTACCTTGCGTGCAATTTGTACCGCAGTTCCCCACGGAGAAGCAGCTCGCCGCACACGCTTCTCCGGTCTGAAGTAATTAATAAATGGTTGATCCAGTAACGCCTACTTTGTTTCAAAATATACTTTTTTTTACACTAAATTAGCAAAATAAACACGTTTTCGATAAAATATTTATCGCAAATGGCGTGAAATAAGTAGTTGCGTCATTTCATGGTTATGTGTGCATAGTTGGGCTACGGTACTGCAACGGCGCCGCACGTTGAAAAATCGGATGAGTGCACCGGGCCTTACACTACGGCCGGTACAGAAGTTGTGCATTGAAAGTTATAAGAATCGCGCTTGTTATATCGATAGTCGTAGTCAAAAGGTTAAATTTTCATTTTGAATCTCTAATATTATAAACGGAAGTGTTTGTCAGTCTGTCTGTTTGTTTCCTGCACGCAAAGTCCTGACGAATCTATGGAACTTACATCACAGGTAGTTCAAATGTTTTGCAATTTTTGGGTCGCGGCGAATTTTAGAATTCAATCTAGAACATTTTAAAATGAATTTAATGAAATTTAATTATTACTGAATGCAACAACATAGAAGATCACAGATTCTAAATTATTTTTTTTTCGTTTCTGTGATCATTTGGTGCGGAGGAAAGATTTTCAAGCAGACGATAAAAAACAAATAAACTTTTAGCTGGAGTTATTTAGATATTTTTTCTATCTGCTAGACCGTTAAAGATAGAGTAAAAATTTCAACGGATTTGAAATCTACAGAAAATTTCACATTAGAACAATACCTACAAATATGTTTTTTTAAATAAATAAAAATTTTTAATTGAATATCTTTAAAATTATCGCAAGAGATTGTGACGTTTAGAGAGATTTTCAGCGAAAGAGGAAAAGAAAAAACATTTTTGCTTGCATTTTTTAGTTCTTTTTTGTAAAATTGCGATATTTTAAGATAGACTGAAAATTTCAATAGATTTGAAATTTGTCACCAGATAGATACCTTATACGTTTGATTTTCTTTTAATAAATCATTTTTCAACTAAATATTTATATTTTGACAATAGATTGTGACGTCACACCGAATTCCCATTTGGTTTGCGAAGTAAACCAGCAAATACTACGGGCAACTCCGTTGTGGCTGTTATCCAATTTGCAAAGCAAATTATAGTTCACAATATTCATAATTTGGTTTGTTTTGCAAACCAAATGGAAATACGCAGGGAATTCAATCCTACAGGCTACGAATTTCCATTTGGTTTGCGAAGCAAACCCACACCACGGGCAACGCAATGATGGCTGTTATCCAATAGGCTACGAATTCTCATTTGGTTTGTTTCTCAAATCATATCCGTAGCAATCACCGGGGGTTAGTGAGCAGCACCTGGTTAGTTAGCACCTGACCCCACGAAAAGAACTTTCACGGGCAACGCAGTGGCTAGTATTCTTTAAAGTTCTTTCAAAATTCGTTGAAGTGTCGGTTGATTTCATTGGTTCATTTGAAATAATTCCTCCCTAGGTGAATTTAGAAGTGCGCCAAGACCGTTACACCGCTATAAACGTAGACTGAAGCTTTACCAATAAATTCTACAAAAATGTAATTGCAAGAAAAAAATATTAATTTGATGCACAAATAAAAACACCATTAGTTACACAAATTTAAAAGTGTATACCACAAATTGTATCGCTGGCCTCACGGCGACGAGACGATCCGGCAGCGATAAATAAGGCGGCGATTTTCGCTGGGTTCGAAAATTACGACGCCAGTGTTCTTTATTCGAATTACAATTTCGGCAAAAACGATTTATTCGATTCTCAAAAGTACTTGTAATCGCGCATCTCTAAATAGGCTATAAACGAGAATAGTTACAGTTTTCATAAAAGTTTTAATAAAAAAACATTTACCCTGATTTTTTGTGAATTTTGGAAATTTTCCCTGAGAATTCCCTGATATTTCCAGAATTAAAAAGTTCCCTGAGAATTCCCTGATTTCCCGGTTCTGCTACCACCCTGAGGTTTGTTCTATCTCTAATTGTGAGACGGAATTTCATTTTAGAATTCTTCTAGCAATTTACTTAGCATTATGTAGGCAACTCGATGGGGATATTCTTGGTCAAAGATGAAGATTTTTTTGTAACCACGGGAATTTTTTTTGTAACCACAGGACCAGGAGGAATGTTTTTGTATGCAAGTCACAGCTTATAATGTACAAGGTTTCACTGCATATAAATCACTATACTTAGGGGAAATTTTTGGCAGCTAAGTCACAGCGTATAACGTGCGACCCCTGCCTGCCAGCTAGAACCTTTCACTGTTGGCTTCCATGCGTATATACCGTGAGGAATTTTTTGTAGATGTCGTATAACACGCAATCCCCGCCAGACTGTTAGTCGCCGCCCCTCCGGGGACGACGAGAACTTTCACCGTTGGCTACTATGCGTATAAACTATGCGTATATGGAAATTTTTTGTGGATAAGTAACAGCGTATAACGGAAGACCCCCGTCTACCAGTGAGACATAATCACCATTGGCTCCATGCATGTAACCACTTAAACTTCGAGAGTAACGGAATGAACAACCAGACACAACTAATGTAAAAAAAATAAAGAAAAAAATGGCAGAAATACAAAGGGTTGCCTTGAAATGATGAAAGCGCGAAAACTGGAAAATTACCACATTTGGCTATACATCGCCATAAGTTGTAACGTATCGGATACTAGGTACATACCACCCGAAATTACACACCTTAGTTAAAAGTGTTTTGATTTGTATATTTTATTTATTTTTATGAAACATAATTCAAAAAATCATAACGTATTCAATCAAATATTTAAAGAAAATTGATCGAAATATACATATACCTCCAGATGATATTTTGTTGGAAATAAATAAATCATTAAAACCAAACTCCTAAATAACATTTCTGCAATAGGTAATATACCGGAACACGTAAATGTAAACAGAAACAAAATTTCAATCTTTGAAAAAATGCATAATTGTAAAAAAAAATTATGTTTAAACGTGTAGAATTTCGACTTACTGAATATATTCTGAAATATGTAGCACAGTTCTACAAAAGACTTTTGAACAATATTGATGAAGACAGTAATGATTTATTAACAAAAAGAACACATTTATAATACTTGGGGAATCCTCAGATATAACCGTTACATCTCACAGTCAACTTAAATACCCAAACACATAATACTATAAATCAAATAAAAAAAGATTAAACATTTATTATAATGGTGCCAGATACCAAGTAGCAAGATTGCGCTTTTATTATCAATGAGTTCTTTTAAACTTTTCGTGTTCAATTACAAAATGTATGCTTTGCAAAATTAAATGTTTTAAATACTCTTTCTTCGTCAATCAAATATTTATAAATTATTTACATCATAGGTTAATATTTATAATATAAGTTATAATCATCATAATTAAAAATTAGTTCAAACCATAAATATTACAATTTAATTTGTTTAAAAAAATTGTTGTTCGATCAATATTGGTAAAACAATCTCAGCTGCGTACAGTAATCGTTTTATACTTGATGTTATTTTTTTTATGTGGCGATTTCGAATTTGTTTTGTCTTAGGCCTAAGGTCAATTTTAGGCCTCCGTTCTTAGTACACCTCCAGTACAAGAATAACGCTGAAAAATTTAATCTTCCTAGGCCTTGTTGTTGATAGTGATCAGTGAGTGATATTTCGTTTTTATACCGGTGATTATGAAAGTGGAAATTTAAAAACAGTTAGTTCAATTTTGATTAATTCGTATAGCACTTGCCAAAGTTGTTAGTAACCAAAAATAATTAAAGAACTTTTTAGATTAAACAAATATTTTCTGAAATATTTTGTTGATATTTTTTTAATCTATCCAAATAAAAAAATTTAATACCTCGAAATGAAATTATATGACTTAGACCGCTTTCGTAATCATCGGTGCATGTATCGATAAATAATTTCTTACTTACAGTAAATAAAATAAATTATTACTCACAACCTGCTATCCAATCCGCCGAATGTCTTCCAGGTTCTTAATAAATCGTCAGGGAAGAAATATCGCTAAGATGAGGCTTTGCACTGAAGTTGAAGCAGCCACTAACACAGGATAGGTTTCCGAAGTTTTGTAGCACTTAAGTCGATCTTAAAACTGAATTGGAAAGGCGAATTTTCAATTTTTTATCAGACGAAATCGAACGCGATACTAACGGCTTGGAAAAAGTTTTTAAACTGAAGAATTTCACTGCTCTGCAAGGATTCAATAATACAAGTTCATTGTTTAGTCATTGTTCAAATTTTTCTTTTGTTGCGGAAAAACAGAGCACATAGTTGTAAGTTATAATTGTTTTAAAAAAAAACCTAGTTTCGAATCAACAAAATTTCTCTTGGGGAAAAATCCCATGAAATCATAAAAATTACAATTTTACTCTGAAATTATTATAGAAATTCAAAAGTTTTGATATTGGTACGTGGAATATTGGAGGCTTTAGAGATCTGAGGGTTTGGAAATTGGGTCGTCAATATCTCGTCGTGTTACTCTGGTACGACGTTAATTAAAAATTACCAAATTATTACGGAAATTTGAAGTAAACATTAGTTAATATTTACGAGATATATCGAGAAAATAATGAAAACACATTTTGCCCATTGAGATGCAGACAGGAATTATTTATCTGAAGAGGAATGGTGGTGTTGAATCCATATCGTGGTGGGTTAAGGTGTTAGCCTCTAGATCGGAAGGTTTCTGGTTCGAATCCGGGCATGGATGTTTGTTAACGTATGGTGTAGAGGCGGCTGGTGCAACTTAAATCTGTCGGGGCCGAAAGTCCTCACGTTGGGTTGGTGTGGAATTTCGGAGAGTGGGGTGCCAGCTCAGGTGTTGCTTCGTCATCTGACCGTGGCTCAAAATTACGAGGTGTTTGTTGTCCTCGGATCTTTCCCTTGAGGGATTGATCCCGGACGACCGTCGTCAATATCCCGTTGTGTTGTTCTAGTACGACGTTAACTAAAATTACCCCTAATCCATATCGTACCAACCGTAGTGTTGCAATTTCACGACACGATCCAAACTAAGACCTTTCTGTACGTGGCCAGACTATTTTCACCTCACTGCGTTCCACGAGCTGGTGTTGACGGTTCTCGTGAAATGCGTCATCTGTCCATGATTCTAAATTACGGGGTGTTGTCTTCGAATCTTTACTTTAGGGGATTGATCCCGTATTAGAGCAACCCAACTTGCTAGTGGTGACGGTCCGGGATCAAACCTTGTGTGAAAGATCGAGGACGACTCCGCGTAATTTTGAATGTACAGGCAGGGATTCGAATCCTAAATACAGGAGAGGTATACCACAAGCCCCTCGGCTCTCTTATACTGGTACAACTTTAATTTGTCGCTCTATGGTCTTTTTTATGTGCTTCCAATACCTTTCAGCTAGAGCAGGAACCCCCACTCTCTAAACTTCCACACCACGTCAATGTAGACATTCGGGCACGACAGATTCAAAGTGCATCAGCCCCCGCGTACACTACGGCATGTAGTTGGATCTAGTTTCGAATTCTGTAAATTGTTCAGTTGCTAAAATAATAGGGCCAATCCGTTTATACATAAACAGCATCGCCAATAATTACCCTGGTTTCAATTTAAATAAGATATCTTGTTTTATTAGAACATATATACAGGGCGAGTCTAAACGAATACGACAAACTTCAGGGGGATGATAGAATACAACGAAACAAACACTTTTCACCATAGAATGTATACTCGCAAGTGCAGCGGTTATCCGCTAGAGAGCGCAGTCAAACGCTTGTAAAAAAAGCGGAGGTTTTCGAACCAAACGTCAGTCGCGACTGGAAATGGCTGAATATTCGCATTCACTTAAAGCACATCCATTTTGTTTATGGTTTTGCCGATGGTAATGGCTGGCATGCACAACGCCTTTACCGAGATTGCATTCCTAACAGGCGCACGCACCTATTACAAGAATTTTTCGCGTTTGCACCGACACATCTCGGAAAGGGGCCACCCTCACATGCGCGACAAGGGTAATTCCAGAAGAGTTCGAAACAATCATCCATCAGGTAGAACAGCAGCATGACATTAGCACTCGAGTTGTAGGTCGTCACACAGGTGTATCACGAAGAACGGTGTGTCGAGTTTTACCACAGCCACCTAGGAGGCAGTGGTCCTACACGCAGGTTTACATCCATATCTTGTGCAGCGTGTACAAGTACAGATCATCCTGCGTGCGCTCAGCTGATTCCTGCATCAGAGTGGAGGAGGATTTCCCGGCACACGTTTTGCCAGTAAACAAAACGCATGTCTGCTTTCACTGCATTCGAATATTCAGCCCCTTCCAGTCGCCGACTGACGTCTGGTGCAAAAACCTCCGCTTTTTTACAAGCGTTTGACTGCGCTCTCTATAGCGGCTAACCGCTGCACTTGTGACCAAACATTCTATTGTGAAAAGTTTGTTTCGTTGTGTTATATCATCCCCTGAAGTTTGTCATGTTAGTTTAGACTCATCTTGTATATACACCATAGACATTATTTTGATAAAATCATTTAAAAAGTAACGATTCATAAAACCTTTTCTCACAACCAGTTGCATGGACACAGGCTTTTGAAATGCTAACTATTCTATCCCATACTAGCCATGGTGATGCTAACCCGCGGTGATTACTACGAATTCCCATTTGGTTTGTGATGATTATCACGAAAACTTCAGCTGTACCCCAACTCACAGCTAGTCACTTATCAACTGTTTTGTTAAACGGTTATGTATAATTTATGAACAATCCTTCATTCTGATTTTGTTAAAGGTTATAATAGAAATACAATGAGGGGATGTAATGGCACTGAACAGAAAAATTTCCAGCAATTTTTTTCAGAAAAATATCATTATAAACAAAGTGTGTTTGGCATTTCTTTGGTACCTTTGCTTGTACTAATGAGAGTAAAAAAAGTATTTGGAAAAATCTCAACTAGACCTTGTCAATCTATCAAATTTGTTTTTGCCAAATAATTAGATTTAACTTCAAGGGAAGTTAATGTGCAAGGCACGTTAAAGCTGACTTTGTTATTTTGATAGATGTGATCAAACAGGGAATACTAAAGATAGAAACACCACTGGTAGATTGTTAGAAATGCTGATAAGTCTGCTTAAATAACTGATATTGTTATCTAGCTCTACCAAGTTATTACAATGTTTAAATTCTAATTTCCAGATAAACTGATAAGTTTTCTGAGCACAAAGCAAGTGCAAGATGTATATACCTCAGAAAGTATCCTTGGTTCCCCAATTCCCATAAACTATACATAAAATACTGGTCTATGGAAATGTTATTTCACTTCTTGTATTCTTCCAATTGGTAATTGGTCCGCTTCTTAAAAGCGCAAGACAAGGAATGAACACATTAGGCGATAAATGCTTTCTATAAAAATGTCAAGAACTGATACGAATAGATTAGTCATTACCTCGGATCCACTAATTGTAAGTTTAAAAGTAAGGTCTAAAACTAAACGCAGCCAAATGTTTCCAAAGGTTGAAATTTTTAAAACTTTCCCTTCAATACATCAGTAGACTATTTAGGTAGTTGGAGATTCCAAGTATATAATTTTGTAATATTTTCCCCTATAGATTTTCTATTATTCTTTATGTTTAAATGGAACTGTTATGGGTACATCTGACCATTGTTCAGGTGTATATTAATATAAAATTGCAAAATATACAGTTAATAATTAATCGAAGCATATTTAATATATGGAGCAAAATTGATAAATTTCTTTCATTGTAGCATTTTTCTGCATTCAAATAGTAACTAAAAACGTAGAATAGATACCAAATCAGTATTTATCACTCAAAGACACTTAAAATTACTCAAAATCAGTGTATTTTTGAAGCAATAATTTTGTCCACCTAGATTGTGTAAATGACACTGTGTTGAGTTCGTATAGGTAAAAATATAAAAGTTTCACTTTAAAAATTATTTATTTAAAGAAAATCATATTTTTACTTTATCTTAACGATCTAAAAGATAGAAAACAGAACTACAAAACTCCAGTTAAAACTTTTTATTTGTTTTGTTCTTAAGCTGAAAGCGTTTAAACGAAAAAAATTAATTTAGAATCTGTGATCTTTTATGCTGTTGCCATTCTAAGGAAAACAATAATTTAATGTTATTAAATTAATTTTTAAATGTTCCAGATGATTAAATTTTAAAATTTGGGCTTCGTACAAAAAATTTGTACAGCCAGTATGCCGAATCCCATTACTGTAAGTGCCCTAGATTTGTCAGGAACGTACACATAACAGACAAACACTCCCTTTTATAATAGTAGAGAAGAGAGGCAATGTCGAAATCTGCGTTATTTTGTATATTAGCATGACAATAAAGCATTTAAAATTGAACGCTAAGAGATTATTCATAAACTTTAAATATGCATCATTTTTGCTTGAAGCTGCATAATATTTGTTAAAACTACACAGAAGACCATCCAAATAAAAAATTTTAGCAGTCTGTTTACAGAAGTCAGTAAAAAATCTTAAAAGGTAGAAATTGGAACAAAAAACCTGAGCAAAACCGAAAATAAGTTTATAGGTCAAAAATATCAAATAGCTTTAGAACCAGAGAATGAAATGCAATTGAAGTGGACGTGCACAAACTTATACTGTGGTAACATGTCAGAGGTGTGAACTTTTTACATGTATTTTGTGGAAAATGAAAATTAACACCAGTAAGACTACCTTTGAAGAATACAAACTATGCCGTTTTATATTTTGGACAAATTTCATTTCATTTGGATGCGTAAAATCTGCATAGCGACATTTATTTTCATTGTAAATGTATATAGATAGGAAATGAAATGTGATTGACGACACTGTCATCAAAAGATACCAGCAATTAAGAAACTTAATCGCATAGGGTCGCAGTGGTCTACTAGTAATATGAAACTTGGCATCTTTCGTATTGAAACTTTAATTTCAAATGAAATAAAACAAATTAAACGAGAAAGCAGTATTAGAAATGAGAACTTTTCGTCACGCACTTCACTGGATTGAATTAGCGTCAGTAAGAGTAGATTTGAAAAATATAAACATGCTGTTTCATATTTTGACCAATTTTACTTCCGTGTTACACAAGAAATGTCTCTGTAGATCCTTATATTCATTATAAAAGTATTAAAATCAGGTATGAAATCTGAGTAATGACACTGCTATCAATAAATATTACCAGTTAAAAAACAGCAAAGAGGGTATGTGAGGGTAAGTAATTGAGTAAAAAAGCAATATACATACTTTAATAAGTAAAGTATAAACCATTCTATTTTATGGAAAAAGTGGGCAACATCAAATAAAAATACTAGTGCTCGGAAGGCAAGATATGTACACAAAGAGGATTGTAAATAAATATGATTGCAAAATTGATAAACTAACCTATCGATATTTCTACTCGCGAATAAAATTCGACTCAAACAGCAACAGGTTCACAAAAAAAGTGTCCGATTAAAGTTGGCAGTAATTCTTCACCGGTAAATACAGAAGATCGGGACACCTAATAAAAAATATTCAAAATTAAATAAAAATTATTAATTAATAATATAATTTTTTCCCATGATTTGTACAGTTTGCAAAGATTATTGCACATTTGGGACATTTTTGACGACCATCACGACGTCACTGGTTTGAGATATGGTGAGTAGTTCTAGGCTTTTAGTGTAGGGCAAAGGCACGTCACCACAGGTACCTTGCACCACTGCAGCGTCCAAGTAGTAGAAAGCAGCATCTGAAATAAACATTTTTAATTGGAATTTAGTTCAGTAATAACTAACGATTTCGTTCATTGTCGTTCAAGAGTTTTTAAACTGTATGTGTACACTAAAAATTGCAAAATTTGATCAGGATATTGATAATTGTTTTATTAATTCAAAATATTTTCCAACTCCTTAGCTTTCAAACCATGCCAAGATCAGGTAAGTACACTATAAAAAAAATGAGGCACCAAGGAGTTGTCTGATTGATATACAAATTAGTGGATGTGAAAAACATACATAGAAAAGTATACTTCAAAACAATTGAATAATTTATTTTAGAGTTTGATCATTACAAATTGAGGAAGTCAATAAGGCTTTGGTCCACCTCTGGCCAGGATGCAAACTGTCACCCGGCGTGGCATAAACTGTTAAAGTTCCCTGATGGTGTCCAGCGGAATTTCTAGTCAAATGGTCTCCAACTGTCCTGCTAAATGGTCAACATTCCGGGATGGTAGCAATCGCCTTTCCGTAACGTCCCAAATGTGCTCTATGGGAGAGAGATCACCTAGCTAGCCAAGGAAGTGTTGAGAAAGCCTGATGACAATTCATAGCAATGCAAAGCCGTGTGCGGCATGACCATAACACCCTGTTGTGAGCATGTGCAATAGTAAGAGCAGGATCCCCACGCTGCCCTGGACGTCTCCTGATACGTCTGCGGTTATTGTCAGGACACAGTTGGAAACGGGACTTTTCACTATAGACTATATGTCCCCAGTTGATCCAAGTTGATTGAGCCCGGCACAACTCCTGGACAAATCCTTCTTGGTGTGTCGATTTTTTGTTAGTATATTCAAGATTTTTTTAGTTACAAGTGTTTTTGTTAGGTACTGTCACCATGTCCAGACATGTTTTCAAAACTTTAAACTCGATTTTGTACGAACTGTGTTTTTGCAATAGGGATGTTTTGTTCAAGCAGTGATAACTCAACAATGAACTGATCGATTATAATTATCTTTGTGTCATAACAATCTATATAATGCAGCTGATGTTTTGAACTCTAATCAAAGTTATTGGTTAAGAAATCAATTTTTGGTCGATTTTTAAATGTTGAAACTCTAAAAAAAATTTGATTTTTTAAAGTTCGTTGGTGAAAAAAGTTGTTAAATAAAAACTATTCTCTAGCAACCTGATGGAGATTTAAAACATAAAGGAAAAATTTAGGAATAATTTCCAACAGAAATGGTTTTTCCAAACAAATTAGAATTTGAGATATCACTATAAAAAAACATGCTAATTAGCTAATTATATCTCAATTAATTATTAATTAATTTAATCTAAATTTTTCACACTAAAAAGAGTTTAAATGCAAACCAATGACCTAAATGTAACAAAAATGGATTTTTAAAGTAAAATCTAAAAGAAAATTCTCAAGTGCATACATACACCTTAAATTCTGTTTCAAAAACAGTTTTTAATTTTAACAGTGAAATTAATTGACACCAAACTCTGTTTATAGCAAAAATAAGTTTTATTTGTAATACTTTACGATGGGATTTGTGTATACGACATACAAAAGCGTTTTTCTCCTATTTAGATTTTTCGACATTCTTCGTGATTTTGAAATGTTTTGATATACAGCTCAAGTTGCTTAAATTGATTTTCTGTAAAAATTTTCGTTATAATCCGTGGGGTCTCTGTTAGAATATTTAAATTAAAAATTTAGTCTTCGGAACTTTGAAATTCTGGTTTAGAATGTTGCTTAGCTGTTTTGTAAATTTGCAAGTGTTCTAGAACACATTTTGTTTTTGCGTTACTACTGAACGATACATTTATCAAATGGAGTTCATTTGATCTATGTAAGTACAGACTATTAAGTGAATTTAAATATAGACAATACATGGAAAATTAATATACAAGGGACCTATCAATTTTTGCTAATTTATCAAAATTTTATGTAAAATCTTCTGGACAACTCAATATTTTTGTCAAAATTTACATGTAGGCCTTTTAAAAGAAAATGGTCTCCAAATTCTACAATAATCAGATAACTGCAAAAGTTTGTTTTGGAAGTCGTTTAAAAAGATAGAAATGCAAGTTTTATTAAAATTAAATTTAACTTGTTAAACCTAAAAAGGAAAGGAACAAAGTATCAATAATTGGCAACACTAACTAATATTTTAAAATAAAAATGTCTAAATCAAATTGCAAAGGAAAAGAGGGTAGCATAAAAATTGAAAAATAAACATGTCAAAATGAGCTTTTCTCTATCTGTAGCTATAATAATAGTAACATGGCACATAGTGTGATAACCCAACAGATCTTAGAATATCCACAGAATTCAGAACAGCCTTCTAACTTAAACACTTGTTCAAATAAAACTGGAACCTACTAATGAATAGTAATAAACAAATGAAAACATTATCTTATCCAAACAGTGATTCAAAAACCTAATAGAAACATTTTTTCTCGTCCAAAATATTCCACAAAGTCAAAAGCAATGGGACAAAAACAAAATTCAAAGGTATGGGTTTGTATAAACCCTTTTCTAAATAATTATTTTCCAAATTGTCTATGCTCGTCTCGTAAACATCCATAGCTGACCCGAAGATCATCAAAATGTCCTCTATTAAAATCTATTTTTAGCCTGCTTAAGGGTACAATTCGCCTTCAACTTCTGGTACCTTTTCCACCCTTCTCGATCACTTATTATTTTGGCTCTCAGCTTCACGGGTCGCTTATGTCTGTAGTTCCTGCTGTGATATATCCTTGTTAAAAATAAATCTGTTTGTTAAGTTTGCTAAAAACTACTTGTCTTGTCTGATTCTACGGGACCTAAGTAGTCCATATTTTGGAGGCACAATCGAGAATAAATGTGGCTGACTAAGGTCCCCTACAGGCAGACAAGTAGTTTTTAGCAAACTTAACAAATATATTTATTTTAACAAGGAGATTACAGCAGGAACAACAGACATAAGCGGCCAGCAACACTGATAGTCTAAATACAAGTGATCGAGAAGGGTGCTAAGGTTTTTAGCCTCCTCAAAAGGTTTTTATGAAACGAGAGGTTTTTTTACCTCCACCCCTAAGCAGGCTAAAAAATAGATTTTAAAAGAGGAAGTTGATTTTGATCATGGGGTCAATAAAAGATATCGTCAAGACAAGTGTAGACAAGACACAAGTAATGCAAAAAGCACTAGAAGCGTTAACTAGTGTGTTGCATAAGGAAAAAAACAGAGACTAACTGCAAAGAAACAGATCACTCTGATACTCAGTATTTCCATACTCACTCTCAATGATGCGAGCACATATCTCTGTTCCGATACCAGACTGTAGCCAACCTTGTTCGACATAGACCAGGTGATGCGTTTTCATCATTCCAAAATGAAATGCTCATCTAAAGGCCGTATAGAATGCATATTGATTACCTATGTATTTATTTAAAACAATTGTTAGTTTTATTAACAATAAATCAACTTAGATAACACAACAGAAAGAGAAGAGATAAAAAATATCTGTAGTAAAATCACAATATGTTGTTTCTTATGCCTACAGTGCCAGGCCCATCATACACGGCAAGAGGGTGCGGCTTCCATGCAAGTGAGTCCCATTGGGAGGAAGTCCGACTTAGCTCGAGAAAAAAATATATAATATTCATTCAGTGAATGGTTTCATTCTTCAAGTGAAACATCAGAAGAAAGAAATACACCTGACAGGAACTGAATGCTAGACAGGTGGTCATACCCACTGAGCCATGACAGCCACTTCAAGAAAAGGGAAAGAGCCGTTGGGGAACAGAGTAGTGGGATGAAAGTAGAAATAGATTGCTTGGGTATCCTGTTACCATGATCTGTGTTTGCTAACAGGGTGGGAAAAAACTCCTTGAAAAAAGCTCCCCGATATTTCCCTGGTACTTTCCCTTAAGAAATGTTGTGATCCATGATTGCTATAGATATACAGTATCCACATTAAATTTTTCAATATTTAGGGTCAGTTGGGGTAAAAGGGGATACTTCTCTAAAAATATTTTATATTTGTACAGATATATCAATATATATTTTAATCGTTATTTAAAACCCTTAATAAAACTCTTACAACAGGGTTTCCACCCTTTTTTTCTTACTAAAAATAAGGACTTTCTAAGCACCGTTGTCCAGAAGTTCCCATGTCGATGTTGGAATATTTCGTTCTTTCGGCCTTTCCGTCCGCATTTACGGTACGCTTCCAACGCACTGTTCCACGATCTCTTTTGGACTTTCTGATTTCTTTCGGTCTAGGTGACAACTGATCTCCAAAAGACGTCGTTGCTGGAAAGTGGGACGCAAAACCTCTGGATCTGAATGTTCTTGATCCAAATTAATCTCGAAAGCTTTATGAATGTTTTTCGAATAGAAATCTAACTGAATGAAATTAGATCAAATTGAAATTTTATGACAAAATGTTTTTTTACTGCGAAAGGCAAAGAGATTTTCAGAACGAGAGAAGTCAAGAAACGTATTCATTTGACCATCACGAAACACTTCGATGCGTTTATCTATCAATCCTACTTCTTTACTTCATTTCAATTCTTTTCAATTGGAAATAAATATTCCGCAATACGGAAAAATATAGCAATTACATGATGAGTGTAAACTGATGTGTCTAACACTTCAATTGTTGAAATTAAGTTACGAAAGTTTCAGAAATCAGAAAATTGTTCAAAATTACATTGTTTTTATCCCAGATCGTCGTCAATAGCCCGTTATGGTGCTCTAATATGACGTTAAATAAAATTATCTTACCTTATCGAAATCAATAACAATAGTTAGAGATCAAATATCGAAATCTATTGAATAGTCACAGTGCTTCGGTCTGAGCAATAGTTATGATGGTATAGCATTGGGTAGTAATAATTGGTAATTTTTAATTAACGTCATACTAGAGCAACACAAGGGAATATTAATGACGTTCCGGGATCCGTCCCCTAAGAGACTCAAATTTTAATGTTATAGCTCTTGACTATATTTCAAAGGCTAGTTTATATTGGGCTGCACGAAGGGAAATGGTCAATACGACCCATTCCTCAACATAATTTTTAAAACACGTCCCCTAAGAGAAAGATTCGAGGACAACACCACGTGCTTTTGAACCTCGGGCGGAATACGAGGCGACACCTAACTGGCACCCCACTCTCCAAACTTCCACACCAACCCAACGTGTGGACTTTCGGACACGAGAGATTGATCCATGCACTGACTAGGATTCGACTGGGAACCATCGGATCTCGAGTGTAACACTTTAACCACCAGATCGTTTGGTCAGTGTTTAATTGAACTGATGTGTGCAAACTGGGAAGTAACACTACGCGTTGCATAAAAGAATTGACAAAGTATCCTATAAACGAAAATCAATAGCTATAATTTAAATATGGATGTGATTTGAAGTGGTAGCAGTTCTTCAGTCTGTGTACCAAGCGATATTTGGTAACATTTAAAGCAGTGTGTGGCAGGGCTCGTAATGTGTTGCATCAGAATCATCAGGACAGGTCATGGCGGAGTTTTCTGTAGAACTCTAATATTATTTAATTATTACAATTGTTTTGATTTTTTCTCTTATATTTACGGAGCACTTTTGAAGAAACATTAGCTTTATTACATGAATCAAGTAGGAAAAGAAAAAAAAATTGATATTTTTTAATGTTAGATTACTCTGTTTTCGGTTCCAAAATTCTTAGTGATTTGTCTAACGTTCTCTATGGAGCAACCCACACTCAGACGACTATCATCTCATAGTTCGTTAGTGCAAGTATTTTACGTCCTACAACTCAATCTGATTTTTGAAGATATCTAAGATCCTGGCACAGTGGGTTCGCCCACTTCGTTAGGTTCTACGTGTTGGCTCGTGTGTTGCTTCGTCATCTGCCCGTGGTTCAAAATTACGAGGTGTTGTCCTCGGATCTTTCCCTTAAGGGACCCCCCGGACCGTCGTCAATTAACCCGTTGCGTTGTTTTAGTACGATGTTAACTAAAAAATTACCAATTATCTACGTGTTGCAGATGGCATAGGTGTAGGTTCGATTCCTTCCTGTGATATTTCTGTATTTCGCGTCGGTTTCTTTTGTTTGTGTGAGCCATGTGAAAACAGATGGAAGGTACGTAGGTAGTTAATAAGATCCGAGGACCACAAAACGTTATTTTGAACCACGGTCAGAAAACGAGGGCACACCTGTGCTTCCACGCCCCACCAACGTGAAATCATTTGACGCCATGACAGATCTAATGTGTACCAGCCCCCTTTGTACACGGCGGTGATTGGTTGGATTCGAACTCAAAACCCTCCGTTTGTTATCCGATGCTCTTCCAACTGGACTACCATGGCCCATAGGGACAAGTGAATATGAGGTTAAAACATTTTTGTCCTGCACACATTTCAACATCTTTAGCCCACTCTTCTTCCTCAACGACCGACTGTTTCCCTTGGGGGCAAAATTGCTACATGCCTTCAACAACCTCAGAGCCGACTTTGGGAAATTATCTTGCACCTACAATAGTTTTAAAGGTTACGCGCATCTACTGCTAAACTAAAAAGTAAGTCATTAAATAATTCTGAAACATTTTATGCGTTGAAAAATAAGTTTCTTTCTTCATAATGGAGCAACAGCGTTGCATTCTTTTTTCTATTTTTCCTGTGTAAACAAAATATTTATTCATAAACATTCGAATGGTAAAGTCAGGAATTTTCCAAATCATTCTAATGCAACTTGCACTGTCAATTTTCTTTCATTCGTAATAAATCAACAGAACGAATTTGTATCTGCCATGGTCGTATTCTACCTTTCGCTCTAAGCGGACGGAAGTGCCGCCATCTATCTTTTCGCCAAGCTGCTTGTTTACGTTTTCACAGCTACCTTTATTTTAATTTTTCTTTTGAATTAAAAAAATATATATGTTTTAAATTTTGATATTTAAACAATATTATGATGAGGAGATGAGCTGTTATTTAGCAGGTGCTCCGTAATGATACGTCAAGTCCAGTCGTTGCAAGAGAATAGAATGAAATGTGTCAGACCATTTTGTTCGATCGTTTCCTTCGCAAAAAGAAAGTACTGCGCATGCGTTAAATTTTACTCGCACGTTAACTCGCCGATTTCGGAGGATCAAAATGTTACACCGATACGGCAGTTTACACCACGGATCAGACATTTTGAATACGGTTTTTTCGATAACCCGGGGATTATCGTTGATCCGCGAGTTAACTCGAACTTGTGAATACCGGCTGCTAGTTAAAAATATTGTAACATGAGTTGTAGTGACAATAGTTCTGCAGGGACTTCACGTAGCAAAAAAAAAAAAAATACAATCTAATAAGCTTCTAAGACATTATTAAAAATTGCAAATTTGTTGGGTGAGCTTTCGCCAATCAATTCCGGCATTGGCGGGGTTTTGGTATTGGCTTCTGGGAAAAACTCTTTTTTTACGGCGGGGCAATAACTATCAACTCACCATATCAGCTTTGGTAGTGAACGTGTTGAGAAACTCAATCTTAGCAGAGAAAACAGCTCTGTAGTCCCTACTAAATATTAAAATGAATTAAAACGTTAATCAAAATACCTACTCGTGCTTTGGGAGAGAACATGTAGAGATGCGGAGAAAAATATCGAATCAACCCATTTATTCACTTATTATTGCTTGTAAAGCGACAAATTCAAAGATACTTTTTGATAGAAAAGTTTTAAAATGTAATTGTTAATTGATGGTAACGAAATCGTTTTGACGAGGCTTAAATATTCTAGGGTAATTTTTAATTAACGTTGTGCTAGAGCAACACAACGAGGTATTGACGACGGTTCGGGATCAATTCCCTAAGGGTAAGATTCGAGAACGGCAACGTGTCATTTTGAACCACGATCGGATGACGAGGCAACACCTGAGCTGGGACCCCACTTCCACACTCACCCAACCCGAGGACTTTCTACAACGACAGATTGAAGGTGTACCAGACGCCTCTTCACAATACTCTTAGAAACATCATGCACTGATTCGGATCTGAACCAAGAACCTTCCGATGTTGAGGCTAACACCTTAACCACTAGACCGGTGGGTCGGTGGGATTAAGGTGTAAGGATTAAGGAAAGATTCGAGGACAACACCACGTTATTTCTAACCACGGTTAGATGACGAGGCCACGATTTGTGATCAATCCCCAAGGGAGAGACCGAAGACAACACACGTCATTTTAAACCACGGTCACATCTGATCTGTTCGGATCCTTTTCTTCGGTGATTGATTCCGGACCGTCGGCAACAGCCCATTGTGTCGCTCCAGCGTGACGTTAATTTAAAAAAAAATCTTGCGACAGATACTTTTCAACGAAACGTCAAGACTTCTAGACTGGTACGAATAAAATGCTGTTTGATTTCCTACCAAAAGGATGCAGATGTGCTTTTTGACACCTTTCGCTTTAATCAAATATTCAGAACCTCTTGATTTATAGATTTCAAATTTCAAGATGACTGTTCAAATCCTCACCCACCCTCGGAGCTTCTCTCGATACAAGGTGTCGCGTCAATCGAAAAAACTCCTTCCATTTTCAATGAGAAAACTTTCAAAATGTGACAACAACGAACGATTGGATCGATCCACACGTTTTGCTTGTCGTCAAGTGTGCAGCTCTCGGCTTGTTTCCGACGGACGGATACAACTCAGGGCTCACCACGAGAAGGTGGCTGCACTTCGAGCCCCCCCTCCCCCTTTCCCTTCCCCCTCCCCCAACCCCTCCTTTTGTGATTCCCCAACCTCGATGTCTGCGTGTGTCTGTGTACTGTCGCGATGCTTGGATGATGTGGGACTATGGAAAGGCTATTGATGATGCATCTGGAAAACAAAGGCAGCTATTAGGAAAAAATGTTAAAACAGAGGAATTTCGAAATACGGGCCAAAAAATAAAATCCATGCAATCTTATGTCTTAACTTATATCCTACTTATATCCTAACTTATATCCTAGACCTAATCAGAATTTCGAATGATTTAGCCGAAACAAATCTCTATCCTCCTCATGATTAAGAATTTAGACATGTGCTCGAAAAGTCGAGGAGGATACTACTCTACGACTGGCAGTCACGAGACTCACTCAAGTGCCCCGTGACTCCAGACCTTCAACGTCTCCATCAGATGGCCGATCAAACCTGAAAGAGAAACAAAGACGACTGATTATTTCACCATTCACACACCAAAACACAATGAGTTCTGAATCGAACTCAGATGAAGTCGTTAAACCTTTGCCCTCTCCTTTCAATTGAGGGCTGCGTTTGAGCATGCAAAGTACATTTTGAAAGTTAAAATGGCACGGGACTCCAATTACATTATTTCTGTTTCTCCTCAAGTTTCACGCAGCTGATAGTGGTATTTTTAACGCTCTAGTTTTATGCAAAAGAGAACGAAACAGACTCGTGACGTTCCAGTCGTTGTTGATGTGGGAGACCCTTCTCGAGGTCGTCGTCGTGAATGGAGATGTTTGTGTTGTATATTTGTGTTGTCCATAGAACTTTTGGCATCTTTCTTTGTGCTCCTAGGGCTGAGTCATTCGAATATTCTACATCTTCTTGTACGGCCGCTTCAATATAATTTAATCCTATTGGTTAGTTCTGCAATCCCTCAAATCTGTATAGATATATGTGTGTTGTGTCTTTAATAAATACTCTCTTTCCCTTTTGCGATCCACATGCCCTGTACCATTCCTTTCTCTGAAGGAATCGTATTTAAGAGTTTGAAAGACCACCAAACCACATTTTACTTGTCAGGAATCTGCTGACTTTAAGTAACATTGGTATGAGGTAGGAGAAAGTTGAACTATCAGAGATTCACAGTGGACGTAGCTTAAATTTTTTATCAACGTTTTCTTAAAAAACAATTGCAAGTGTGCGGATGTCACTGAAGAAGATGCGCTTAGTGACGTGACGGATCGTGTTTGGTTTGTCAAGTATAAAATTGACGCCATCTTCACTGTGTCACGTGGCAGAAAGACTCAGAGGAATGAACTGCTTCTAAGAGAGTGGAAGCAATATTTCAATGCGCACTTATAAATCGCCCGGAAGACGAAAAGTCATTTTTGGCTGAATTGGTGGCTTTTTACTTAAGTTTAGAAATGCAAACACGATACAAGATTTAAAATTAGTATTTCTGTAGGCATTAATTCTTCAACAAAATAACATACGTAAGGAGTTTTTAAAAAGAAAAAAAATTGTTATTTTAAAGATTATGAAACAAATTTAAAATTTTTGTAGCATTCAAATTTATGTTATTTAATTTCAAACATTTTTGTTTTTAATTTTTGATGTGTGATAGGTTTTGGTTTATTATGAATGCGTGAAAAAGAAAAGATTTATTCACCTCTTTGCCGTAGAACCGTTCTGTCAACATCTTGAACTTGTGGGTGTCAGGCATCGGTCCGGCATTCTGCAAAGAGACAGGAGAGAAATTCTATAATTAGTGATCTATGTTAGTGATTTTTAGGAAACTATATTATATAGTTTCAATGTAACGAATTGGGCATTCATGCTACGCACTAGAAATTGCTTTAGCTCATAAGATTTAGTGCAATTAGAGACTTTAGAATACTCTAATTGCAAATTAGAGAACTTAGAGAAGCATATTTGCTAATTAGAAATGCAAACCCGACGCAAGATATAAAATTGGTATTTCTGTAGGTTTTAGGTGATAAAAGCTTCAACAAAATAATATGCGCAAGAGCTTTTCGAGAGAAAAAGTTATTTTGTATAAATAAAAGAAATTTAAATTCTTTCAGCTTTCGGATTTCAATTAATTCTTATAAACGTTTTTTAATTTTTCATCAGTGATAATTTCAATTCAGGAAAAATGTGTGGAAACAAAAAATATTTATTCACCTTTTTGGCGTAAAACCTTTCTATCATGATCTCGAGGTTGTGGGTGTCTGGCAAAGGTCCAGCAATCTGCAAAGAAACAGGAGAAATTCGATGTTTAGTGATCTATGTTAATCGAGTTTCCTTTTAGTGAATTTGGCATTCAATGTTGTTCACTTGAAATTCCTTTAGTTCGTAATATTTAGTACAATTAGAGATTTAAAAAAAATGCATACACAATAAAATATGTAAAATTGGTATTCCTGAAGGCATTAAGTCCTCAATAATTTCAACAAAATGGTATACGCAAGGATCTTTTAGAAAGGAAAAAGTTATTTTATATAGCACTAGCCCCTGCGTGTCCAGCACGGCTTTGCCCGTGACAGTTCTTTTCGTGGGGTCAGGTTGGACCACTGGTCGCTAACCCCCAGTGATTGCTACAAATTCGTAGCCTATTGAAAAACAGCCATAATGGCGTTGACAGGGGTTTCAGTTTGCTTAGCAAACCAAATCGAAATTCGTAGCCTATTGAAATAAAATCCCTGCTAATTCGAATTTGATTTGCTTCGCAAATCAGACAGATCCAATCCATTCAGGGAATATCCAATTAAGTGATTCCGCAAATCAACATTTTGTTTAGATGACATTTTGACAACATTTGATGACAATATTTTGTTTAAAGTACAACCGTAAAAAAAAAACGACTCACCCGATAGCAATTGCACAGTTTACATAACAGAACACAATGGAAGGTAGCAATCGATAGGGATTAACGTTTTCTACAAATGTCAATATTTAAAATGTGTCTCAGGGGCCGTCTTCATATTAAATTGGGTGCTTGCTAGGATCATTTCAATACGAACCCTTATCTTGTATCACAAATTTGGATTCTACACACAATTTCATGCGGAAATAAAAAAAAGTTCATCAATTTTATTGGATTTGTCACCGATTTGTAAATGTTTGAAAATTAGATCTACGAATGTAAAATTCGTGTTTCACGTTTGATATTATAATTGCTAAAAACATTAATTTTTCTTGGAAATTCTTTTTTCATCCTTTGCTTGTCAAAAACTCAAACACAATCTATAAATATTTTAACTATCAAACTAAATATACTGTTTTTTTATCAATTATGAAATTAATATTCATAAAAATTATGAATTGAAAAATGGGAAATTTTGACTCCATGTGATTGAACTGTTACTGAAACATCGGAATGCCAAATTCCAGTTAATTACGTGCATTAATTAGTAGCGCAGTGAGACTGTTTACAAAATTCGATGATTATTATCGTTATTGGGGATTGTTCACAAAGTAAAAACATAAATTTCTACCAACAGATTTGAAATTTTTTCAAAATGATTTCTGACTTTGTTACCGTCTTAATGGACTACCTACCAAGGGGCTTGCAACAGGTCATTGACTGCGACGGCCACTATACGTCTTTGTTAATATTTATAATGTGATTGTATTCGGAATATTTATACTCTCCCTCTATGGTCTTTATGGATTTTCTCAGTGAATTTTACACCGTTTTATATTATTTTTTCATCAATTCCGCCTGAAATTTTGTGTAAAACCTCAATTTGTGATAAAAGATGGGGTTTGTATATAAATAATCGGAGCAAGCACCCAATTTAATATGAAAACGGCCCCTTAGACAAATTTTAAGTATTGATATTTGCGGAAAACATTAATCTCTATCTATTGCCACCTTACGTTTTGTTCTGTGTTGTAAATGGTGCAATTGAGATCGGGTGAGTCTTTTTTTTTTTTTTTTGACGGGTGTACTTTCAATACTAAAGGTAAGTATGTCTGCTCCACTAGCAACTCGTTTTGAATAGTAGTTCCTCATTTTGACCTGGTTGGTTGTAATAGGATCAGGGGTAGGCGATATTAGGAACCCACTCTTGAAAATTCTCTTGGGAAAATTTTTGAAGTTTTACTAGTTAACTTTAACTGACATAAGTAAAGAAAGTATAGGATCTCTAAACCAAAGGGAGAATAGTTCCTAGTAATATTCATTTAGTTTCCAGCTTGATTTCCCAACCCAGGAGGCTGAGATACAGAAAAATAGTTAACAACCGATCTAGTGGTAAAGGTGGTGGCCTCTAGATCGGAATGTTCCCTGTTTGAATCCAGGTATTAGGAGCAATGATGGCCGCCCATTGGGTGCTCCTTCACAAATGGCCACTGCTTCCGACCATTGCAGTGTATATGGATGGAATTCCAATACGGTCATATGTTTAAAAAAAGCTTGTGTAGGCGATATTTGGAAATACCCTAATTTAAAATTATTTTGATTTTACAGTTTCTAATATTTTACTGATGAGACTTCGTAGTTTGATTCTTAGTGAGTGAGGAATTAGATTGGAAGCACAAAAGAGATATTCACCTTTTCACCGTAGAAGCGTTCCCACAACATCTCGAACTTGTGCGTCGGCGACAAGGGTCCAACATACTGAAGAGAGAAATTCGATTTAAAGATCTGTGTTAATCAGTTGCTCGAAGTAAATAATTCAAAAACGGGAATACAATCTAATAGGGTACAACTGATGAATGTGAAAAGCAAGTGTGGAGAAAGTAGACCTTTCATGTACAGAAAAAACCTAGATGTGAAGTATATATTCTTTTTTTTTCAATCTTTAGGCATACGTTCACTCTGAATTTGAATGTAGAGAAGAACGTACTTCGGAATTGGTAATTATGATGTCCGTCTAATAAATAAAATATGTGGTGACGCAATTGTACACTACATTAGCATCTACTTGAATGACTGCCTATTTTCAAGTAAACTTCCTCAGTTTTACATAGCTGCACCTTAAGGCTACACAGTACCCTTTTCCAAAAACATTTTCTACAGACAGTAACATTAAAAATAATTAATGACTTTTTTGGGGCTTATATTATTTAACTCAGGGGTGGTCAACCTGTGGCGCATGCGCCAAACGTGGTGCATTAGATGATTACAAGTGGCGCATTGCATTCTTGCGCGTACTTATTATTATAAAGTAAGCGCCATTACTGAGAGAATCCATCTTCTGTTATGTCTTGTAATATAGAAATAAAAGTGCACTCTAAAGTTCAACAAGACATTTAATAATTATAAATAGACATCGCAACAGACAAGCATAAGAACGATACGATCAGCGTAAAGACACAGACAAGTGGCTCAATGCACTGCGCTGGACAAGGATTGCATCAGACAAAATTAACTGAGCAGTAATGTAAACACAAAAATTAGTAATATAAACACTCACAGGAAATAGTAATATAAAGACGCATAGGAAGTATGCAACAACTTCATATTTTCAACACCCGAGTGCTCACAGTTAAATTCGTACAGCCTTCTTAGTGCGAAAGAAAATGAGCAAAAGAAGCGTAGAAAGTGATAGTAAACGTGAATGTAATGAACAGTGGGAATATGAACTGTTATTTATAGCAAGTCCATCAGGAAAACCGCTTTGAATTGTTTGTGCAAGTACTCTTTCACGTAATAGAAGACATGATCTTAATAGACACTATAAAACACAGCATCAGGTTAACAGAAGGGAAAATTGAAGCTCGTTTTTGGGTCTGAGTTACGAAGGAAACAAAACGTGATTAAGAAAAAGGAAGATATCAGAAGACAAAATATTTGCTTAAGTAATTTGTGAAGACTTGGCAATGACAGAAGCGTCTTATGAAAGAGCTTTAGCATTGGCGAAAAAGGAAGAAACCTTTTTTTGACGAAGAAATTGTTAAGCCTTGTCTCCAATTATTTGCAAGCCATCTCGGTAATAAAGGTATTGAAAGAAAAGTAGACGAAATTACTATATCAAGGCATACAGTTACGAGACGTATCGAAGAACTCTCTCAGGATGTATCTCAGCAACTGGAAGACCTTGTCCATTCTTGTACCTTCTTTTCTCTAGCTTTGGATGAATCAACGGACATATGTGTGTGTGTGTGTGTGTGTGTGATTTAGCCCATTTAAATATTTTCATAAGAGGAATTGATGATAATTTTAATGTCTTTGAAAAACTTTCCAGTCTGGAGTCAATACACGGTAAAACAAGAGGATTAGACATATTTAAAAAAGTAAAATCATGCCTAGAAAACTCACATGTGTGTACTGACAGAACACCGTCAATGATAGGTAAAAACAATGACACTACAAAGTTGCTTGAAATTTTTTTAAATCGTCCTGTACTAAAATATCACTGCATTGTACACCAAAAGTCACTGTGTGAAAAAACTTTAAAATGCAGCATGTTATGTTGCCGGTTGTGAAATGTGTGCATAAAATTAGAGCAAGAGCATTAAACAGACGAGAATTCATAGAATATTGTGAATTGTTAGATTTGGAATATGGTGAACTTATCTTACTCTCGACCTTAATCCATACTAACTTTTATAGTACATAGATATGAAAGAATCTAAAAAAAATTTCGAGACTGTATCTTGTACAGGTAAAAGCCTTAGGGAATTGAAAACACTTGCATCCACAAAAATAAAAGTCTGAGAAAAATGCATTTTAAGTTTTTGAAGTCATAAAACAAAAACTAATAATGCTTGTAGAGCTCTAATTTTTTAATATGTTATTTACCAACTTATAAAATGCACTGAAACACTAATTTAACTCCATGTGATTGAATACATTTTTTTTTAATTCAAAATATTATGTTTTCATATGATGAAAAACATTTGTTACGGCAGCTACATTTCACCTAAGGAATTGATTTTATTCAAAAATATTTTTAATTAATTGAAAGAATGTAAAATTACATCTAAACAAAAACGAATTTAACCACGCCTCCTCCTGTATGCTGTCAAATTTTGACCCTGACAACACTCAGAAAGCTTCAAATGTCTTTAAAACTAATTGGATATCAGATCTAAAGTTTTGAGGCAAGCTTCCCAAATGTATAGGCCATCAAAAAATGCAAAAAAAAAAAATTCCGATATTTTTGTCATTTTTAGGGTACTGTGAAGCCTTAATATGTACTTAATATTTCAAGATAGTTTGAACAAAGTCGACTCAGTACAGGATGGACAACACTCCCAGAACGATGATGCGGTTACAGTTTCTCCGTTTGATGCGTTCTCTTTCAAACGTGTGCTGTTTGCTATCAGTGATGCCGATACAACTAAATTTGTTTTTCGCATCACTTGATGGAAACCTACTTATTGTTATTTTTTCAGTGGGCCCTATCTCTATCTTTCTGCCATTCATTCTAATGTCGATTTAGCCTTAACGAATCTTCGTGGTCCGTTCAATGGTTTACTTTCATAGAATTTAAAAATTCCATTGCTCCTAGGAAATGCTTTCTTAAAACTTAAATTTTTGCATATTTTAAGTGCGTTTGATATTATGATCCCAAATCAAATTAGAGAAACTGTTACTTTACACAAAGGTCGATATGATTTCAATTAATGTGGAAACACAATTTATTGAATGCATGTGAAAGATAAAGCAAAGAAAGTGGTACATACCTCGCAGATCTCGTCTTTATAGATCTCGACAGCTGCCACCTGAAAGAAACAATATGGATTTGTTGACAAAATAAAGGATTGGTCTGTCATTCTCTGTGCTAGCGTTTTCTGCCCAACGACTACTTATAGCATTAAGAAGTTAATGGAGTCCCATTGGAGTGAAATATATTTGCTTGCAGTACCTTCGATGAAGCAAACTTAGAAATAAGTATGTGAAATTCTAAAATCTCTCGGAAATCGTCTCTATCAATGCAATACGTGCTTAATAAATTAGAAAATTTTCCAAAATTGTAATTGATTGTTCTCAATTATTTAACATTGCGCCTTTAGTATGATCTGATATCGTTAGCTATGTTTAGAATTGAAATACGTTAATATATTCATTTAATGCAACCCAAGATCCTGAAACGGAAGTATTCATGCAAAGAGAACTAATTTGTTCTAAACAAAGCACGGTTTCTGAAGTAGATTCAGAATAGTCAAAACTGTCTTACTTTTGTGAATGTTTGCGGAAAAGATTTTTGAATATATTTGTTATCAAATCTTGCAATTATAAAACATAAGAATTTTGCCTAAAGGAGACATTTTTTATACCAACATGACATTATTGTGAATGTGTGTGAAGTAGGTATTTTATCCATTTCTTCATTAAATATATACACATTTTTATTAAATATCTATACAAGGAGAATGTGAAGTAGACCAAGTTTAACGATTATTGGTGCATTCTTAATATAAATTTATGTTTATTTTATATTAGGTCTTACATTAAAAAAATGTATACTTGCAAATGCGCACATTAGTAAGTAAAAAATACTTATATTTCTACTTTGGTACGTTACTAATTGCACACCTTGCTATCGTGATTTGAACGAAAACTTTTGTGGTAGGTTTAACTTGAATGGTTTATATTCGAATAATAGAACGTTACATTTCATATATTATGATACATCTCCTTTTTTTCCTATATACGAGTAAATTAATGAGAAAAATGGGAGTAATATTTTACTTACATGCCCCATTGGTCTGTATATATACTTATTGAAACTTAAAATACTTACCTCATTTCTTCGCAACCAACTAAATTTTCTTTAATGATTAGTTAAGCACATTGCTATATAACATCGATTGAGACCTAAGATTTGTATCTATTTTGTAGATCTTTGAATTTGGGACGAAAAACATGTACACCGTACCAACAAATAATAATATTCAGACCTTTTTAGAATCGAGGAAAGAACTTAAATTTGACGGTTAATAGCACAACCATCTCGCCCTGGATACACTTACTAATGCTTAATTGTATACTTACTTTGCTCCTTCGGAAACACTTCGCCAAAAAACGGAACCTGTAACGATATAAAAATATTGACTTAAGTGTCCATTATACTTTCAAAATTTGATCCGAGAATATTTCTTTCCTTCCTTTCTTCCAAAATACTTGGTGAAAATTCCACGAACAAATAACTAATCCAAAGTTTACGATTTGATATTTTGTACAGTGTAATAGAAAACCTATTAACGAACTCGTACTAAATATTCAGACCTCAATGCAGGGGTAGTTTCACAGCTGTAAAATAGTTTTAAAAATATTATTAAGAACCATGTTTTTTTTTTCCTTGAGTGGTAATTGTTCCTGAAACTAATGAAACATTAAATAATAAATCGAAAAAACTTAATCCATGAAATTATTTATTCTTGAAAATATTAAGCGTTTCAGTCATGTACGTTTTTGTCGGTGTCAACGCCTGGTCATTAACAACTTCGACACATTATTTTAACGAAATTATAAGCATAGATAGTCTTTATGGAATTTTAGGGTGTTCCGCATTCCATAAAGTTAATAATGAAGTATGCTATGGAATGGAAACGGTTGAGAGCATTTTGAAATGAGCTATACTTATAAAAAAATAGTTTCCGAGTCCACATGAACATGAGAAACTTTGGAAATAAATCATGGTAAAAAAGTTTAAAAAAAAAATAGGATACTTTCTTTATTATAATCTTAAACGAACACCCTGAATTTCCAATAAAAAAAAGCTATTTCATTCCAGTTAGATTATGAGGTAGCTTCATTTCAGAGATATGGTCTAAACAAGGGTAGCGTACTTAAAAGAAATCTCGGCTCCTACAACAGGTGTCTCTGACCGGTAAAACTATAGAGGTGTAGTTGTACGAAAATATGTAAATTAAGAAATTCTTAAAACTTTTGGAGTAAAAACATCCGAATATTTATACGTGGATAATTATTTCTTTCGGCAGCTCTTAGCAGCTCATTCTTCAAAGAGCTGAAACAACCAGCGCCAAATCAACACACTTCCATTGAAATGAACTTGCTTAAAAGACTGTGAGCCGCTTGTGACTTAAATGTCAAATCGATCGCATGCTGTTATTAGAGCTGAAGGTGATGTTGACAGAATAAGGAATAGTCCTTTTCTGAATTTTGGACAAAAATCACAGATCTTTCTAATACAGTGAAGCCGATTTACCGCATATAACGTCATTTTTCATGGATTCCAAATAATTTCCCATGCTTTTAATGTTAAAAAATCCCGTATTTAAAGTTCTCACTTCAAAATATTTCCCGCACTTAACGTTATTTCAGCGTGGAGAACTCAAAGCGAATTTTAAAAATAGTCAATTTTAAAACCTCAAATAGTCCTTTTTGTGTTCATAATGAGTATCTTCGTCAAATGTGTCAATTGCAAATTAGATAAACTAAAAAACTTACAAAAACTCATATCTGTGGAGAATGTTGTTAATGGTTTAGCTAGTAAAAGCAAAACGCAAACCAATGCAATGGATTTCTTTAAATACTAAACTATTGAAAAGGAAGAAATAAAAGGCAAGTTACAAAAATTAGTTTTTATTACATGCTCCGACCTCGATTTAATGTTTTCCCGCATGTTAAGTCATTTCTTTCCGGTTCCTTGAAATACGTTAAATTGGGGTTTCTATTTCGAACCGTGTAGAATTCGTGTAGTTTGCAGAACATTTTGACTTATGATAAAATGGTAGTTAGGTTTTATGCTGTGAAAATTTGTTTTACGGGGCAATACATAAAAAACCATTTTGATTAATGTTAATTTCTTCTATTCTAATATTTTGACGTGGAGCTGTAAAATAGAAAATTTGCAAAATTCAAAAGTTCACCTTGTTGGCAGGAGACCCTTTACCGGCATCAGGAAGAGATTTCGACCCTTTTGGCTCCAGAGAGACCATCCCAGATCGACTTCCTTTACCACTCACCTGGATTCCTCCTGAAAAGAAACTAACCACTTTCTCTCGGTACATTTCGCGGATAGACGGGGCATCTTCGAAAAGTTGTCGCTTGTACTCTACTATTTCGTAAACATTCCATCGGGCATCGCGCTGCTCTGAGCGGCAGTTGTGGGAGTTTACAAAACGACACAATTGGTTGAAATGAAACGAGTAGGGCAATTTTATTTTGGCAAAACTAAATGCCAATGTTCAATAAAGTTTTTTCTTCTTCCGATAGATCGTTGCACTCGTGTGCTTTCTTTTGTGTCCATTTTAATAAGCGAGCTTCAATATTTCATTCAAAAAAGAATAGCAAACATTTATTTTTGCTAAGTTTATAAATTATCTGGCTAACATTCCCTCGTTTTAAGTTCTACTTGAAATCATACAAAGCTTTTTAAAATGTATCGTTTCTTTTGTTTTGCAATCTCGAAAATTGCTTATGAAATTATCTGAAACGAATGCTTAAGGATGAAAACATATGTTACTTTTAACGAAATATTAACCCTTACGGTAAACAAACTGCTCTATGCCAATGAGCAGTATAGTTTTTAAATATATTTTATTGTTTATATCCATTTAAAATATCTGATCAATAATTATAAGATAGCATCATAAAAATTGAAAGAAAAAGAAACACAGTTTGCACAAAATGTCTCAAGGCTTTCTCAGCTTTGCATTGTAATGATTGATTTATTTTTATGGCACAAGCTTGGCCTTTCTGCACCAAACTATCGGTCACTTTCAATGAGTTGTTTTTTTTTGTGATTTATTCATAAGTTTACTACTAATAATCAAAATTTGACAAAGATAAAAATTGTATCAAAACCCTTCAATTCACACTATTTACATAAAATTATAAAAACCTATGTCTGATATGACTGAAAACAGATTTCTATGAGGATCACTTAGTAAATCGTTTATACTAAGGTTATTAGCTCATATAGGTGTTGAGTCTAATAGTATTAAAGTCAGGACATTCACTTCAAATGTGTCTAACGGATAGGATTGAATCACATGTCGAACGCGTTAGCGATGGTTTCGAGTGTAGCAAATGCATCTCCGTTAAATAGGTTTTATTGCATTGTAAATAAAAATTTCAATGTTGCTTTATTACATCAGTGCTCTTAAAAACTTCATTATATTAAGTACTGAATGACTAAATATCACTCTAGCTGGTTTGTAACTACTACTTAATTTAATAAAATAATTGTAGTTTAATTTATTAAAAAAAATTGTAATTTTTTACTTGTTTTCTTTGAAAATCACTCTTGAATGAAATTATATTATTATACGTTAAGTACTAAATTTTATTCAGTAATGAAATCAGTTTTTTCTATTTAATAATTTAAGCATAGTCATAAACGATGTATAGAAAATTATATGTATTATATTTTTTAAATTTTAACTGTTTGTTTTCCACGTTAATTATTTCTGTATATTTGTAACCTAATTTCATTAAAAGTTTATACCTTACATCACAAAATTAGTATAATTGAAATATTTCCAATTCTCTCTTCACTTTAACGAGTCGTTGAGTCATTAATTTTCAGGCGTTTGGTTTTCAAGGCATTTATCGATAAAGCGGAAATATGTTGTGAAGAATTCCATGAGTGGTTATTTGTAAGGAATAAATTGTAGTGCCTTGTAAGGTGGTTATACTTTTCTCATGCAATTGTTTTGATGATTATGTATCGATATTCTTATCAATCCGTTTAAATTCGCATGCTATTGAGTATTGAAAAACTGAGGCGAAGCTTCTGAGAAAATTAAATTTCCTGGATAACGTATAAACACGAGCTGAAGTACAGTGGGTAACGTTTTTTTTGCTGTAAAGAGTAATTTACAATAATTGGATACAAAATGTCTATTCGTATTAGTATCAGAAAGAGAGATATAGTCCATGATATTCATATTCTAAAACTTACAGGGTGTGAAAAAGAATTTTTTTTAATACTTCTTCTGTGCATTAGTTAATGAAGTCAATTAGAAACAATTAAAGATGTGATGTATGGAGAATTCAATAACATCGTTAGTTGCTTCAGTTGAAAAGAAATTTCTTGTTTGCTAGATCCAACCAAATAAATCATGATGCGACACATACGAATGGTTATCTCAATTCAGTGTTTATTTGTACAATTTTTACAGAGTAAATATGATATCAGATTTAAAGAATCACTTACATTTTCACAGGTATAGAAGATTCAAAAAAAGCAGTAAGACAATCTGCAAAATAAGAATATACAATTTATTTGAGAATTTCATTGCACTTATATATTTATAAAGTATACAACGAACTAATGTACTCGTAGTAAATACGTGTGTATGTGAGCCAATATACTGCTACTCCATATCTATAATGAAATTGCTCAAAAGTTTATGTATCTAGATTTTAACACTCTGCCCATACGAAAGGAAAGGCAATGATGGTGAAAAAACTATTTCAATAACTATGAAAAGTTAAAAGATGTGTGTGCACAACTGGATAAAGCATAGTAACCGAAAGATTGCAAATAGTATTAATAGCTTCCATATGACTAGTAGATTTGATCCGAGCATCTGAATACGCTACTTACATCGCGCATACAAACGGTTTTGATTGTAATAGTAGCTAAATAAACGCTAAATGTACACCAAATCAGTATTTCATCACTCACAACGTCTTATAATCAACCGAAATCAGTGTATTTTTGATACAATAATTTAGTACACCTCGATTGCGTAAATGACACACTGTGCGGCGTTTCATTTGCGAGGCAAACCAAAATGGGAATACGTAGCAATCACCGGGGGTTGGCGAGCGTCAGCGTCTCACCTGATCCCACGAAAAGAAATGTCACAGACAGCGCCGTGCTGGCCACGCAGTAGCTAGTTGTTCCTATTATTCGTTCCTGCTCTAATTAGGATTAAATGCCTTTCTTAAAGCTTCTATCAAGCATGGTAAACGCATTCGTTCGAGTAATAGTAATTTCCCAAAGCTCATCACAAACTACAAAGGCATTCAAAAATTACATTCTGCTCACAATCATTCTTCAAATATCTTGATTTCCTTTGCATAAGTGTCAGAGAAAATTACATCGCACTTTCTTCTCAGATTTTTAAAATGTTGGTTTTAAAATCAATGCACGTTGGAAAGAATTCACTCGTTGAAACAGTTGTTCGAAGAGAGTGAATATTGTAAATTTTTGAAGATGCAATTGAAAGAGTGTAAATTTGCTTCCTGACAAAGGTTTAAAAACGAGTATCTTATTTTAATTTACTGAAGAAGTCATGACACAAATGTGTCCCATAACAGTAGAATCTATTGTCAATACATCTTTAATTAGAGTAGGACCCAATTGGTTCCAGTTACCTTGTGCAAACAACGCTACTAAGACTTAAAGAAGTCCAAGATGTAGGGAGAATAAGTACAACCAAATCTTACAAATATTATATTCAGGCATATTTGTTTCAAATGTGTTCATTTTACAGAAGATCACCAAATATGTATGTGGGTCAGATTTAGTACGTTGTTTCCGATTTCAAATAATTGAAATAATTGAGTTCTAACAAATATTGAATAATTAAATAATTAAATCTGTTCATAAGTATTGATTTTTTCTTAGGAGCAAAAAGACAGATTTATTATTGTTAGATTATGTATCGTAATTTTAAATACATTAAAAAACTTGAAGGAAAAGATTATTTTTGCGCACCACTGTAAATAGTTAGTAGGGTGGAGTGGTCGTTCACGGTAAGACGTTTGTCGCCAACTAATTTATGTCGCCAAATCAAGATGGCGGCTGAATTCCGTAACAGCAGAGAGGGTTGCCATAACAAAAACGGCAGATGTGAAAAAAGGTGAAGGTTACCATATTTGGCGACAAATCGCCTTCTTACCGTGAACGACCACTCCACCGTTAGTAGAAACGCAACTTCATCAAACATGCAATTCGTAAAAGAATGCGGGGTACAGCTACACTCTACGTTTATGACTGATGGCAACGGCTTGGCGATTTTTTTTTGCGCACTTCTAAAGTCGCCAAGGAAAGAATTATTTCTTAACTCTTTTCCTGTCACAATTTTTTTTCTTTTTACAACACACTTTTTAAGCACATTTCAAAACGTTTTAAAAAGTATATTTTAAAAAAAACTTTCACAAAAACTAGTAAGCTTAATCACATATCAAATTACATTTGTGAACCAGCAGAGAAACTAAGCTACGAATGGTAAGAAAACCCTGAAACTTATCAATTACACTAAATACAGTGAGCATGTTGAAAAAGAATAAGATTTACAAAAGAAAAAAAGCAAGTAATAATACCTGATAACGTCAGAATTATCTCATAAAAAAATAATGAAAACGAAAATGGTCAAAAAAAACAACCTCTTAATCCTGTCGTGAAAAAACTATTATAACAAAAAAAAAATTCCACAACTGTCAAAATACAAATAAATGGACCAATGGCATCACAGAAAATGATTTAAAAGGACCAATGCAATAAAAGGATATTTTTAAAACAAAATAACCAATGGGAGGAAATAAAAAATTTCAAACGAATCAATGAAATCAAACGATTTTAACGGATTTTGGAAGAACTTTCTAAAATATTCAAAATGAAAATTGAAAGTTTCCGTTTGCCGAGGTTGCCGTGAAAACCACAACAACAGCAACGAAAGATGGGTTGCCTTAATTTATCGTAACTCGCTACTAGAAGTGCGCCAAAAAAAATCACCAAGCCGTTGCCATCACTCATAAACGTAGAGTGTAGCTGTACCGAATGCGGAGTACCTCTGAAATATTCAAACACTAAGAGAGTTTAATTTATAATTACACAAACGACTTAAGAGTTCAATCAAACTTTGTAATAACACAATTTTCATTTGTAGTTGTAAAAAGGTAAATTTCTTTCTAAAATTGTCCTCTGATAAAACAAAAAGAGGAAATTATAATTCAAATTTTGAATGAAACTTTTCAACAACCGTTATAAAACTGTACGATATGAAAAAGTAACATTGAATTACATTTATATCGCAGTCAAAGAAGCATACAGGTATTATCGAATTGTTTTTTCTAATTAAAAGCATTTTAAGTAAATATATAAGATTGAAAAAAGTACTTACGTTTGAGAGACTTTTGAAAGTATAATAAACTGTGTTTTAAAGATGCATGACTTATTTTTCCGAAGTCTAACTGTTTAGTGCTCTAGATTAGGATGTTTGCTTTCACCTCACCTGCTCCGTATTTGATTTCTAAGACCATGAAAGCGTTTCAAAACAAACTCTCTAAGGGTTATTCCTGGAGGACTCTTGAGGGACTTGGGTTCAGGTTTGTATAGTACATAGTCAAACAGGGAAACTTTCAAGGGAACAGTACATAAAAGTTTCCAAAGAAAAATAACCAAACAAGTACGATTTACATATTTTATCCATCCTTCACTTCAGGTATGGCCAAATAATTACTTTTAACATCTACTTATCTATAAATTCGGTGTGTGACATAAAATATATTTAATTTTCACTCAAACACACTACATTTCTGCATGTTGCAAAGAGTATAAATAAACTTTTAAGACTTTCATTTTGATATACATAAAATGATTATCAGTTACATTAAATGAAAAGTTAAACTATCGTGAATTTGAAATTTTTAATCATAATTTAAATTTCTTAAGTGTCTATGCCCTCTTAAAAGTATTAAATGGATAATTTTGCAGTCAGTTATAATTGACATTTTCATTTTTGCCTGTATATCAACACTCCCAGAGTTATAAAGTTACGTGAACTGCGTACATAACCACTAATATAACGCGAGGACTATTTATTTGAATATAACTTTATCCTCGAGAAGAAAATTCATTTCTCCAAATCATTTTCTTGGTATTAACAACACCTCATATCGAGTTTCGTAATTTATTTTTGATTATAAATTATCATAGTTTGTCTTATAATCAGTTATAAGCAAAAGTGTCCAGAAATAATGAATACATCGCTAAGTAGAGCGAAATAAAAATTTGTTTGTTCCGTGGTGTAAGCAGTGTAACTAAGACTTGGAGCAGAAAAGGATGCAGAGGAACTAAATACAAATAAATAGGAGATTTAATCATTTTCCGTCTTGTTTTTAAATGTGTTCTTCACAGGCATTGACCGAATACTTTTATACTCGGTGACATTCTTTCTTGGCAGTATAGGAATACGCTGAGAGCAAGCGAAGCAAACAGTTCCCAGTGCCTTGTCCACTATTTGAGTGTAATGAGGCACTGCAACTTATAAATGTGATTAATTTGTTAACCCCACACATATATAATGATTTTTTGTCGTAATTAGCGTGAAATGTTGAATATTTTGCCTTTTACTTGCGGCGTAGTAAATTCATTTAGAATCGCGCGCCAGCCAATAAGAGCCAACCAGCATTTTCCGCGCGCTCTCGATTCTCGTTGCTTGGCGACATTGGCAGATATTTAAATACAAATACAAATATTGACGACCAGCTACAGGTTCAAGCCCAACAAGAGGCTGGTCCTTTGTTTATGAATTCCCCAATTCCCACTGACTATTCAATTGTATCTTAAATTCGTACACTCCCTTTGAATTAACTCTATTTTCTGATAACGCCTTCCATTTGTCGGTACAGCTACACTCTACGTTTATGAGGGATGACAACGGCCTTGGCGATTTTTTTTGGCGCACTTCTAAAGCACTTCCAAGGAAAAAATTACTTCCTAACTCTTTTTCTTTCACAATTTTTTTTCTTTTTACAATACACTTTTTAAGCACATTTCAGAACGTTTTGAAAAGTATAATTTTTAAAAACTTTCACAAAAAGTAGTAAGTTTAAGCACATATCAAAACACATTTGTGAACCAGCAGAGAAACTAAGCTACGAATGTTGGGAAAGAATACCCTGAAACTTATCAATTACACTAAATACAGTGGGCATGTTGAAAAAGAAAAAGATTTGCAAAAGAACAAAAAGTAAGAAATAATACAACCTGATAACGTCAGAATTATTTCGTAAGAAAATAATGAAAACGAAAATGGTCAAAAAAAAAAAAACTCTTAATCCTATCGTGAAAACTATGATAACAAAATAAAAATTCCACAATTGTCAAAATACAAATAAAAGGACCAATGGTATCACAGAAAACGATTTAAAAGGACCAATGCAATCAAAGGATATTTTAAAAACAAAATAACCAATGGGAGGAAAGAAAAAATTTCAAACGAATCAATGAAATCAAACGACTTTAACGGATTTTGGAAGAACTTTCTAGAATATTCAAAATGAAAATTAAAAGTTTCAGTTTGCCGAGGTTGCCATGAAAACCACAACAGCAGCCACGAAAGATGGGCTGCCTTAATTTATCGTAACTCGCTACTAGAAGTGCGCCAAACAAATCGCCAAGCCGTTGCCATCACTCATAAACGTAGAGTGTAGCTGTACCCATTTGTCTATTACCCTATTAAAGTAGTAGTTTTTCCTTAAATTCCGATTAAAATGTGTCTTATTCAATTTATACCCATGGCACCTTGTTCTGTTATCCCTATTGAAATTGAAGCCCTGTGTCCCCTTGTTTTACCAACTTGAAAAGCTGAATCAAATCCCTCCCCCTTCTTTCGAATGTATACATGTTGAGCTTTCTTAAACGTTCACTATAGTCTAGATTTGCTATCCTCTTTATTATTTTTGTAGCTCTGTGCTGAACCCTTTCAATTAATTCTATATCCTTTCTCATATATGGAGCCCAGAATTGTATAGCATATTCTAGATGTGATCTTACTAAGCCCTTATATAAGGACAAGATTATATTCTTTATCCCTTGAAGTTACAGTCTTTTTAATATACCCCAATAACCTATTATCCTTTTTACCCGCAGCTGAACATGGGTGACCCATTTTAAAATCCCTGTGAATTATCACCCCAAGATCCTTGACTGTTTCTCCCTCCTTTACCTTTACTCCCTGCAGACAGTACTCGGCTCCAATGTTCCTGTAACCCATATGCAGAACTTGACATTTCCCTACATTAAATGACATACCCCATTTTACAACCCATTCGGATATCTTATCAAAATCCCCTTGTAAATTTTCTATCCGCAGTACACCTACAGTCTACGTTTATGAGCGGTGGCAACGGCCTTGGCCATATTTTTGGCACACTTCCAATTTTGCCAAGGAAAAAAAAATTTCAAAAATATTTTTATACCAAAAATATTTTTCTTTTCACAACGGAAAAAGAAAGCTTTAAATAACATTTTAGAACTTTTGAAAAGCGTATTTTATAAAAAAATTCACACATAGTAATAAGTTTAAATATATTTCAAAACACAATTGTGAACCAGCAGAAAAACTAAACTGCATTTGTTGGGTAAGAAACCATTGAAACATCACTCTAGATGTCTAGATACAGTGGTCATGTTGAAAAATTAATATATTTTTAAAAGAAAAAAGCAAGAAATAATAAAACCTGATATCGTCAGAACTCTAGCGTGAAAAAAAAATGGAAACGAAAATGGTCAAAAAAACAAAACTCTTAATCCATCTTTTGCCATCACTCATAAATGTAGAGTAGACTATTGTAATAAAATAAAAATTCCACAACTGTCGAAATACAAATAAATGGACCCATGATATCACAGAAAACGATTTAAAAGGAAAAATGCAATCAAAGGATGTTTTATAGTCGAAATAACCGATGGGAGCAAATAAAAAATTTCAAACAAACCAATGAAATCAAATAAATTTTGGAAGAAATTTCTAAAATATTCAAAATGAGAAAATTGAAAGTTTCCGTTTGCAGAGGTTGCCATGAAAACCATAATAACCGTAACGACAGATGGTTTGCCTTAATTTATCGTAACTCGCTACTAGAAGTGCGATAAAAAAATCGCCAAGCGGTTGCCATCACTCATAAACGTAGAGTGTAGCTGTGCCGCCACCGTTACAAACGTAGACTGAACCTGTATCGAAAGATGATCACTAAACATGCAACATGTTCAAAATTAAGTTGTGTCGTGGATTGAATTTACATAGTTCATCACAAACTGAGAAATGCTGATTAAAATGGTTACCATCTATATATATAATTCTCTTACGAGGCACGCAAAAAAGACGTTATTTGTTATCGCCTTTTGGCAACACTGTACGATTGTTTGTTTACCACGAAACCTCGTGATTCAATTGAATTTATAGCGTTATCGGATAAAATTGAAAAGAAAAAATAATTAATATTAGTCATGCTAGGTATTCGGGTGGAGTGGTCGTTCACTGTAAGACGTTTGTCAACAACTAATTTTTGTCGCTAAATCAAGATGACGGCCGAATTCCGTAACAGCAGATAGGGTTGCCATAACAAAAACGGCAGATGTGAAGAAAATCCGCAATATGTGAAGGTTACCAGATTTGGCGACAAATCGCCTTCTTACCGTGAACGACTACTCCACCTATTCGAGTTCTGGGTGGAGTGGTCGTTCATGGTAAGACGTTTGTCGCCAAATCAAGATGGCGGCCGAATTTCGTAACAGCAGATAGGGTTGCCATAACAAAAACGGCGGCCATATTTGGCGACAAAACGCCTTCTTACCGTGAACGACCACTCCACCGAGTTCTGATTCCAGAGGTACTGTATAATTTTTCTGTAGGACAGCAAATTTATGTTTGAAAATATTTTTTGCAATATCAAATTTTGTAAACAATGTCTTCATTGATGCGAGCGAAGCGAGCAAGGTTCGCGCAGCGAACCGATGAGGATTACAAAGTAATCCTCCGAGGGTTGACGAGCGTTAGCGAGCAGGGGGCGTGCCCCCTAGTGGAATCTGAAACGTCAAGATTTTTAGTACTGGATTGAAGTCGCTGATATTTTACACAAGCGTAAGGAATATTGTACAAAAAAAAAGCCCTCATTAGAGTTAAGTTCATTCACTGCCACTGACACAAATACAGACGATACACTTTAATGATCCGAGCGCATATCGCCGATTGAGGTACTTAGAAATTCATTATAAGTTCAAAGAACCAATATGAAGTTAGCGATCTGTGCAAAAGAGAAATTTGTAAAATTTTAGCTGTAAATTAGAAAAACAATTTTTGTATTCTTGACGATGCGATTGACAGTGCCCTGATTCTTCTTCCGGACATCAATTTTCGAAAACAAGTACCTGATTTTAATTTTCTCAAGAAATCATTACAAAAATGTGCACAAAACTGTGAAATCCATTGCAAATTCAGCTTTAATTAGAGTATGACGAAATGGGTTCGAGTGACATGGTGCAAACAACACTATTAAGACTTAAAGCAGTTTAAAATGTAGGGAGAATGAGTACAACTAAATCTTAGAAGCAAAATGTTTCAGGCACTTTGTTTCAAATGTGTTCATTTTACAGAAGTTGACCAAGTATGTTTGTTGGTCTGATTTAATATTTTGTTTTAGATTTAAAATAATTAAAATAGTAAGGTTTTAACAAATATTAAACACTTAAATAATGAAATATATTAATAACTATTGAATTGTTTTCACAGAAACAGATTGACTGTTAGATTACGCATCGTAATTTTAAATACATTAAAAATAGTTAAGAACGAGGTATTATTTTTGTGCCACTCTGTATACATCTCTTAGAAATGCAACTTCAATAAAACATATGTATAAAGTTTAAAGTACCACTGAAATATTCAAACGCTATGAGTTTACTTCATAAGGATCGAAGCGACTCAAATGCTCAACCAAAGTTTGTAACAACTCAATTTTCGTTTCGTTGATGGGTATAATGATGTAATAAGGAAATCTCGTTCTCGACAAGGAATTAAAATTAAAATTTTGATTGAAACTTTTAACAAATAACAACCTATAAAACCTTACGGTATAAAAAAGTAACATTCAATTACATTTATATCGCAGTCAAAGAAGTATACAGGTATTATTATGGTATTGGTTTTTTTAATTAAAAGCATGGTGGAGTGGTCGTTCACGGTAAGACGTTTGTCGCCAACTAATTTATGTCGCCAAATCAAGATGGCGGCTGAATTCCGTAACAGCAGAGAGGGTTGCCATAACAAAAACGGCAGATGTGAAAAAAGGTGAAGGTTACCATATTTGGCGACAAATCGCCTTCTTACCGTGAACGACCACTCCACCAAAAGCATTTAAGGTATATATATATAAGATTGAAAAAAGTACTTACGTTTGAGAGACCTTTGAAAGTATAGTAAACTGTGTTCTAAAGATGCATAATTTATTTTTTCCGAAGTCTAACTGTTTAGTGCTCTAGATTTAGATGTTTGCTTTCACCTCACCTGCTCCGTATTTAATTTCTGAGACCATGAAAGCGTTTCAAAACAAACTCTCTAAGGAGTGAGGGTTATTTTTGAAGGACTCTAAAGGGACTTGGGTTCAGGATATTACATAGTCAAATGTAATATACATATATGTTTCAGGCTTTTTTTTTTCGAATGTGTTCCCCTTTTATAGAAGTTGACCCAATACGTTAGTGGGTCTGTTTTTTAAGGTTAGATGTTTCATATTTCCCATAATTTTTACAAATCTTTTAATAAAGATTTTATATTTTTTCTAAGAAGCAAAAGGAAAAATTTATTAATGCTAGATATTTTGCATCGTAATTTTAAATCATAAAAATTGTTATAAACTTGAAACAAGATTATTTTTGTGTCATACTACTATACAGAGCACGGGAGGAGGGGGGGGGCAAAAGCGGCTCTTCGTTGAAAATGAAGTATTTTTTGTATCATTATTTCATGACTTCTTTTACGAATCTTCTTAAATCGACAAAGAAAGTGAAGCGTTCAAGTCGTACGTAGTCGCTCCAAAAGTAGATCTTCGGTTGCGTCCAGAGTCCCAGCGTCGAAGTGTAGCGTGGAGTGTGTTGAAACTCGTTTTGTAACGCGTAATATACTCCATCGTGTGAGCGTATTTTTTGACTCGTGAAGGTGACAAAGCAAGCAAAGCTAGTTTTTTGATAGTTTGGAATATTTTGCTTGTACCAACCGTCCACGTGGAGATAATTTATTGGATTGAACGCCGTAGGTGGACACTGTTTCACCTGTGCAGCTTTCAGCTGTGTAGTTCGCTTTACGGAGGACATTCGGGATTAAGGGAGAGTCGAGCAATTCATGTAAAACATTTAAGTACACAAAAAGAGTAAAGGCAAGTGAAGGACAAAACACGTAAGCACAAAAATACATAATGACTAAAGAAAAGGATGACATAATTTAGAAGTTGACTAAGAACAAAATGAAGAAAAAAAAATTATACAATACACAAAAGCCATATATAAAACGCGATATCATAAAAAAATGGACCTTACATTCGGCCCCGCTCAATGCCAAATTTAGATATTAATAAATTTTACATTGAAGCGTAAACACAAAAAAATTCTACGAAAGATCTTTCAGGCGGGCGACGATGGCACCGCATGTCATGGCGGCTCGATGTGAAAGTAGCATGATCATCAGGAACGCGGAGGTCGTCTACTGGATCTTGCATTTCAGCAATTGATTCGTCCTCTTCTTCGATGACTGGCGCATCTCGCATGTAGTATGGACGAAAGTGTTGCACATGAACAACTTACAAAAGTTTATTTTGCGGATTCATAGAATTGATCTCGTAGCATACGGCCACGACTCGACGAACAATCAGAAACGGTCCCTTATAAATTGGAGAGTATTTATGATCTCCTTTTTTCGGCCAGTCGAACAAAACGAGATCTCCTGACTTAAATGAAAGGGATCGACGATGAAGATCAAATTTGCGCTTATTATCCAATTGCGTTTCATACACATTATTTACGTCTACGGCCCTGGCTAAGGCAAGAAGGTCAAGTTGATGTTCACGTGGCGTATCATCGATGAAACTTGCAACATGGAGTTCACATGGAATGCGTGGTTCATAGCCATTAAGCAAAAAAAAAGTGGGGATCTTTTAGTAGAATTTGGTCGAGTTGTGTTGATTGCTAGTAGGGCGTTAGGTAGCAATTCGTCCCATTTGTCTGCATTTCCATCAATCATTTTTCTCAAAGTTGACGCAATGATGCCACTAGCTCGTTGAACGATACTATTAGCTTGTGGTGAATACGGTGGTGTCTTGGATTGTGTTATTACATATTTTTGCAAAAATCGCTGAGTGTGGCAAGCGGTAAATGCAGTTCCTCTGTCTGATAAATACATGCTGGGTGGCCCATATCGAAGTATGATATTGTGATACAGGACATCAGTCACTGATTGGCAAATCCAAGAAAACTGCGGACTTCTTGAATTGTTTTCAGAGTAGAGTACCGTTCAACTGCTGCTGTGCGTTCCGGATCAGGACGTTCACCATCCTGGGAAAGAATTCGTCCAAAAAGAGCAATTTCTGGTGCCGCTAATTGCGATTTTTCTGGTGTTCATTTGAAACCAGCGCTGCGAGTAGCTTCAAGAATATTGTAAATAACTTTTAGGTGGTAGCCGAAATCATCATGCGAAGTTTAAATATCGTCAATGTATGTATTTACATTATGCGCTGCAAGGTGGTCGTAAGCAAATTTTATTGCTCTGGTCATCGTAGATGGGCCATTAGTGACACTAAATGGCATTCGAAGAAACTCGTAATGTACGTCGGGGGTAACAAAAACATTTTTGCCGATGTCAGATTCTCTGACACGAATGGTGTTAAATGCAGATTTTACATCCATTTTAGAATTATAGCGTTTGCCTGCGGTGCGTTTAATCACATCTTCCATCTGGTCGATTGGGTGCGGATCAATCGTGGTGATAGAGTTGATAGTGCGCGAGAAATCCACAACAACTCGTCTTGGAGTGCTTTCATGGAAGGGCTGCTCCACGATGAAAGTAGGGGCAGCGTAAGGCGAGTTAGAAGAACGACAAATTCCTTGTTTGAACCATTTTTGAATTTGAATTTTCAGAAACTGGCGATCAGGCTCTGTAAGGCGATACGGACGACATGTAATAGGCTTGTCATGTTGCAATTCTATTTTGAATTCCACATATGGACATAGTCCAATGTTGTCATCATCAGAATAAAAAACGTCTGAAAATTGTCCAATTACAGCATCAAGTTGAGATTGTTGCATCTTAGATACTCCTGCAGATTTAGGAATAAGTTCAGTTTGAGGAGGGAGTATACTTGGTTTTGCTACTGGAAAAACAATATCATCTAATGGCGTTACTGAAACTCCACTGGAAGCAATGCAGTTAATGCTAGGTTTCGATGCATGAATACATTCGTAAAGATGGAGTGCACATGGCGTAGAAATGCATAATGAACCATTAGGGTCGTAAGTGCATCTAGCTTGCACTTGCTGTTGCCAGTCGAATCCCAAAATAAGTGGAAATGGAAGTTGGGAGCAAATTCCAACCTTCGGCATCATACTATCAATTTTACCAACATTGATATTTAAAGTAATCCAGCCAATAGGATTTATTTCATGGTCGACAACTTGAAACTGTCCATCAGTCCATGGTTGAATAACAGCATCAACAGGAACGCAAGAATGTTGGATAACGGTAATGTCTGTACACGGATCACAGAGGGTTTGAACTTCGGTAGTATTGTTAATAGTAACATGTATTAATGCACGTTAATTCGTGTGAGTTGTAATACAATTTATAGAATGGCCATCATTTCTATTTGTAGGCGCGGAGCTTGTAATTGGCAAGTTACGATTATTGTTGCGTCGTGAATCTGGATAATTTTAACTGGTGGCGCCGCGTGGTTAATTATTACTGTAACTATTCGAGTGTCGAGTAGATGGGAGCGGAGTGTTCGTTTGGCTGTTGGATTCTGGAATGGGGCGTGATGAATTTCGTGATTGAAATGTAGGCGAACCTCGTTGAGGGGGAGGTAAACTGCACATAAAAGAGGCATGGCCTTTTTGTCCGCATCTCCAGCAAGTAATATCTCGAACGTCGTCAGTTGCAGGGTTGTATTTACGACGTTGTTCAACATGCGAATTGAGAGTTTTTGACTGAGACTTCGGTACTGAGACTTGACTGGCGTGACTTATTCTCTCGTTTTGCACGTCGAATTGCGTCAAGTGCCGCTGGCCTGTCAATTAAATTCTCGACAGTGATTGAATTCTAAGTAGCTAAGGCAATCTGCCATTTTTCTTCTGTAATGTCACCAATTGTTATGGAAATGCGATCAGCTTGTGGGATAGTAAAAGGAGAATTTTCAAGAAGAGCATCCTTAGCATAAATATAATCAACTAAACTTTCATTTGGTTTTAATTTACGATCGCTTTGATGAGCTAAAAATTCTTGCATAGTAATGCGCCTTTTAAATCTTGCAGCGAGGGCAGTTTTCCATGCAGTCCAGTCATTATAAGTTTTACCTTTTGTCAGTTGCCAATTGTTTGCAGATCCAGAGAGACGAGAAATAGCATTAGTTAGTTTAAGGTCATCGGACCATTTTGCCAATGTTGCGATTCTGTCTACTTCTTTAATCCATTCAAGGGCATTGTCGATCGCGTCTCCTTTAAATATTGTAATGGAATTTGCAGTATCGTTAGTGGAAGTAATTTGGAAAATATTGCGTTGATTTACCTGTCTGTCCAATAATTGTTTTTGTGTCTCCATCAATGTGTCGAGAATTGCAGCAATATTAGGATCCATTTGCGGGAGAGGAGGTGCGGGGGTATGTTGTGGAATAGGGATATTGTTTAAAAGTTCCACCTGCTTCAGCAGTGATTCAAGTTGTGCCAATAATTCTTTGCGCTCAACGCACGTTTCTTCGTAGTCGTTTTTGTTGTTATCGTTCGGCGATTGCAAGCGAATAGTTAAAAGTTGATTTGAAGTTCCATCATCTGTTCGTTTAATATTATCCTCCACAATCCGCGATATTAAGTCATTTTTATTTCCACTGGACGAAAGATTTCTTAAACGCATTTCTGCTTTCAACTGTACGACAGTTAAATGAGTCAGCGTTTCCACATCCAAAGCGTTCAAAACAGTGTTCACGTTTGTTGACATCTAACGGATGACCTTGGCGAGAAGAAGTGAGGCGAGCGGAATCTTCTTGGCGACGGCTTTTGGCGAGAGGCTTAGCGAACAGAAATCAATCGTCAACAGAATGCAATTTTCTAAAATTCTTCAGAAAAAAGTAATTTTGTATAAAAATCGGATTACCTGGGCGAGGCTTAGTCCAATGATGAAGTCTTTATCGTTTGCATAAGCGGTTAAAAGTTCATAAGAATAGTTTGAAATGTAGCGATGGAATGGCGGCGTTTCGTTTTTGGCTTAGCGATGTCTATGAGTGAAGGAATTGGAAGATTCTTTAAAAAAAACTGGCTGCGCTATATAAGGAATGGTTAATGAACAAGGAATATAATACTATAATAGTCAATGTTGACACAAAGCAGAAGACATTTAATAAGACGAAAATACGATGGCAATGATCAAACAAGCGAACATTCTTTCAACTACAAAAACAGAAGCGGCTCAATCCCATGATAGTACTTTACGCAAGTCCAACTTGATTGGCTAGTTTCACGGGCTTGGCTTCACTTGGATAACTCGCCAATCTGATTGTTGCAGTAACCATTTGATTTTGAATATGCGCGTTGTTTCGTAGAAATACAATACATACACTAGCGCCTCAGCGTACAGCGTAACTGTCCGACAAGTTGACTCTGATTTGCTCCTCATATATATGTTGTATGGTTGTTGTTAGTAGTATTTCTTGCCAACTTATAATAAGGGTACTTATACTTTAAAGAGCTTCTTTTCGTGAAGCAACGATGGCCTAATGGCTAAAGTCACCCACCTTCAGATTAACGGAGGATGACTTCCCGAGTTCGAACACAGCTGGCGGAAAAATTTTTAGATCCTCAAAATTATTTTTTAAAAATTCCAATTTAATTCCTTTCATTCTAATTTACTTTTCCTAATTTTTAATACCCTTTTCATATTTTTCCAAGCTTCCGTTGATTTTACATAAATAATCTAAGAACCACTCCTGAACTCACTACCAGCTGATGTTTTTCCGCCCCTCTGCCGTCCCCTTTGCTTTAGGATGATGGTGTCGTATCCACCGCTGGCTTAGGACCATTCTGATGTAACAAAAAGCATACATAAAACACTAACTTATATAATTATTAACTTATATAATAAAAGGATACAATTTTCGGCTCCTACCTCTACCCTTCCATAGCCATGGATCTGAAAAGAAAAGAAGCAGAAAGGAAGAGATAAATCGCCATTAACTATAAACCTTGATAACATACGTATCTAGGTCATATGATCCGATTAGCCAATCAAGTTGGACTTGCGTAAAGTACTATCATGGGATTGAGGCGCCTGTACAAAAACATACTACTGTTGCCACTCATCTTCTAGTAATAAAACAACTTTCTTTTATCTAACGCGATATGATATATAAATGGACCTTACAAGTGGATAATTTGAGTAAAGGCTTTTGATTTGCTATCCGAAAGATGGAGGCCCTTTTCTTGTATCAGGGACTGGATCAATCCGAGAGTTGATTTCGCTGTGGTCTCCTGATAACGTCGGGGGTGCTGATGGCCACATCGTCAGCAGATGCTTGTACGTGAGCACCTGTTGAGTCCCGAAACTTCATCAAGGACGAGTTTCCAAAAGAATGTATCCATTGCACCATTCATTGGGACATCCCATCTTTGGAAGAGTTTTGGCAAAGGCTGTTGATGTGTATGTTAAACGGCTCTATCCTGTAGACATAAAGAGGGCAGATAATTGTGGTGCACGTTGTGTCTTTGGAAGATTGTGTTCCAGTTTAGAGGGACGAAAGTTCTAGTGACGTCCTGAAGATGAATATTAATTCTATGTACAGGAGTAGGTAGGGCAGGTATTTTAACGAACGTCGTACTGGAGCAAAACAACGGGTTATTGACGGCGATCCGGGCTCAAATCCTCAATGGAATGATTCGAGGACAACTCCATGTCATTTTGAACTACGGTCATAAGATGAGGACATAATTGAGTTTCCACACCACGCCAACGTTAAGACACTAGAGTCCACTACAGATTTAACGTGCACGTTTGGCACATCTAACTTTTGATAAGACTTGGTCAAATTTTTCTAATGACGAGATATCTGGTCAATACCATCACCAGGAGAATTAATAATCCAAGTGTTTCGACGATATATCTCGTACAAGATCTGCACAGTTTTTCCAAGGACGAGATATATCGTCGAAACAAAACTGCCCCGTTTTTTCAATTGGAATGATAATTCAAGAGTAAAAAACAAAGTGTCCCCTGCCAGGAACAGGTGAAAATTAGAAACTGGTTTTGCGTGAGAGGAGGGTCACTTCAGGGCAGTTTTAGACTCGAAGATCAACAACCGGAAAGTTTTACAGAATATTTTGCACCCCATTTATACGCACAAAAATAATACATTATTGATACCAAGATGTACATTACACTTATTTTCAACGATGTGTGATATATTTCCATAGCTAATTATAACTTATTTTGCCACCACAACTGTAGTATGCATAGTATTTGTTTATTAGTATTGTATTCACTTAACGTAACTGCCGTGATTTCCGGATCAGAGCTATGACTGGAAAACTAAACAAATTATTCTATAATGCAAGGCATTTTTTTCATTAAAAATTTATGTATCAATTTTTGTGCATGGCATTTATTGCTGACAGTCAAACAGATTAATCCAACACTATCGCAACGAGAAAACATCGAAAATACAGAACGCACTACACGTACCACAAAGCAGAACCACTCCAATTTTAATTTAATACTTTCTTAAGTTGTTCATTGTCCAAACGAAAAAGTAAGTCTCTATATTTCAGCAAAGCTGGAAATGGGATGGAATGGAATAAATGTTTGTGTTCCACAAGGGTACACTTGTCAACTAAACTGGTCAATAAAATTTTTCTTTCCTGGTGGTAAACTGAGACTGCACGAGGTGTGGGTTCTGCTATTAACTCTCCAAGGGGTTTGGACGAGATATTTCGTCCATCAATTTCTGACAAATTTTACTTCGCATGCCTACTTTTCAGACTCTTTACCCTGGGCCGCTTTGGTCTAAAAGTATATTCCATTTACTTATAATAATTATGCTACTTGGTTATTTTTTAAATTTTTATAACGGTACTTTTTTCATTTAAAAATAAAACATCGACAAGTATCTGGAGTTAATGTGGGGCACGTTTGAAGTCTTTGGAAGATTGGGTTCCAGTTTGATGGAAGAACTATGGTCGAAGATCTAGTGACGTCCAGAAAGAAGAATTTTATTTTTATGCACAGGTAAATATAATTGGTAATTTTAAATTCAAGTGTTTCTAGATCAACACAACAGACTATTGACGACGGTCTGGCATCAATCTGCTAAGGGATCCGAGGACAACACCACGTCAATTTGAACCATGGTCAGAACACGAGGACACACTTGATTTTCCACACCACGCAGACGTGAAGACAGTTGAGGCCATGACAGAATCAACGTGCACCAGCCTCTTCTGCACATGGCGGTCTTTGTTTGGATTCGAACTCGCAATCCTCCATTTCCTAATTCGTTACCCTTCCAACTGGGCTACCACGGGTCTAATGTACAAGGGGAAGGAAATCGTTCAATAAAGTGTATCTCACACTCAATTGTTACTTTTTGAAGTCAGGCCAGTGTTAAGTGGTCATTAGGAAAGTTGAGTTTTAGGAAACATGGACATGGAGTTGGGAATAATAATTTCTATGTATGAATTTGAAGAGGACGAAACCAACCTATAGTCGATCGATGTCTGAGGGAACAAAGACTTCGCCCGCATTCGATAGGGGAGGTGCCTGAGTTCTGGGGACTTTCCTACGTGCGATATTACTACAAATACATCTCGTGATTAAAATGCGCCATGACTTTGAAATGTCTCTGAAACGAGAGATGACGTTGGACTTCATGCAAACTGCCTATGCCTTATAAATCCGTCCTCCGTTTAGATTTTCCAGATCGAAAGGTTCCTGGTTCGAATCCGGGTCCGGGCATGGTTGTTTGTAAGGGTATGGTGTACAGGCGGCTGAACACCATACGCTTAGATTTATGGTCTGCACTGAGATAAGATCAAGATCTAGTTTCAATTTTTTATATTCTATTTATTTATGTACATTAGCAAACTGGTAATCAGTAAAACCAAAGTAAACAATGTAATTTTTAATTAGGACTTTCTACCATCCCGACTTATTCGATGCACCTGTCTGGTGGTTAAGGTGTCAGTCGGTGTATGGATATTTGTGAGCGTACTGTGTAGAGGCGGCTAGTGCACCTTAAAACTGTCGTGGCCAAAAGTCCTTGGGTTTGTGTGGAATTTTGGAGAGTGGGGTGCCAGCTCAGGTGTGATCTCGTCACGTGAGCGCAGTTCGAAATTATAGTGTGTTGCCCTCGAGTCTTTCCCTTCGGGGCATGATCCCGGACAGTTGCCAGTATACCGTTGTTTTATCCGGTGTGACGTAAATAAAAATATACCAATACCTAGCTTTGTATTAAAACCTCTCTAAAACCCGATTTTAAAAATTCGCGCGAATTATCACATGTTGTCTTTTTAGAACATTTTATTAACTATGTGAATATTTTTTCTTACGTGTGCTGGCCGACCAACCGGTATAGTGGTTAAGGTGTTAGCCTCTAGATCGGAAGGTTCCTGGTTCGAATCCGGGTCCGGGCATGGATGTTTGTAAAGAGTGCCTTCACGGTTTAAACCAAACCACTTTTCCGCAGCGTGTCCACAAAAAAACACTTTTACCTGTCCTATGGATGGGGGGTAAGGGGGACACCTGCGGTGTCCAAGTCCAAGCTTGTGTAGAGGCGGCTGGTGCACCTTAAATCTGTCGTGGTCGAAAGTCCTCACGTTGGATTGGCGTGGAAGTTTGGAAAGTGGGGTGCCAGCTCAGGTGTTGCTTCGTCATCTGACAGTGGTTCAAAATTACGAGGTGTTGTCCTCGGATCTTTCCCTTAAGGGACTGATCCCGGACCGTCGTCAATAGCCCGTTGTGTTGCTCTAGTATGACGTTAACTAAAAAATTACCAAATTAATTATCTTACGTGTGCTGATGGCTAAAAATTAAACTGTTGTGGTTGAAGGATATGTGTGTGTGTGTGTTTAGAGAAATTAAAGTTATCTTGGTGTGAAATAAAGCAATATGTTTACAAGACCTTCGAAATGATCAATTAAGCAAAAATAAACTTAACAATTAACAAATGCGAAACAGCAGATTCGTGCTCTTTACAACCTTTTGGATCAGTGTATATACACTTTGGTACTTTTGGATTTTTAAGGTGAGTTTATACGCTTTGCTAAGTTGCAGCCAAATCGCCAAGAAAACCGGCAGATCTCAGAATACGTGAAGTCAACTGCTCTTAAAGAGTAAAGGGTTCAAATTACGTAAAACTAAATGGGAAAGTGAAATTTATAATTGTGCACTTTTGTAAATTGTGAACTGAATATGCATTGAGTAATTTAGACTTTACGGAGTGTGTTTTTCTGTAACTGAAGTAATTATTTCTTAAATAAGCAATGATAATACTTCATACATATTCTTTAAACATTTTGCATTCAATGTTTTTCTAAATTCTTTCTATACATAAATTTCCTCCCAAAATACCTTCGAACCTTAAAGTAATATGTTTGTATCTAGAGACTAAGTTTAGAATATATATTCGATATTGGGAATTTCCGTGAGAAGCTCACGGGTACTGAAATCGTCTAAATGTCGAACCCTACCTTGAACAGATATTTTACTGCCTTAAAATGCCCAAAAGAACGACATTTTAAATCCCAACACGCCAAACAGGTGACAAAGGTGTAAGAGTTTGTAACTAGATATATCTGCTATTAAGTAACAAACATGCATCCAAGATTGCAGAAATGAAAGAGATTAAGTGATTAAAAAGATAAATTGATCATAACTCGTATATATACCAGTTCCTAATGCGTTACTTTGCCAACTGGTCTTATGCGGTACCATTTTCAGTCTATATGTAACCATAAAATGAAACTTGTAGAAAACATTGATTTTTACCGTCCAATAATACACTGCATCAAAATCATGCAAAGTTTAAGCAAGTGAATACTGTTGGCATTGCTAAATATGGAACGAAAATATCAGGAAATTTATTTAGGTTTTAATTTTTTGCATTTATTACGAAACATTTTCTGCTTTTTTTACATAAAAATCAGTTTTAATACATGAAATTCTATTTTATACATATTAAAAAACAAACAAAAAGATGTTTACAAATAAGGCTAATAAAAAAATATAATAAGCATTGTATTATAAAATAGTTATCAAAACAATAACAGTTCAAGAGTTGATTTCAAATTAAAAATTAAATCTTATATATTCATGAATGAAAACATCAGTTATACAAACTTTGAATTCGAATATACAGAGTCATGGTTTTGTCAGAAAGAAATGAGAAGAGAAGATAAAGTTACAGTCCTGGTCAAGGAAAGTTTGAAAACTTTTGTCCGCTTAAAATAATATGTCGAATACAGTTAACAAACCATAAAATGTTATTGTCTAACAAAATATTGCTTCCAAAAATCAAATAGAATATCTTTAGTGTCCTTTTGTATGTCGTTGTAAGTACACTTCTCGCAAAAGCTTTCTAGCACACTTCACATTTAATTACTTTCTTTTTTTTGATGGATACGTCTATGTCTTTGTAAGTTTGAATCGTGTGAAAACTTTCTCAAGCATATATCACACATATACGGCTTCTCTTCAGTGTGTATGCGCCTATGTGTTCGTAAGGTCGAAGCATCAGAAAAACTTTTCATGCATATTTCACATGAATACGGCTTCTCTTTAGCGTGTATGCGCCTATGTGTTCGTAAGTTCGAAGCATCTGAAAAACTTTTCATGCATATTTCACATGAATACGGCTTCTCTTTAGTGTGTATGCGCCTATGTGTTCGCAAGTGCGATGAACGTGAAAAACATTTCATGCATATTTCACATGCATAGGGCTTCTCTTTAGTGTGTATGCGCCTATGTGTTCGTAAGGTCGACGCATCTGAAAAACTTTTCATGCATATTTCACATGCATAGGGCTTCTCTTCAGTGTGTATGCGCCTATGTCTTCGTAAGGTCGAAGCATCTGAAAAACTTTTCATGCATATTTCACATGCATAGGGCTTCTCTTCAGTGTGTATCCGCCTATGCGAGTTTAAGGACGAAGCATGTGAAAACTTTCTCATGCATATTTCACACGTATACGGCTTTTCTTCAGTGTGTATGCGCCTATGTCTTCGCAAGGACGAAGCATCTGAAAACATTCTCATGCATATTTCACACGTATACGGCTTCTCTTCAGTGTGTATGCGCGTGTGTGTTCGTAAGGCCGAAGCATCTGAAAACTTTCTGGTGCATATTTCACACGTATACGGCTTCTCTTCAGTGTGTATGCGCGTATGTGTTTTTAAGTTTCCAAGTTGCGAGAAGCCTCGGTTACAAATTTCACAAGAAAAAGGTTTCCTACCTGAATGGGTGATTCTATGTCGTTGTAAATTTCCTTTTCGTGCAAATGTTGCCTTGCAAACTTCACACTCGAACGGTTTCACGCCACTGTGCAATCGCATGTGAACTTTTAATGCTAAGTTATTTGAAAACAGTTTGCTGCAATCTTTACACTGATGTGATTTGTTTTCAGAGTGGAGTCCTTGATGTCGGGTCAGTTGATTTTTTACTTGGAAACGTTTTCCACACTGGTAGCATTCATAACCTTTCGTCACAGAATTCTCTGTGCGATTCGTTTCCCTTGATACACTATTGGAAGAATCGGATTTTGATGACACATGTGGCGGATTTTGGTGCTTTTTAAAGGATAACGTGTTATGCTGAGGAAAATAGGAGTGTCTCTCGCTGTCGGAATGTTCGTTTCGAATGACATGGGATTCACTTTTAAACATTTCACTTTTGCCCTCTTTCTTTACAGTGTGCGTCTTCGGATGCTGTGTTGAGTGGTGTTTTAGTGCTTTAAGCTTTATACTCCTCATGGACACATTTGGACTTGTAGCTGAATCACCAATATCACCCGTTTCTGTCTGCACACGTTTCAAACGACAAGATTTTGAAGAGGTGTTCGTTGAAGAAAGGTTCTTTTTGGTCTGTTCACAGAATTCTTTCCCTTCACTTCCTTCTATGTAATGAGAGTGAAGTATGGTTATAACTGAACCTTGTGCATCCGGCATTTGTCTTCGACCTCTTGCTACATCTGAGTCTGCTACTTGTGGTTCCATTGGATGATCGAAAATCCCATCATTGTCTTCGAAGTGAGGGTGTTCGTCGCGTTCACAATTTTGGTGTTGATCTGTAGAAAAGAGTTGTCCTATAGACCCCATGTCCATGTTGGAGTCTTTCGTTCTTTCGCCCTTTCCGTCCGCATTTCCGGTACTCTTCCAACTCACTGTTCCACGATCTCTTTTGGACTTCCGGTTTTCTTTCGGTGTAGTTGAATTCGGATCACCAGAGGATGTCGTTGCTGGAACATGCGATGGATATAAAGCGTCTGGATCCGAATGCTTTTTCTCAAAATTCATCTTAAATTTTCTATTCTTGTTTCACGAATCAAAATCTAAGACAATGAAATTAATTTAAAATTACACGACCAAAATGTTTTTGTACCTCGAAAGTACAGCGATTTTCAGGACCAGAGAAACGTATTCATTTGAGCATCACGAAACAATTTGATGCGTTTATATATCAATTCTACTTCTTTACTTCACTTCAAATCCTTTCAATTGAAAATAAATATTCCATGATAAGGGTAATGGTAATGGTAATTTTTAGTTAACGTCGTACTAGAGCAACACAACGGGCTATTGACAACGGTCCGGGATCAGTCCCTTAAGGGAAAGATTCGAAGACAACACCTCGTAATTTTGAACCACGGTCAGATGACGAAGCAACACCTGAGCTGGCACACCACTCTCCAAACTTCCACACCCACCCAATGTGAGGACTTTCGGCCACGACAGATTTAAGGAACACCAGCCGCCTCTACACCATACGTTTACAAACATCCATGCCCGGACCCGGATTCGAACCAGGAACCTTCCGATCTAAAGGCTAACACCTTAACCACTATACCGGTTGGTCGGCGAATGTCAACTGGAATGTGTGTGTGTTACACTTCAGTTGATAAATATAATTTACAAAAGTTTCTGAAATCAGAAGGTAAGGTAAAGTAAGGTAATTTTAGTTAACGTCGTACTAGAGCAACACAGCGGGCTATTGACGACGGTGCGGAATCAGTCCCTTAAGGGAAAGATTCGAGGACAACACCACGTAATTTTGAACCACGGGTCAGATGACGAAGCAACACCTGAGCTGGCATCCCACTCGCCAAACTTCCACGCCAACCCAACGTGATCTGAAATCAGAAAGTGGTTCAGAAATGAAGGTAATGGTAATGGTAAGTTTAGTTAACGTCGTACTAGAGCAACACAACGGGCTATTGACGACGGTCCGGGATCAGTCCCTTTAAGGGAAAGATCCGAGGACAACACCTCGTAATTTTGAACCACGTCAGAAATGAAGGAATTTTGATCCCAGATCATCGTCAAAAGCCCGTTGTGTTGCTCTACTATGACGTTAATTGAAATGATCTTACCTTATCTTATCGAAATAAAAAATAATATATGGTAATGGTAATTTTAGTTAACGTCGTACTAGAGCAACAACACAACGGGCTATTGACGACGGTCCGGGATCAGTCCCTTAAGGGAAAGATTCGAGGACAACACCTCGTTATTTTGAACCACGGTCAGATGACGAAGCTACACCTCAGCTGGCACCCCACTCTCCAAACTTCCACGCCAAACCAACGTGAGGACTTTCGGCCCCGACAGATTTAAGGTGCACCAGCCGCCTCTACACCATAAGCTTACAAACATCCTTGCCCGGACTCGGATTCGAAGTAGGAACCTACCGATCTAGAGGCTAATACCTTAACCACTATACCGGTTGGTCGGCAAAAAAAAATAATAATAATAATAATATAAAGAATTCAAATATCTATTGAATAGTCACATTTCTTCGGTCTGAGTAAAAGTGATCATGATACAGCATTTTGTAGTAATGATTGGTAATTTTTAGTTAACGTCGTTCTAGAGCAACACAAGGGGCAATTAACGACGTTCCAGGATCAATCCCCTTTGGGAAAAATTCGTGGATAACATCACGTGATTTTGAACCACGGGCAGATGACGAGGCAACACCAACTGCACCAACTCAACTCGTTTACTTTTGGCCACGACAGATTGAAGGTTCACCAACCGGCTCTACTGGCCCACTACACCATAAGCTTACAAAAATCCGTACACTGACCCGGATTCGAACTAGGAACCTTCCGATCTAGTGTGTAACACCTTGACCACCAGATCAGTAGACCAATGTTTTTTATTGAACTGACGTGTGCAAACTGGGAAGTTACACTTTGCGTTTCATAAAAGCATTGACAAAGTATCCTAGAAAAGAAAATTAATAGCTGTAATTTAAGTACGGATGTGATATGAAACAATATTGAAATGGTAGCGGATCTTCAGTCTGTGTACCAAGCTATATTTTGTAACATTTAAAGCAGTATATGGCAGGACTCGTAATATTACATCTGAATTATTAGGACAGGTAATGTCAGGGTTTAATGTCGATATCTATAGTCTTAATTATTTTGCATATAAATTTTTTGATTTATCCTCTTAAATTTAAGGAGCACTTTGAAGAAAAGTTAGTTCTATTACATGAATCAAGTAAGAAAAGAAGAAAATTAATTTTTTGATGTTAGAGAACATTGATTTAGTTGGGGAAAATATTAGGCCCGCTGTTTCGTTGGTTTCTCACCGTCCTATGTGACGTCACTCACTCATAGTGCGCTTGCGTGAGAAGCATCAGTATTTACTTGTGATGCCGTTTCTTGTGGGGGGAGGGGGTCACTGCTCTCTCATTTATTTCAGTTTTTAACCCGTTATTGTTTGCTCAGATGGAAGATAAATTTCCAATACTATTTATATGCCTACGAACTGTGAAAATTAGTTACAATTCTATAACTCAGTGGGTAAATTATCGTAAGTGACATTTTTAAATTTTACAGAATAGTGATTAAGAGTTTTTTTTTTTTAAAGGGATTTTTTTTCATTAAGTTAGATGCTTTAAAGAAAAATAAATGATTGCACCACTTACAATACTTTAAGGGGACCGGGAAAGCAAAATTCGACTAAAAAATCAATTTCTATTTTATTGCTCCTTTATATAGTTCAAAATCTCTTCTTTCCAGTGATATATCACACTAGGTAATAGAATAAGAGGAAGTTTGAAAATTATGCACGTTTCCAATAAGCACTTCACATCTGACACGGCCTTTCAAATGTAAACAAACCGTTTGTGGACATTTCTAATCTTTGTTGCTCAACAATGTATATTACATTTTTTACTTTTACTTTACTCAAATTATTTTCGATAAACTGGTAACAGTAGAGTTAACTGTAATCATTTAGTTTTTTTCTAACTATTTTTATTAATTTTACCATGCGATATAAGTTAGCACTTTCTGAGACATGACATTTGATCTATTATGGACTAGCAATAAGGATAAATGTTGGTTTTCTGCACAATATGCAACAATCTGATTGGGCAGAATATTTTTATTTATTGTCAAGTAACTTAAATCCAAATCACGGTCTTTGTCCAGTTGGGAATGAAAGCTGGTGGAAATTTCAACGTGCTGTAGCTAAAAGTGATGTGTATTACCATGATAAACACACACATATCGCCTTGCCTTATACTGCTTACATTTTGAAGACAATTAAATCAAATTTCAGAGACTTAGCGAATCCAGAATTGTTGAAAAATTTGTTCACGGAAAGACTCAAAACCCAAATGAATTGGTGAACAATGTGATTTGGACTCGCGTTCCAAAAAATGTGTTTGTAACTATCCAAACTTTAGAACTGGGAGTGTTTGATGCTGTTTCCAGCTACAACAGTGGAAATATTATAAAGTGCTACACATTATCTAGAGTTAAAATCAATCCAGGCTGCCATTTTATACAAATTTTTGAGAAAACTGGACTAAGACCGTGTTATCGATGGAGAGCGAAAACTCTCCGAATACAGTAAAAAAGGCCCGCCATAGAAAGAAAAGCATAAAAAAAAATTGAAGATACATGTATTAAAAATGAAAGAGATCACCCTTTATATAAATCAGGGTTTCATTAAGGTTAGACGTAAAATTATTTATAAAAATTCATTTTAAATGTTTAAATCCATTTTTCTCAAAACTTAGATTTTGAAGTTTCATGACCCATTTTCTCAGAATCTACTGAACATAATGACTTAATATTTTTATGACATATTTGTGTTATATCTCTAAAGATTTTAACACGGGCATTTTTTAATTTTTGGAAAATTGGATTTTTTAGAAATTTAAATGTGTTAAAAAATGCTATCTAAAAAGTGATATTCAGTAAAAATTTCTATAAAATTAAAATTTTTAAATAAAATAAAAGTGAGCTGTTAAAGTTTGTATAACAAATCAGTTTAACCACCATAAAAATTTTGTGTTGATTACTATTATAGTTATTGAGAAAAAGGGTCTTGAATTTCGTGAATTTAACATGGAGGAGATAGGGCCTTCCCGGTCCCCTTAAATGCCACTTACGATAAAAACCCTACAATCGAAAATTATGCAGATACGAAACTTTTACTCAATGTACAGAATTGTAAATACATACCTATGTTTTTGAATTTAAAAAAATGTCCATTGTGATCTTGATATATGCATCGTCTATTCTTTAAGGTGTTTAGAACAGTTCATTGAGAATCATTAATAAAATCTCCATAGATCACTCGTGATGGGATCCCCTCCCCTCCCCCACGAGACTCGGCATCGCACTGAAATATTCATACTTCTCACGCTTGCGCACTATTAGTGAGTGACGTCATAAATGACGGCGAAAATCCGACGAATCAGCGGGCTTAAAACTATTCCTTGGTTTCTATTCTAGTAAAGGTAGGTATTGACGACGGTCCGGGATCAATCCCCAAACGGAAAGATCCGAGGACAACATCACGTCATTTTGAACCACGATCAGATGACGGAGCAACACCTGAGCTGGCACCACACTCTCCAAACTTCCACCCCAACCCATCGTTCGGCCACGACAGATTTAAGCTGCTCCAGCCGGCTCTGCACTATACGCTAACAAACACCCATGCACTGACCCGGATTCGTACCTAGATCCTTCCGATCTGTAGGCTACCACCTTGACCACCAGACAGGTTGGTCTGCACCTATCTACCCTAAGACAGTAACAGCACTCATAATTTTGAACCACGGTCAGATGACGAGGTCAACAACTGAACTGTCACTCCACTCTTCAACATTCCAAACCACGCCCGGGGCCGATTTAAAACAGTAGCAACCGAAGGACGACCCTACCAAAGAGCGTCGTGTACGTGGGGACTGGTGTACTTAAATCTGCAGTTGGCCAAATGTCCTCACGTTGACGTGGAGTTGAAGTTCAGCGAGCGGGTGCCAGCTCAGGTGCTGGCCTCGTCTTCACTTCGTCGGCCTTCTTCACCTCGCGATGGAGGCTACGATGGCCCGGTTCGAAGAGAAACGGATTAGCAACCGATTTCGCATCCACCAAACACCGCAGTGTGGTGGCTGGTGCACATTTAATCTGTCGTGGCCTCTTGCGTGTTGTTTTCCTCTTATCTTTCCCTTAGGGGATTGATCCCGGGCCTTCTGAAAAAGCCCGTTGTGTTGCTCTAATACGACGTTAATTAAAAATTACCAATTACCTGTCGTGGTCTCAAACTTTTTCACGCCAATAGACCGTTATGTTGCTCCAGTGCGACGTTAATTTCACTACATTAATATAAATTCCATGCCAACTTGAAAATTTTGGATGCAGCAAGAATAAATTGCACAACATATAAATGCAAGTAATTTTAAAATGCTCTCAAGTAGAACGAGATCAGCCCCTTAAGGGAAAGATAGGAGGACAACATCCCTTAATTTTGAACCAAGGTCAGATGACGCGGTCACGCCTTAGCTGGCACCCCACTCTCCAAACTGCCACACTATGCCAGAGTGAGAATATTTGAGGCCCCGACAGATTTTGCGTGCTTCAGCTCCCTTTGTGCACGCCGACCAACCGGTATAGTGGTTAAGGTGTTAGCCTCTAGATCGGAAGGTTCCTGGTTCGAATCCGGGTGCGGGCATGGATGTTTGTAAGCGTATGGTGTGGAGGCGGCTGGTGCACCTTAAATCTGTCGTGGCCGAAAGTCCTCACGTTGTGTTGGCGTGGAAGTTTGGAGAGTGGGGTGCCAGCTCAGGTGTTGCTTCGTCATCTGACCGTGGTTCAAAATTACGAAGTGTTGTCCTCGGATCTTTCCCTCAAGGGACTGATCCCGGACCGTCGTCAATAGCCCGTTGTGTTGCTCTAGTACGACGTTAACTAAAATTACCATTACCCTTTGTGCACGACGTTCTTTGGTTGGATTGGAACTCGCAACTCTGTGGCTGCTTGTCTGTTGCTCTGCCAACAACCAAACTACCGCGTCACCTTTGGGTGAGGCCGACCAACCGGTATAGTGGTTAAGGTGTTAGCCTCCAGATCGGAAGGTTCCTGGTTCGAATCCGGGTACGGGCATGGATGTTTGTAAGCGTATGGTGTAGAGGCGGCTGGTGCACCTTAAATCTGTCGTGGCCGAAAGTCCTCACGTTGGGTTGGTGTGGAAGTTTGGAGAGTGGGGTGCCAGCTCAGGTGTTGCTTCGTCATCTGACCGTGGTTCAAAATTACGAGGTGTTGTCCCCGGATCTTTCCCTCAAGGGACTGATCCCGGACCGTCGTCAATAGCCCGTTGTGTTGCTCTAGTACGACGTTAACTAAAATTACCAATTACCTACCTTTGGGTGATGAAATTGTGACCAGTAGTGAGTCCTAGTGGCAGAAAAGTGAAATAATTAATCAAGAATTTAGGAATTCGGACAGCATTGCGTTTTTCTTCAATCGAGCCAGTGTACGGTCATTTGATTGCTTCAGTGCCTTGTTAGTGCATGTTTCACTTAAATCCATGAACCAACTTGAATCGACTACGCCAGCAGTTCTGAAAGGTTGATTTTTCTTATTAAACTAGTATTTAAGTCTTGTATTATTACTGATTCAAATATTTTAGAAAATTTTTAGACAAGATTTGTTTTCGTCTTTATTGTGATTTGAAAACAATTTACTTCTCTTCAAAGCTTAAAATTTAGCATGTATGTTCTAAAAGCACTCTTTAGTATATTTAAATATACCTGATTACCAATATGCTAATAGATTATAATACGTACTATTCTGTGTAATGTACTGATTTACTAAGAAATTACGCTTATTAACTCATAAAGTTTATGCGGAACATCATTGGAACACCAGTGATAAGAAACTTTTCATGTTTCATAAAAGAACTTAATAAAATAAATTTTCTTCTTCTCGAATATTAAACGAAACATTAACGAGTATTTTACAATCCTTAGTTTTTTTTTAATTGAAATTTCATCAATTCATCAAAAGGCTTTCGTTATTAACTACGTATTCGATGATCGCAAGAACTGATTATGAACGATAAGAACTAGATAGATGACTAAAGATTCCAAACTATCTGTACTTCCAATTTAGATGGATGCTTCTGTTATTTTTCTTAGTTTTTAGTCGATGAAGCCTGAAGCATTCTGTTTTAATTTATGCACTATCAAAAGCTCAGATTTGGAAGTATTGCGTCATCCGGAAAGTTCTGCGCGTTTTCAAATCGAAGCTAGCTTTATTATTCTGCTACATCTGATAAGGAGTGACCTTGATGGATGCAGATGTTTATTTTCGGTCTTTTCTGCTTACACTGCATAATTACGGCATGTGTTGTGGCACAATTTTTGTTTCACTGCAGTGCTAAGAAAAGGAGAACCTGAAAGCTCATTTTCGTCATATAATGCACTTTTATTTTAAGAAAGGAAAAAATGCTAGTCTGCTTGTCAAATGTGTGCTGTATATGGACATAGTGCTGTTTCTGAGGTCACAGTACGAAGGTGGTTTGATAAATTTAAGCGTGGAAATTTCAGCCTCGAATATGATACCCGTTTAACATCGAGAAGGGGACTTTATCTCAAAAAAAGTAATGCTTTCTGTAGGGTCGGACTACAAAGGAATTGTTTATTATGAATTGTTGCCACAAAATCAGATAATAAATTCGGAAAAAAAACCAGTTCTCAAATGGCAATATTAAAAGCAGAAATCGAAGCAAAGTGGCCAGAACTGACCCATCGTCCAGGTGTCTTCCAGCATGACGATGCTCAGCCCTACATTTCACTGAATGTCAGATAAAGACTTATTGAATATGGATGAAATGTTTTGTGTCACTCCCATATTCACCAGACCTTGCCCCGTCATATTTTCAACTCTTCAGGTCACTTCAAAATTCTCTAAACGGCCTGGAGTTCCAATTCTTTGGATACTGTAAAATAGTACTTCAAACACTTCTTTATAAAAAAGCCTAAAGATTTTTTAAAAAGAATTTTCCAGCTGCTTGAAAGATGGCGAGAATTCATGGAACAAAATGGGACTTATGTGATTCAATACAATTTTTGTTTTTGTTTTTTTACTGCTTCGTTGAAATTTATCTTTAAAAAAACGCGCAGAACTTTAAGGATGAGCCAATATTATGTTAATCATTAATACAGAAGATATGGGTTGACGACCTCTCTGGAGGGTGAATCAACCTACAGTAAGGTGTTCGATTAATGTCAGGTGCATTCCTCCTTAAGTTTAGTCCTCTCTTCTATCTCAGTAAAACTTTCATTCTGCGTCTGTTACTGGATATTGCATGTCTTGTGTCTGCTGCACAACATGACCCAATAGAGCCCTTGCGCCATGATACCCCAAACCTAACCTAGTGAGTTGAAGAGTAATTATAGCCACGACGAACTTCCGAAACAAAATTAATTTTTCTCGCTAGAATTTTTGCGATTATCTTAAGTTTAAACAAAGTATAAATTTCATAAAAATAATCCTACGAAGGTATTAAGTACTGTACCTCTTATGTCCAAAATGAAAATGACCCAGAAAGTATTGGAAGGTGTTGCCTGGTTCGAATACGGGTCAGTGCATGGATGTCTGCAAGCGTGAGGCGGCTGGTGCACCTTAAATCTGTAGTGGCCGAAAGTCCTAGCGTTGGGGGGTGGTGTGGAAGTTTGGAGAATTGGGTGCCAGCTCGGGTGTTGCCTCGTCATCTTACCATGGTTCAAAATGACGTTGTGTTGTCCTCGGATCTTTTTCCCTCAGGGAATTGATCCCGGACCGTCGTCAATAGGCCGTTGTGTTGCTCTAGTACGACGTAAATTAAAATTACCTTACCTGCTGCTCTTGGATCGTACTATTTTTACTAATTCTTAAATTAACTTAAATAACAATGCTCTGCATGAAAATAAGCCCGACACCATTCCTCCTAATTCTTATGTAAAATGACCTCCTGAATCCGAATATGACCCCCATCCCCCTATGTTTATCAGTTTTCGGTATAATTTTAAGGACATAAATTTGATTTGGATTGGGGAAAAGGATTATTTTAACTATTACATTTCTTTTGAGGGACTGGAGAGGATAAGAGCTCTGAAACACGAACATTTGTAGCAAGGTGGGAGATTTGGAGGGGGATTTGTCCCCTTAAATTGTATAAAAAAAATCATTAAATAATTTTTTGGGGAGTTGTCGCAATTTTTCATTTATTTTCTACATATATAAATTATTGCCCCCTATTTTCCTCCCCCAAGTAATAAAAATCTATAGCAACAATTTATGCTAAAAGCGGGTGAGGGGGGGGGGAGAGGTCCCGAATCCCTCCCAAGAAGTTTGGAAGTATAACTGTACAACGGTTGCATAACACTCGCGCTTCGTGGTTTGCTCAGGAATTTTCATGCTTTCACAATTTTAAACTTTCATTTCTATTATCACTAGTTGTGAACTGTAATCGTTATCTCCTCTCATTACACCTCTCGCGATCATAGAAACAACTTTTATGTATTCTAGGCGGGGATTCTGCGTTTCCAAGTTGCTAGATTGTGTAAAAAGGGTCCAAATATTTTACTCCGGCTTCTTCAAAGTGAATTCAGTACGTGAGTGTAAGTTGTGATTAATATAGAGCATTGATCTATTGTTTAATTTTGCCACGCGAGTGTAAAAATCATCCCGATAGCTTCTGCTATGTTTGCGGTGTGAATTGTCTTTCAAAGGCGCAACGAAAACCCCCTTCTCTGCTTCTTAAAACTGCTTATCAATTTTACTTTGATTGCCAAGTTGGCGATTAGGAAAAGCATTGGGCTCCAAAGTTTTACTGCAGTACTTGTTACAGTAGCTTGACCAAATGGCTCAAAGTTACCCGTAAATCAATGCTATTTGCTGTGTCCATGGTTTGGCGCGAACCTCGCTGTCATCTCACAGATTGTTACTTTTGTATGATTTCCACTATTTGGAGTCCAATCCTTGTCATGATCGCCAACTTGGCAATCAAAGTAATATTGATAAGCAGTTTTAAGAAGCGGATAAAGGGATTTTCATTGCGCCTTTTAAAGTCAATTCACACCGCAAACATAGCATAAGCGGGATGATTTTTAAACTCACGTGGCATAATTAAACAATAAATCAATGCTCTATATTAATCACAACTTACACTCTCGTACTGTAATTCACTTTGAAAAGGCCGGAGTAAAAATTTGGACCGTTTTACACAATCTAGCAACTTGGAAACACAGAATCCCCGCCTAGAATACCGAAAAGTTGAATCTACGATCGCGAAAGATGCAAAGAGGGAAGATAGCGATTAAAGTTTCCAACTATAGTGATAAAAGCAATGCAAGTTTAAAATTGTCGAAGCATGAAAATTCCTGCGCAAACCACTAAACGCGCGAGTTATTGAGAGCGCCACCGTCGAACAGTGAATCTTTCAAACTTTCTTGGAGAGATTCGGGACCTCTCCCCTCGCGCTTTTAGCCAAAATTGTTGCTTTATATTTTCATTAGTTTGGAATGTTTTGGGGAGGGAAAGGGAAGGCTGGAAGCTGGAATATGTAGAAAATAAGTGCAAAAACCCAGAAAAAACGATCAGTTGTAATGATTTTTTTTTTTTTTACAATTTAAGGGGACAAATCCTCCCCAAATCTCCCTCCTTGTTACAAATGTTCATGTTTTAGAGCTTTTCAACTCTCTATCCCCTCAGAAGAAATTTAATGGTTAAAATAATCCTTTTCCCCACTCCAAATCAATTTTATGCCCATAAATGTCGAAAAGTAATTAACATAGTGGGGTGCGTCCCCAGAAAACCCTGGGTGAAGGGGGGAACAGGGGTCATATTCTAATTCAGGAGGTCATTTTATATAAGAATCAGCAGGAATGGTGTCAGGTCTCTAATTATTATTTTTTTTCAGAGCAGTGTAATTAATTTAAAGCGTGCACGTTGTGTACACTGAATAACATTTCGAATAGTTTAACGTTCTGTAATGGTCGCTTTCAAAGACATTTGCCGAGTTAAGAATACAGCTTCTTACTCCTTCAAAAATACCTTTTCCTTATTGAGTTTCTTAATGAACTCTGTACTGAACGAGGTGATGAGTCCATCAATATCACGGGCAATGAAATTCCAATTCATATCTATCGGGTCGACATCACTTTAAAACAGGCCTCGAAATGCATTTTTAATACAGGTGCACCTTGTGCACCTAAGTTTTTAAATTAGGTGCACAAGTTATATTTTAGGTGCACATTTTAAAAAACGTAATATAAGAGCATTAATATAATGTAAACTATTTTATTAGTTGCGTATGTTTAGATAGGTTAGTAGTAGTAAATAAAAACATTTAAAAATCTAAATTCTCCCTTCTCCGGAGCACGGCTGTCGCTTCAACAGAGACTTCTGGAAAATGTTTCTGATCATCGGAAAGTTCTGTTGGCAGTGGCACAAGTAAACCTTCCTCCTGTATAAACCCGTTACGGCCCAGCGATTTCGTTTTTGCCTAGTGTGTATTTAGGAATTTTAATTACGTTCCTTTAGAGCGAAAGAGATCGATAATAATATTTTGTTCAAATATCAAAATGACATAAAACACGTCCCCCCCCCCTTTTTTTTTTGTAACGTTAGGTACACCTGCAGGGACAAAAATTAGGTGCAAAATTTTATTTTCATGTGCACAGTGCACCCGGGTATTTCAAGCCCTGTTATAGAGTATATATTCAGCTATTGTTTGAATTGGAATGGATAAGTTTTTGGTTTGAGGACGAAGAATGCTTCGTTTTTGAAGAATATATCAAGTTCGGGACTTTTCTTCGATCGAGATCCGCAGAAAAGTCTGTAACGTCTTGAAGATACAGAATCATTATCGAGAATCGTGGGAGCTCACAACGGGAATCGTTCCCGAAGTCTACCCCCTGGTCCGACTGCGGAAGTGACGACTGAAGGAGGCGGGCTGGGAAGAGACAATTTTTGGAGAGAGGCTGTTGCTAGCCGCAGACGATTTGAGGAACTTTAATCTTACGGAGGCTGTATTGTATCGGTGATGGATATCATCTTTAATTATAAAACTGTAGCTGTACATATTCTGAAAAAACTTTAACTTTTAATATAAGTATTTTAACCAGGAAGTGGTTTTACTTTTTCGTCGATACGGTACAGCACCCATGTTAAATTCACACACTTTGGGGGCATCTCATTGATGCATAAATGACTGTATTCATCTGAAATTTTTATTGTGCAATATTTGGATACTTTTAAAGAAACTTAAAACGGTTTTTAATTTGTTTTAAAAATTCACAAAATTATAAACATTTTTAAAAATTGGCAAAAAAACATTTTCAAATTTTTTATATGATTTTTTTAGTGTGCATTTTATATCTTATTCCTCAAGTTAAACTCGTTAAAAGTGCTACATAAACAATCATAAAAAGTTTCAAGAATGTATCACAACTATAATAAGTTTTGAGTAATGTACCCCCAAACATGAAAAAAAGTACAATACATTCAGAGACGTACGTTGCGGGGAATAGTGCATCTAGTTTAAAAAAAATATTTAAAAATACTTTCCAATCAACGGATGTTTACAAATGAGGTATCGTTATAAAGAGGACAATTAAAATTTCCGTACAGTAAAAATCTCAAAAAAATGATTTTTACGAATTTTTAGGTGCCGTACCTCCTTAAGCTGCTCAATTTTAAACTGAATCGAGTTGGTATTTAATCGCACACAATATCGGATTGTTTGGAAAATCCCAAATTCCTTGTATTGCAGTCTTTTTGGATTGAAATGACAGCATTTTTAGTAAGCTTAATTTTCGCTGCGAGATGAATTGTAATGGAATTAGAAGGACCCTATGGGATGTCGAAAATAAAATATTTAGATTGGAATCTGAAGAATTTTGTTAAAAAAGTTTCAGCTATTGAATAAAAATTTGCCTTAAATCCCTAAACTGCAATTTCAAATATCAGTTATTAAATCCAAGTATTGTGACAAATGGAATCCTTAAAATAATACATTCGTGTTTTAATAATGCATGCATCCTATTTACAGGTCTGGTAGAAAAACCAATGGTCTTGAGTCATCTGGACTTGAAGAAATTCGTCTGCTAAGTTCGAGATCTCGCTCAATTGCCCGTGCAGTTCCTAAGAAATGCGACCAACTACAATGGGATCCAGATTCTAACAGGATGGACAGTCGACTCTTGTTGTTTCTTGCGTGTAAATGAAGGTATACAACAATCGAATAATCCTAGTTCTGTGCTCAATTTGGAAGTGTAAAACTTGTGTAACCAAAATTAATTTTATTTTTAATAAAATGTTGGCTGTGAAAATTGTTTTTCGTCTTATTTTGTACAAGTGTCTGATTCCATGCGCGTGGACTTCGAATAGATTGTACTGCGCATATACAGACAACCCTAGTGGAATGGGGGCTTTATTCTTTAATTAATCGCCTGTAGTGTGTACTAATATCTAAAAAGAATATTCCACCAGCTTGGAGTTATTTCTTCCATGACCGATAAAACAGGGAGATATTGTGAATTCGAATGTTGCCAAAACTTTAAGAGGAGAAATACATGAGTGTTGGCAATATTCGAATGCAGAAGTCTCGCGACCTTCTAATTGAACATTGTTTGGTCCTTTGCTTTAGAAGTCTACCCTCTGCTGTTCGACACGTGGGAAAATGATTCCACAACCTGGTAGAATGTTCTTTTTGGCGAAGAGACTTGTCCTGTCAACGCTACCAGCGATTATTTGAGATAACTTAAGGAATACGGCTCCCATTCCACTAGGGTTGCCTTCATGTGCGCAGTACAATCTATTGAGTCCACGCTCATGTCGATGCTGACGGGCGTGGACTTACAATGAAACTGAAGTGCAATAAAATATAACACTTGATTTGGGTTGTACTTGGATTTTTATTCGTATTCTTACGCAGATAAATTTACCTAACTTTAAATCCACAGACAAACAATGCTCTATTGCAGAAACAAAAAAAAACACAAGCTAAGTACAGTACATTTAAAATTAGTAGTCATTCTTTACATGGAAAGCATTACACTTTAAGCCCTTAAGACTACGGCCAGTAAAACAGTTGTACCATGATCGTGCCAAAAAGAATTTTGACTACGACCTTTACAGGAATTGTGCCTTGAAAGTTATGAGTCACGCTCGTTATATCTATAGCCGTAGTCAAAAAGTTAAACCTTTTCTGGATCTTGGGTTAATTTCAGACGGACGTTTTGCAACAGCAAGATAATCAGCCTAGAAGAGTTCTCTTACATTAGAACACACAAAGATCTGTAGAATAGAACCGGGCAAGAGTAGGTCCAATCATGTTCGCAGGGGCAGGTGCAAGTTAAATCTGACGTGGCCAAAAGTCCTCACGTTGGGTTGGTGTGGAAGCCTGGAGAGGAGGTTTCAGCTCGGATGTTGCCTCGTCTTCGGACAGTGGTTCAAAAGGAATGACCTCGGATCTTTCCCTTGGGGATCCATTCCTTACGGTCGCCATTATCCCATCATCTCCAGTGGTGTGAAGATGTTCGTCCAGCAATCGCAGTCGAATATCGAAAGGGAAAATTAAGAAGGAAGATGTGGATTGGTCAGCGGAGTGTGACGCGGCTTTTAATGAATTGAAGAAACTTCTCACAGAGAAGCCTGTGTTATACGCCCCTGACTTCTCGAAAGAATTTATTTTGCAAACAGACGCATCTGATAAGGGAATAGGGATAATCATGGCTCAAAAAGGTTCGGATAATACCGACCATCCCATTTTATACCTAAGTCGGAAGTTTACCGGAGCTGAGTGTAAATTTGGAACTACAGAAAAAGAATGTTCTGGCATTATCTATGCCATAAAAAAACTACGCCATTACCTGGATGGTCAGAATTTCACAATCGAAACAGATCATAATCCCCTTGTATTTCTTAAAACGAATGCTGGACGTAACCCAAGGCTCATGAGATGGGAGTTAGCATTGCAGCCCTTTAATTACAAAATCATTCACAGGGCAGGAAAAGACATTGGCCATGCAGACTGTCTGAGCAGAATGCTACCTGATAATTAAGAAAGCATTGTATTTGAATATTTGATTTAGATTTATTATTTTTTGTATTTGTGTACTTTCATTTAGTAAAGTGTAGTATATTATATTTAAGTAGCATATAGTAAGGTGTCGGAATTGTACACAAGAATTTGTGTTCTAAAGTTTTTCTTTTAAATAATTTTGTGCCTCTAATGTTGTTGTCAGGTGAACCAGGTCTAACAATTGCCTTGCAGATTTTGCCATTACGTCAAAATCTCCCTAAGTGGGGAGGGATTGTGAAGAATCAATTGATTCTTCCAATTAAACAGTTAACATGACACCTGGCTATCTGGACTTAGGCCTAACTGGCGCCTACGTAAGCTTGCAAACGGAGACCTGTCCCCCCCCCCCTTTCGGAAGAGGTACAGAGGGAACGTCGCCGATTGTCCAGCGAATGATCGTACTGATACGTCACGAAGGCTCTCAGCCAATTCGGACGAGGCGCCGACCCTTGAACTTGAATTTGGAGGAGAAAAAAGACGATTTGATTTTTTGGACGTTGGACTGACGGTTGAGAGAGACGATCTATGAAGAAAACTTTTTCGGCTCAAAACGGACCTTAGGTTGACTGATATCATTGAGCCGGACCACATATCTTCAGCGCACACATTCCGGGGTCAACCACGTCCACGCCCTATCGTGTTCATCCTGGGCAGATAAGGGTTTTTCGGACGGCGTGTCACTAGGCCCACTTCTAAAATTTCGCATTAGAGGCTTTCTCTAGCTTCGGCTAATCCGCTGTGGGTTTTCAGTAACTCGGTACGGAGGGGTCTGCTTCCATTCGAAGGAAGGAAGGAAGGTTGAGAGAGACGGAACAGCGGTTCCTGGTTGTTTTTTTGCGTTCTTATGGAGTCCTGAAAAGAGCGAGCGCTCACTCCAACATTTTCGTGAGGATATCTATCCTATTGAGAGGATTCAGGAACACCCAGTTCCAAACTGATTGAACTTTGGGAACATCCTGTTCTAAAACTGCCGCGTAATTCAGGAACATTCGGTTCCAAACTGCTTCAAATTCGGGAACATCCTGTTCTGAACGTCCGTCGTACTCCATTCGAATCCTGTCCCTGAACTTTAAACAATTTGTAAATAACTTTATTAATCTAGAATAAAGAAAACTCTATCTGTAAGAAATCTAGTGATTGATGCGCTACCCTGTTAGATTCAGTTCCTTACACCGTGACGGAACTGCACTTTCGAACCAAGAAAAGGCCGAAGCAATAGCGAACACTTACGAAAACCAATTGACTGAAAACAACATACACAATCCCAATACTGAACTCCTTGCAGACAACACGATTCTTAATTTCATTAACGGACCCCACACCAACAACATCCAACCCTCAACCCCTTCAGAAGTTTACACACACATCAAGGCCCTCAAAATTCAAAAGGCACCCGGTCTTGACGCTATCACAAACAAATCACTTAAGAAATTTCCAATAAAAATTATCTTCATCTTCACTAAACTCATCAACATCGTACTCATTCTTAGCATTTACCCAGATGTCTGGAAAACTGCATCCATCATCCCAATCCTGAAACCGGGAAAAGATAACTCAATGCCAGTAAACTATAGAACCATTTCACTCCTATCCACCCTGAGTAAGATAGCCGAAGCCATAATTCTCAACAGATACAAAGAATTTATTAAAAGCAACAACATTCTGATGCCGCAGCAATTTGGCTTCAACTCTCGACCACCCACCAACTACTTAGAGTTGGGAATATATTAAAACTGGCAAAGTACAAAATAAAATGACAGGTTAGGTTTTCCTAGACATCGCTAGGGCATTTGATAAAGTCTGGATTAAAGGACTTGTACATAAAATGATCATCTAAAAATTCCCAGACCTTTCTATGGGGTGACCGCACGTAAGTGGCCAAACAGGCAATTCAATTGAAGACGTCTAAAGACCCGAAAAATTGGAGAAAGAAGCTTGAGTTGCCTGTTTTGTTATGTAGCCTATAATGTGATGGAGCATACGGAGAAATAACAAACGGAGATGGCCGTAGCCCATCAACGAAATCCCTATCTCTGATGAGCTCGCTTATTTAAAGGGCGAAATTCCAAGATTTCTTCCCCCTTTGCATTGTGTGAGAGCAGCATCCGGTTTGGATGGTTCCACTGAAGGGGTTCTTCTTTCAGTATTGCCAGAGCAGCGTACAGCGCGAACACACCGTCTTCTTTCTTCACACCGTCACTCGGGTTGAAGTTTGAAACATTTCAATTGCGTGTCTTTTGAAAAAACTTTATTTACGAGGGATGTTTGATAAAGAATGATCATAAATGAATAAAAAATAATTTCCTGTACTAATTCTCCACGTTTTTAGGGTATCTCTCAAAATTCTGTCTTTTACATGCAATGCACTTATCCCATCCTTTTTTCAGTCTTCAAACACATGCTGGAAGCCATTTTTTGACAGGTCCTTCAAAATCGCCTGCGCAACTTTTACCAGTGCCTGTGGTGATGAAAATCGCCTTTCCCGGAGGTGTTTCTTCAAATTTGGGAAAAGAAAAAAAATCGCATGGTACATCAAGACTATATAGAGGATGGGGAACACACGTGATATTCGTTTTTGAAAGGTCTGACGAAAACAAACTTTCAATGCAGTGTATTGCACTTCGCGTGGCACATCCATATTTGCCGTAGGCGAAAGTAAAACTAGGCGTTCTTGGGTCGGGTGCCAAGGCCTCGGCAATGACGTCATGACTGTGAAACTTGTGCTATTGATTCTCCACTTATCCCGCTACACATTCAATATGAATTTTATTTTTTTTGATTTTTTAATCACCTTTAAAAACATTATGATCATTCTTTATTGAACAGCCCTCGTATAAAATTTTTTAAATCGGTAAATAAATTTTTTTCGGATAAAACTTGATTTTTCAGTCAATTTTTCCAAAAATAGGAATTATCTAATTTTTCCAGAAATTTCTGTTTATAAAAAAAAAATGTGTCCTTTTTCATCTAAAAGGCATGGGGCCCATAGGCAGGTGGCTACTCTGCCTATTCGCTAATCCGGTACTGCATGCAGTTTAGGAGTTCCACTATTAAACTTGAATCCGTTAGTCTACTTCTACGTTTGCTTTTAATGTAGATCATGAGAAAAGTTGTTCACAATTGTATCGGGGGGGGGGGGGCAAATAAGGTCGAAATCCCAAAAGCTGATCTTCTGCTGGCATTTGAATAATTAATTGGAAAGGAGTTGCCGCATTTAAATATAATGTCCTGTGGTGTTTCCTCCATAGTTGTCTAATTTTTTTCAACCTGTGCTACCATTTCCTGAAGTTTATGCACCCAGATACTTTTATTCTGAATTTCCAGAATCTCCATTTTTAGATCTGCCAGATATTCCATGAAAAGGTTTGACGTCTATTACTTTTAAATCCCACTTCAGCGGATCTCATATGAATTTGATCATCTCCTGTAGTTTTCTAAAATCGTGCAATTTGCTTAAAAATGAAACTAAAATAAAATTAATCATTTCAGCGAATATTTTGCCATCATATGTTTCTTGATATGAACTTAACCTATAACTTCTTAGATTTTCTGAAAACAAGGAATTCATCTTTGGTAGTCCTCCAAAATCACTCTTAATTTCTGCTAAAATATAATGACTTCTAATAATTGTAAAGTTGCATTTCCTTTTCTTTGTGACTCCCGATACAAGTTATTAAAAATGTTCGGCCATATCAACCAGAAACAAACATTCTGAATCCATTCGAGATTGGTGAGAGGTTGTAAATGTTGTAATATTTAAAAGTTAAGAAAGTTTTTTTTCTTCTTTCAAATACTCAAAAAACCGTTTGAATGCTTTCCCACTTGATAGCCATCTTAAAGTCTGTGATTAAACGCTTTAGATCTGATGAAATTAATCATTGGTACAACAACGTCCATATCACATTTTTCAGCTGAGGTGATAACACTAAGGTCCGGTGCACATATCCGATATTTCAATGTGCGGCACCGAAACCCAACTATGCACACATAACCGTTAAATGACGCAAGTACTCATTTCGCGCCATTTGTGATATATATTCTACCGAAGTAAACGTGTTTATTTCGCCTACTTGGTGTAAAAAAAGTATATTTTGAAACGAAATAGACGTTACTGGATACAACCATTTATTAATTATCATTTATATTCCATTTATTTATGAAAACAAGGTAATTGAGACCGGAGAAGCGTGTGCGGCGAGCTGCGGCGCCGTGACGAACTGCGGTGCAAATTGCACGCAAGTTGAAAGTGCGGCGCCGGTGGCATGTGTGTACTGCTCTCTTGAATCTAATGTATCTGAGACCGCACTTGCTTTGCCGCAACGGCGCCGCACGTTGAAAAACCGGATGTGTGCACCGGGCCTAAAGGCGGTTTCACACAAAGCGGATCCGTCACCGCCGTTTCAACAGTAGCGCACGGAAGTAAAGTAGAACTTACACATTAGGCCCGGTGCACACATCCGGTTTTTCAACGTGCGGCGCCACTGCGTTACAACTGCGGCGCTGAAGCCCAACTATGCACATATAACCGTGAATTGACTCACGTATTCAATTCGTACCATTTACGATGGATGTTTATCGAAGAAAACGTGTTTATTTCTCTTACTTGGTGCACAAAAAATATGTTTTGAAACAAAATAGACGTTTCTGGATTCATCCATTTTTTGTTCTTAGACTTTCAAGAGGTAGATTTTACACATCTTTTGCGGATTTACATGAAAATCCAGAGAAATTCTTCAATTACTTCCTAATGAGCGTTCGATCATTTGACGAACTTGCGGGAAAGGTTACTAACAAGATTATGTCTCAAAATACCTGGACGAGACTTTCTATAACCTCCTTTGTTACTCTGAGGTAAGTAAATCTACTATTATTTCCGTTTCTATTTTTTTAAATTAAGAGGACCAGTGCAGTCCTATACCTCAGTAATGTTAAAATGGTCAAATTTTAAGGAACATTTTCTCAGAATCTTTTATGTCTTTTGATTTGAATTTTTTTATACGTTTTAAAGCCGATTTTCAACAAAGATTTTAAAAAAAACTTAAATTCGAAGCTTTAAGATTTTACTTTCTTACAACTCTTACTTTTTTTTTAAACTAACCAATTTTCATCCTTTTCAACGATTGAAATGAACTTTTATGAGCAGACAGAAAAAAATGCCCGCGTTAAAATATGTTATAGGGTATGTTACACTTGTAATCCAATTCTTTTTACATTTGCGTGAATAGACTTTGAAAAAGCGTTCCTTTTACAGAAAAAATACACATTTTAAGATATTGAAGTTAAAAGCATAAAATGTTCCTTACGCGTATAGGTATTTTTCAAAAAATTATTTACAATACTTCTATTAAACGTATCTCCATAAAGAATATATTATTTTAAACAGAACTGTATAAATATTTATTTAAATCTAAAAAACAATAATCGAAATTTCTAAAGATTTATGTGCACTGGTCCCCTTAACAAGGCTTGAACAGGCAACCAAATGATTAGATTAAAAAAAAATTTAGACATGGCTAAATATATTTAATAAAGTATAAAATTAACATAAAAATAGATTTAATTTCAATCCTTAAAATGTCCAGATTTTTATCTCTGCTGTTCACCTGGTTGTCCACAAATGTAAAAGATGAGGTGGATGGAGATAAGACATTCAGACCAGGGATGAATGCAAGAGGCAATGGAGTAGGACGTGGTAGGTACAAATAAGATCGGTGCTATGGGATAAAACATTACAACTGTACAAAGATAAAAATTCTACCAGAAAATGCATGGGAAGACGTCTGCTGTAAAGTACTGGGGAATGTTTCAACAATAATTTGATTAAAACCCGCGACGAAACGTAAAAATTATGCTAAACTAAAAACAATCTAAGCATGACCAAACAACAGTTTATGTCAAAAACAGGAAGATCACAAAGATAATTTCTGTATATATAATGTAAAAATTTCGATAAAAATAGTAATAACTTCAAGATTAAAGTATATAAAGAATAAAATATATAAATAACTTCAAGATTAAAATATAAATTCTACGAAAATAAGCTCATTCGTAGTAAATTAAGTACAGTAAATCAGGCTAATAATTTCATTTTCAAAAGCCATATCGAGTTCAATTTAACACGAGGATGTGAAAAATGAATGAAAATAGAAAGTTATCTTTCACGTTTCACCATTAAGGACATTAAAAAAATAACTTTAAATTGAATGACTTTATTTTAAAGACATTTGTGTGTGTGCCACGCATGAAAAATTAAACGAACCGTTGTCGGTATACGTTATCTCAGAAATAAAATTAACTACTATCCCCTTTGTTGTATAAACTCTTACATCGATTACAATTAAATATCCATCCTAGTTTTAGTTGCTATTTATATAAAATAGTAAATTAAGGCAACGAGGTACTCCATTCAAGTTATATATTTTCTATAAATCGAGATAAATAGCCCTTTTTGTGTTCGTAACCAATATATTCGTCAAATTCGGCTAAATTCGTTTTGCGAAAATATAAAAATTACAATTGAAAAAATAATTTATTTAAGGAAAATCACATTTAAGGTATCGCTCTGGTTTAAAATTTTCCGCTGATTTGAAATCCGTTGAAATTTTTAATCTATCTATAACAAGCGCGAAGGTATATACTTAGAATAGGGAGTAAAAAAAGTCCTTTTGTTTTGTTTCTCCAATAAAATAAACCACGACAGTTATTTATAATGTGCAAGCAACGCAAAATTAAATATCGTTACGTTTGTCATCTTCCGATACAAGATCATTCGCTGCGAGCAAACAGAAAATACGTGTAAACGATTTCAGAGAAATAAAAAAAAATGACAGTAATCGCGTTTGAACAGCGTATTCTACGTCAAAATAACGGATGTGTGCACCGCTCAATTGAAAACAAGGTACTAAGAGAAGATAGACTAAGTACCGGAGAAGCGTGAGCGTCGACCGTGCGGCTCCGTGGAGAACTGCGGTACAAATTGCACGCAAGTTGGATGTGCGTCGCCCCAGCGGCGCTGGAAGCATGTGTGCACTGCTCCATTGGATCTAATGTATCTCAGACAGCACTTTCGTTGCTGCAACGCTGCTGTACGTTGAAAAACCGGATGTGTGCACTGGGCCATTAAACGGAAAAATAAACGTGCGGTCAATTTGCCGTTGGCGGTAGCTATATACAGCCGCCGATTGCCACTGGAATCGAAGGGAGTTCAATTGTCGCCGCCCAACTAATGGCCTACGTATAGCCCAGTCAATATGTATAAAAAAAAATTGGTTACCTTGCAAAAGGTCGAGTATTTCTAATTTTTGGATATGTTGTAGGGACCAAGGCTACAAGTAAAAATCCAAGTTTGCAAAAACGAAAGCATTGTGCAAAAAGAGTTATGTTGAAAAAACGTCGAAATTTTCGGATTTTTTTTCAGTGTTGACTTTATTTTTCAGTTTTTATGCATCGGACAGCAAAGTAGTAAATACCAACATTGTAGAACATGAAATTTGCTACAACTTTTGTAGTTATGTTTTTTTTCCTATGGTCTATAGTTCTTGAACTACAAAGCAGTGAAAGTGAGGTAAATATTGCAAAATCTGGAAAAGGTTGTTAATTTATGACTCTATCAACTGGGCTAAATCAAATCATCCCCCTAAAATATTAAGATTTGCCGATAAATGCTGAGATAACAATAAAATAATTTAAATCGAATTAAATTTTTGTCAAAAATTATATTTATAAAAATACTGAATAAAAATAAAAAGTTAAAGCAATGTTTTTTTTTGTAAGGATCTAATGGGTAGGTTTATGAAGTTTCTGATGCATTCGGAAATAAACAAAAACTAGAACCCAGTTAAATTGGTGTTCTACCTATTCTATTGTCTCAATGTGACGGTGATTAAAAATTCCAAAATACTAATACTAATCAAATTTATATTATTGAAGCAATTCATAATTCGATCTCATTTCGTGCAACTTGTATAAATTAAAAATAGTTCAATAGAAAATTTTTTGCTGAGATAACAATCTGACAATTAATATTGTATTTTTCAACAAAGATTTCTTGTGTTTCTATATCAGATAAATATATATATTGACAATTTTAGTGGTGTACAACAGTATTATAACACATCATTAAATGTAGAACGTTGAATGGCCTATCCTTGACCAGTAATTTCTTTAACATTAAAAATCTGGGCCAGCTGCAGTATTCTACAGCAGAAGCGCAAAATCCTTTTGTTTAATATTCAGAGATTTTAAAACGTCTTTACAAGGCGAACAACATTTCGATGATCGACACTCATCCCACAAACTCTGCAGTCGATTATGCAAGTTGTCTCAGGGTTATCAAGAGTGCCAACCAATGTGTTAAGGTACTTCTTGTGATTTATTTCACTTTCGTCTGTCAGGACGAACACCTTCTTTCCATGAACTTGTTTGATCCGCACTACTTTGTCGTTCGCAAGATCAGACACACGTGATGATTGAGAGGGCAAAAAATTAAATAGTAATTTCATATGAATTAATTTTAAGCTAAAATTTAAAAAGTTGCATTTGGTTGTATTTATGCAAAAAGTTGCATTTATGCAGAAAGTTGCATTAATGTTGCGGTTATAACTCACTTACTACACACCCCATGTAGGAAGAATTTGGTTTTAGTACTTTACATGCAGCGTAGAACGTGTGAAAATAAGTTGCCTTTGTTCCTAAAAGTTGCCCTAGTAATCACAGAATATGTTGGTGCGCCATCTAAAGGTGTAATGAGCAACTATTAGTAAATTGAGAAAATGACTGAGTTAGAACTAAAGGGTCCATCGAAAGCTAGTTTGGAGCAGGGCTGCAGTGGAAGGTATACTGCGGTATATGCCGTAAACCCTCTGGTATTTCCAGCAAATTCCGTATACTCTCGGATTTTTCTTAAAAACTACGTACACACGCTTTGCTTTTCCTAGAAAACATCGCGCGAAACATCGCGTGAAACGCAGATAGCTGTAGAAGCAAAAGAAAAGTTTTTATTTCAAGATATAACCTTAGTACATAATTCCAAAATTTTACCTATTAATCAAAAGCAATTCATTCAAAGTATTGTCGATAAAATGAAATCGAGACTTTGTTCTGATGTTAATGAAGAAAATTGTCAAAATTTGAAGAATATATCCATGTTTGAAATCCAGAAAATATAAATACAGGGGATATTTGCCATGGAGAGACGGAGGTAAAAAGGATATGTCGACGTTTTAGTATAGATGAAATGTGCACTATTCAGGGCTTGAGGGACCAATGAAAACGTTCAAGTTGTTCCAGAAAAATTAAAACCTCTTTTAAGAACGATTGAAATATTACCATATTCCACAGTCAAGAGCGAGCGCGGGTTTATGTAATGAATAACATAGTGTGACAGATTCGAGATCCTCTTTATTGATTTCCAACGTCTCCAATCAAATATTTATTAATGCAAATGGACCACCTATTGAACACTTTCAACCGGAAAAAAATATTAAATTCTTGGTTGACCAACCATCGCTCTTCAGTGGACAATAGACCGAGAGAAAAAGCTACAAAAAGAAACACAGTTACGGATATCTCTCGTCAAGCAGTTTAGAAAATATGTTGCAATAAAATAATAGAGGTAGGCCTGAAGTTTATTAAAAAAAATTATGTCCTACTTTATATGTGTTTAAATATTTTTCTGTTAACATTTCCTGTAATTATTTTATATCATAGTTAGATATTAATATAGCAATATTTTCAAATTTGAATATCACTCAATGCTAGTCTGCATATTTTGCTTTGCATAAATACAGTAAACTCTCAATAACTCGAACCTTATAAACACAAATTTCTGCTTAAGTCGATGTTTCTTTTAAGTTACACCAATTCCTTTCGTGTAATATAAAATTAATGTAGGCTTTTTTCTCTCGATAATTTAAACTTCGATTAATTCGAATCAAGGGCACACGGAGGAGGAGGGTGGTCAACCCCCTGGTTATACATGTATGTGCGTGTATGTATATGTTTTTTTGCTCCCACCCCGTGGAAAGTTAAGTAGTAAGTACATGTTTCGCCTCCTCATGGAAAAAATTCTGCGGGCGCCCATGGTATAATCTCTGTTTTTTTTTTACGACTACAGCACTGGTTTGGGGCATTTCCAAGCTACTTTTCTGCAGTAACGTTTTGAAAACATTATATAGCATGGAAAAATCAGTGTCTTGCTGCTCAAAGATTCCCATGATTTTGAGAATTTCTGTAAAATCGCTGCTTCAAATTATTGTAAATACGATGCCACTCAGAAGCTTATAAATATAAAATTTAAAAACCACAGACATTTGATCACATATTTCATAAGCAATTTATAAACTATGCATAATCAACTAGTTCATGTTATTATTAATGAACAAGTGTTCCAAAATCGCAACATTTGTTTAGGTTGGTTTAAGCCAGGGATGTGAAAACTTTTTCGGTCGCGGGCCAAAAATCGAAAAAAAAAAAAAAAAAGAAGAATTTTGGCGGGCCAAGATAAATTTTTCTAAAATTTTAATAACAATATACATGTATTACAATTTAAATATGTTAATGAGATGAATGAAATTGCGATTTCATTTTTAAAAGTTCCTTAGATTGAGGTTCGAAGTGAGATGTACTGATTCTAAGAAACGAGGCTAAATGATCATCTGTCAGTCTACTTCTGAAATAATTCTTTCTAAGGTTCATAGTTGAAAACACTTGTTCACATATATAAGATGAAGAAAACATAGCACTGATTTTCTGGGCGTGAGATATTAAATTTGGGAAACTTACTTTCGATAATGATTTGTAAAACTCTAACTTTGGCATATTTAGAAACAACTACTCAATTAATTCAAGCTGTAAATCTGACCTCACTGCTTCACAATTTACGTTGAAAGGCATGGTAAAAATATCCAATTCTGTTTGAATGGCATTGAAATCTTAAAATCTGTGTTCGAACTCAAAATGCTGTTTTTTCAAGTCATCTTCATAATTCTTAAGCTTCTCTTCATTTACTGAGGGTATTGAATTTAACCTCGAGAAATGAGACAAGTCGTTCTTAGCTAGCTTCCCAGCAAACAGATTAAGTTTTAGTTTAAAAGCTTTGAGATGGGCACAGATATCGTCGATAAATAGGGGAAAATCATTCCCCTTGCATCTTGACATTCAAGTTGCTCATATGACAAATAAGATCTGCGAAAAATGCTAAGTCCGAAAGCCATTCTGTATCTTCTAACATTTCGCACTCCGCAGAACACTATTTCTCATGGAAGAACGACACAATGTCGTCTTTCAGCTACCAAACTCGCTCGAAAACACATTTTGCACTAAGCCACTTTACTTTCGTGTAATACAGTACATCAGAGTATTCAGATTGCACGGATTGAAGAAAATCTCGTAATTGCCTGTGAGTAAGCCCACGAGATCGAATAGTATTTACAAGCCTCACGACTGCATCAAGCAAGGGTTTCATATTCAATGCAGATTTACACAGAGCATCTTGATGTATAACACAATGTAGAAAAACTACATTTTGTTCCCGGGATAGTTTTGATTAAAGAGTCCACGAAATCCAGATTTTTTTCCCTGTCATATTTGGTGCTCCATCGGTCGTAATATAGCATATATTTGTTATAGTCACTTTCAAAGATAAAAGCCCATCCTGAAATTCACGAAAAATATCACATCCTGTGGTAGTTCCCTTTAAAGAACGCATGCACGCCAGTTCCTCGGTAATTTCAAAGTTCTCATCAACACCTATTATAAATAATACTAATTGAGCAGTATCATTTATATCAGTGCTTTCATCCATAGCTACGGAGCAAAATTTAAACTGGCCAATCTTTGACTCTAATTGTGATGTCAAGTTCTTATCGATGGCTTCGATTCTAGAAGTCACCGTTTTTCGAGATAAGCATACAGTCTCAAAATTATTTTTCTTGTCTGGACATAAAACATCACAAACTTGGAGCATGCATTGTTTAACGAACTCACCATCACTGAGAGCTTTATTATTTTTAGCAATATTGTATGCTACAATGTAACTTGCATGTGTAGCTGTTTCTTGGATAGTGTTTACCTTATTGAAAAAATTTTGTCGGCCTGATAGTTTTTTACAAAGACTTTCTACATTTTGTTTTCGTTCATATTCGGACATTGCTTCGTAATTGGAATTCTTATGCTTAGATGTGAAATGAGAGAGACGGGAAATATTATATTCTTTGAAGACTGCTACAGCTTCATTGCAGATGAGACACACTGGTTTACCTTTAACAACTGTAAAAAAATATTTCCAGGTCCATTCATCATTAAAAGCACGGCACTCTGAATCAACTTTACGTTTTTTAGTAGTCATTTTGGAGTTGAAATATTTTACGAATAACCCAAACAAGCACTAGCTACGCTATACTTTTAATACTTTCACCACTATTCACAATGATGCTATATGTCCGCAATCTTTCCATACACAATCAATACTATTAAAACTCGTGCCAAAAGAAAAAGCCGCTGACTGGAGCTTAACATGCGCAGAAAGAGATAACGCTTGTTGGAGTCAGTCTACAGAACAAAGAACTTTCGCTTTTAACACTTTACCGATTGAAAGCTGTCTGTGCTTGCTATTTCCGTCGAATTATGTTTTGTCGAACAAAAATAGAGAAAGTAAAAAGATCATCAGTCCTTTGAAAAAAAGGAAGAAAAAAAAATATTTAAACAAAGTAGAAAATGAGATGGATATATAATATATAAATCATATTTTCTTTTAATTTCCGTTGGACCAGCAAATTAAATTCTATCCGCGGGCCGGATAAAACTTTCCGGCTGGCCGGAGTTGGCCCGCGGGCCGGAGTTTGTCCATCCCTGGTTTAAGCAACTTGAAACCAAGAGTGGCTTCAGAGTGTATTTATCTGAGTCCATCGATGTTCTCTGAGACGTATTAGGGTGAACGAATGGAACGGTGAGAAGGCAGATGACCTTCGTGAAGTCCATTTCGAGACAGATGTAAAGCTCTCCTTGGGAAACATCCAGGGTTGGGCCGTTACTTGTTTAAATGTAACTTGTTACAATTACAATAACTTTTCGTAGAAAAATAACGAATTACCTGCAAAATTACTACGTTTCAATAGTAACCACATTACAATTACAATTACTTTTAAGATAACTTTTTACGACAAAATTCCATTTTTACAAATGTTTTAAAAATAATGTAGGAATCAATAAACGAAAGATTTTTTTATCAACTTTATTAAATCGTTATAAGAAAATATTTTTTTTTGTGTGTATGACACAGTAAAAGCTGCATCTCAAAATTTTTGTCACTTACGTGGCTGCGATTGGGTCGGAGACACAAACCGCCAAAACTAAACAATCTTTCAACAGCCGCTGGCAAGGGAGTATTGTATTTTACAAACATGCTTTTTACTCTGTAGGTAGAGAACACAATGCAGACCAACCACAATCTTTGTTTTGAAAATAAGTCGATAACTCAAAATCGGCAGAAGGATGTCTAGTTTTCACTGTCTCAAAAAATTCATCGTCACTGTTAGATGAATGTTAGTCATAATCAGTAGGAAAGGCTTCTTTTTTGTGAGCACAATATTTCTCTTCTACGATTCGTTTGATATTTTCTCTTTGAAGAAATGCGTTGACAGTATCCCAATCCTAATCAGTTATGACAGGATCAAGCCAAGTACAGAGTTTAAACTTTGGGTGAAGAACACTGGCAATCACTACGTTTCTATCAGGAAAAAAATGTTTCGATCTATTTTTAACACCTAGTGTTAAAGAAATATTAAGCGGTTCACAATACTTTAAGGAGTCCTTTGAGTTTTGTAACGCGTTACTGTAACTAAAATTACTTTATCGAAAATTATGTAACGAATTACCTATAAGATTACTGTAAAAAGTAACTATTACAAGTAACGCGTTGCCGCCCAACCCTGGAAACAGCTACCATTCGCAGAACCGTCAACCATATTGGTTGACCGTTAGAATTTTTCGCATAAACCGAACGATAAATTTGGAATAAAAAACTACGCTAACGAAATATCGAAAGAAGCGACACAGAAAAACTTTCTCATCAGAAAAAAAGAAACACACGATTAACAAAAAATAAACGTTTCTGCTTTTATTAATTACGCAAATCTACAAGTATGACAGAGAAATTTAAATTTTAATCCTCTTCATTATTACTAAAATCGGTCGAATATTTTTCAAAATAAACATTTCCTCTCTCCAACTATGCTTTCAATCATTTTTACCACATCAATTTTATCTTTTCGTGTAAGATAGATAAAATGTGTCGTACGTCCAACGTTCCATGCTCAGGCACTAACGTCGTCCTCCGACCGTAGTTAAGAATTTCGAGGCGTCCTTGATCTTTGCCTTCGGACCATCACCCATAACCCGTTGTGTTGCTCCAGTGCGAAGTAAAATACACTACTTACTTACCTAATCTCTCTATATTAAAAAAATATTACCGCACACACTGACGTCGCTGCCGCTGCAGGATTGAAAACTCCCGTTTATTGCACGATTCTTAGACGGTTTCCCTGGAAAGTACGGATCAGAAAATTACAAAATTAACATGGTTTGTTCAAAATTGTACAGGGAACAAGACGAAAAAAATATTTTTTTTTCCGATGCGGCTGTTAGTTTTTATTAAGTGTCAAAGTTGAAAGAGCGAAATTTCGAACGCGAGTAAGCAAAAGACGTACAACTTTCAGTCTTCAGCAAGATTTTTTTAGAGTACCTCCAAATGTAAACTTTTGCTCGACGCCGAGTTTTTTTAGAAATTTCTATTATGTTTCTGATTACATTTTTTTTTTAATTCAGGAAGAATTGGGAAATTTTCGTAACTGTTTTTTAAAAATGTTATATCTATATCTTATTACTATTACATTTAAATTCGGAAACATCGCATTGTACCTTAGAATATACTCTTTATTATGGTACAATTAGTTTTGAAATTGGTTAAAAAATAGAGTCGATGAAAACTGTTTTATGGTTGTCGAGCAGGGGGCGGAGCCCACTAGTGTTCTAAAAAAAATGTACGAAATACTCATATAGCTGAAGGTAAAGGGGAGTAATTTTGTATTCAAGAAAAGTATATCTTTTTTTTCTGTGTATCCAAGGTTCACTCAGAAATTTCCAAATGCTCAAGCTTCGACTCCGTATTTGACCAATATCTCCCACCCAACTGGCACAATAGGTGGATTCTTAGTCACTAAAACGTAGCAGCAGATGTTTCATAGACGACGTTGTAAGAGAAATTTCCCAGTAATAATGTCTTCAACATATCTTACTACTTGTTACTTCCTAGCCACTTCGTGGGCATCCCGGCGTTGCCCGTGGCAGTTGCTTTTGTGGGGTTATTGGTATACTGCGCAAACCAAATGGGAATTTGTAACCTATTGGATAGCAGTCATAACGGAGTTGCCCATGATGTTGGTTTGCTTCGCAAACCAAATGGGAATTTGTAGTCTATTAGATAACAGCCATAATGGAGTTGCTCATGGTGTTGGTTTGCTTCGCAAACCAAATTGTAATTCGGCGTAACGTCACAATCTCTTAAGATAATATAAATTTTTTATTGAAAAAAATATTTATTAAAATACAATCAATATCAGTATCTTATAATCTGAGGTATTTTGTAATCTAAGGTATCTAAGATATATTTTGTAAGATATATATGTTCCTGTTTCGAATCCGGGTCCGGGCATGGATATTTGTAAGCGTACTGCGTAGAGGCGGCTAGTGTACCTTAAAACTGTCGTGGCCTAAAGTCCTTGGGTTGGTGTGGAAGTTTAGGGAGTGGGGTGCCAGCTCAGGTGTGATCTCGTCATGTGAGCGTAGTTCGAAATTACGTGGTGTTGTCCTCGAATCTTTCCCTTCGGGGTATGATCCCGGACAGTCGCCAATATCCCGTTGTTTTATCCGGTGCGACGTAAATAAGAATATACCAATACCTAGCTTAGTATTGAAACACCTCTAAAACCCGATTTAAAAAATCGTGGGAATTATCACATGTTGTCTTTTTATAACATTTTATTAATTATGTGAATATTTTTTCTTACGCGGGCGCGCGTGTGCTGATGGCTAAAAATTATTCTGATGTGGTTGAAGAATCTGTGTGTGTGTGTTTAGAGAAATTAAAGTTATCTTGGTGTGAAATAAAACAATATGTTTACAAGATCTTCGAAACTTTCAATTCAGCAAAGTTAAACTTTACAAGTAACAAATGCGAAACAGTAGATTCGTGATCTATCAAACCTTTAGGATCAGTGTATATACAGTGTGTATCGAAATGATAGGTCCACCCGCATTTTTCAAAGTTTCGACTCTTAATTGAGAATAAGAATCACTTTATTGGTAGAGATAATTATACAATAATCGTTATAACTATTTAGGAAGCAATTTGTTAAAATTAAATAATTCATTTTTATTTTATGTGAATTTTCATTTTGAGACCGTTTCGAAATGATAGGTCCGCCTTTATAAATCTTTGCACCAAAACGTTTATTTCCAGAAAATTTGCATAAATATCATAGTTTTGTCTTACTGGGGGATTACGCTGATTGCTGGGGAGGTATTTAAACAGATTTGAACATCACGTTGTAATCAAACGAAATGGGTCGTCGTTGCAATCTTTCGCTGGTTAAGCAGGGTAAAATTGACGCATTTAAGAAGTGTGGAAAATCGAATAGAGAAATAGATAAACTTTTAAACAAATCGTATAATGTTGTAAACAATTTTTTGCGACTTAGAATTGCTTATGGCAATAAAAAAATCATCTGGGAGGCCATCAAAAGCGACACCCCGACAAAGAAGGACTATCGTAAAGGAGTTAAAATTTTGAAATAGGAGCTTATCCACTTTGGCGAGACAACAAAACCCTCCGATATCAAAATCTACGGTCCATAGAGCGGTAAAGAAGTTTGGCAATTTAGTTTACTGGAAGAGGAAAGCGGTTCCGAAATTAAGAAAACTCCACACAAAGAAAAGCGATGGAAATTCGCACAGGAAGTGATGAAGGAAAGAAGACTGGCATCGAGTGATAATCAGTAATGACAGAAATTCAACCTGTAATGTCCAGATGGTTGGTAGTATTACTGGCACGATCTGCGTAACGATATAGAGATATTCTTGATGAGGCGAGCTGGTGGTGGCTCCGTTGTGGTATGGGCCGGACGTGCATGTAAAACTGATATAGCGTTTGTAAACAATCGTTTGAATGCTGCAGGCTATCAACAGCTGCTTAAACAATATTTTCTTCCACAATCAGAGCACATTGGAGGCCTGCTCTTCATGTTCCAACAGGACAATGCTCCTTTTCATACTGCAAAGTCCACTTTTGAATGGTTTCTGGATAATGGTGTACATATTATTGATTGGCCACCTTGCAGCCCCGACCTGAATCCGGTAGAAAACATGTGGGGCATACTCGCAAGAGCAGTGTATGCAGGCGAAAGGCAGACTTGAAAAAAGCTATTTCCTCCGAATGAGCAAAAATCGAGACAGTATGTTTGTAAAAACTTGTAGAAACAAAATGCCAAATAGAATTTATGAGCTCATTCCGAAAAACGGTGGACAAATTTCTTATTAATTCAACACTAATTTGAGGTTTGGTTCAGTGGACCTATATTTTTGAAACAGCTGTTTGACATATTTTTTGTTTTTCTTACAATTTCTATGATTTGTATATTATTTATGAATTATTTTTTCATTGTATGAACTATAATGTAGTTTATAAAATAGTACTTTGTACACAATAAAAAATGTTCTCCCAACATAACTTTCGTTTTTACTGGTGTTTACTGTACACTTAGGTACTTTTGGATTTTTAAGGTGAGGTTAGCTTTGCTAAGTTGCAGCCAAATCGCCAAGGAAACCGCCAGATCTCAGAATACGTGAAGTCAACTGCTCTTAAAGAGTATAGGGTTTAAATTATGTAAAACGAAATGGGAAAGTGAAATTTATAATTGTGAACCTTTGTCCCGTTTTCCTGGTTGGTAGATCAGGGGAAGATCAATTGCTTTGTTTTCGAAATCAGAACTTCACGGATCAATATCTAATACATTAGAAGTATCAAATGCAACCATATATTTAATCTGATGGGTAAAATTCGCCCATAAGTCACAGGTTCAATAAGCAGTTAAGAATATGCTCATAAATACAGCTAATGAAAAACTTGTTTTTATTTATTGTAATTACATTTTTCAACTTCAAATCCCTTCTGAATATGCATTGAGTAATTTAGACTTTACAACATTACGGAGTGTGTTTCTCTGTAACAGAAGTAATTATTTCCTAAATAAGCAATGATAATACTTCATACCTTTTCTTTAAGTATTTTGCATTCAATGCTTTTCTAAATTTATATCTATATATAAATTTCCTTCCAACTTTAAAGTAATGATTGTATCTAGAGAGTACGTTTAAAATATTCTATATTGGGAATTTCCGTAAGAAGGTCACGGGTACTGAAATCGTCTAAATGTCGAACCCTACCTTGAACAGATATTTTATTATCTTAACGTGCTCCAAAGAGCGACATTTTAAAATCCCAACACGGCAAACAGGTGACAAAGGTGTCAAGAGTTTGTCACTAGAGATATATGCTATTAAGTAACAGACATACATCCAAGATTGCAGAAATGAAAGAGGTTAAGTGTTTAATAAGTTCAATTGAGCATAACTCGCAGCGGTTCCTAATGCGTTACTTTGCCAACTGGTCTTCGGCGGCACCAGTTTCAGTCTATATGTAGACATAAAATAAAACTTGTAACAAAACATTGATTTATACCGTCCAATAATACAATACATCAAAATCATGTAAAGTTAAAGCAAGTGCATACTGTTGGCGTTATTAAACATGGAACGAAAATTGCATGAAAATTATTCAGGTTTTAATTTCTTACATTTTCTGCTTTTTATACATAAAAATCAGTTTTAATACATAAATTCTATTTTATACATATAAAAAAAAGATGTTTATAAATAAGGCTTACAAAAAATGTAAGTAACATTGTTTGATAAAAGATTTATCAAAACAATGACATTTTAAGAGTTGATTTCAAATTAAAAATTAAATCTTATATATTCATGAATGAAAACATCAGACAACTTTAAATTCGAATATAGTTCATAGTTCTGTCAGAAAGAAACTAGAAGAGAAGAGAAAGTTACAGTCCAGGTCGAAGAAAGTTTAAAAATGAATTGAAAAAATTTTGTCCGCTTAAAATAATATAAAATACAATTAACAAACCATAAAATGTTATTGTCTAACAAAACATTGCTTCCAAAAATAAAATAGAAAATCTTTAGTGTCCTTTTGTATGTCGTTTTAAGTACACTTCACATTTAATTACTTTTTTTATTTTGATGGATACGTCTATGTCTTTGTAAGTTCGAAGTGCGTGAAAACTTTCTCAAGCATATCTCACACATATACGGCTTTTCTACAGTGTGTATGCGCCTATGTGTTCGCAAGCTTGATGAACATGAAAAACTTTTCATGCATATTTCACATGCATACGGCTTTTCTTCAGTGTGTATACGGCTATGTGCTCGTAACTGCGATGAACGTGAAAAACATTTCATGCATATTTCGCATTTATACGGCTTCTCTTTAGTGTGTATACGCCTATGTATTCGCAAGGTCGAAGCAAGTGAAAACTTTCTCATGCATATTTCACACGTATGTGGCTTCTCTTCAGTGTGTATGCGCCTATGTCTTTTTAAGCTCCCAAGTTGCGAAAAGCCTCGGTTACAAATTTCACAAGAAAAAGGTTTCCTACCTGAATGGGTGATTCTATGTCGTTGTAAATTTTCTTTTCGTCCAAATGTTTTCTTGCATATTTCACACTCGAACGGTTTCACGCCACTGTGCACTCGCATGTGAATTTCTAATTCTGAGTTATATGAAAACACTTTGCTGCAATCTTTACACTGATGTGATTTCTTTTCAGAGTGGGATCCTTGATGTCGGGTCAGTTGTCGTTTTTCTTTAAAACGTTTTCCACACTGGTCGCATGCATAACCTTTTGTCACAGAATTCTCTGTGCGATTCGTTTCCCTTGATGCACTATCGGAATAATCGGATTTTGATGACACATGGGGCGGATTTTGGGGCTTTTTAAAGGATAATGTGTTGTGCTGAGGAAAATACGAGTGTCTTTCGCTGTCGGAATATTCGTTTCGAATGACATGGGATTCACTTTTAAACATTTCACTTTTGCCCTCTTTCTCTACAGCGTGCGTCTTCGGATGCTGTGGTGAGTGGTGTTTTAGTGCCTTAAGCTTTCTACTCCTCGTGGACACATTTGGACTTGTAGCTGAATCACCAATATGACCCGTTTCTGTCTGCACACGTTTCAAACGACAAGATTTTGAAGAGGTGTTCGATGAAGAAAGGTTCTTTTTGGCCTGTTCACAGAATTCTTTCCCTTCACTTCCTTCTATGTAATGAGGGTGAAGTATGGTTGTAACTGAGCCTTGTACATCCGGCATTTGTCTTCGACCTCTTGCTACATCTGAGGCTGTTACTTGTGGTTCCATTGGATGATCGAAAATCCCATCGTTGTCTTCAAAGTGAGGGTGTTCGTTGCGTTCACAATTTCTTTGTTGATCTGTCGAAAAGAGTTGTCCTATAGACCCCATGTCCATGTTCGAACCTTTCGTTCTTTCGCCCTTTCCGTCCGCATTTCCGGTACTCTTCCAACTCACTGTTCCACGATCACTTTTGGACTTCAGGTATTCTTTCGGTGTAGTTGAATTCGGATCACCAGAGGATGTCGTTGCTGGAACATGCGATGGATATAAAGCGTCTGGATCCGAATGCTCTTTCTCAAAATTCATCTTAAATTTTCTATTCTTGTTTCACGAATCAAAATCTAAGACCATGAAATTAAATTAAAAATATATGACCAAGATGTTTTTGTACTGCGAAAGTACAGCGATTTTCAAGACGAGAGAAACGTATTCATTTGAGCATCACGAAACAATTTGATGCGTTTATATATCAATTCTACACTTCTTTACATCACTTCAATTCCTTTCAATTGAAAATAAATATTCCATGATAAGGGAAAATATACCATTAAAATGATGAGTGTAAACTGGGAATGTGTGTGTGTAGCAATTTGATAAATATAATTTACAAAAGTTTCCGAAATCAGAAAGTGGTTCAAAATTACGCAGTTTTGATCCAAGATTGTGGTCAATAGCCCGTTGTGTTGCTCTACTATGACGTTAATTGAAATTATCTTACCTTACCTTATCGAAACAAAAAATAATATAAAGAATTAAAATATCGATATCTATTGAATAGTCACATTTCTTCGGTCTGAGTTAAAGTGATCATGGTACAGCATTTTGTAGTAATGCTTGGTAATTTTTAATTAACGTCGTTCTAGAGCAACACAAGGGACTATTAACGACGTTCCGGGATCAATCTCCTAAGGGAAAGATTCGTGGACAACACCACGTGATTTTGAGCCACAGGCAGATGACGAGGCAACACCTGACTGGCACCCCACTCTGCAACTGCACCAACTCAACTTGTTTACTTTTGGTCACGACAGATTGAAGGTTCATCAACCGGCTCTACTGGCCCACTACACTATAAGCTTACAAACATACATACACTGACCCGGATTCGAACTAGGAACCTTCCGATCTAGAATGTAACACCTTGACCACCAGACCGGTTGGTCAATGTTTTTTATTGTACTGACGTGTGCAAACTGGGAAGTAACACTTTGCGTTTTATAAAAGCATTGACAAAGTATCCTAGAAAAAAAAACATTAATAGCTGTAATTTAAATATGGATGTGATATGAAACAGTATTGAAATGGTAGTTTCTATCAATATGCGTCAATTGCCTCCTACACGATCAATTTGAGCTTCAATGAGCCTCATCGGCAATAATATTGATCGTCTAGGGACCCACTAAGCGTCCCCCCCCCGTGTAATTTCTTACCGTCTAAAACCGTTGGGCTAAAAGTACATTCATTCCGAAGTAAATCAACATTCCGGGAGGGGTGAGTTCACATAACGTCTCAAATTTCCTCTATGTGAGATAGATCAGAAGACCTAGGGGGCCAAGGAAGTGTTGGGGACGCTTGAAGACAATTCGTTGCGCCATGACCTTGAAATGTCTCTGAAACGAGAAATAATGTTGGATTTCATGCCAACTACCTATGCTTTATAACTCAGTGCTCCCTTTAGATTTTCCATATCGGAATTCTTAGTTCGAATCTGGGTCCGGGCATGGTTGTTTGGAAGAGTATGGTGTAGAGGTAGCTGGTGCACCTTAAATCTGTCGTGGCCGAAAGTCCTCACGTTGGGTGGGTGTGGAAGTTTGGAGAGTGGGGTGCCAGTTCAGGTGTTGCTTCGTCATCTGAACGTGGTTCAAAATGACGGGTTGTTGTCCTCGAATCTTTCCCTTATGGGATTGATGCCGGACCGTCGTCAATAGACCGCTGTGTTGCTCTAGTACGACGTCAATAACAAATTACCAATTACCCTTTAGTTTTATGGTCTGCACTGAGATAAGATCAAGATCTGGTTTGAATTTTTGTGTTCTATTTATTTATGTACATTAGCAAACTGGTAATCAGTAAAACCAAAGTACCAAATAAACAATGTAATCTTTAAATAGGATTTTCTACCATCCGATCCACCTGTCTGGTGGTTAAGGTGTCAGCCTCTAGATCGGAAGGTTCCTCTTTCAAATCCGAGTCAGTGTATGGATATTTGTAATCGTACTGTGTAGAGGCGGCTAAAAACTGTCGTAGCCAAAAGTCCTTGGGGTGCCAGCTTAGGTGTGATATCGTCATGTGAGCGTAGTTCGAAATTACGTGGTGTTGTCCTCGAATCTTTCCCTTCGGGGTATGATCCCGGACAGTCCCCAATAAGCCGTTGTTTTATCCGGCGCGACGTAAATAAGAATATACCAATACCTAGCTTGGTATTGAAACAAATCTAAAACCCGATTTAAAAATTCGCAGGAATTATCACATATTGTCTTTTTAGAACATTTTATTAATCATGTGAATATTTTTTCTTACGTGCGCTGATGGCTAAAAATTATACTTGTAAATAAAAATAATACTTACAATTAACAAATGCGTAACAGCAGATGTGACGTAATAACTATTACATCGAGTCCATTTCTATTTTGAATATCTATTTATTTACAAGACAGGACACTGACATAAAGACGATGAAACACAAAGAGAATGGAATAGGTTCATTCCAACGCGGTCTTTCTGCGATCACGTTCCAAATTAATCTGACGAATTCCCCAACGGGTAGGGAAGATGCGCGTTGCAAATTCCCTTTCATAGGGATTATATGGAGATCTGTGGCTAAGTTGCCACAGCAGATTCGTGCTCGTTATAACCTTTTGGATCAGTGTATATACACTTTGGTACTTTTGGAATTTTAAGGTGAGGTTATACGCTTTCCTAAGTTGCAGCCAAATCGCCAAGAAAACCGCCAGATCTCAGAATACGTGATGTCAACTGCTCTTACAGAGTAAAGGGTTCAAATTATGTAAAACGAAATGGAAAGTGAAATTTATAATTGTGAACTTCTGTTCCGTTTGCCAAATTGGTAGAACAGGGTAAGATAATTTGCTTTGTTTTTGAAATCAGAACTTCACGGATCAATATCGAATACATTAGAAGCATCAAATGGAACAAGATATTTAATCTGATTGGTAAAATCCGCCCATAAGTCACAGGTTCAATAAGCAGTTAAGAACATACTTATAAATACAGCTGATGAAAAACTTGTTATTTTTTTTGTAATTACATTTTTCAACTTCAAATCCCTTCTGATGCATTGAGTAATTTCGACTTTACAACTTCACGGAGTGTGTATCTCTGTAACTGAAGTAATTATTTCTTAAATAAGCAATGATAATACTTCATACCTTTTCTTTAAGCATTTTGCATTCAAGGTTTTTCTAAATTTATAACTATACATAAATATCCTTCCAAAATACCTTCGAACCTTAAAGTAATGATTGTATCTAGAGAGTACGTTTAAAATATTCTATATTGGGAATTTCCGTAAGAAGGTCACGGGTACTGAAATCGTCTAAATGTCGAACCCTACCTTGAACAGATATTTTATTATCTTAACGTGCTCCAAAGAGCGACATTTTAAATTCCCAACACAGCAAACAGTTAACAAAGGTGTCAAGAGTTTGTCACAAGAGATATCTGCTATTAAGTAACAAACATGCATCCAAGATTGCAGAATTGAAAGGGGTTAAGTGATTTAAAAGATAAATTCAGCATTACTCGCACCGGTTCCTAATGCGTTACTTTGCCAACTGGTCTTCGGCGGCACTAGTTTCAGTCTATATGTAGACATAAAATGAAACTTGTAAAAAACATTGATTTATACCGTCCAATAATACACTGCATCGAAATCACGTAAAGTTAAAGCAAGTGCATACTGTTGGCGTTACTAAACATGGAACGAAAATTGCATGAAAATTATTCAGGTTTTAATTTCTTACATTTATTACGAAACTTTTTCTGCTTTTTTTTACATAAAAATCAGTTTTAATACATGAAATTCTATTTTTTACACATTAAAAAACAAACAAAAAATATGTTTACAAATAAGGCTAGTAAAAAATGTAAGTAGCATTGTTTGATAAAATAGTTATCCAAACAATAACATTTCAAGAGTTGATTTCAAATTAAAAATTAAATCTTATATATTCATGTATGAAAACATCAGGTATAAACTTTGAATACGAATATACAGAGTCCTAGTTCTGTCAGAAAGAAACTAGAAGAGAAGAGAAAGTTACAGTTCAGGTCGAGGAAAGTTTAAAATGAATTGAAAAACTTTTGTTCGTTTAAAATAATATAAAATACAGTCAACAAACCATAAAATGTTATTGTCTAACAAAACATTGCTTCCAAAAATCAAATAGAAAATCTTTAGTGTCCTTTTGTATGTCGTTGTAAGTACACTTCTCGCAAAAGCTTTCGAGCACACTTAACATTTATTTGCTTTCTTTTTTTTTTGATGGATACGTCTGTGTCTTTGTAGGCTCGAAGCGTGTGAAAACTTCCTCGAGCATATCTCATACATATACGGCTTCTCTTCAGTGTGTATGCGCCTATGTCTTCGCAAGGACGAAGCATCTGAAAACCTTCTCATGCATATTTCACACGTATACGGCTTCTCTTCAGTGTGTATGCGCGTGTGTGTTCGTAAGGCCGAAGCATCTGAAAACTTTCTCATGCATATTTCACACGTATACGGCTTCTCTTCAGTGTGTACGCGTGTGTGTGTACGTAAGGCCGAAGCATCTGAAAAACTTTTCATGCATATTTTACATGAATACGGCTTCTCTTTAGTGTGTATGCGCCTATGTCTTCGCAAGGACGAAGCATCTGAAAACCTTCTCATGCATATTTCACACGTATACGGCTTCTCTTCAGTGTGTATGCGCGTGTGTGTTCGTAAGGCCGAAGTATCTGAAAACTTTCTCATGCATATTTCACACGTATACGGCTTCTCTTCAGTGTGTATGCTCCTATGTCTTTGCAAGTTCGAAGATTGTGAAAACTATCTCTTGCATATTTCACACGTATGCGGCTTCTCTTCAGTGTGTATGCGCCTATGCATTTTTAGGTTCCCAAGGAAAGAAAAGCCTCGGTTACAAATTTCACAAGAAAAGGGTTTCCTTCCTGAATGGATGATTATATGTTGTTGTAAATTTCCTTTTCGTGCAAATGTTGCCTTGCAAACTTCACACTCGAACGGTTTCACGCCACTGTGCACTCGTATGTGAATTTCTAATGCTGAGTTCGTTGAAAACAGTTTGCTGCAATCTTTACACTGATGTGATTTCTTTTCAGTGTAGAGTCCTTGATGTCGGGTCAGATGATTTTTTACTTGGAAACGTTTTCCACACTGGTAGCATTCATAACCTTTTGTCACAGAATTTTCTAAGCCATTCGTTTCCCTTGGTACACTATTCGAATAATCGGATTTTGATGACACATGGGGCGGCTTTTGGTGCTTTTGAAAGGATGGTGTGCTGTGATGAGTGGAAAAGGAGCGTTTTTTGTAGTCAGTTCGTTTCGGATGACATTGGATTCACTTTTAAACTTGTCCTCTTTCTCTACAGCGTGTGTTTTTGGATGCTGTGTTGAGTGGTGTTTTAGTGCTTTTAGCTTTCTACTCCTCAGGTACACATATGGACTTATAGCTGATTCACCAACATGGCCTGTACCTTTATGCGCACGTTTCATACGACAAGATTTTGAAGAAATGTTTGTTGAAGGAAGGTTCTCTTTGGTCTGTTCATAGAATTCTTTCCCTTCACTTCTATCATGATGTTCTATGTAATCAGGCTGAAGTTTGATTCTAACTGAACCTTCTGCATCCGGCATTTGTCTTCCATCTGTCGCTACATCTGAGGCTGCTACTTGTGGTTCCATTGGATGATCGAAAATCCCAATGTTGTCTTCAAAGTGAAGGTGTTCGTATCGTTCACAGTTTCGTTTCGTATTTTTCCGGGTTTTCGCCGAAGGAAGGAATTTCAGATTGAGGTGTTGATCTGTAGAAAAGCGTTCATCAATAGAGCCCATGTGATGTTCGAATCATTCTTTCGTTTGTCCTTTTCGTCCGCATTTCCGGTATGCTTCCAACTCACTGTTCCACGATCTCTTTTGCACTTCCGGTTTTCTTTCGTTGTAGGTGAATTCTGATCACCAAAGGATGTCGTTGCTGGAACATCCGAATGTTCCTGATCCAAATTCATCTCATTGAATTGTATTTCGAATAGAAATGTAAGACAATAAAATGATATCAAATTAAAATTTTATGTCCGAAATGTTTTCATACTACGAAAGGAAAACCGATTTTCAGGTCAAGAGAACTAAAGAAACGTATTCATTTGAATATCACGAAACAATTCGACGCAAATATATATCAATCCTACTTTACTTCAATTCAATTCTTTTCAATTAGAAAGAAATATTCCATAATAAGGAAAAATCTAGCATTAAAATGATGAGTGTAAACTGGAATGTGTGTGTTTAACACTTCAGTTGATAAAAATAAGCTACAAATGTTTCCGAAATCAGACAGTGGTTCATAATTACGTAGTAATAATAATGGTAATTTTTGGTTAACATCGTACTAGAGCAACGCAACGGGATCAGTCCCTTAAGGGAAAGATCCGAGGACAATACCTCGTAATTTTGAACCACGGTCAGATGACGAAGCAACACCTGAGCTGGCACCGCACTCTCCAAACTTCCACGCCAACCCAACGTGAGGACTTTCGGCCACGACAGATTTAAGATGCACCAGCCGCCTCTACACCATACGCTTACAAACATCCATGCCCGGACCCGGATTCAAACCAGGAAGCATCTGATCTAGAGGCTAACACCTTAACCACCATACCGGTTGGTCGGCTCCTGTGATTTGAAGAATTATTGAACTGGTAGCAGTTCTTCAGTCTGTAAAAAGCGATATTTTGTAACATTTAACGCAGTATATGGCAGGACTCGTAATGTCAGATCAAAATCATCAGGACAGGTATATATATATATATATATAATGACTATATTTTCTGCAGAACTCTACTTTTAATTTTTTTTTGCTTTGAATTATTTTGATTTATTTTCTTAAATTTATGTAGCACTTTTGAAGAAAAATTAGTTTGATTACTTGAATTAAATAGGAGAGGTCATGACGTTGAAATGTATCTGAAGTGCGATATAAGTGATCTCTCACTTATACACGCTCTCTTTTATGCGCGTTTTTCAGTTATACGCGTTTTTTTCGCGGTCCCGGCCATGAATATAGGAAAACAATGATAACTCTTATTCATTTATACGCCACAATAAAAAAGCAGCTCTCACTTATGCGCGTCGCAAAAAAATTTTCAGTTCAAAAGTAGTTTCCTCAAGTCAGGTGTTGCTTATCGCAAAAACTTTTCCTTTTTTGTTCTGCTTCTAGGAATGTATTCCCTCGCCCTTCCCCTACCATTTGGATTCCCAGAACATATTCCTCTACCATATACACGGGTGTACTGGAGGGGTCTTGTGACTGATGGCAGTAAAAGTCGCATTTATACAGCAGCCAATTAGAGTGGTTAGTACGGTACGTACCACGTGGCATTGATCGCTAACGAAAGAACCTTCTTTGGAGTTCGGGTTAGATGGTATCGTTTTAAAACGGCAAAACGAACAAAATTGTAGCTTTCGTTTAAAAAATGGCTGTTATAAAAAAATTCGAAGAAAATCCTTGCAACTCGATAAAAGCTTTAGCGAAGCATTTTAATGTTCCAGAGTCAACATTGAGAGGGATTTAAAAAAATCAAGAGGCGATTACAGTCGCTCATCGAGAATGTGGAATTCAGTCGAAGAAAAGAAGCAGAATTCAAGGTGGAAAGTTCGAAGAATTTGAGAAGGTTTTGTAGCTATGGTTTAAAGAAGCTCGTCAATCGAACATTTCTGTTAACGTTGAGCTTCTAAGGGAGAAGGCAGTAAAATTGTCAAAGAGTTTTGAAATGGAAAACTTTTCTGCATCACATGGATGGTTTGAAAAATTCAAAAATAGGCATGGCTTGGCAACTCGTGTCCTTTCTGGGGAAAGTGTGCGAGTGTCAATGAAAACACTGTAGAACAATGGAAAGAAGACTTGGCTACTTTATTAAACAGATAAGAACCGAAAAACATCTACAATTCTGACGAAACTGGACTTTTTTATAAACTGATGCCCGACAGAACCTTAACATTCAAGGGAGAACCATGCCATAGTGGAAAAAAAAGTAAAGAAAGACTAACTGCCTTGCTGTGTTGCAACGCTGATGGTTCAGAAAAATTCCCGCCATTGGTCATTGGCGGATTAAAAAAAACCTCGCTGTTTTAAGAACGTGAAGAAGCGTCCTTGCGACTGCACTAGCAACAAAACAGCGTGGACGACATCGCATATTTTCTTGGATTTCCTTCAAAAATTCGACAGGAAAATGCAAAAAGAAAAACGGAAATTTCTGTTATTCATGGATCAGTGTTCTGCTCACCCACAAGATCTTCCAACTTTCAATAACACGAAAGTTGTGTTTTTCCAGCAAATTGCACGTGCAAGATTCAACCTTTGGATCTGAGTGTCATCCGTTGTGTGAAAGTGCACTACAGAAAAATTTTAATCCTTCGACTTCTGGCTACATCAGAAACAAAACGTGCATTAAAAGACGAATTGAAGCAAATTACCGTCCTTGATGCAATTCATACGTTGTGTTCATCATGGAGAAACGTTACTGACAAGTGCATTAAAAGCTGCTTTAAGAAAGCAGGATTTTCGTTTCCAGCCGAAAATGAATGTGAGGAGCTAGAAAATGGAAGTGAAAACTGTGAAAATGACATAAACGAAGAAGATTGGCATATTGTATCTGGTGGACTCGCTACGTGCACTACTTTCAACGATTTCGTTGATGCAGATGAAAATTTAATCATAGCTCAATTGCGGGAAATAGGAGACATTGCAGCCGAAATAAATGGTGGTGACGAAGATGAAGAGGACGACTATGATGAAGATGTTGCAAAAGTTCTCCCAACTCACTCAGTAGCGTTTGAAGCTTTGGAAACTCTGCGTGACTATTTTCAGTTCAATTCCGGAAGTATATACATAGTATTAACAATACACTGTATTGATTTTTCACTTTTAAGCTCCCTTTTGTGGTTTTTCACTTATGCGCGTTTTTCACTTATACGCGTTTTTTTCGCTGTCCCCAACGCCCGCGCATAAGTGAGAGATCACTGTATTGTTGGACAAGAATGAAAGAGAACGAATGGGTTCCCAAACTTTTGAACATTCGATCCACTTTATAGAAATCGAATCTATAGCGACCCACACACACTTCATCCTCGGCTCTTTGGAATTTTTTAGAGACGAACAACACACGTTCTTTCCGAAAGAGTTTTTGTAGGCAAAAAAGGAACTTTTGTAAAAGAAAAAAACCCTAATTATTAAATATAATTTTACAAAAAATATTTCTAACAAGGTATGTGTGAATAGTGCGCTTGTTTTCGATTGCTGTTGATGATGGCAATGAAATCCATTTCAATTCAAGTTATTTTCTCATGTAAGGATTTCGACAGTTGCAGCTTGTTTCGATACTTCGTTTTAATTCCTACCATTGCCGAAAATGCAACTTCACATACCCTACAATAATTGACCAGACATTAAGATGTGATGTTATAAGGTAAAGAATACATGGTTTAAGAAAGGGATGGTCCCCCACTTGCTGCAATGACAGTAGCAACCCTTCTGGGCATACTTTCAACATAGTTTCGATGTACAGCTATGGGTATTGGTGTCCATTCCTGCTGCAAGAATGTCGCCAGCTCAGCTGCAGATTTCGGTCGGTGTTTTCTGATCTGTAGTTTGATTACTTCACTACTATTGTAACACGTCCCTCAAATATGTTATGGTGTTTAGGTCGGGACTATGAGCAGGCCAGGGAAGACGTTTTACATCCATATCTCGTTACCACTGCTTGACAGAGGCTGCAACGTGACATGGAGCATTGTCTTCCAGGAAGTAACATCCGCCCATTCTATAAAATTGCCAGAGCGAAGGAAGAACCCGACTGTCCAAAATGTTCGTGTAGGCGTCGGCGTTCAATTGACCAGGAACAACCTGAAAAGGTCCCAGGCCCATACCAAGAAAAACAACCTCAAACAAGTGGTTGGATTTTATGCAAATCCGCTGACGACCGGTTAGTTAAAAAATTATTGTAGGGTAGTGTTGGTATATGAAGATTTAAAAGGGAGTAATATCTTCAAAGATTCAGTAGAAAATTGGAAAAGTTTGTTGGACAGATAACCACAGTTGTGTCACTTTACTTCTATTAAAATTTAGTTTTTGGTAATGTATTTTCGGATAGGTCGATAAGTTCATCAGCTTTCGTCGATATACCAGAAGTAATGTTCCCTGGAAGTCCCTGCAGTTTTTCTCTTGGCAGTTTTTCATTTCTTCAGTAAAATAATAATTCAAATTTTCTTTCAAAGCATTAAAATGTTTTGAGATCTCGGTAATTATGCTACCAAAAGCATTCACATTATTTTCTATTATAAACGTTTGAGATGTTTCAAAACTCTCATATTTGTGGACTTCAATGTTGTTCTTCCCATGCCTTGCAAGTATAAATCGAATTCATTAAATTTGGTGAGTATGTCTGCTAAATACATGAACTTCAAAACAATTTTCAAATCGCGCAGCGATTTTTCTAATATTCGTTTGTATCGCTCAAAAACATTGCGACTTCTTCACGGAGTTGCACAAGTCTTGTTAGCAATTTTCCTTTTGATAGCCAACTTACTTCCGTATGCAGAAGAAGTGAATTGTGGTTGCTTCCCATCTCTTTGCAAACCTTTTAAATAAGTGCGATTGTAACGGTCTAGATTTGATTAAATTCACTACTTAAACATCATTGTTCAAAACATTTTTTTTAAATCCTCTGGCATAGATTTTTATACCAATGCTTCCTTGTTAATGTTGCAGTGAGTCTATGATGGATTTGGGCTAACTGCAAGCATTTGAGTCACAACACCGTTTTTTTACCGCTCATAGCTCGTGCACCATCTATACATATCCCGACACATTTCAGGTTCGAATTCGGGTCAGGGCATGGATGTTTGTAAGCGTATGGTGAAGAGTAGGGTTGTCAACTCTCAGAAAATAACCGGTTTTCGGTAAATGGTTTTTTCCGTCCGGTTATAACTCCTCCGGTCTAACCGATTAAAAAAAAACGCTTTTTAAAATAACCGGAAAAATAACCGATTTTTAAAAACTTCTAGGTATTTCTTTAATTGTATAGAAAAAATGCTAAATGTCGTTAACTGTTTTTATTTATCACATCACAACTGTTACAAAAATTAACATTAATTTTAAAATAAACCAAAACTTAATTGTTTCAAAATGAAGGTACACACAAACTAATAAAATAATTGAAACATTAGTTACCTTGTTAATATTGTTTTATCTATTCAACCCAATACTTTTTACTTACTCTGCTCATAAATACTCGCTCAGTTATATGCTGGTTAGCTAATCGACTTCTGTCATACGAAACCACAGAATTCAGAGCAGATACTAACCTTTCAGATAGCACTGAACTTCCAACAACTGTCAAATACTTAAAAGCTAGCAATGCTAATGCAGGCGAACATATCTTTCTTTGATCCCAAAATGCAAGTGGACTACTATCCCTTAACAACAGAGGCTGCTGCATATATAGTTTGAGCTCATTGGGAAAGTAAGCATCTGCACCCTGCGATTTTGGAAAAATGGATTTTGTCAAATTTTTGTCATGTGTTGTCCAAAGAAGGCTTGGGTTTGTTGAATCGTAACTCTCTGGTACTGCTGAAGGAGGAGAATTTTTTCCTAATCGATTCAGGCAGTGCGTTAACTATTTGCTCGCTTGGGAAACTGCTTGACTAGCTATTGTGGAAGACATAAAGTTTTTTTTAATTGGGGTCAGAAAGAGACGCGACAGAGCACAGAAGAGGGTTGGATAAAAATTTTTTTGAATGAGACGTGAAACTTTGCGACAATTTTGCTAATAACATTTTAGAAGTATCATGAATAGGGGTAATTTTTGCCAGTGATGCCTTAATACATGAAATAAGGACAACTAGACTACCAGTTAAATATTCACTGCCAGGAAATTCACCAGCCATTCTGTCATATCTTTCTTAAACGGCCCTAATGCTTACTACTTCCGATAGTACAGTCGAGCCCGTATATAGCGAAGTCGCACGAAACACTGAAAATTATTCGTTACATCCGATATAATAAAATTTGGACCTACCCGCTAGTTCTAAAGGAAAAGAATTTTCACACGAAGGCTTTCATATAAGTGGGAAAAAGTCTAAAACTTTCTTTTGAACAGTTGAATTTACAATGCAGTTGCAGAATTATTTTTCCAGTGTATTAAAATTATCACACGGCAGTCAATGTTATGCGATTCGAAGAACGTACGGAAATTGTGAACTGTCCACGGCACAGATTATGATGTCACTAACTGTCTATTTACTTCAATTTCAATGTCTTCCTCTACGGAATCATCAAAAGTATTTCGTAACACTGCTGCAATGATGTCATCGTCTGTTTGTAGTGCTTCAATTTCTAGGTTGCAATCGCTAGCTACATAATCAACAAAAGTAACATCAGCACATCGAAAATTATTTTTTTTTTCTGCAAATTTTGTCCACAGGGAACTTTTTTTAGGATCAGGCTCAGAAATTAAATCTGAATTACCAAGTTCCCCTAAACATTCTACACGCTTCCAGCAGTTTTGGATGGTTTTCTATTGAACCAAACACCAGACATCATCTAAAAATTGGCAAGCAATTTTAATGTCCGTTACAAAATGCAGATCAGTTCCTAGATTCAAAAGAACACGTCAAATAATCTGAGATCTGTAATACACTTTCACGTATTTTACTATGCCAATATCTAAAGGCTGCAGTTTTGATGTAACACATTTAGATAAAAACACTTCCTAAACCTTCCCAAACAACCAATCTTTGAAATTTTTCTCCATTGCCTTTCTCCACTTTCGTTTTTGTCGTCCACAGTTGAAAAAATAAAGGGTGGGGTTGGTACCTTGCCAAAACCCAAAACTTCGCAGTGTCCGATATTCACTCTCCAATATTTTGCTATAAGCGATCTTTTTAACACTATATAATATTGCAGTTCCAAAAGGACAAAAAAAAAGTCGTAATAACCGATATTTCGCTGTATCCGAACTCGCAATAAGTGGGCTCGACTGTAGTTCAATTTCTGACCCAGTGAGCATGCGGGGAGTTCTTGTAAGGTTCGGATTTGCCGACACACGTGCGACGTATGGTACAACTACCGGACCGTTCGGCCGGCCTTTTGATAGGTGGGGGAGGGGACAGAGGTCGGGGGACTTTTCATCTAAGCAAAAGTACATCTCGTGATTTTAAAACTCCAAGACCTTGAAATGTGTCTTAAACGAGATGTAATGTGTGACTTCAAGAATGAAAAGAGAACGGCTGATCCAATTGTGGCGTCATTGAAATGCAAACTACCTATACTATAGATCTTCATGATCCCTTTAGATCGAGAATCTGCACTGAAATAAGATCAAGGCCTGGTTTCATTGTTTTATGTTCCATTTATTTTATGTAAATTAGCAAACTGCTTATCTGTAAACACCAAAGAACCAAATTAAGACTGTTATCTTGAATACGACTTTCTTCCACGCCTACTTTGCCAGTAGGGAAGGGTAACGGACCGTTTTTCCGTTTGCATAATAAGTAGATCGCAAAGATTTGATAATTTGCTTTGTTTTGGAAATCAGATCTTCACGGATTTTGTCCTTTGTGTTGCTCCAGTGCGATGTTAATTAAAATACCTTCCAACCTTAAAATAATTTTTTTTTGTAGTTAGAGATTAAGTAAAAACTAATCGATATTAGGAATTTCCATGAGAAAGTCATGGTTCTGAAAACGTCTAAATTTTGAACCCTCCCTTGAACAGATAATTTATTGCCTTAACATGCCACGAAGGGTGAGATTTTCAAATACCACCAGGGCAAATAAGTGACAAAGGTGTCAAAAGTTTTGTCTCTAGATATATCTGCTATTAAGTAGCAACAATGCATCCAAGAATGCAGAAATGAGAGGTTATGTGTTCAAGAAGATATATTGAGCTTAACTAGCTGCTTCTGCTAACACGTTACTTTTCTAACTGGTCTACTGCGGCCAGTATCAAATATTGAATACCGCGCCAAGAACATTAAAAAAGCAATTAAACTGTGTATATATCTACATAGAATGAAACTAATATAAAATATTGATTTACGTCTACCGATAATATTGTACAATCAATGCATCAAAATCATGCAAAGTTTAAAAAAGTGCAAACTGTTGGTATAGCTAAAGCACGGCGCGAAAACGAAAGAAAATTTATTTAGGTTTTAATTTCTCACAATTATTTGGAAAGATTTACTGCTTTTTAACATTAATAACAGTTTTAAACATGAAATTCTATTTTATACATATTAAAAAGAAACAAAAAGGATATTTACAAATAAGGTTAATAAAAATGTAAGTAGGCAGAGTTTCATAAAAGAGTAATCCAAACAATGACATTTCAACAAATCATAACAAGTTAAAAACTCATCTCGTATATATTCATAAATGAAAAGACCAGGAAGACTTTGGGATAGAATATACAGTATTCATAATTCTGTCAGAAAGATACTAAAAGAGAAATTTATAGTCCAAGTCAAGGAAAGTTTCAAAATGAACAGAAAAGGTTTTGTCCTCTTAAAAGTATATAAATACAGTTTAAAATTCATAAAAAGTTAATGTCTAATAAAACATTGCTTTAAAAAATAAATGGAAAATCTTTAGAGTCCTTTTATATGTCGTTATGAGTACACTTATCGCAAATTATATTTGACGCTTTACACATTTAATTATTATTGTTTTTGATGGATACGTCTATGTCTTTGTAAGTTCGAAGCTTGTGAGAACTTTCTCATGCATATTTCACACATATAAGGCTTCTCTTCAGTGTGTATGCGCCTATGTGTATGTAAGTTTGAAGCATCTGAAAACTGTCTCATGCATATTTCACATGCATACGGCTTCTCTTTAGTGTGTATGCGTCTATGTTTTTTTAAGCTTCCAACTTGCGAAAAGCCCCGGTTACAAATTTCACAAGAAAAAGGTTTCCTACCTGAATGCATGTTTCTATGTTGTTGTAAATTTCCTTTTCGTACAAATGCTGTCTTGCAAAGTTCACATTCGAACGGTTTCACGCCACTGTGCACTCGCATGTGAACTTTTAATGCTGAGTTCGTTGAAAACAGTTTGCTGCAATCTTTACACTGATGTGATTTCTTTTCAGAGTGGAGTCCTTGATGTCGGGTCAGTTGTTGTTTTTCTTTAAAACGTTTTCCACACTGGTCACATGCATAACTTTTCGTCACAGAATTTTTTGTGCGATTCGTTTCCCTTGGTACACTATTCGAATAATCGGATTTTGATGACACATGGGGAGGCTTTTGGTGCTTTTGAAAGGATAATGTGTTGTGCTGAGCAAAATAGGAGTGTCTTTCGTTGTCGGAATGCTCGTTTCGAATGACATTGGATTCAGTTTTAAACATTTCACTCTTGTCCTCTTTCTCTACAGCGTGTGTTTTTGTAAACTGTGTTGAGTGGTGTTTTAGTGCTTTAAGCCTTCCACACCGCAGGGACACATATGGACTTGTAGCTGAATCACCAAAATGGCCTGTACCTTTCTGTACACGTTTCAAACGACGAGATTTTGAAGAGGTGTTTGTTAAAGGAAGGTTCTTTTTGGTCTGCTCATAGAATTCTCTACCTTCGCTTACACCTTGTTGTCCTATGTAATCAGCCTGAAGTACGGTTGTAACTGAACCTTGTGCATCCGGCATTCGTCTTCCATCTGTCGCTACATCTGAGGCTGCTACTTGTGGTTCCATTGGATGATCGAAAATCCCAATGTTGTCTTCAAAGTGAGTTTGTTAGTATCGTTCGCAGTTTCTGTTCGTACATCTCCGGTTTTTCGACGAACCAAGCAACTCCAGATTTAGGTATGGATGTGGAATGTCGATGTCGGAACCTTTCGTTTTTTTCGGCCTTTCCGCCCGCATTTCCGGTTCGCTTCGAACTCACTGATGTGATTCAAGAAACGTATTTATTTGACCATCACGAAACAATTCGATGCGTTTATCTATCAATTTTACTTCATTGCTTCACTTCAATTGTTTTCAATTGTAAAGAAATATTCCGTAATACGGTAATTATAGTTAACGTCGTACTAGAGCAACACAACGGGCTATTGACGACGGTCCGGGATCAGTCCCTTAAGGGAAAGATCAGAGGACAACACCTCGTAATTTTGAACCACGGTCAGATGACGAAGCAGCACCTGAGCTGGCACCCCACTCTCCAAACTTCCACGCCAACCCAACGTGAGGACTTTCGGCCACGACAGATTTAAGGTGCACCAACCGCCTCTACACCATACGTTTACAAACATCCATGCCCGGGCCCGGATTCGAACCAGGAACCTTACGATCTAGTGGCTAACACCTTAACCACTATACCGGTTGGTCGGCCTTCGTAATACGGAAAAATATAGCAATTAAATGATGAGTATAAACTGGTATGTGTGTGTGTAACACTTCAATAGATGAAAATAAGTTACAATAGTTTCAGAAATCAGGAGGTTGTTCAAAATTACGTAATTTTAATCCAAGATCGTCGTCAATAGCCCGTTGCGTTGCTCTACTATGACCTGCTACGTTGACGATTCTAAAATTATCTTAGCTTACCCTACCGAAATCAAAAATAATGGTTACAGATCATATATCGAAATCTATTGAATAGTCACAGCGTTTCAGTCTGAGTAATAGCGATCACGGTATAGCATTAGGTAGTAATAATTGGTAATTTCAATTAACGTCATTATAGAGCAACACAGTGGGCTATTGACGACGGTCCGGGATCAATCCCCTAAAGGAAAGATTCGAGTACAACACCATGACAGTTTGAACAACGGTCAGAGGACGAGGCAACACCTGAGCTGGCACTCCACTCTCCATACTTTCTTACCAACCCAACGTGAGGACTATCGGCCACGAGAGATTTATGGTAAACCAGCCGCCTCTACACCATGAGCTTACAAAGATCCATGCACTGACCTGGATTCGAACTGGGAACCTTCCTATCGCGAGTGTAACACCTTCACCGACAGGTCGGTTGGTCAATGTTTTTTATTGCACCGACGCGTGCAAACTGGGAAGTAACACATCGCGTTGCATAAATAATTGACAAAGTAAACCAGAACCGGAAAGTAATAGCTATAATTTAAATATGGATGTGATTTGAAAAATTATTGAAATGGTATATTGGGGGGAATTCTTTATCTGTGTACCAAGTGATATTTTGTAACATATAACGCAGTATATGGCAGGACTCGTAACATTATATCTGAATGATCAGGACAGGTATAATGACGATATTTTCTGTAAAACTATAATTTCAATTATTTTGCGTATGATTATTTTGATTTACTCTCTAATATTTTCGGAGCACTTTTGAAGAAAAATTAGTTCTATTACATGAATAAAGTACGAAAAGAAGAAAACAATTAATATTTTCATGTTAGATAACTGATTTTGTTTCGAATTCTTGTTGATTTGTCAAATTTTCTCTTTGAAACAGTCCACACTGAGACTATTATCGAAGAACATTTCGTAAGTGCAGTTCTTTCGTCCTACAACTAAATCTGATTTTTGAAGGTATCTTAGATCCTCCCACAGATGATTCGCCCACTGTGTTAGGTACTGCATGCTACTTTTGGCACAGGTCAGGTTCGATTCCTTTCTGGGGTATTTCTCTTTCGCGTCGGTTTTTCTTGTTTATGGATTGGATATGATTTTGTGGCATTGGGTCCTCTTGGGACATATTATGCCAAACTCAAGGTAAAAAAATCAAATATATAACATAATAAAAAAGTGAAATGAATCAAAACATAATGTATGACTACTATGTAAAATTATATGTGATATATAAAACCAATGTCATGTAAAAAGCTAAAAATATTTGGATGAGGATTCTCTCCAATCATGTCTTCTAAAGCCAAGGTATAAGAATTAAAATGTTTAAGCCGTTGATAATTAAAATGAGAACATTCTACTAAAATGTGTTTTACAGTTAGTGGGCAAATACAGTAATTGCAAATGGGATGGTCTTCTCCGAGGAGGAGGTGTCTATGTGTTATACGCATATGTCCAAAACGTAGTCGAGTTAGTAATTACCTGCCGTCTTCTTAAAGGTAGTGATTTCCATTCAGCTATATTTGATTTAATGGCGTAAAGCTTATTCTCCGTTTGCTCATTCCATTCATTCTGCCATTTTTCCTCTAAAAATTTGTAAATAAAAGATTTTAAATCACGGAAAGGTATAGTATGGTTAAAATTATTTACGGCCGATTTGGCGGCTTTGTCAACAATTTAATTTCCCGATATCTCAACATGAGATGGGATCCAACAAAATACCAAGTTAAAATTTATGGATGAAAGATTATAAATTATTTTTAGTGACTCCAAAACAATGGGATGACTGGCATGATCAGGATGTTTTAATGACTGTAAAACACTTAATGAATCTGTGAAAAGGATACATTTCTTATTACAATGATCAGATATATATTCTAATGCTTTATATATGGCCATGATTTCAGAAGTAAAAACAGAACATGAAGAATGAAGTTTAAAACTGTGAACAGAGTGATTAATAGTGAACGCAGCTCCAACGTAGTTTGCCCTTTTAGACCCGTCCGTATAAATATGTATAAAATTAGAGTATTTTTCTAAATGCTTTAGAAAGAGTTGTTTGTAAATAATATCAGAGGTATCTGCTTTATAAAAATCTTGGAAAGGGTTTTGAAATTCAAAATCATGATTAAACCAAGGAGAGAAATAATAAAGTTTTTTCTGGGTGACGTCAAGTGAAGAAATTTCGGATCCGTCCATTAAATCCAGCATTCTTAAATGGAATGTAGGGATGAAGGATGTTTTTGCTTGATAAAGGCGCGTTTTAAATATGGACTGTGTGATTAATGGTATGCAATGGGTGATGAGGTATTGAGGAAATTCTAAAATAATATTCTAAGGACAACAACTGTCGCCTTAGGTCCAGGGAAGGTTCATAAGAATCTACATACAAGCTTCTTACAGGTGAAGTCCTAAAGGCCCCAGAACATAAACGTAAAGCTGCGTGGTGGATAGTGTTCAGAGTTTGAAGAGAAGATTTTCTTGCTGAGCCATACACCACGCAGCCGTAATCTAATTTAGATCGTATTAAAGCTGTGTATATTTTTAAAAGACAAGCTCGATCAGATCCCCATGATAATTTGGATAAAACTCGTAAGATGTTAAGAGCCTTTTCGCAGCGTTTGCGTAGATTTAAAATATGCGGTTGAAAAGTCAACTTCTTGTCAAATATGATACCTAAAAATTTAAAACTGTCCACAACATTAATTAAAATGTCTTTGAAAAATATTTCAGGGTCAAGATGAAGATTTCGTTTTTTACAAAAATAAACACATGCGGTTTTTGAAGGTGAGAAACTGAAACCATTTTCGTTAGTCCAATGAGTGTTTTTGTTAACTGCCTGTTGAAGTTGTCTCTCTATTAAACGAATGTCTTTAGCTGCGCATGAAATTTGCAGATCGTCAACGTAAATAAGACCCTTAACTGATTGCGGCAATTGAGAAACAATATTGTTGATTTTTAAAATAAATAGAGTCACACTTAAAACACTGCCTTGTGGCACTCCCTCCTCTTGAGTAAAAACATCTGAAAAAATCGATCCAATCCTTACTTTAAAATATCTTTTTTCTAAAAATTTTTGTATAAAAATAGGCAGATTTCCTCTTATATCATTATTAAAAATATCCTTTAAAATTCCATGTCGCCATGTTCGATCGTAGGCTTTTTCTATATTGAAAAAAATAGAGACGAGATGCTTATTTTGGACAAATGCGTTTCTAATTTCCGTCTCAAGAGCGACAAGATTGTTAATAGTAGATCTACTTTTTCTGAAACCACTTTTTGGAGTAGAGAGGGACATTTATATTGTTCTAAAATATATATTAACCTCGAATTGACCATCTTTTCCAAAATTTTGCATAAGCAGCTTGTCAGGGATATTGGACGGTAGTTCGAAGGGTTCTTGGGGTCTTTATTCGGTTTCAGGATGGGTATTATGGTAGCATATCTCCATGACTGCGGAAAAGTGTGCTCGTTCCAAATTCTGTTATAAAATTTCAGGAGATATGACGATTATTTAGAGAACTATTTGAGAGATGTTTGAGCATAACGTAACTAATATTATCTGGGCCAGGACTTGATTTGTGAACTGAGGATAGAGCCTTTGTCAATTCATAAAAAGTAAAATCACAATTATAAGATAATGTACGGTTTGAAGTAAAATTAACTTTAGTCCTTTCAGATGCAACTTTAATTTTTTTTAAACTTTCAGTGTAGTTGTTGGAGCTGGATATTTCCGAAAGACATGAAGCAATTGTGTTTGCTATGTCTTTGGGTGCCGATAGTATTTGATTGTTATGTTCTAAAATAGGAATTTGTCTATTGGGGTAAACACCGGAAATTCTTTTAATCCTATTCCATAGTTGCTTACTTGTGGTCTTACTATTGGTACTATTAACATAATTTATCGAAGAACCCCTCTTACTAAGTCGTTGAATTTTTCGAAAGGCTGCTTTTGTTTTTTATAAATAATAAAAACTTCTCTTATTGGATATCTATTAAAGATATTCCAGGCTTTCCTTTGCTTCCGATACGCATCGCTACATTCCCCATTCCACCAAGGTTTCTTTTGTTTTTTAGGCGCATTTCTGACTTTTTTAATTGAGGCGTCAGCACTAGCTATAATTATGTCTGTTATTTTTTCAGTGACTTCATCGATGTGATCATTTTCTACCAGGTTAGAAATGTCTGCAAGGGTAGTAAAAAGTGGCCAGTTGGCAGTTTCAAAAATATAGTTGGACTGGCTGTCAGTGTGGGGTTGGTATTGGCCTGCATATTTCAGTTTTATAGGATAATGGTCGCTATTGTAGAGGTACGAATCCACAGAAAAAGTCCAAAATGCTAAAATTGAAGGAGTGCAAATTGCCAGATATATTGAATGGTAAGTAAGTGAAGGTGAGTGAAAGTAAGTACGTTGGCCGTTATTCATGATGCATAAATAATTGTCTGTTATTAATTTTTTGATCTGTTTGCCTCTACGATTAATGTCTGAACTGCCCCAGAGGATATGATGGCCATTTAGGTCACCAAGTATGATGAATGGTTGCGGAAGTTGATCTATTAAATTATTTAAGTCAGAAGTGGCGATATGGGTGTTAGGAGGTAAGTATAAATTACATATTGTAATTAGAATATTGACATGAAGTCTTACCGCAACAGCTTGGAGATTTGTTGTAAGGTTAATTTGGGTGACTGGAAAGTCATGGGAGGTAAGCAATGCAACACCTCCACATGCTCTTTGGCCATCATCGTAATCCTTTCTAAACAAAGTGAAATGACGAATGTTGGTGGTATCATTCTTTCTTAAATAGGTCTCCTGGAGGGCGATTGCAGCTGTCGTGTTTATTTATGATGTCTTTTACGTCATCAATTTTTGGACGAAAACCCCGCTAGTTCCAGGAAAGAAAGGAAGCCATAAAAAATAAAGGATAAAAGAAAAGAAAAACTACTTGTGTTTTCTCGTCCTAGGACGAGATCTGTCTTGCCGAAGATCCTTCTTGGACTTGGGTGGCGAAGTCTCCAAGTCCTCATCTTCTACAGATGAAATATCGCTTTCAGTGTTATAAAGATTTATGAGATCGCTGGTAGAAGGATTAGTTATGAAATTTCTGGATGTAACGTCAGGCTGAAGAGAGGTTTGAGAAGAACTCTTTGCTATTTTAATATTATTTTGTTCAGTAGATATGGCTCTTTTTAAAGAAGTATTTAAGGATCGATTTGATTGATTTATCTGTTTTGTATTTGTTGAGGTTGTAGCTGATGCTTTAGAAATAAGAGGCGTTATAGGTTGGTTAATTGAAATTTTATGTTGTGCAGATGGCTTAAAAATAGTTACATTGGTTTGAGTTCCATTAGTTTTGAAAGTTTTTTTTACTATTGAAGAGTAAGATATGCCAGGTTTCGGGGTACGATCATTTACAATTTTTCGGGCCTCAGGAAATTAGATGTTTTGCTGCACTTTAATAGTTTGGATTTCTTTTTCGGTTAGAAATTTAGGGCAAGACCTGGCAAAAGCTGGATGGTCACCTTTGCAGTTGACACAGCAAAGGGATGATGATGTACAGATATCGGTCTTATGATCTGTACTACAGCATTTTGCGCAGGTTTTTTTGCCACGGCAAGCGAGAAAAGAGTGGCCGAATCTTTGGCATTTGAAACAACGGACTGGATTTGGTATGAAAGGTCTAATTGGGCAATTCATGCATTCATGTTTAGGTAGACTTGGTGTATTGAAAGTTATTATTAAGTGTTTGGTGGGTATTCTTTGGCCATTTCTTGATATAGTGATTCTTTTTACATTTATTACAGATTGATTAGACAGGGACTCTAAGATGTCTTCTTCGGTGTCATGTACTAAATCGGATTAAGAGATAACGCCTCTTGATGAGTTCAATGTTTTATGGGGTGTAACTGTGACTGCAATTGGACCAACGAATTTTATTTTTTGTATGTTTAAAGCCTTCTTCGTCTCTCCAACCATGCCTATTATAGTTTTATGTAGTAAAATTGCTGATATATTTTTTAGGTTTCCCTCATTACTTTTAATTATAAAATAAATTTTTTTGTTCTGATGTATTTTTTCCATTATTTTCGGTAGATAAATGCTCCACTGAAGGAGAAGTAGGTTTTTGGTTATCCATGATTATTAATTAAATATTCAGTCCCCAGCGGCACCACCCACCATGGAGTTCAACGAGGGGATACAGGGTACTGTACCGGTGCTAGCCAGGGACTATACGAACCCTACTCACCTCTATAACTGCCCTAAAGAGCTAGTTGGTGAGCAGGTCCTTAGTCCTAGCAGGATATACCCACCAGCCGATTAATGCACTGGGACCAAAGTACACTGCCTGTCTATCCGAAGCAGGAGCCGAAGCAATGTATTGGGTCGTTATGTTGTCCCTCAATCACCAGGATCACCTTTTCCGAAGACACATGTTTCCACGCACGGCAAACACGTGGGTGATATAATCCCCAAGAGGAGCTGAAAGCACAGACTGGCGAAAAGCTTCTCAAGGGGAGCCCTCACCTCTGGAGAGGCAACCACAACGAGGGAGGAAGAAAAAGCAAATAGCAGAAGGGTAGAGGAGGAGAAGAAGAACGAAAGGGAGGGAAGATCACTCAGGTACCCCGGGGTTGTGAAGCCCGTACAAACCTAACGAAGGAATGCCCCTGGGGGCTTCTTGTTTATGCTGGACATGTTAAATCAGATGTATATGCCGGAAGGTAGTTCCTAACGTCGCTCTATAGCAATGCAACGGTCCTAGTTGAATCCCGAAGGGAAAGTTCAAAAATCCGGTAGAGAAAGAAGCGGTTTGGAAACCGGATGTGTGCGATTCGATATTCGATCGAACCCAAGACCATTGTGTACAAAAGGGGCTGATGCACGTTAAATATGTCGTGGACGTAAATGTTCTCAAGGTGGTATGATGTTGATGTTCGGAGAGGGGTGCTTGTGCCAATGAGTTAATCTCGTCATCTGACCGTCTTTCAAAATGTCCTGGTGTTGCCCTCGTATCTTTTGCCTTTTCATTGATCCCGCACGGTTGACAATAACCCATTTTTGTTATTCCATTGCTACGCTAATTATTTAACTTCCTAATTAAAAACTTGGTTCAAAATTACTATTGTTTGTCCTTAGATCTTTCATTTCGGGATTGAACCTGGATGGTCGCCAATCACCCGTTTTGATGATCAGGAGCAACATTATTTCAACTACCTGCCTATGCTCTTGACTGTATTTTACAACCGCGATGTAATGTGTAGAAACATGCATAATCTACGACAATTTAAAAACTAGAAATGCTGTTTAAAAATCCAATGTGGGAATCAGATTCCAGGTAGCACATGCAGCCCGAAATTTAACCTGATTGCCAGTTAGGTTTTTCCTACGGAAATGAGCCCGGACCGCCGTAAATATCCCGAAGTGTCGTCTCCAGTGGGTCGTCAAGGCGGGTCTTTCCATCGGGGCACCGTTGCTTCAGTGGATCACTAGAGAAAAGGGCTTTTGATTTGCTATCCGAAAGATGGAGGCCCTTTTCTTGTATCAGGAACTGGAACATTCCAAGAGTTGATTTCGCTGTGGTCTCCAGGCAACGTCGGGGGGGGGTGATGAAAACATCGTCAGCGCATGCTTGTACGTGAGCACCTGTTGAGTCCCAAAATTTCATCAAGGACGAGATTCCAAAGAATGCATCCATTGCATCATTCATGGGTAATTGGTAATTTTTAGTTAACGTCGTACTAGAGCAGCACAACGGGCTATTGATGACGGTCCAGGATCAATCCCTCAAGGGAAAGATGCGAGGACAACACCTCGTAATTTTGAACCACGGTCAGATGACGCATCCTTCATGGGAACATCCCATCTTTTGAAGAGTTTCGGTAAGGGCTGTTGATGTGTGTAATTAAACGTTCTATCCTGTAGACTTAAAGAGGGCGGAAAATTTTGGTGCACGTTGTGAGCTTAAAGTCTTTGGAAGATTCTATTCCAGTTTAAAAGGTTAAAGCTTTAGTGACGTCCAGGGTATTGATATTTTTAATCAACGTCAGGTAGGGTGGGTGAGGAATTTCGGATAGTGGGGTGCCAGCTCTGGTGTTGCTTCGTCATCTCACCGTGGTTCAAAATAACGAGGTGTTGTCCTGGGAACTTTCTCTTAAGGGATTGATCCCGGACCGTCGTCAATAGCCCGCTGTGTTGCTCTAGTACGACGTTAACTAAAATTACCCTTACCATTACCTAGTTAACGTCGTACTGGAGCAACACAACGGGCTATTGACGACGGGGATTCGGGATCAATCCCCAAGGGAAAGATCCGACTACAACACGGTCCGAAACCACGGTCAGAAAACGAGGACAAACCTGAGCTTCCAGATAACGCCTACGTGAAGAAATTTGTATCGACGTCAGATTTAACGTGTACCAACCCACTTTAAACACGGCGGTCTTTGGTTGTTACTCCATAACTCTTCCAATTGGACTACCACGGCCCTTGTGTTCAAAGGGGAGGCCGTATTTTAATCGAGTGTATCTCACTCTCAATTGTTATATTTTCTAGTTTTGACGTAAATACTTTTTAAAGTCAGGCCAAGTGTCAAGTGGCTAGTACGGAAAGTTGTGTTTCGGGAAACGTTGGGCATCGATACGGAAATAATAATTTCTATGTATGTAGTATCCTCGACCCACCCCCCTCGAAGCTACCTGTACGGTGGCGACACTCGTGGCGATGCCCGCGCCACGGAGTATATAAGAGAAAAAGAGCGAAGTCACCAGCAGCTAAGCTCTCGTCGACGCGTTTGTTTTGATGTCTCTTTTAGTTAGGCTTAAGAACCTAAAGCTGTATTCTCAATCGTAAAATATATTGTCATTGCTTTAAAACCGAGTTATTCTTTAGTTTTTATACATCAAACACCCCTAGACTTACCAAACCAGAACATGTATGTATTTAACAACGAACAAAACCAACCTAGACCCGATCGATGTCTGATTGAACAAAGACTTGTTAGTGACCAAAGAGCCCGTCCGTCTTCGATATGCGGGGAGGGGGTTGAGTTCGAGGGTCTTTTCCTCTGCGCAAAATTTCTACATGTACATCTCGTGATTGGAAAGCGCCATGACTTTGAAATGTGTCTGAAACGAGAGATAATGTTGGACTTTAAGAATGAAAAGAAAACGGCTGATGAAATTGTGGCGTCATGCTATACATCTTTATGCTTTCTTCAGATTGAGAATCTGCATTGAGATAAGATCAAGGCCTGGTTCGATTGATTATTTTTGTTCTATTTATTTTATGTAAATAAGCAAACTGCTAATCTGTAAACACCAAAGTACCAAACAAACAATGTTATCTTTAATACGACTTTCTTCCATCCCTACTTTGCCGGTTGGGAAGGCGGTTGGAAGAGTTACGGACTAGCAATCGGAGAATTGCGAGTTTCAATCCAATTAAAGACCGTTTTGTACAATGGGTGATGGGACTTGTTAAATACGTCGCCTCAAATATCCTCACATTAGCCTGGTGTAGTAGTTTGGTGAGTGGGATGCCATCTTTGGTGTGACCTCGTTATTTCATCCTGGTTCCAAATTGCGTGGTGTCGTGGGGTAGGATCCCGTACAGCCACCAATAGCCCGTTAAGTTATCCAGTGTAACATTAATAAACAAAAATACAATACCTTGGTGTTAAAACTCCTCTCAAAACCGATTTAAAAAAATCGTGGCAATTATTGTTACCGAAGAATCATCACAGGTTTTTTTTGGTTAGAACACTTTATTATTAACATGGGTGTTTTTTGTTACGTTTGTTGAAAGCTCAGATTTGTACTGTTGTGGGTCAAGGATCTTTTTAGAGACATTAAAGGTATCGTGGTACGAAATAAAATGATTTATTTTTAAGAACTTCGAAACTTTCAATTAAGCAAAATTAAACTTTACAATTAACAAATGCGAGGCAGCAGATTCGTGATCTTTCCAATCTTTTGCATCAGTGTACATAGACATGTGTACTTCTGGTGTGTATAAGAGGAAGTTATACGCTTTGACATGTTGCTGCGAAATCTTCAAGGAAACCGTCATATCTCAGAAGTCCACTACTCTTAAAGAGTAAAGAGTTCACATTATCTATATGTATGATTCTCTTAAGTGGCACACAAAAAAGACGTTACTTGTTATCGCGTTTTGGCAACACGGTACGATCGTTTGTTTATCACAAAGCCTCGCGCCTCAATTGAATTTATAGCGTTATCGGATGAAATTTTATTGAAAAAAATGAATATTAGTCGAGTTGTTGCAGCTTATTATAGAAATCAAAGAAAGTGGACAAGATAACAAAATGAAAGGTTAATTGAAAGAGATACAAGACGTAATGGCAGTACTGAAAGCAATCGTAGAAAACGTGCATGTTTGAGTTGAGGCGCTCTCATTTCATTTGAGGATTATGAAGACAGTAGAAATACTGTAATTTTTGGAGTCATATGGATTGGATCATAGTTTGTAAACAATTCATTCTGCTAGGAACGCATATTTTCATTGATGTGCGCAGAGCGAGCAAGGTTCGCGCAGCGAGCCAAAGAGGATTGCAAAGGAATTCTCCAGGGTTGGCAAGCGTTAGCAAGCAAGGGGCGGGCCCCCTAGTGTAAAACTAAATGGTTAACTTCCGTTTCCCATATGCCTGATTGGTAGACCGTAGCAATGGGTAAGTTAATTTAAGGTATTTTTAAATTACGTTGGACTAGAGCAACACAAGGTCTATTGACGATGGTCCGGCAACAATCTCCTAAGGGAAAGACCCGAGGACAACACCACGTAATTTTAAACCACTATCAGATCACAAGGCAACACTTAAGATGGCACCCCACTTTCTATACTTCCAGACCCACCCAACGTGACGATCAAAACAGATTTAAGGTGCACCAGCCGCCTCTACACCATACGCTTAAAAACATCCATGCACTGACGGGGATTCGAAGCAGGAACCTTCCGATCTAATGGCCAACACCTTACCATCAGACCGATTGATCGGCACCGCAATAATGGGATAATTTGATTTGTTTTCGATATCAGAAAAACACGGATCAATATCTACTCCGTTAGAAATATCAAATGTTGACTGATTGGCAAAATTTGACGATTACTCAGAGGTTCAATAAGCAGTTAAGAATATGCTCATAAATACAGATAATGAATAATTTATTTTTATTTATTGTAAATACATTTTTCAAGTTGTAAATCCCTTCTGAATCTGCATTTTACTGACTTTACAACTTCACCTTCATTTTTTGTAATCTAGAATAGTAGCTGTTTAGCTGAATACGTGAACATAACTCCACGTGTGTTTCTCTGTAACTGAAGTATTTATTTCTAAAATAAGCATTGATTTTTTCCAGCATTCCTTTAAGCATTTTTATTCAATGTTTTTCTAAATTATATATAGTAACAAAAATAGCCCTTAGAGTTGTTCTAATGTCACTGTAATTAAAACACTTTTCAACATTTAAGTAATAAGTGTAATTGTATAAAAAAAGATTAAAAGTTAAAAATATTCGATGTTGGGAAATTTCTTGAGAAAGTCACGGGTACTAAAAAAGTCTAAGTTTCGAACCCTACCTTGAACAGATAATTTATTACCATAACATGCCACTAAAAGTGATATTTTCAAATACCAACACGGCAAATAAGTGAAAAAGGTGACAAGAGTTCTGTCACTAGAGATATCTGTTATTAAGTAGCAAACATTCATCCAAGATGGCAGAAATGAAAGAGGTCATTTTTCCAACTGGTCTACCGCGGCCAGTATCAAATAGTGAAGAGTGCGTCAAGAACATTATAAAAGCACTAAACGGTAGGTATATCTCTATATAGAATGAAACTAATAGAAAACATTTGCTTATACCGTCCAATAATACTATGCATCAAAATCATGTAAAGTTGAAACAATTGAATCTTATTGGTGTTGCTAAACATGCACGAATATTACACGAAATTCATTTAGGTTTTATTTTCTAGCATTTATTTCGAAACATTTACTGCTTTTTTTACATTCATATCAGTTTTAATTTATGATATTCAATTTTATACATATTGAAAAACAAACCAAAATATGTTAACTAATAAGACTAATATAAATGTAATTAGCATTGTTTGATAAAAAAAAGAGTTATCAAAACGATGACATTTCAAGTTAAAAATTAAATGTTATATATTCATGAATGAAAACATCAGGTAAACTTTGAATTCGAATATATGGTAGTCAGAAAGAAACTAGAAGATAAATGTATAGTCCAAGTCAACGAAAGTTCAAAAAAGCCACTGCAAAAGAGAGAAAAAAGTGATCACGGTACAGCATTTTGTAGTAATAATTGGTAATTTTTAGTTAACGTCGTTGTAGAGAAACACAAGCGACTATTAACGACGTTCCGGGAACAATCCCCTATGGGAAAGATCCGAGGACAACACCACGTCATTTTGGAAAAAAGGCAGAATAGAAGGTGACACCTGAATGGAACCTCACACTCCAAACTTCAACACCTACCCAACGTAAGGACTGTCGGCCACGACAGATTTATGGTGCAGCAGCCGCCTCTACACCATGAGCTTACAAACATCTATGCAATGACCCAAATTCAAACCAGGAACCTTCCGATCTAGAGTGTAAAACTAGGTTGGTCAAAAAAATAAATTTTCGAATTTCAACCAGGGCACCCACCTAAAAGTTGTTTATAGGCTAGAAACTGTGATTTGCAAAGTTTCAGCTCAACCTGATAACAATAACCCGTGCCTCACTGAGGTTAAAGTTAAGAAAATAAATATTAAATATATAAAAATTATTATTAAAATAATTATATATAAAAATTATTATTAAAATAATTATATACAGGGTGGTCCCGAATTCATGGTACAAACTTTAATGGTAGGTACAGGACATTGTAACAATGATTTATTGTATAGGAATGTATAGTCGCAAGTGACGCGGTGAGGCGAAAACAGGGGAAATAACGGCCGAAAGGAAAAACAAAGATTTTATTGAAAGCGTTGTTGACAAGTGTCATGTTTACAGTAATTGTTCAAAATTGCGTCCACCAGTATCGATACATGCTTGACAGCGTCGGTGGAGCGATTGGCGTACACGTTCAAAGATGCCTGGTATTTCACGCACACCTGCAGCAGCTACAGATAAGCGAGCGACGAGATCCTCATCTGAGTCAACTGGAGTCTCATAAACAAGATGCTTTAGATGTCCCCATAAAAAGTAATCGAGGCTCGATAAATCGGGAGATCGGGGTGGCCAAGGGACTGGTCCACCACGCCCAATCCATCGAGTACCAAACGTGGCATTCAGGTAATTCCGTACATCAATGCTGAAGTGTGCTGGCGCCCCATCGTGCTGAAACCACATGCGGTTACGAATGGCGATCGGAACATCATGCAGCAGTTGTGGTAACACTTCTTTCAGAAAAATAAGATAGCTTCCGCCAGTGAGCCGCGTGGGTAGTAAGTATGGGCCAATCAAAAAGTCGTTCACAATACCAGCCCACACATTAATACTGAAACGTTGTTGAAACGCATGTCGACGCGTTGCATGTGGATTATCGGTTGCCCACACATGGGAATTGTGCGCATTAAAGACACCCTCGCGTGAAAATGTCGCTTCATCTGTAAATAGCACATAATCTACGAAATCCGGCTGCAACGCACATTGCTGCATCACCCACAGGCAGAAGTTCACGCGGCGAGGATAATCTGCCGGATTCAATGCTTGTACTTTCTGAAAATGGAAGGGGTGTAAGCGATTTTCGTTTAACACTCTGCATACAGTCTGATGACTCACACCTACGTCACGCGCAACAGTTCTTGTGCTTGACTCGGGTCTATCAGCCACAATGTTCAAGATGCTTTCTTCCAGCCTTGGAGTGCGTACAGCTCTTACTCGACCAGCGCCATGTCTGTTGACGTCGAACGCACCTGTTTCACAAAGTTGACGATGTAACCGTTGAAAAATTCTATGATCCGGCATTCGTCGATCAGGATACTCCGCGCGATACATTCGTAACGCAGCTCTGCCGTTACCATTTGCACGGCCGTACATGTAATGCATGTCTGCTTTTTCTGCATACGTAAAGTCACCCATCGTCTACGGCAGCACAATTGTGAATGGCGCTTTTCCCTACTGCGATGCATCATGTTCAACAGCGGCTAGACATCTACTGCCCTCTACCGGCAATAATACCAACCGATCACTCCATTTCTCTTTTCTTTTATTTCCCCTGTTTACGCCTCACCGCGTCACTTGCGACTATACATTCCTATACAATAAATCATTGTTACAATGTCCTGTACCTACCATTAAAGTTTGTACCATGAATTCGGGACCACCCTGTATAAAAATAATTATTAAATATATAAAAATTATTATTAAATATATGAAAATAAATATATAGTAGAAATTTTGTATAAAATCGTTGTGTTTACTCCTTAAATCGAAACCATTCGTCCTAGAAACCTGGTTTTTGTCTCATTTCATAGGAAATTTTATCGACTTGAAGTTTGATCTTTTCCACTTTTTTGCAAATACTGGTAGAATGGTATTTAGCATTTTTCAAGTAAGGTCCTAGTGGATATCCTCAAAAGTGAAATTTCATGCACAGCCCTGACAACATTACAATATTCAACAACGTCTGCTTTCCAGATTTTGCTTTTTGTATTTTTCATATTGTACATTAAAAAGACTTTATTTAGAGGTACTTCAAAAGTAAATGCAAAAACATTCAAATTCAAAATGAAGGATCTAGGGGTAAAGAAGAGGAAGAAAGGAGTAAAAATGGCTACAAATTGTGTTCAAATATACTTTATTAATTATATTGTTGAATTATACATCATTACAGTATTATTATTTAAACATAAAAATTAAGTCTTAATTACAAATTAAGGTTGTAATGTCTTAGATATTGTAGCTTTTGAAGTCTTGAAAAATGTGCCTACATTCAGATACAACTTGTAAAAGTATGTAAGATACAACTTGTGAGTGGTATTTAGTATTTTTCAGATCAGGTCTCGTTGTGGATATCCACAAAATCGTATTAAAAAACTAAATCATTAAAATATATGTTATACATGTAGGAATACGGATCTGAACATAGCGACGAGATTGGCAGGAGCCAGTCACATCCGATATTCAGTTACGAGAGAACTGTAGTGACCTGGAACCTTAGGGAAACCTGCGTTTAGCTAGAGCAGTAATTAGAGAAAAACCTTCTGAATTTAGCATGTCGTCACCATATTTTGGAAGTTGTTTTAAAAGCATTTTTTAATTGCAAAATGAGCACATTTACTGGTCCTCAACCAGATATTTTTCGAAAATTCCAAACTGGGTGATCTAAGCTAGACAAGAAGAAATACAAACAGGTATAGAAGATGAAAATATTAGAAATAAAATAGGTAATCCAGACCAAATTTCAAGATTTCTTTTTGAACAATTAAAAAACCGACAGCCCAGGGATAATTATAAAGAATTCATCCAAAATTACTTAATTCCTTAAGGGCGTCTTCCTCAAAAAACATTGCTTTTAGAGTACCTGCTGCTATGGTTGGCAAAGGCCATTTCTTCTATCAAAATGTATCTTTTCAGGAATCAATTTTCGTTAACTGATTTAGAGAGAAAAGGTATTGAAGATATTTTTTTATTTATAAACAACAATACTTATATAAAAGCATGGTTCAATGCCCACAAACCCACTTTGGCCCTAACCTAGACCTACAATTATTAAAATCTTTAGTTCAATACAGGAAAATTGATAATGAGGTTGCAGACAAGGCACTGTTTGAAATAATAAACCATCTGTGGTATCTCAACTCGGAGCAAATTGCATTTTGATTTGTGGATGATATTTTGGGAAAAAATGTCAAAACAAGCATGGTTGATAGAGATGTAAAACCAAAACTCAATCTTCAACAAGTTGTTCATTTATTGGACAAAGAAGTTGATTATTTTGTTTCTCCTCGAACTCTAAATTTGTTTTAAGAGATTTAATATCGATATAGATTTTTTAAATACTGATCCCGATATACGGTGTAAAAATCAACATTATTTAAAGCTAAAATCGTTGGTCAGTATTGTTTATTATACTAACATGTGCAAACTGGGAAGTAACACTTTCCGTTGTATTAAAGAATTGACAAATAATCCCAGAAATGGAAAACAATAGCAATATTTTAAATATGGGTGAATTGAAAATTATTGAATTGGTAGTTTCTTCAGTCTGTGTACGAAGCGATCGCTACACAATATTTTGTTACATTTGAAGCAGAATATATGTCTGGACTCTTAATGTTGCATCTGAATCGTCAGGACAGGTAATGTGGCGCGGGTTTTTCTGTAGATCTCTAATATCGTTGGGTTGGTGTGGAGAGTGGGGTGCCAGCTCAAGTGTTGCCTCGTCATGTGACCGTGTTTCAAAATGACGTGGTGTTGTCCTCGGATCTTTCCCTTAGGAGATTGATCCCAGGAGATCTCCCCTTAGGAGATTGAACGTCGTTAATTGCCCCTTATGTTGCTCCAGTTGGACGTTTAAATACCTTTAACGTCGTACTGGAGCAACCAAATAAATGCCCAATTAAATAAAAAAAATAAAACCCAAAATACCCAATTAAAAAAAATACCAATTTTTAAAATACCCAATTATCCGTCCATACTTCGTTAATAGACAGGCTGCGGTAGTTCGGTTGGAAGAGTAAAGGACTAACAATCGAAGGGTTGCGAGTTCGAATCCAATAAAGACCATTTTGTACAAATGGGGCTGGTGCACGTTAAATCCGTCGTGGCCTCAAATCATCACATTAGCGTGGTGTGATAGTTTGGAGAGTGGGATGCCAGCTCTGGTGTGACCTCTTCATCTCAGCCTGGTTCAAAATTGCATGGTGTTGCAACCAGATAGTTAATCTGATTGGCAAAATCCGCCTAAAAGTCGCAGGTTCAATAAGCAGTTAAGTATATGTTCATCAATACAACTGATGATTAATTTGTTTTTTATTTTTTGTAAATACAGTTTTCGATTTGTAAATCGCTTCAGAATCTGCATTGAGTTAATTTACAGACTTTACAACTTCACCTTCGTTTTTTGAAATATCGAATAGCAACTGTTTAGCTGAATGAGGGTACATAACGCCGCGTGTGTTTCTCTGTAACTGAAGTAATTATTTCTTAAAGAAGCATTGATAATAATTCACAGCAGAGTGTAAAAAAAATCATGTTTAAAAAAAATCAATTAATCGGATTTATTTGATTTAAATCGGATTTATTTGATTTAAATCAAAAATTGGATTTTTTTATTTAAATTTCTGTAGGGCCTATACATTTGTTAAATAAAAAACCGAGTTTCTGACATGACATGTAAACCAATATTTATTTAAGTAAACAATCGGAATTTGTGATATGGTAAATTAATATTTATTTTACTAAAAATCGTTGTGTGTTACATGATAATACATTTAAAAAATGAATTTTCAAAACAAGAGCAAAACATAAAACATTTGTTTAACTTTAAAACACAAGTCGACATCCTGCATAGTTTTTCTCGAGTAAATTAACATCATCGTGCTAAGAAACGTATCAGTAAGTGTAAGTGAGAGACCTAAATTAGTCTGATTAAATAAATATTTGTTATGGGTCACTATTCTTAAAGTGAAAGGTGACTGTTTCAGGGTGCATTTTGCAAAATAAAAGATGTTCATAGTGTTTAAAATTTTATCCTTTCAAACAGAAAGCTCAGTTGAATTTTTTATTTAATAAATTATTAATCACATTAATTGTGTTATTTTGTATTTATGTCTCAATTAAAAAGCTAATCACTATAGCTAAGCCATTGGTCAATCAATTAAAGGGGTAACAAGTAGTTTAGGCCTACTTTGTGGGGATTTTCTTTGGCTGTCTTGACATTTAACTACTACTTTATTGTTTGTAACATAAAATTATGCATGAACATTGTAAAACCTTTCAAATAGATGTCAACTTATTTTTTACTTTACTGTTTGACAGACTCCCTGACTCAACACTCAACAGATTATTTGCAAGTGTCCAGTACCAAACATTTTTTTTAAAGCTCTTCAGTACGAGGTGTAGCCATTAGTGCTAAAATCACCATGAGTGAAGAAAGTTCAAAGCATTTGACAAATTCTGAGATTTTTCTAGGGTGTATTTACTTAGTTATAAAAATGTAAGATTGGTTATGATTTAAATCAATGATTTAAAAAAAGTCATTTGAATAAAATCATGATTTTAATCGTTGATTTAAATCAAGTGATTTAAATCTTGACACCCTGCTTCACAGTATTGCTTAAAGCTTTTTTTCATTCAATGTTATTCTAAATTATATACAGGTTGTTTCGAAACTCATTGGCAAAAATGGCCGACCAACCAGTATAGTGGTTAAGGTGTTAGCCTCTAGATCCGAGGATTCCTGGTTCGAATCCGGGTCCGGGCATGGATGTTTGTAAACGTATGGTGTGGAGGCGGCTGGTGCACCTCCAATCTGTGGAGGCACCAGCCGCCGTGGTTTGACCGTGGTTCAAAATTACGGGGTGTCGTCCTCGGATCTTTCTCTTAAGGGACTGATCTCGGGCCGTCGTCAATAGCCCGTTATGTTGCACTAGTACGACGTTAACTAAAATTACCATTTCCAAATAACAATTAAAACTGAATAAAGATAAAATGGCCGCAAAAGCGTTTGATTTTAATTTAATAATACAATAAAAAAATTAATTCATTTTAAAATACACTAATAAATAAAAGGTTTTGATCAATTTTTTAAAACAGTAAATACGATATTGAAATAGGTCGATATTTCTGATGCATAATAATCTGAAGCCTCTTATATTTCGCAGTAGCATATCGATTCAACTCAATTGGAACAAGACCGGATGATTCCAATTTCCATTAAAATGTGAACGGAATTGATCGTTCTTTCTCCCTTACATTAAACCACACTTAAGACTTGGTTTTTTAATTAACGTCTCACTTGAGCAACAAAATGGGTTATAGACTTCCGTCCGGGATTAATCCCAGAGGGAAAGGTCCGAGAACAACACCAAGTAATTTTGAAATACGGTGACATGACGAAATTAAGACTTGAGACTGATCAATTAACTGTTTTCCTTTCTTTGATCAGGGTCATCACCTGACTGGTTCAAAATTGTGTGGAGGATTGCAAGTTCGAATCCAACCATAGACCAACATGTACGAACGGAGCAGGTACATGTTAAATGTGTCGTGGCCTCAAATAATCTCACGTTGGCGCGTTTTATAAGTTTGGTAAGGTAATGGTAATGGTAATTTTAGTTAACGTCATACTAGAGCAACACAACGGGCTATTGACGACGATCCTAGATCTATCTCCTATGGGAAAGATCCGAGGACAATACCATAGCCCGTTGTGTTGCTCTAGTATGACGTTAACTAAAATTACCATTACCATTACCGAGGACAATACCACGTCATTTTGAACCACGGTCAGATGACGAGGCAGCAGCTGAGCTGGCACCCCACTCTCCAAACTTCTACACCCACCCAATATGAGGACTTTTGGCCACGAAAGATTTAAGGTGCACCAGCCGCATCTACATCATACACTTGCAAATAACCATGCACTGACCCGGATTCGAACCAGGAACTGTGGAAGTTTGGAGAATGGGGATTTGGAAATATGACATCGTCATCTGACCATGGCTCAAAATTACATGTTGTCCTCCGATTTTTCCTTTCGGATTTGATATTGGACCTAAAGAGGCAATCACGCACCTGGTCGTAGTGTGGAATGATGTCTCAGTAGCTTCAACATATTGGCATTATGCATTATATAAGGTGCTGTCGTGGTATTGACGTGGAGTAGAGGTTAGAAGCTATTTGTAAAGGCAGGTGTGGTTTCTAATTTATAGCTTTATTACGGCCATATTCACAAATCTCGAGTTAACTTGAGGATCAGTTGATTCGCGAGTAAGAGTTAACTCGAGGATTATCAAGAACGGTATTCTCAAACGACGTGTTAAGTGATCCGGGGACTCAAATGAGACACTCGTTGTGATTGGCTACTACCATCTCCTCACGTTCACGTGATATTCCTTATATTAGTTATGACGCCCTAATCTGCATTCATAGTGATCAAGCACACACTTCGACAAAGAATTGATTCCAAAATGTGATTCAATAGAACGCGTGCTGCATTTTTTTAATTTGGGTTTGGGAAAAGAAATACAAAGGTATTTAATTTTAAATTGGATTTTTATGGAAAACTAAATTTTACAAGAAAGAATTGTACACAATGTCTTGACAAATGAATGTAATTCGATTATCTTTGTACTTGTCAGTATGGGTGTGTGTTGGTGGTATGAATAGTAACATGGCACTGTCAATTTTCTTTCATTCGTAATAAATCAACAGAATAATTTTTATTCTAAAACGAATTTGTATCTGCCATAGTCATATTCTTCCTTTCGCTCTTAGCGGACGGAGGTGCCGCCATCTATCTTTTCGCAAAGCTGCTTGTTTACGAATTTCGCAGCTACTTTTATTTTCTTTTTTCTTTTGAATTAAAAAAAAAATAAGTTGTAAATTTTGTTATTTAAACAATATTATGATGAGATGAGCTGTTATGAGGCAGGTGCTCCGTAATGATACGTCAAGTCCAGTAGTTGCAAGATAATAGAATGAAATGTGTCATCCATTTTGTTCGCTCGTTTCCTTCGCTAAAAGAATGTTCTGCGCATGCGTTAAATCTTACTCGCGAGCTAACTCGCCGATTTCGGAGGATCAAAATGTAACAAATAAACGGTAGTTTACACCACGGATCAGACATTGTGAATACAGTTTTTTCGATAACCCGGAGATTATTGTTGATCCGCGAGTTAACTCGGACTTGTGAATACCAGCTGTTAATTAAAAATATTTTAACATGAGTTGTAGTGACGATAGTTCTGAAGGAACTTCACGTAGCAAAAAAAAAAAAAAGGAAGAAAGAAAAATACAATCTAATAAGCTTCTAAGACATGATGAAAAATTGCAAATTTGTTGGCTGAGCTTTAGCCAATCAATTCTGGTATTGGCGGAGTTTTGGTATTGGCTTCTGGGAAAAACCCTTTTTTACGGCAGGGCAATAACTATCAACTCACCATATCAGGTTTGGTAGTGAACGTGTTGAGAAACTCAATCTTAGCAGAGAAAACAGCTCTGTAGTCCGTACTAAATATTAAAATTAATTAAAACGTTAATTAAACTACCTACTCGCGCTTTGGGTAATGGTAATTTTAGTTAACGTCGTACTAGAGCAACACAACGGGCTATTGACGACGGTCCGGAATCAGTCCCTTAAGGGAAAGATCCGAGGACAATACCTCGTAATTTTGAACCACGGTCAGATGACGAAGCAACAGCTCAGCTGGCACCCCACTCTCCAAACTTCCGCGCCAACCCAACGTGAGGACTTTCGGCCACGACAGATTTAAGGTGCACCAGCCGCCTCTACACCATACGTTTATTTGGTACTTTGTTTTTACTTATTACCAGTTTGCTAATGTACATAAATAAATAGAACACAAAAATTCAAACCAGATCTTGATCTTATCTCAATGCAGACCATAAAAATAAAGGGTAATTGGTAATTTGTTATTGACGTCGTACTAGAGCAACACAGCGGTCTATTGACGACGGTCCGGCATCAATCCCATAAGGGAAAGATTCGAGGACAACAACCCGTAATTTTGAACCACGTTCAGATGACGAAGCAACACCTGAGCTGGCACCCCACTCTCCAAAACTCGCGCTTTGGGAGATAGCATGTAGAGATGCGGAGAAAAATATCGAATCAACCCATTTATTCCCGCGTTGCTGATAAAGCGACAAATTCAAAGATACTATTGGATAGAAAAGTTTATAAAAGGTAATTGTTAATTGATGGTAACGAAATTGTTTTTACGAGGCTTAAATATTCTAGGGTAATTTTTCACTAACGTCGTGCTAGAGCAACACAACGAGGTATTGACGACGGTCCGGGATCAATTCCCTAAGGGAAAGATTCGAGGACGACAACACGTCATTTTGAACCACGATCGGATGACGAGCCAACACCTGAGCTGGCACCCCATTTCCACACCCACCCAAACAGGAGGACTTTCGACCACGACAGATTTAAGGTGTACCAAACGGCTCTAAACAATACGCTTACAAACATGCATGCACTGACCCGGATTCGAACCAGGAACTTTCACATGTTGAGGCTAACACCTTAACCACCAGACCGGTGGGTTGGTGGGATTAATGTGTAAGGATTAAGGAAAGATCCGAGGACAACACACGTCATTTAAAACCTCGGTCACACCTGATCTGTTCGGATCCTTTTCTTCGGTGATTGATTCCGTACCGTTGGCAACAGCCCATTGTGTCGCTCTAGCGTGACGTTAAATTTTAAAAAAATACCAATCTTGCGACAGATACTTTTCAACGAAACGTCAAGACTTCTAGACTTGTACGAATACAATGCTGTTTGATTTCCTACCAAAAGGATGCAGATGTGCTTTTTGACACCTTTCGCTTTAATCAAATACTCAGACCCTCTTGATTTATAGATTTCGAATTTCAAAATGACTGTTCGAATCCTCACCCACCCTCGGAGGTTTTCTCGAGACAAGGTGTCGCGTCAATCGAAAAAACTCCTTCCATTTTCTATGAGAAAACTTTCAAATTGTGACAACAACAAACGATTTTATCGATCCACTCGTTTCGCTTGTCGTCAAGTGTGCAGCTCTCGGCTTGTTTCCGACGGACCTATACAACTCAGGGCTCACCACGAGAAGGTGGCTGCATTTCGAGCCCCCCCTCTCCCTTTCCTTCCTCCTTCCCCCAACCTTTCTTTTTGATTCCCCAACCTTGATGTCTGCGTGTGTCTGTGTATTGTCGCGATGCTTGGATGTTGTGGAACTATGGAAAGGCTATTGATGATGCATCTGGAAAACAAAGGCAGCTATTAGGAAAAAATGTTAAAACAGAGGAATTTCGAAAGACGGGTCAAAAAATAAAATCCATGAAATTTTATGTCCTACTTATATCCTAACTTACAACCTAGACCTAATCAGAATTTCGAATGATTTAGCCGAAACAATTCTCTATCCTCCTCATGATTAAGAATTTAGACATGTGCTCGAAAAGTCGAGGAGGATACTACTCCACGACTGGCAGTCACGAGACTCACTCAAGTGCCCCGTGACTCCAGCCCTTCAACGTCTCCATCAGATAGCCGATCAAACCTGAAAGAGAAAGAAAGACGACAGATTATTTTACTATTCACACACCAAAACACAATCAGTTCTGAATCGAACTCAGATGAAGTCGTTAAACCTTTGCCTTCTCATTCCAATTGGGGGCTGCGTTTGAGCATGCAAAGTACATTTTGAAAGTTAAAACGGCACGGGACTCCCAATTACATTATTCCTTTTTCTTCTCTCAAGTCCCACGCAGCTGATAGTAGTATTTTTTGACGCTCTAGTTTTATGCAAAAGAGAACGAAACAGACTCGTTTTTCACTTGTGTTTGTGACGTTCAAGTCGTTGTTGATGTGGGAGACCCTCTCGCGGTCGTCGTTGTGAATGGAGATGTGTGTTGTATCATATGTATGTGTGTCATAGAGCTTTTGGTATCTTTCTTTGTGCTCCTAGGGCTGAGTCATTCATTCCAGGCAGCATGTGTGAGTGTTCTATAGCTTTCTTGTACGTCCGCTTCTATATAATTGAATCCTATTCCTTAGTTCTGCAATCCCATCAAATTTGTATAGATATATGTGTGCTGTGTTTTAAATAAATACTCTCTTTCCCTTTTGTGATCCACATGCCCTGTGCCATTCCTTTCCTCTGAAGGAATCGTATTTAAGACCACCAAACCACATTTTACTTGTCAGGAATCTGCTTACTTTAAATAACATTGGTATGAGGTAGGAGAAAATTGAACTATCAGAGATTAACAGTGGACGTAGCTTAAATTTTTTGTCAACGTTTTCTTAAAAAACAATTGCAAGTGTGCGGATGTCATTGAAGAAGATGCGCTTAGTGACGTGACGGATCGTGTTTGGTTTGTCAAGTATAAAATTGACACCATCCTCACTGTGTCACGTGGCAGAAACACTCAGAGGAATGGACTGCTTCTAAGAGAGTGGAAGCAATATTTCAATGCGCACTTATAAATCGCCCGGAAGACGAAAAGTCATTTTTGTCTTCCGGGCTGAATTGGTGGCTTTTTACTAAAGTTTAGAAACGCAAACACGATACAAGATTTAAATTAGTATTTCTGGCTAAAAATATTTTTTCTTAATTCATTTCTTATTCTTTCATTAATTCTCTTAGGCATTAATTCTTCAATGCTTCAACAAAATAATATACGTAAGGAGTTTTTAGAAAGAAAATAATTGTTATTTTATAGAATCTGAAACAAATTAAAAAAATTTTTAGCATTCAAATTTTTATTATTTATTTTCAAACATTTTTGTTTTTAATTTTTGATGTGTGATAATTTTTGGTTTATTATGAATGTGTGAAAAACAAAAGATTTATTCACCTCTTTGCCGTAGAACCGTTCTGTCAACATCTCGAACTTGTGGGTGTCAGGCATAGGTCCGGCATTCTACAAAGACATAGGAGAGAAATTCTATAATTAGTGATCTATGTTAGTGATATTTAGGAAACAATAATTTAAATGTAACGAATTGGGCATTCATGCTACGCACTACAAATTGCTTTAGCTCATAAGATTTATTGCAATTAGAGTCTTTAGAATACTCTAATTGCAAATTAGAGAACTTAAAGAATATTTTCAAATTAGAGAACGTAAAGAATATTTGCAAATTATAAATGCAAACCCGACGCAAGATATAAAATTGGTATTTCTGTAGGTTTTAGGTGATAAAAGCTTCAACAAAATAATATGCGAAAGAGCTTTTAGAAAGAAAAAGTTATTTTTTTTAAATAAAAGAAATTTAAATTCTTTTAGCTTTCGGATTACAATTAATTCTTATAAACGTTTTTTAATTTTTCATCAGTGATAATTTCGATTCATGAAAAATGTGTAGAAACAAAAAATATTTATTCACCTTTTTGCCGTAAAACCTTTCTATCATGATCTCGAGGTTGTGGGTGTCAGGCAAAGGTCCAGCAATCTGCAAAGAGACAGGAGAAATTCGATGTTTAGTGATCTATGTTAATCGAGTTTCCTTTTAATGAATTGGGCATTCAATGCTGTTCACTTGAAATTCCTTTAGTTCGTAAGATTTATTACCATTAGATATTTTTAAAAAATACATACATAATAAAATATGTAAAATTGGTATTCCTGAAGGTATTAAGTCCTCAATAATTCCACAAAATGGTATACGTAAGGATCTTTAAGAAAGGAAAAATCGATTTTATATAGCACCAACCACTGCGTGGCCAGCACGGTGTGCCCTAGACAGATCTTTTCGTGGGGTCGGGTTGGATCACTGCTCGCTAACCCCCAGTGATTGCTACAAATTTGTAGCCTATTGAATAACGGCCATAATGGCGTTGACAGGTCTTTGGTTTTGACAGGTTTGGTTTGGTTTTTGACAGGCTATTTCGTTTGCTTCGCAAACCAAATAGAAATTCGTAGCCTATTGAAATAAAATCCCTGCTAATTCGAATTTGATTTGCTTCGCAAATAAAATTATGAGAATTATGAACTGTGGTTTGCGTTGCAAACCAACAACACGGGGAACGCCGTGATAACCTCGTTATTGTCAGATGTGACCAAATTGGATAATAGTCATCATGGCGTTGCTCGTGGTGTTGGTTTTTAAAGCAAATCAAATGGAAATTGGTAACCAATTGGAATGAATTCTCAGCGAATTCTAATTTGGTTTGCTTGGCAAACCAAATTATGAAAATCATGAACTATGGTTTGCTTCGCAAATTGGATAACAGCCATAACGGAATTGCCCCTGGTGTTGGTTTGCAATAGAGTTCGTCGTGACGTCACAATCTCTTGCGAAAATATAAATGTTTAATTGAAAAATTATTTATTTATTAAAAGAAAATCAAACGTATTGGGTTTCTGTCTGGTGTCAAATTTTTCCGCAAATGTCAAATCCGTTGAAATTTTCAATCTGTCTTTAACGATTCCGATTTTACAAAAAAAGAACTAAATAATGCCAGACAAAATGTTTTTTATTTTCTTTGCTTTCTTTCGCTGAAATCGCAAGAGGGCAGGAAAAGTAATCTGTTTATATTTGAAACAAGAATGTTGGCGTGACGTCACATTCTATTGTAAAAATATAAAAGATATATTAATTAAAAAATTTTATTTAATTAAAGAAAATCATGTTTTTAGGTATCGTATTTTTCAAATTTTAAGCAATTTGTTGCGTTACGTGTTCCAACTTTTCTGCGGACTCGAACCCTTGAACTTACAACTCTTTTAACCTCCAAAACGAATGAAAAAACCCACGAGTCACGGGTGACAAAAGTTCGAGTCCCGCAATATACCTTGGGTGTACTTTCCTCTTCTGTGTCAATAATACCTCCCTTGTTGTGTGTGCAATGCTTTACATTGTCTGTCTCGCGTTTGGCTCTGTTTGACCCCTTGAGCCATTAAACCCTCCCAACCATCCAGAGCAATGAGCATATCCAAAGAACTCTGGAGAAATGTTGAAACGTAGTATCACCCAGCTATTTTAAAGTTTTATTTCATAAATGACTCCAAAGATCACAAAAGTTTATTTATGGCCGAATGGATTCACTTTTTTTTAAAAAATACTAGAAATGAGATTCCATACAAAAAGCGAAAGGTTTATTGTTAACCGGTGGGATGCATTTTAACTAGAGATACAAACGGTATTAATTGTTAATATTTCTGGGAATTGAGTCCTCTATGTTTGTAGAAAATAAAGACAAGTAAGTAGATTTTAGAAAAGATAACTATTATTGGCTTTTATTTTAGATAATTAATGTAGTGTAGGTGTGTTCCAAATATCGCCACTGTGCTCAATATCGGCTACTCGTGTTTGTAAGCTACTACGCGCGACATCTATCGAGTTCATGCAGTTAGCTTGACGGTCTAAGGTTTTGCCACATGTAGCGCCACTGGCAAGTTTCCTATCACTTATATCAACAACACTATTGCATCTCAAGTATTGAAGGCTGTGATCACAACAGATTTTTTGTCTCCAATACATTCAGGGAACATCCAAGTAAGTGATTCCCCAAATCATCATTTCGTTTAGATGACTCGAAAGTACACCCGTCAAAAAAAAAGCGACTCACCCGATCGCAATTGCACAGTTTACATCGCAGAACACAGTGGAAGGTAGCCATCGATAGAGATTAACGTTTTCTACAAATGTCAATAGTTAAAATGTGTATAAGGTGTTAAAATGTGTCTTCATATTAAATTGGGTGTTTGTTCTGATAATTTCAATACAAACCCCAATCACAAACTTAGATTCTACACAAAATTTCATGCGGAAATAAAAAAAGTTAATTAATTTTATTGGAATTTTCACCGATTTGTAAGTGTTTGAAAATTAAATGTTAAATTCGTGATTCACGTTTTATACGTATTAAAGTTGCTAAAAGCATTAATTTTACTTGGAAATTGTTTTTCCATCCTTTGCAAGTCAAAAACCCAAACACAATCTAAAAATATTTTTATTATCAAACTAAATTGACTGTTTTTATCAATTATGAAATTAATATTCATAAAAATTATGAATAGAAACCTGGGCAAATTTTGACACCATGTGATTCAACTGTTACTGAAACATCGGAATTCCAAATTCCAGCTCATTACGTGCATAATTAGTAGCGCAGTGAGACTGTTTTCAAAATTCGATAATTGTTATCGTTATTGGGGATTGTTCACAAAGTGAAAACAAAAATTTATGCCAACAGATCCTGGAATTCAATCAGAATGGATTCTGACTTTGTTACCATCTTAAGGCTACACAGTACCCTTTTTCAACAAAAAGATTTTCTACAGACAGTAACACTAAAAATAATTAATGAATTTTTTACAACTTATATTATCAAATTGAATCCAATAAAAAAAATGTCAGTTTAGCAAGAACCGTTTTTTTTTAATTTAAAAAAGTCGAAAATTTTCAAGTTTTTTTTTAACTTTTATAAAATACTTAATTTTTAATATTGTTTAGTTATTTCAAGTGATTTATATTTTTTGGATAATTAGGAACAAAAGTTATTTTGGAATTGTTCATCAGTCTCATTGTTAAATTTTAATAATTATTTCTGTAGCTAAACCTGAAAAAAACACAAAAATTCTAAAAATATTAACTTTGACATTTTTTTTTTAATTACTAGAACTCTCAGACTTAAATCCGTACTAACTTTTATAGTACATATATATGAAATTATCGACAAGAAATTTCTAAACTGTATCTTGTACAGAAAAAAAGTCTTAGGAAATTGATAACACTTGTATCCACAAAAATAAAAAGTCTGAGAAAAATGCATTTTTAGTTTTTGAAGTCATAAAGCAAAAACTAATAATGCTTGTAGAGCTCTAATTTTTTTATATGTTATTTACCAACTTATAAAATGCACTAAAACACTAATTTTACTCAATGTGATTAAATAAATTTTTTTAAATTCAAAATATCATGTTTTAATATCATGAAAAACATTTGTTACGGCAGCGACAAATTATTTATCTTAATCCTAACTTAATATTTTATTACCAAATATTGAACAAATTTGGATTATAATATATTATATACAACAATCGTAACCAAATATTGCTTTTGAAAAAGACCTTTTTATCAATATTGGTTATGTAGTAATGTGACTCAGAAAAGAACGCAGAACATAAACTAACAGATACGATTTTAGTAGTGAAAGTTGAAGATAATAGCCATTTCACCTAAGGAATTGATTTTATTCAAAAATATTTTTAATTAATTGTAAGAATGTAAAAATACATAAAAACAAAAACGAATTTAACCACGTACTCCCCCCCCCCTCTATGCTGTCAAATTTTGACACTGACAACACTTAGAAAACTTCAAATATCTTCAAAACGTATTGGATATCAGATCTAGAATTTTGAGCCAAGCTTCCCAACTGAATGGCTATCTAAAAATGAAAAAAAAAATCGATAGTTTTGTCATTTTTAGGGTATTGTGTAGCCTGGACAACCTACCAAGGGGCCTGCAACATGTCATTGACTGCGACAGCCACTACCACGTGTTTATTAATATTTATAATGTGATAGAATTCCAAACATTTATACTCTTCCTTAATGGTTTTTATGGATTTTCTCGGTCAATTTCACACCGTTTTACATTTTTTTAAATCAATTACGCCTGAAATTGTTTGTAGAACCCAAAATTGTGAAAAAAAGATGGGGGTTCGTATTGAAATAGTCGGAGCAAGCACCCAATTAATATGAAGACGGCCCCTTAGAAAAATTTTAAGTATTGATATTTGTAGAAAACATTAATCTCTATCGATTGACACCTTCCGTTTTATTCTGTGTTGTAAATTATGCAATTTTTGTCGTCTTTTTATGTCGTTTTTTATTGACGGGTGTACATTCAATACTAAAGGTAGGTTCTACTAACAACTCGTTTCGAATAGTAGCTCCTCATTTTGCCCTGGTGGGTGGTAATAGGAACAGAGGTAGGCGATATTAGGAACCCAGTTTTGAAAATTCTCTTGGGAAACTTTTTGAAGTTTGACTAGTTAACTTCAACTGACATAAGTAAAGAAGGTATAGGATCTCTGGAAACCAAAGGAAGAATAGTTCCTAGGAATATTCATTTAGTTTCCAGCTTGATTTCCCCACCCAGGAGGATGAGATACAGAGAAATAGTTACCAACCGATCTAGTGGTTAAGGTGTTGGCTTCTAGATCGGAAGGTTCCCGGTTTGAATCCGCGTCAGGGCATGGATATAGAATTGTGCTGTCTATGTTACGAGCAATGATGGCCGCCCATTGGGTGCTCCTTCACAAATGGCCATTGCTTCCGACCATTACAGTGTATATGGATGGAATTCCAATACGGTCATATGTTAAAAAAGGTTTGTGTAGGCGATATTTTGAAATACTCTAATTTGAAATTATTTTGATTTTACAGTTTCTAATATTTTACTGATGAGACTTCGTAGTTTGATTCTTAGTGAGTGAGGAATGAGATTGGAAGCACAAAAGAGATATTCACCTTTTCTTCGTAGAAGCGTTGCCACAGCATCTGGAACTTGTGCGTCGGCGGCAAGGGTTCAACATACTGAAGAGAGAAATTCGTGGTTAAGTGATCTGTGTTAATCAGTTGCTCGAAGTAAATAATTCAAAAACGGGAATACAATCCAATAGGGTACAACTGATGAATGTAAAAAGCAAGTGTGGAGAAAGTAGACCTTTCATGTACAGAAACAACCCAGATGTGAAGTATATATTCTTTTTTTTTTTTCAATCTTTAGGCATACGTTCAATCTGAATGTGAACATAGAGAAGAACGTACTTCGGAATTGGTAGTTATGTCCGTCTAATATATAAAATATGTGGTGACGCATAATTACACTACACTAGCATCTACTTGAATGACTGGCTAGTTTCAAGTAAACTTCCTCCGTTTTACATAGCTGCACCTTAATATGCACTTAATTGTTCAAGATGGTTTGAACAAAGTCGATTCATTACAGGCTGGACAACACTCCCAGAACGATGATGCGGTTACAGTTTCTCCGTGTGATGCGTTCTCTTTCAAACGTGTGCTGTTTGCTATCAGTGATGCCGATACAACTAAATTGGTTTATCGCATCACTTGATGGAAATCTACTTATTATTACTTTTTCAGTGGGCTCTATCTCTATCTTTCTGCCATTCATTCTAATGTCGATTTATCCTTAACGAATCTTCGTGGTCCGTTCAATGGTTTACTTTCATATATTTTAAAAATTCAATTGCTCCTAGGAAATGCTTTCTTAAAACTACAATTTTTGCATATTTAAGTGTGTTTGATTTTATGATCCCAAATCAAGTTAGCGAAACTGTTACTTTACACAACGGTCGATATGATTTCAATTAACCTTTAACTGCTGCCATGGGTCTCACAGTCTCCGAGTCATTTTTGACAAGTCGTTTCTACCCCTCAAGGTGCATATTGGTCCCTGACCTATTCAATACCTTCCTACTACGTCCAACAGAAGCCACATTCCAAGACTGGATTGGCTGCCCCAACTATTTCTTGTTTTACACTATTTGAATTTCCCGCGTGGTCTACCCTTTACAGCATTTGCGTTATCTTTTTTGTTGAATGAAATCGTGAAGTTTGATTAGGGAGTTTCGACAGAGAGCCTAAACTGGCAACAAACTTTACTAAAAAACGATCTGTGTATCTTACACAAAAAGAAATTTAGGATATTGTTAATAATGGGTCGGAAATAGAGTACTGGGACAGTGAAATTTCGGATAATATTGAAAGCGAACACGAAACGGATTCGGAAATTTATGCAGATGATGATGACATTTCAAGTGCGAATATTTCTACGGAAAAAAATAATTTCAAATGGAATGCCAGGGGGGGGGGGTAACCTAGATAGTTATACAGTTTCCAAGGTAGAAACGTCCTGCAAAATTAGGTCCGAAAGGTAAGCCTGAAGATACATGGAATCTATTTAACTTATATAGTAATATAAAATGTATTTCATGTTAAGAATTGAATTATCTAAATTTAAAACGTATAAATAATAATTATCTAACAAATCTTTCATTAAAATATTATATGAACCAACTTTATACGCACTTTAGTGAGCGAGGTCTGAGAGACCCCTCCACACTAGTTACGAGACGGTTTGTGACACAGCAGTTAAGGGTTAATGTGGAAACACAATTTATTGAATGCATGTGAAAGGTGAAGCAAAGAAAGTGGAACATACCTCGCAGATCTCGTCTTTATAGATCTCGACAGCTGCCACCTGAAAGATACAATATGCATTTGTTGACAAAATAAAGGATTGGCCTCTCTATGCTAGCGTTTTCTACTCAACGACTACTTATAGCATTAAAAAGTTAATGGAGTCCCATTGGAGTGAAAGATATTTGCTTGCAGTACCTTCAATGAAGCAACCTAAGAAATAAGTATGTAAAATTCTAAAATCTCTTGAAAACCGTCTCTATCAGTGCAATACGTGCTTAATAAAGTAGAAATATTTCCAAAATTGTAATTGATTGTTCTTAATTATTTAACATTGCGCTTTTTGTTTTATCTGATATCTATCGTTAGCTATGTTTAGAATTGAAATACGTTTATATATTCATTTAATGCAACCCAAGATCCTGAAACAAAAGTATTCATGCAAAGAGAACTAATTTGTTCTTAACAAAACATGGTTTCTGAAGAAGCTTCAGAATGGTCAAAATCGTCTTTGTTTGCGGAATGATTTTTGAATATATTTGGTATCAATCTGGATTGATTGCAACTATAAAACATAAGGATTTTGCCTAATGGAGACATTTTTTTATCTAACCCTATAACATTAGTGTGAATGTGTGTGAAGTATGTATTTTATCCATTTCTTCATAAAATATATATACATTTTTATTAAATTTCTATACAATAATAATGTGAAGTAGACCAGGTTCAACGATTATCGGTGCTTTCTTAATATTAATTTATGTTTCTTTTATATTAGTTCTTACATTTTAAAACTTTTTACTTACAAATGCGCACAATTAGTAGGTAAAAAATATTTATATTTCTACTTTGGTTCGTTACTAATTGCACACCTTGCTATAGTGATATGAACGAAAACTTTTGTGGTACGTTTAACTTAAATGGTTTATATTCGAATAATAGAACGTTACATTTCATATATTGTGATATATCTCCATTTTTTCCTATATACGAGTAAATTAATGAAAAAATAAAGTAATATTTTACTTGCATGACCCATTGGTCTGTATATATATTTAATGAAAATTAAAATACTTACTTAATTCTTCGCAACCAACTAAATTTTCTTTAATGATTAGTTAAGCATATTGCTATATAAAATCGATTGAGACCTAAGATTTGTCCCTATTTTGTAGATCTTTGAATTTGGGACGAAAAACATGTACACCGTACCAACAAATAATAATGTGCAGACCTTTTCAGAATCGAGGAAATAACTTAAATTTGCCGGTTAATAGCACAACCATCTCGCACTGGATACATTTACTAATACTTAATTGTATACTTACTTTGCTCCTTCGGAAACACTTCGCCAAAAAACGGAACCTGTAACGATACAAAAATATTGACTTAAGTGTCCATTAAACTTTCAAAATTTGATCCGAGAATATTACTTTTCTTCCTCCCTTCCAAAATACTTCGTGAAAATTCCACGAACAAATAACCAATCCAAAGTTTCCTAGTTGATATTTTGTACAGTGTTTAAGAAAACCTATTAACGAACTCGTATTAAATATTCAGACATCAATGCATGGGTAGTTTCACAGCTATAAAATAGTTTTTTAAATATTTTTAAGAACCATGATTATTTTCCTTGAGTGGTAATTGTTCCTGAAACTAATGAAACATTAAATAATAAATCGCAAAAACTTAATCCATGAAATGATTTATTCATGAAAATATTAAGCGTTTCAGTCATGTACGTTTTTGTCGGTGATAATGCATGGTCATTAACAACTTCGACACATTATTTTAACGAAATTATAAGCGTAGATAGTCTTTATGCAATTTTAGGGTGTTCCGCATTCCATAAAGTTAATAATGAAGTATGCTAATAATGGAATGGAAACGATTGAGAGCATTTTGAAATGGGCTATACTTATAAAAAAAATTATTTTCCGAGTCCACATGAACATTTGAAATTTTGGAAATAAATCATGGTAAAAAAGTAAAAAAATAGGATACTTTCTTTATTATAATCCTAAACGAACACCCTGTATTTCCAATAAAAAAAAGCAATTTCATTCCAGTTGGATTATGAGGTAGCTTCATTTCAGAGATATGGTCTAAGCAAGGGTAGCGTACTTAAAAAAAAACCCGGCTCCTACAACAGGTGTCTCTGACCGGTAAAACTATAGAGGTTTAGTTGTACAAAAATATGTAAATAAAGAAATTCTTGAAACTTTTAGGGTAAAAAACATCCGAATATATATACGAGGATAATTATTTCTTTCAACAGCACTTAGCAGCTCATTCTTCAAAGAGCTGAAACAACAAGCGCCAAATCAACATACTTCCATTGAAGTGAACTTGCTTAAAAGACTATGATCCGCTTGTGACTTAAATGTCAAATCGATCGCATGCTGTTATTAGAGCTGAAGGTGATGTTGACATAATAAAGAATGGTCGTTTTCTGAATTTTGGACAAAAATCACAGATCATTCTAATACAGTGAAGCTCCGATTTAAAGTAACCCGCCATTTAACGATTTCCCGCATATAACGTCATTTTTCATGGATCCCAAATAATTTCCCATGCTTTCAATGTTAAAAAATCCCGTATTTAAAGTTACCAATTCAAAATATTTCCCGCACATAACGTTTTTTCAACGTGGAAAAATCAAAGGGATTTTCTTAAAATAGTCAATTTTAAAATAAATGACAGTTCTTTTCGTGTTCTTGCTGATACTAAAGACATTAAAAAAAATAATAATAATTTTAAGAATATCGCAAATTTGCATAAAATTCTGACTATCGCGTGTAAAATTTTCCGCAGATTTTATTGAATTGACTTCATTGGACAGATTTATTTTGATCTGTTCAAATTTTCACTCTCTTTAACGATCGCAAAGATAGAAAACCTCAAACAGTACTTTTTGTGTTCATAATGAGTATCTTCGTCAAATAATTGCAAATTAGATCGCTAACAAAACTAAAAAGCTTACAAAACTAAAAGACTAACAAGCTTACAAAAACCCATATCTGTGGAAAATGATGTTAATGATTTAGCTTAGTAAAAGCAAAACGCAAACCAAAATAACAGATTTCTGTAAATAATAAACTATTGAAATGGAAGAAATAAAAGGTATGTTTTATGCTCTTTGCTTTGTTTTTTTCTCCGACCTCGATTTAATGTTTTCCTCATATAACGTTATTTCTTCCCAGTTCCTTGAAATATGTTAAGGCCCGGTGCACACATCCGGTTTTTCAACAATCGTAGCCGTTGCCGCAACGCAAGTGAGTTTTGAGATACATTAGATCCAATGGAGTAGTGCACACATGCCTCCGGCGCCGCACGTCCAACTTGCGTACCATTTGTACCGCAGTTCCCCACGGCGCCGCAGCTTGCCGCACGGGCTGCTTTTTTACAAACCCTCATAGGTACTACAACTGGGGGCGGGGCTAACCATAACGGCCAATGATACTACAACTGAGGGCGGGGCTAACCATAACGGTCAATGAGACTGAAATCAACCAAATATAAAATGATCTCTTCTTTTAAAGAGCTTCTTTTCGTGAAGCAACAATGGCCTAATGGCTAAAGTCGCCTTCTTTCAGTTTGGCGTTGGCAGTGGATGATGACTTCCCGAGTTCGATCCCAGCTGGCGAAAAATTTTTTAGATAATCCAAATTATTTAAAAAAAATTCCAATTTAATTCTTTTTGATTCTAAAATACTTTTCCAAATTTTTAATACCCTTTTTATATTTTCCCAAGCTTCCGTTGATTTTACATAAATAATCTAAGAACCACTCCTGAACTCACTACCAGCTGATATTTTTCCGCCCCTCTGCCGTCCCCTTTGCTTTAGGATGATGGTGTCGTATCCAACCCTGGTTTAGGACCATTCTGATGTAACAAAAAGCATACATAAAACACTAACTTATACAATTATTACACTGCAAACAGGATCAGACAGGATTTCAGTTGTCTTTAGCGTAGTGAAGGAGATTCCTATCCAGCGCTCGCGATCATTGGCCGTTACGGTTAGGCCCGCCCCCAGTTGTAGTACCTATGAGGGTTTGGAAAATCGCGCACGGGCTTCTCCGGCCTGAAGTACTTTGTTTTCATAAATAAATGGAATGTAAGTAATAATTAATAAATGGTTGTATTCAGTTACGTTTATTTTGTTTCAAAATATGCTTTTTTGTACACCAAGTAAGTTAAATAAACACGTTTTCTTCGATAGAAAATCTATCGCAAATGGCGCGAAGTGAGTACTTTCACGGTGATGTGTGCATAGTTGGGCTTCGGTGCCGCAGCGACGCCGCACGTTGAAAAATCGGATGTGTGCACCGGGCCTAAGTCGGGGTTTCACTGCATTTCAAACCGTATAGAATTCGTGTACAGTTTGCAGAACATTTTGACTTATGTTAAAAAGGAAGTTAGGTTTTATGTTATGGAAATATTGTCTTACAATATACAATGCATAAAAACCATTTTGATTAATGTTAATTTCTTCTATTGTAATATTTTGACGTGGAGCTGTAAAATAGAAAATTTTCAAAATTTAAAAGTTCACCTTGTTGGCAGGAGACCCTTCACCGGCACCAGGAAGAGATTCCGACCCCTTTGGCTCCAGAGAGACCATCCCGGACAGACTTCCTTCACCACTCACCTGGATTCCTCCTGAAAAGAAACTAACCACTTTCCCTCGCTACGTTTCGCGGACAGACGGGGCATCTTCGAAAAGTTGTCGATTGTACTCCCTACTATTTCGTAAACATTCAATCGGGCATCGCGCTGCTCTGAGCAGCAGTTGTAGGAGTTTAGAAAACGACACAATTGGTTAAAATGAAACGAGTAGAGCAATTTTATTTTGGCAAAACTGAATGTCAATGTTCAATAGTTTTTTTCTTCTTCCGTTAGATCGTTGCACTCGTGTGCTTTCTCTTGTGTCGATTTTAAAAAGCGAGCTTCAATATTTCATTCAAAAAAGAATAACAAACATTTATTTTTGCTAAGTTTATAAATTATCTGGCCAACATTCCCTCGCTTAAAAGTTCTACTTGAAATCATTCAAAGCTTTTTAAAATGTATCGTTTCTTTTGTTTTGCAATCTCCAAAATTGCGTATGAAATTATCTGAAACGGATGCTTAAGGATGAAAACATATGTTACTCTTAACTGAATATTAACCCTTACGGTAAACAAACTGCTTTATGCCAATGAGCAGTATAGTTTTTAAATGTATTTTATTGTGTGTATCCGTTTAAAATATCTGATCAATAAATATAGGATAGCATCATAAAAATTTAAAGAAAAAGAAGCACAGTTTGCACAAAATGTCTCAAGGCTTTCTCAGCATTGCATTGTAATGATTGATTCATTTTTATGGTACAAGTTTGACCTAGTTGCACCAAACTTTTGGTCACTTTCAATAAGTTTTTTTTTGTAATTTATTCATAAATTTACTACTGCTAATCAAAATTTGACGAAGATTAAAATTGTATTAAAACATTTCAATTCACTATTTAGATAAAATTATAAAAGTCTATGTCTGATAAGACTGAAAACAGATTTTTATAAGGATCACTAAATAAATCTTTTATACTAGGGTTAGTAGCACATATAACTGTTGAGTTTAATAGTATTAAAGTCAGGACACACACTTTCACTTCAAATGTATCTAATGGATAGGATTGAATCCCATGTTGGACGCGTTAGCGATGGTTCCGACTGTAGCAAATTGCCTCTCCGTTAAATAGGTTGCATCGCATTTCAAATAAAAATTTTTAATGTTATTTATTATATTAGTGCCCTTAAAAACACTTCATTATATTTAGTACTGAATAACTAAATATCACATTAGCTGGTTTGTAACTACTATTTAGTTTAATAAAATAATTGCAGAGTTTAATTTTAAAAAAAATGGGTAATTATTTACTTGTTTTCTTTGAAAATCACTCTTGAATGAAATTATATTGTTATATATTTAGTACTAAATTTTATTCAGTAATGAAATCGGTCTTTTCAATCTGTTAAATTAAGCAGTTTCCTTCTCACTTTCGACTGAAGTGATTCCGTTTGATTTTTCAGTTTACTCAAGGATACCGAAAAGCACAGATGCATCCTTCATTCTCTATGTAAACGATGCAAAATATCTACACCCAAAATCGATTTGTGTTGAGCTTTGTCTCAAGAAAGAATTCAAGGTTAAAACATTCGTTCTTTTAATATGAAATAATAATTTAGGAACCTGATCCTTAACTATATTCTAGGGTTCTTTTGTTCTTGTAAAAATGCTTAGTTTTACCAATTAATTGTGAGATGTTATCACTTCAAGTTAACTCAGGGGATTTATTATGTTTACTTTGCACAGTAGTAAATCTCACTTGACTGTTGATGTCAAGAAAACCAAAGAAAATAATCATCCAAATCATTCAATCAAAACGTTGTATGTAAAAAAGTTATATTACATAGTACTAAAACGTTGCATAGAAATTATACGTATTCTATTTTTTAAATATAACCTATTTTTAAATTTGAACTGTTTGTTTTCTACATTAATTGTTTTTGTATATTTGTAACCTAATTTCATTAAACGTTTATAATTTTACATCACAAAAATAGTATAATTTATATATTTCCCATTCCCTCTTCAGTTTAACGAGTCGTTGAGTCATTAATTTTCAGGCGTTTGGTTTATAAGGCATTTATCGATAAAGCGGAAATATGTTGTGAAGAATTCTATGAGTGGTTTTTTGTAAGGAATAAATTGTAGTGCCTTGTAAGGTGGTTATACAATTATCTTGTATCTTTTTTGATGATTATGTATCGATATTCTTATCAATCCGTTTAAATTCGCAAGCTATTGAGAATTGAAAAACTGAGGCGAAGCTTCTGAGAAAATATTGAATTTCCTGGATAAAGTACAAACGCGAGCTGAAGTAAAGTGGGTAACGGCCTATTTAGCTGTAAAGAGTAATTGACAATAATTGGATGCAAAAAGTCTATTAGTATAAGAGAGAGTCCATGTTATTCATATTCTAAAACTTGCAGGATGTGAAAAAAATAATTTTTTTTAATGCTGCTTCGGTGCATTTGTTACTAAAATCAATTAGAAATAATATAAGATGTGATATATGGAGAATTCACTAACATCGATAGTGGCTTCAGTTGAAAAGAAATTTTCTTGTTTGCTAGGTCCAACCAAATAAATCATAATGCGACACATACGAATGGTTATCTCAATTCAGTGTTTATTTGTACAATTTTTACAGAATTAAATATAATATCAGATTTAAAGAATCACTTACATTTTTACAGGTATAGAATAGTCGAAAAAAGCTGTAAGACAATCTGTAAAGATAAATACATACAATTTATTTTAGAATTTCATTGAACTTACATATTTATAAAGTATACAACGAACTAATGTACTCATAGTAATTACGTGTGTATGTGAGCTAATATACTGCTATTCCATATCTATAATAAAAGTGCTCAAAAGTTGATCTAACTAGATTTTAAAACTTTGCTCGTACGAAAGGAAAAACAATGATGGTAAAAAAAACTATTTCAATAACTATTCAAAGTTTAAAGATGTATGTGCGCAACTGGATAAAGCATAATAACCGAAAGATTGCAAATAGTCTCAATAGCTTCCATATGACTCGTAGATTTGATCTGAGCATCTGCATACGCTACTTACATCGCGCATACAAACGGTTTGCCTCAAAAGAGGCTTTATATGTGAGGCTAAATGTAGATGGCACTTTTTCGTGGAAGAATTTTCATATTGCTCCCACAACGGAAAATGAATGCTTGAAAACACATTTGAGAACGTTTTAAAAAGCATATTTACAAAAAACTTTCGCATAACGTAGTAAGCTTAAACACATTTGAATCAGCAGCAAACTAAACTGAAAATGTTGGGTAAGAAAACCCTGAAACATCAATTACACTAGATACGGTGGGCATGTTGAAAAAAAAAAAGGTTTTTAAAAGAAAAAAAGCAAGAAATAATACAACCTGATAAGTCAGAAATGTTCCAGGAAAAAAAGTAATAAAAAACGAAAATTCCACAAACGGCAAAAAAAAAAAACTCTTAAACGTTTCGTGAAAAAAAATTCCATAACTGGAGAAATACAAATGAATGAATTTAAAAACAGACACATGATATCAAAAGATATTTAAAAATTAAAATAACCAATGGAAGCAAAGACAAAATTTCAAACGAACCAATGAATTCAAACGACTTTAACGGATTTTGGAAGAACTTTCTAGAATAATCGAAATGAAAACTGAAAGTTACCGTTTGCCAAGGTTACCATGAAAACCACAACAACCATAAAGACAGATGAATTGCCTTAATCTACCGTAACTCGCTACTAGAAGTGCGCCAAAAGAATCGCCAAAGCCGTTGCCACCGCTCAAAAAACTTAAAGTGCAGCTGTACCCATTCGTTGGAGTAATTTCCAAAAGCTCATCACAAACTACAAAGGCATTCAAACATTACACCTCCACAATTATCCTCCCAATCATTCTTCAAATCTCTTGATTTCCGTTCCATCAGTGTTAGCGAAAATTACATCGCACTTTCTTCTCAGATTTTCAAAATGTTGGTTTTAAAATTAATGCACGTTGGAAAGAATTCACTCGTAGAAACAGTTGATCGAATAGAGTGAATATTGTAAATTCTTGATGATGCAATTGACTGTGTCTAAATTTGCTTCCACAGACAACGGTTTAAAAACGAGTATCTTATTTTAATTTACTGAAGAAATCATGACACAAATGTGCCCCAAAACAGTTCAATCCATTGTTAATACATCTTTAGTTAGAGTAGGACCCAATTGGTTCCAGTTACCTGGTGCAAAACACGCTAATACGACTTAAAGAAGACCAAGATGTAGTGAGAATAAGTACAACTAAATCTTACAAATATATTTAGGCATATTTGTTTCAAATGTGTTCATTTTACAGAAGATGACCAAATATGTATGTGGGTCTGATTTAATACCTTGTTTCCTATTTCAAATAATTAAAATAATAAAGTTCTAACAAATATTAAATAATAAATAATAAAATCTGTTCATAATTATTGATCTTTTCTTAGGAGCAAAAAGACAGATTTATTATTGTTAGGTTATGCATCGTATTTTTAAATACATTAAAAAAAGTTTAAAACTTGAGTGAAAAGATTATTTTTGTGCACTAATGTAAATAGTTTTTAGAAATGCAACTTTATCAAACACTCAATTCGTAAAAGAATGAGGAGTACCACTGAAGTATTCAAACACCAAGATAATTTAATTCATACGTATAGAAACGACTTAAGACTTCAATCAAGTTCACGTTATGTTATAACAAAATTTTCATTTTGTAGATGTAAAAATGAAATTTCGTTCTAGAATTGTCCTCTGATAAAACAAGGAAAGAAAATTATAATTCAAATTTTGAATGAATTTTTTAACTGAAACAACCGTTATAAAACCGTACTTTAAGAAAGTAACATTCAATTACATTCATATAGCAGTCAAAGAGGTATACAGGTATTATCGAATTGTTTTTTTTTTAATTAAAAGCATTTTAGGTAAATATATAAGATTGAAAAAAGTACTTACGTTTGAGAGACCTTTGAAAGTATATTAAACTGTGTTCTAAAGATGCATGACTTATTTTGTCCGAAGTCTAATTGTTAAGTGCTCTAGATTTGGATGTTTGCTTTCACCTCACCTGCTCCGTATTTGATTTCTAAGACCACGAAAGCGTTTCAAACAAACTCTCTATTCCTGGAGGACTCTTGAGGGACTTGGGTTCAGGTTTGTATAGTACATAGTTGAACAGGGAAACTTTCAAGGGAACATTATATAAAAGTTTCCAAGAAAAGTAACCAAACAAGTACGATTTACATATTTTATCCATCCTTCACTTGAGGTATGGCTAAATAATTTCTTTTAACATCTACTTATCTATAAATTCGGTGTGTGATATAGAATATTATTTAATTTTGACTCAAACACACTACTTTTCTGCATGTTGCAAATAGTACAAATAAACTATTAAAACTTTTATTTGGATATACATAAAATGATTATCAGTTACATTAAATGTAAAGTTAAATTATCGTGAATTTGAAATTTTTAATCATAATTTAAATTTTTTAAGTGTCTATGCCCTCTTAAAAGTATAAAATGGATGATTTTGCAGTCTGTTATAATTGACATAATTTTCATTTTTGCCTGTATATCTCACGAATGTGTACATCTTACATAAAATTATTGAATCAACACTCCCAGAGTTATAAAGTTACGTGAACTGCGTATATAACCACTAATATAACACGAGGACTTTTTATTTGAATATACCTTTATCCTCGAGAAGAAAATTCACTCCTCCAAATCATTTTCTTGGTATTAACAATATCTCATATCGAGTATCGTAATTGAGTTTTGGTTAGAAATTATCATAGTTTGTCCTATAATCAGTTATCAGCAAAAGTGTCCAGAAATAATGAATACATCGTTAAGTAGAGCGAAATGGAATGTGTTTGTTCCGTGGTGTAAGCAGTGTTATTAAGATTTGGAGCAGAAAAGGATGCAGAGGAACTAAATACAAATAAATCGGTGATTTAATAATTTTTCGTCTTGTTCTTAAATGTGTTCTTCACAGACATTGACCGAATACTTTTAGGTGTCTATTTTACTAGGTTAGGGTATAAATTAAAAAAGAAACGTTTTAGCAAACCTTCTCATAATTATTCGATTCTCGTTACGAAAATAGCTACACCGATGTGAATTGTGGTTAGCTATTTTTAAATACATTTTAACCGCACATGATAATATTAAAAACCCTGTCCGATTATTAATCCTTAACAGAGGTTACCGATTATTAAAGCGTTCAACCGAAATTTGTATGCACTAAATTTTGTCCTCATAAAAATCCAGTATCAAGAGTATTCCTCGAAATATCCTCTGGTAAAATAAGATGTGGACTCGAAAATAAAAAATTAAATCTTTCCATTGAGACGAGTTATAAAATCGAACGTTATCAAAATTAACATTCAAATATACAATATAACGGCAGATGAGATATATTATAGAATTGTTTACAAACGCATATAGCATTTAACATAAAGAATTTTAAGCAAATAGCGTTGAGAAAAGTACTTACATTTGAGAGAGAAGTTTAGTATTTGTAATCTAATGAACGATATTCTAACATTGTACCAACCATCGGGCATGGAACTCACTACTAATCATATATTCTATTGCAATGCAGTAGTAGCTACTCTCTCTTCTAACCATCAGTTACAATCCCGAAAAACAACAACAGCGAGAAAAATAATCGGTATATTCCAAAGCTGTGCAAAATGCACGATGTGACATTGAACTCAAAAAGGGACTCAACGACAAAACCTCGCAGGAGTGGGGCAATTCCAGTGGGCAGACTCTCCTGGGGTGTGCGTTCTGGTTTGTGTATAATAGGGTCAGAGAAAACTTTTAGAATAGTGCAAAAAATTCCCAAAGAAAAATAATCAAACATTCACGACATGATATTCTATTTATCCATGTTTCACTTCAAGTATGACTTAATTATTTCTATCAACATCTCATTAGGTGAAAATGGAAATTTAGACAATAATGTAAAATTTTTCTAGTTCTTTTTTGCATGGTATGAGACGCGGGTTCATGTTTCAATGAGAATTCATTTGACATTATTTCCCAGAAAGTTAATTTCTCTACTTCAGAGGATTAGAACACTTTAAAACGAGTATCGGAACTGAGGGGAGTTAGGAATTATTTTCATAATAGTGTCTGATGAATTCTTCAAAATTGACTGCATTCAACCATGGAAATCAATGAAAAAACACTACACTCAAAAACATTGCAAGGAGAGTTAACTAAATTGCTACTTTAGTAAGATGGGTACAGCTTCAGTTTACATATAGTCTTCAGTCGTTTATAGCGGTGGCAACGGCATTGGCTCTTTTTTTTTGTCGCACGCTTCTAGTAGCGAGCTACGGCAGGTTACGACAACCCGTCTGTATTACCGTTATTGCGGATTTTATGGCAACCTCGGCCAGCGGAAATTTTAAATTTTCATTTTGAATATTCTAGAAAGTTCTTTCAAAATCCGTTAAACTTTCGGATGATTTCTTTGGTTCATTTGAAATAATTATTTCCTTGCCAACTTTAAAAGTGACCCCCCCCCCCCAAAAAAAAAAAAAAAAAACGCCAAGGCCATTACCACCGCAGTACAGCTACAGTCTACGTTTATGAACGTTGGCAACGGCCTTGGCCATATTTTTGGCGCACTTTCAATTTTGCCAAGGAAAGAATTTTTTCAAAAATATTTTTATTCCAAAAATATTGTTCTTTTTACAACGGAAAATGAAAGCTTTAAATAACATTTGAGAACGTTTTGAAAAGCATATTTTATAAAAAAAATTCACACAAAGTAATAAGTTTAAATACATTTCAAAACACAATTGTGACCCAGCAGAAAAAGTAAACTGCATTTGTTGGGTAAGAAACCCAAGACTTGTTATAATTATGTATATATATATATACTCATATATACATTTAACATTTATATACATTTCACATAATTTTTGCAAATCTTTTAATAATTACGGCTAGCGAGATAGGAAAATACTCCTTCACGAAGGCTGACGATTCTCCCCCGTTCAAACTCCGTAATTTGATGAAATTTCACCCTATTTCAGGTGCATACTCAGGTCTCACTAAACATTCGCCACTAAAAAATAACCATGTACTATTTTCAACGCCCCGCTACAGCCCTTTATTTATACGCTTTTAGCATCATTTCAGAGGGCGCTGCTCACAACACGCATGCGTGGTGGCTTTTACTACTTTGCATAACATCCTATAATTGACATTTGCTGCAAATTTCATTTCATTCGGATGATTCATTCATGGTGTTGCATGGATGTTTACAAACAGCAGTGGATATATATTTTGGTTTCGGGCAATATGTCCCGGAAATGTCTCTGAAAAAGTTGGCAATTCTAATCAAAGATCTCAGCAAGTTAAAGTATAGAATCCAACGAGGAACGTGTTATAAATACAAAGCAAGGAATAAAAAATCATTATCTTGCTCTATGACGAAATTCTGCTTTAAAAAAAGGCATTGTGTCTATTGTCAGACAAATTCGCGAAATATTATGCAACCATCGACATCGAAATAATTTTTTTAGTACCTCCTTAATTTTTTTAATATTTTGTATTAATATGTATAAAGAGAACTGCAATTTTTTATTGAATATTTTACTTCTAAACTAGTATTTTTGTTCGTCTTTGGTCCCAATTAAGTGAAATTTGTATACATTTATACGCAAAGTTGTGTGTGTGTACTTCGACATATTCGTATTACTTAAATTCGTATTGCGAAAATATAAAACTTTCAAGTAAAAACGTATTTATTAACAGAAATTTACATTTAAGGTATCTATCTGGTGTAAAATTTTCCGCAGATTTGAAATCCCGTGAAATTTGTACTCTATTTTTAACGATCGCCAAGATAATAAACTTGTATTAGAGGATAAAAAAGCACAACTAACCGAACGATTGACAATTGCGTATTTTAAACGAACAATCGGAGCCGTCAATGGCGCCCATCAATGTCCACCAATTCAAATTTCTATCAATGTGAGTCAATCGCCTCCAACACGATCAATTTGAGCTTCAATGAGCCTCATTAACAATAATATTGAAATAATATTGCTCTTCTAGGGACCCACTAAGCGTCCCCCGCTGGTCTGTATGCGTCACCCGGCGTGGCATAGACTGAAATTCCCGGACGGTGTCCCGTGTAATTTCTTACCATCTAAAACCGTTGTGCTAAAGGGTCAACATTCGGGGAGTTGTGAGTTCCCATAACGTCCCAAATTTTCTCTTTGTGGGTTAGATCAGAAGACCTAGCGGGCCAAGGAAGTGTTGGGGACGCTTGAAGACAATTCGTTGCGCCATGACCTTGAAATGTCTCTGAAACGAGAAATAATATTGGACTTCATGCCAACTGCCTATGCTTTATAACTCCGTGCTCCCTTTAGATTTTCCATATAGGTAGGTTCCTAGTTCGAATCCGGGCCCGGGAATGGTTGTTTGTAAGCGTATGGTGTAGAGGCAGCTGGTGCATCTTAAATATGTCGTGGCCGAAAGTCCTTACGTTGGATGGGCGTGGATGTTTGGAGAGAGGGGTGCCAGCTCAGGTGTTGCTTCGTCATGTGACCGTGGTTCAAAATTACGAGGTGTTGTCCTCGAATCTCTCCCTTAAGAGACTGATCCAGGACCGTCGTCAATAGCCCGTTGTCTTGCTCTAGTACGACGTTAACTAAAAATTACCATTTTTTTACCTTTAGAATTTCCATATCGGAAGGTTCCTAGTTCGAATCTATGTCCGGTCATGGTTGTTTGTAAGCGTATGGTGTAGAGGCAGCTGGTGCACCTTAAATATGTAGTGGCCGAAAGTAATCACGTTGGGTTGGTGCGGAAGTTTGGAGAGTGGGGTGCCAGTTCAGGTGTTGCTTCGTCATATGACCGTGGTTCAAAATGACGAGTTGGTAATGGTAATTATTGTTAACGTCATACTAGAGCAACACAACGGGCTATTGACGACGGTCCGGGATCAGTCCCTTAAGGGAAAGATCCGAGGACAACGCCTCGTAATTTCGAACCACGGTCAGATGACGAAGCAACACCTGAGCTGGCACTTCACTCTCCATGTCCTCGTATGTTTCCCTTAAGGGATTGATGCCGGACCGTCGTCAATAGCCCGTTGTGTTGCTTTAATATGACGTCAATAGCAAATTAGCAATTACCCTTTAGTTTTATGGTCTGCATTGAGATAAGTTTAAGATCTGGTTTGAATTTTTATGTTCTATTTATTTATGTACATTAGCAAACTGAAAATCAGTAAGACCAAAGTACTAAATAAACAATGTAATCTTTAAATAGGACTTTCTACCATCGCGACTTATCCGATCCACCTGTCTGGTGGTTAAGCTGTCAGCCTCTAGATCGGAAGGTTCCTCATTCAAATCCGGGTCAGTGTATGGATATTTGCAAGCGTACTGTGTAGAGGCGGCTAGTGCAGCTTAAAACTGTCGTGTCCAAAAGTCCTTGGGTTGGTGTGGAATTTTGGAAAGTGGGATGCCAGCTCAGGTGTGATCTCGTCATGTGAGCGTAGTTCGAAATTAAGTGGTGTTGTCCTCGAATCTATCCCTTCGAGGTATGATCCCGCACAGTCGCCAATATCCCGTTGTTTTATCCGGTGTGACGTAAATTAAAATATAACAACACCTAGCTTGGTATTGAAACACCTCTAAAACCCGATTTAAAAAAATCGCAGGAATTATCACATGTTGTCTTTTTAGAACATTTTATTAATTATGTGAATATTTTTTTTTCTTACGCTAAAAATTATATTTATAAATAAAAATAATACTAACAATTAACAAATGCGAAACAGCAGATTCGTGCTCTTTGCAACCTTTTGGATCAGTGCATATACTTTTGGAATTTTAAGGTGAGGTTATACGCTTTGCTAAGTTGCAGCCAAATCGCCAAGAAAACCGCCAGATCTCAGAATACGTGAAGTCAGCTGCTCTTAAGGAGTAAAGGGTTCACGTTATGCAAAACTAAATGGGAAAGTTAAATTTAAATTGTGAACTTTTGTCTCGTTTTCTTGGTTGGTAGATCAGGGTAAGATAATTTGCTTTGTTTTTTAAATCAGAACTTCACGGATCAATATCAATACACTAGAAGTATCAAATGCAACCAGATATTTAATCTGATGGGTAAAATTTGCCGATAAGTCACAGGTTTAATAAGGAGTTAAGAATATGCTCATAAATACAGCTGATGGAAAACTCGTTTTTATTTTTTGTAATTACATTTTTCAACTTCAAATCCCTTCTGAATATGCATTGAGTAATTTAGACTTTACAACTTTACGGAGTATGTTTCTCTGTAACTGAAGTAATTATTTCTTAAATAAGCAATGATAATACTTCATACCTTCTCTTTAAGCATTTTGCATTCAATGTTTTACTACATTTATGTCTATTCATAAATATCCTTCCAAAATACCTTCGAACCTTTAAGTAATATGTTTGTATCTAGAAATTAAGTTTAGAATATTCGATATTGGGAATTTCCGTGAGAAGGTCACGGGTATTGAAATCGTCTAAATGTCGAACCTTACCTTGGACAGATATTTTATTACCTTAACATGCCCCAAAGAGCGACATTTAAAAATCTTAACACGGCAAACGGGTAAAAAAGGTGTCAAGTGTTTGTCACTAAAGATAACTGCTATTAAGTAACAAACATGCATCCAGTATTGCAGAAATGAAAGAGGTTAAGTGATTAAAAAGATAAATTGAGCATAACTCGCACCGGTTCCTAATGCGTTACTTTGCCAACTGGTCTTATGCGGCACCAGTTTCAGTCTATATGTAGACACTAGCAGAAAGACCCGGCTTTGCTCGGGTTGAATTAATAATATGTTGATTGAAAAGTCATGAATTCTTTTTCATAAAAGAATGTTAGCATCATTTAAGTGTACGGGGAAAAAAATTAACTATAATTTAACTTCTCCATCGCTTCTACAATTTACTTCGGACGCAAATATGCATATATGTTGTATCCAACCATATAATTCATTTCATATTCGTCACACTTCTGCTGAAGTTGATTTTAAGTTTTCGAGTGACTACGAATATTTCCGTGCATTCAATTTCAGTAAAACTGACGAATTTCGGTGGATAGTCTTGCACTTAGTTTTTCTATGAATCTGTTTTCATTGTGCCATTCTTTCACCTAGTATGCGATATTTTCGAATTTCATCATCAATATGAGAAGATGGTAAATTAAATTGTTACAGCATTCGTTACTAATTTAGATAGAAGCAAACGCAATTTTTCTTGAAAATTCCATTCAGAGGCAGATGGAATAACGGAACTTCTGTTAGATATATAAAGCAGAGTTGATGTTTGTCTGTTCTCTACACTAATCCACTTTTTGACCAATCCACACGTTTGATACACTTATATTTTAGAACAATGCGGATATGATAGGCTACATATTAACCCGCTTTCTATAATGCCCAAGGGGGCTAAACATTTACGGCATTCGTGACTAATTTAATTTGAAACAAACGGCACATTTTCCCAGAAAATTTCCATTCAGTGGCATGTGGAAAAACAGAGCTTTTGTTAGAAATACATGTCATCAAATTAGACAAATTAAACCCAATCGATAACATTTTTTTAATTTTCAGAAGGTTGATTTTACAGCACTTTTACAAAAAGAAAATAATTTTCAACGAACGATTCACATGCATCTAAGTTGCGTAAGAATAGCTTCAATAAATAGAGTAAGTAACCTCGACTTTCTGTCTCTTAAGACATAAAATTTCAATTTTTCAAAATTACTTAGTGTGATATTATTCCAAGATCAACAAAGTCTTGTTAAAAATTCCGTTTTCTCCAACACACATACAGTTTTAAATTGAACCCTTATGGTACTTTTTAAGATCAGAAATTTGATTTCTAAATGTAAAGCACGTATCTATTTAGAATGATAGATGTAGTTACTTGACTACGGCGTAAGCTTTCAATAACACCCATGAAACACGAAAAACAAATGAAATTTAGTTTATTTTAATCGTCTTTCAATGAAAACCTATATCAAAATTTTGAAAGATGTTTTGAACTACAAAGTATGACTACCAGTTTAAATTTAACGTAACCCATCTTATTTTAAAGTTATTTTTGAAATTTTTCATGTCATTTTAAAATAATAAATTACACACTTAAAAAATATTTTGATTTGTAAATATACATATACCACCACGAAAGTACCATGTCTAGTGATATTTTGCAGGAAATAAATAAATAAAAGCCAGCTCCTAAATAATATTTCTGGAATAGGAAATATACCGGAACACATAAGCAAACAGAAACATTATTCCAATCCTTAAAAAAGGCAGAATTCTTAATTTTTTTTTTCTAGCGTGTTGAATTTTTCTTCCTGAATATATTCTGAAGTAAAACAATTCGATAAAAAACTTGAACAATATTGATAAAGACAATGATTTATAAGCAAAAAGAACACATATTTAAAATACTTGGGAATCCCCAAATGTGACCGCAACCATCTCGTTTTCAACTCAAATACCCAAAAAAAAGAATTATAAATCAAATTAAAAAATTAAACATTAATTCTGAGGTTGCCAAATACCGAATAGCAAAACTACGCTTTTATGATCAATGAGTTTATCGTTTGGGCTTTTCGTGCTCCATTATAAAATTTAAGTAAATATAAAATTAAATGTTCTAAATATTCTTTCTTCATCAATCAAATATTTATAAATATTATTTTCATAAGGGAAAGAAGTAAAAATTCAGTTCAAACATGAACATTATAATTTAATTTATTTTAAGAAAATTGTTTTTCTATCAACACTGGTAAAGCAATTTGAGATGCGTGCAGCAATCGTTTTATACTCAATGTTATTTCTATGGCGATTTCAAATTGATTTTGGCTTAGGTCTTAGGTCAATTTTAGGCCTCTTAGGATTTGAATTTTTCTAAATCCTTTCTTAGTGCACCCCTACGGTATAAGAAGAATCCTCTTGTAAAATTTCAGCTTCCTAGGACTTGTAGTTCTTGAAATACAGTGATGAGTCAGTCAGTGAGTCAGTGAGTGAGTGGTATTTGAATTTTATAGATATAGATAAAATGAAACTTGTAGAAAACATTGATTTATACTGTCCAATAATACACTGCATCAAAATCATGTTAAGTTTAAACAAGTGCATACTGTTTATGTTGAAAAAAATGGAACGAAAATTGCATGAAATTTATTTAGGTTTTAATATCTTGCATTTATTACGAAACATTTTCTGCTTTTTTTGCATAAAAATCAGTTTTCATACTTGAAATTTTATTTTATACATATTAAATACAAACAAAAAGATGTTTACAAATAAGGCTAATAGAAAAATGTAAGTAGCATTGGTTGATAAAAGAGTTATCAAAACAATGACATTTCAAGAGTTCATTTCAAATTAAAAATTAAATCTTATATATTCATGAATGAAAACATCAGACAGCTTTGAATTCGAATATACAGTGTCATAGTTCTGTCAGAAAGAAACTAGAAGAGAAGAGAAAGTTACAGTCCAGGTCGAGGAAAGTTTAAAAATGAATTGAAAACTTTTGTCCGCATAAAGTACACTGCTGGCCACCCAAATTGCAACACCAAGAAAGACAAGAGATATCACAAAAAAAATTTATTTTGTAGATAACATGTTGACCAAGTATCAAATGATGAAATTTATAGACTTCTGTGAAGTGTGGTTCCTGCCAAAATCAGTAGCCAGAGTAGCCGCCATTGTTGGAGATCACCGCTGCCACACGCCTCGGCATTGATTCAAAGAGACTTTGGATGTGTTCTTGGGGTTCAGCAGAACAAGCAGCTTCCACACGTTGCCAAAGTTGATCTAGTGTGGCAGCTGGGGATGTAATCTGGGTAAATCGTTGAGCAACCATGGACCACATGTTTTCTATCGGCGAAAGATCGGGAGAGCGAGCTGGCCAGGGAAGCAATTCAATCTGGCGATTGACGAAGAACCCTTGGACAACGCGTGCCACGTGTGGTCGCGCATTATCTTGTTGAAATATGGCTGTGGGCAAGCCCTGAAAGTAAGGAAGGTCAACTGGCTCCAACACCTCGGAGATGTAGCGCTGGCTGTTTAAAGTACCGGCAATGCGTACAAAAGGAGTGCGAGAGTGATATCCAATACCGCCCCATACCATAATACCCGGTGCAGGACCAGTGTGGCGGTGCATAACGCAGCTGTTCAGCATCCTCTCTCCACCATGTCTCCAGAATCGAATTCAATCATCGTGGTGTTGCAGACAGAAGCGTGACTCGTCAGTAAAGACAATTTCATTTCATTCTGGCGTCCACATCCTTGTTTCATCGCACCATTGGCGGCGGAGACGACTGTGATTCTGCGTCAAGGGTAGACGAAGCAATGGACGTCTTGCGGACAGACCACTCTGCTGTAAACGGCGTCGAATGGTACGCGCAGACACTGGTTGATGCGTTACACACTCAATGTGATGTGCTATGGTTCGTGATGTGGCTGAGCAATCCGTCACTGCCATACGCACAATATGCCCGTCATCACGTGAAGTGGTGCACTAAGGTGGATGCGATCGAACACGTCGGTCCGTCGTACCCTCCTGCATCCAACGATCACATATCTGCATTACAGTTGTTTGGCTTCGTCCAACACGACTACCGATTTCTCTGAAAGATAATCCACAACTCGGCAGGCCACTATCCTTCCTCTGTCGAACTCGGATACTTGATCAAAAGATGGTCGTTGTTTTCTAAGAGGCATAATTGATCGTATTTTTGAAAATAACACAAGAAAAACACAATTGCCCTACTTGAAATCGTCGAAATCTCCAAGCCTTAAATAGCGCCTTGAAGTGGCACCACAGGCGCGCGTGATGTGCGTCTGCGCTGAAATTCTAATCATTTGCATATCTCACCTCCGCTAATGCATGTTGTAAATTTCATATTATTTGCATGCTTCCTTCAGGGTGTTGCATTTACGGTGGCCAGCAGTGTAATATAAAATCCATTTTACAAACCATAAAATGTTATTTTCTCTTTATACATTGCTTCCAAAATTCAAATAGAAAATAATCTTTAGTGACATTGGATTCACTTTTAAACATTTCACTTTTGCCCTCTTTCTTCTCTACAGCGTGCGTCTTCTGATGCTGTGGTGAGTGGTGTTTTAGTGTTTTAAGCTTTATACTCCTCATGGACACATTTGGACTTGTAGCTGAATCACCAACATGGCCTGTTTCTTTCTGCACACGTTTCAAACGACAAGATTTTGAAGAGGTGTTCGTTGAAGAAAGGTTCTTTTTGGTCTGTTCACAGAATTCTTTCCCTTCACTTCCTTCTATGCAATGAGGGTGAAGTATGGTTTTAACTGAGCTTTGTGCATCCGGCATTTGTCTTCGACCTCTTGCTACATCTGAGTCTTCTACTTGTATTTCCACTGGATGATCGAAAATCTCATCGTTGTCTTCGAAGTGATGGTGTTCGTCGCGTTCACAATTTCGGTGTTGATCTGTAGAAAAGAGTTGTCCAATCGACCCCATGTCCATGTTCGAATCTTTCGTTCTTTCGCCCTTTCCGTCCGCATTTCCGGTACGCTTCCAACTCACTGTTCCACGATCACTTTTGGACTTCAGGCATTCTTTCGGTGTAGTTGAATTCGGATCACCAGAGGATGTCGTTGCTGAAACATGCGATGGATATAAAGCCTCTGGATCCGAATGCTCTTTCTCAAAATTCATCTTAAATTTTATATTATTGTTTCACGAATCAAAATCTAAGATAATGAAATTAAATTAAAATTATATGACCAAAATATTTTTGTACTGCGAAAGTACAGCGATTTTCAAGACGAGAGAAACGTATTCATTTGAGCATCACGAAACAATTTGATGCGTTTATATATCAATTCTACTTCTTTACTTCACTTCAGTTGCTTTCAATTGAAAATAAATATTCCATGATAAGGGAAAATATACCATTAAAATGATGAGTGTAAACTGGAATGTGTGTGTGTAACACTTCAGTTGATAAATAGCTTCCAAAATCAGAAAGTGGTTCAAAATTACGCAGTTTTGATCCCAGATCGTCGTCAATAGCCCGTTGTGCTGCCCTACTATGACGTTAATTAAAATTATCTTACCTTACCTTATCGAAATTAAAAATAATATAAAGAATTCAAATATCGATATCTATTGAATAGTCACATTTCTTCTGTCTGAGTAAAAAAGATCACGGTACAACATTTTATAGTAATGATTGGTAATTTTTAATTAAGTCGTTCTAGAGACACACAAGGCGCTATTAACGACGTTCCGGGATCAATCCCCTTTGGGAAAGATTCGTGGACGTTGTAGAAGTTTAGAGAGTAGGTACCTTAGGTTCGTCCTCTGACCGTGATTCAAAATTACGAGGCGTTGTCCTTGGTTCTTTCCCTTAGGGATTGATCCCGGACCGTCGGCCATAGCCCGTTGTGTTGTTCCAGTCCGTCGTTACTTAACCACATATCCCACCTCAACACACTTAATGACTATTGATTGACGGATTTTATAGGTCCTTTTCTTAGAATAAAATCCTTTGGAAAGGTTCTTCTTGCCTATTTTATAGAATAAAACCATTTGGAAAGAGGTTCTACTTATCCTGTCTTTAGAATAAAATCCTTTGAAAAGATTTTATTGGTTCTTTCCTTAGAATAGAATCTTTTTGAAACATTTTATTGCTCATTTCCTTATAATAGAATCCTTTTTAAGGGTTATGTTGGTCCATTCTGTGGAACAGAATCTTTTGGAGATATTCTACAGGTCATTTCCTTAGAATATAATCATTTGGAAAGATTATATTGACTCTTTCTTCGAATTGAATCCTTAAGAAAGGTTATAATACTTATTTTTTTTGAACATATATCTTTGGAACTGTTGCATTCAAACATTCTGTAAAATAGAAAAATTTGGAAATATTCCATTGCTCCTCTTTTTAGAAGATAATTCTTTGGAAAGATTTTATGTCTCTTTTCCTTTTATTACAATTCCTTGGAACGGTAGAATTGACCTTCGAATTGAATCCTCAAGAAAGATTAATTAACGTCATACTAGAGGGCATTGCCACGCTTAAGTAAACCAGAAGACCAACAAATTAAAATGTGTAAAATAATGAATGTTATACATCAAAATAAAGGTATTTGTCTGGCTATTAGAATCAATTAACGAATAGTAATTTTATGCCTCTGTATAAATGCAGAAGTCATTTAAAGTTGGATAAAAAATATTTACTATAGCACTTGGTTACGGCATATGCTATTTATTACCATATTTCTGATTGAAGAGCATATACTATCTGAATCTTTTAAATCTCCAGTAATAATATGATAGTTTAAAAAAACCAGATAAAAATAAAAGTATTATTTATAGTACATTTTTGGGAAGGAGGAAACTTTCTATATCGTACATATGATACGTCCGTTACAAATTTTCGGGAAAAAGTTTTCTGACAACATTAGTTAAAAGTATAGACTTTCAACATTATTGAAGTAAAGCAATCACAACAGGCATAATAATGTATTATAAAAATATTTTTATTAAATGTGTAAATATTTTTTTTAATGTGTAACAGACGTATCATTGATATGTAACGGACGTATCACTACTGTGAAGCGAACACATCATTTGTATAACATAGACAGTGATTCTACAAATTTGTTCATAAAAAGTTACCATATTGATTTAAGAATAAAAAAATTTTAATGTATAAGAGTACAATATTAAGTACAAAAAAATTTAAGTGGAAAATATTTTTGTTTCAGTCAGGAGAAGACGATTTGTGTGCCTTACCTTTACATGTATTTGATAATATTTGTGTTAACATGTTGTCCTTCTTTTGCTGTACTTTTTATTATTTGACGATAAATATAGATCACCTCAGTCATTAGGAAAAGCAATAAAAAGAGTTAAAATGGCCCTGCCAAAAAGTCCTACAAAGGCTCACGTTATTTCCCAACTTGCCGAGGAAATTGATTGTATTAAGAAAATATTTCGTCCAAAACAATTACTTTCAGAGAATCAGAAGAAGCATTGATTTCATTTTATCAAGAAGATGATATTTCCCGTCCAGCACGAAAAGATGTTAAAGCAGTTTGGAAAAATGGTAAAAAACAAACAAACAAACAAAAGCGACATATGTATTTCACACTGAAAGAAACTCACGAGCTTTTCAAAAAAATCCTGAACTAAAGATTGGGTTATCGAAGTTTTCAAGTTTTAGACCAGAGCATGTATTGTTATCTTCTCAGACTCCACATAATGTATGTGTCTGTTCATGCCATAGCAACATTAAATTCTTATTGGATTCTTTAGTGCATCACAACTTTTCAAAACAAACTGCGGAACTTATTCAATAAATCTGTTGTACATAGTCAGAAGAATGCATGTTAAACATTTGCGTGGGATGTAAAAATCTTCACAATTTTTTAAGTACCACAAACCAAATTTCAGAAGAAAAAACCGAAGAAGTAACATGGTATCAACAGAATTCAGTGGATAGTGTTGCTGTAAAAACAAAAGAAAGCGAAACTATAGGAAATGTTCTTGAAACCATTAAGGAAAAACATAAATATTTTTAAAGCATTGCTTTATTTAGAAATAACAGTTCGAATTCTTTGCAAAAGCTAAAGACAATGTATCAAAATATTCTATAATTCTGCAAGTTGATTTTAGTGAACATTTTTCAGTAAAGTTTCAGGATGAAGTTCAATCAGTCCATTGGAATAAAGACGAGCAGGTCACTATTTACACTACGCTTGCTTGGGTACCATGCAAAGCTGTTGAATCACATGCCACTACTAACTACATGTAACATTATAAATATGCAGTCTACTCTTTCCGTGAAGCAATAATTAGACTTGAAGACTAAACTTTCAAAGTTAAAGGAGGTTAATATATTTTCAGATGGTGCTTCACAACATTTAAAAAATAAGTTTAATTTCCTCAATATTACATATAGAGGAGAAGATTTTGGAATTAGACTCAACTGGCATTTCTTCGCCACATCTCATAGCAAAGGTGCACTTGATGGTGTAGGTGGTCAAGAAAAATTTCAAATGTGGCAAAAAATTAAATCAAGACAGTAAAGAATTCTGAATGCAGAAAATTTTGTTACTGTGCTCAGGGAACACACTCCAAAAACAAATAAAATCTGTATATGGCAAAGAAAAAATGAAAGCAACATTAACAACTTGAACGAGCGATTTAAAGGCATACAAATACAAATACAAATATTGACGACCAGCTACAGACTCAAGCCCAACAAGGCTGGTCCTTTGTATATGAATTCTCCAATTCCCACTGACTATCCAATTGTGTCTTAAATTCGTACACTCCCTTTGAATTAACTATATTTTCTGGCAACGCGTTCCAACTGTCTATTACAGTATTAAAGTAGTAGTTTTTCCTTAAATCCCGATTAAAATGTGTCTTATTCAATTTATACCCATGATCCCTTGTTCTGTTATCCCTATTAAAATTTAAGCCCTCTGTGTCCCCTTGTTTTACAAACTTGAAAAGCTGAATCAAATCCCCCTCCTTCTTCTTCTTTCCAGTGTATACATGTTTAGCTTACTTAAACGTTCATTATAGTCGAAATTTGCTAGCCCCTTTATTATTTTTGTAGCTCTGTGCTGAACCCTTTCAATTGATTCTATGTCCTTTCTCATATTTGGAGCCCAGAATTGTACAGCATATTCTAGATGTGGTCTTACTAAACCCTTATATAACGGCAAGATTATATTCTTATCCCTTGAAGTTACAGTCTTTTTAATATACCCCAGTAACCTATTAGCCTTTTTACCCGCAGCTGAACATTGATGACCCATTTTAAAATCCCTGTGAATTATCACCCCAAGATCCTTGACTGTTTCTCCCTCCTTTACCTTTACTCCCTGCAGCCTGTACTCGGCTCCACTGTTCCTGTAACCCATATGCAGAACTTGACATTTCCCTACATTAAATGACATACCCCATTTTACAGCCCATTCGGATATCTTATCAAAATCCCCTTTTAAATTTTTTATCTGTAACTTGGTATCCACTGTCCCCCATATTTTTAAGTCATCTGCAAATATACTGATTCTATTCTTGATCCCCTGACCTATATCATCTATGAAAATTATAAATAAAATTGGTCCCAAAACTGATCCCTGAGACACCCCACTTATAACTTCTGTCCACTGTGAATAATGTCATTTTACCTGCACTCTCTGCTTTCTACCTAATAACAAATTCTTTATCCATATTAATGTTTTTCCCTGAATCCCCAGCCTTTCCAATTTAAACAGTAATGCCTCATGAGGTACTTTATCAAAAGCCTTTTGAAAATCTATGTACATGATATCCACACTTCTCTTATATTCCGGCTCCTCAGTAATTTTTTCGTAGAACTTCAAAAGGTTTGTAGAGCAGGATCTGCCATTCCTGAACCTATACTGATTCTCTGATAACAGTCCCCCCTCCTCCAAGTATAACATTATATGCTTTTTTAACAGAGATTCAAATATTTTGCAAATTACTGATGTTAGACTTACTGGTCTATAGTTGGCTGGATCACTTTGTATTCCCTTTTTGAAAATTGGAGTTTTGTTGGCCAACTTCCAATCCATTGGTACCCAACCTGTGCTATATGTTGAATTAAATATCGTGTGAATTACTTCCCCCAGTTCTTCCGCGCATTCCACTAGTACTCTCGGATAAATATCATCTGGCCCTGGTGCTTTAGATGGCTTAATTCTTTTCAACTGATGTACTATTTCTTCCCTGGTGAATTTGCATTCTTTAATTATTCCCCCTGCAAAGGCTCCATCCTTGGGATCCTTTTTAAAATTATAGTTACCATTGAAAACCCCCAGAAAAAAGTCATTTAACACGTTTGCCATTCCCACCTCGTCTTGAATTAATTCACCTCCCTTCCCCCCAACGGGCCCAGTGTAGTACTAAATTTATTTTTACCACTTGCATATGCAAAAAATTCTTTTGGGTTTATATTTATTTCCCTTGCTAATTTTTCCTCCAAGGACACCTTTTGCTTCCGACAATTTTTTTAAACTCCTTTCTGATATGCCTCCTTGTCTCTGTCGTTACCAGTGCTTTTATATACCCTGTATGTTCTTTGTTTTAATTTTAAAACTTTGTGTGTTTCCCCTGAAAACCACATAGGGAGCAATTTTCTAGATTTTCCTTTTTTCCTGAACGTTACGTGTTTTTTTAACACCCTGTCTAACTTATTCTTGAATTCCTCCCATTGTTCAGAATGATGCGGTGCTAATAATCCCCCTCTGAATGTTTCCTTTAACTCTTCCCTTATCTTATGAAAATTTACCTTTCTGAAATTTGGAATTATCCTACTATTGATTGTGTATGCTGACTGAAAATTTATACTTAATCTGATACTTCTATGATCACTTTCTCCCAGTGGCTCACCTATAACCAAATCCTCATCATTGCTGAAAATCAAATCCAATATTGCATTGTCCCTAGTATCCTCTTACACCATCTGGTACAAAAAACAATCCTGTATCACTTCCAAAAATTCTGCCCCTTTCCCATTTGTAGCTAGATTGTTTGTCCAGTCAATATTTGGATAGTTATAGTCCCCCATTAAAATTAATTCTCCTTTTTGACATGCTTCCTTTATCAGATTGCACATGCCCTTTTCCTGCTCTTCACTACAAACAGGAGGTTTATATATATTGCCCAGAATTAGTCCTTTGTCTTTGTCTGTATTCAGTTTCACCCAGACTGATTCTATCCCCTCAGTTTTACTATTTATCTTTATTTCCGTACAGTTTAAGAATTCTCTCACATAAATCAAATTTAGTACGAACAAGTTCACAAAGACTAACTCAATCCACAGTGTAATAGCAAATTTAAAAAAATGTATATGTTGCAGAGCTTTCTAGGAAATCTGGAACTCATTTTCACTTTAGATCAAAAACATTTTTTTGAAAAAGTTTACAAAAATGCAGCCGATCAATATAAATATGTATCCAGTAATGTATAATAATATGTATATCAATATAAATATGTATCCATTATAACTTTCGGCTCATGGGTCATTATAAAACTGACTACAGAAAAGGGGAACACAAATTTTTTTGTTGGACACGTGATATCAGTCCATAGTCCGATCAGTGTAAAATTAAAAAAAAAAAAGGACTTGGGCAAAAAAAATTTTGGCCGGGAAATGATGACGTTTTTAACATAAGCATAAATTTAGTTAAAAGTTTAAATAAGATATTGCATTTAAAAAATGATTGAGGGGTTTTTAAAAGAAACTACTGTAAAACTTTAAGAAATCCTATAATGCAAAATCTTATAAGTGAATAGTAAAATTTTATTTTTAGGGATTCCTTTTTTTCAAGATTTTAAAATATCGTCATAGTCAACAGATTGCAAGACTAGGTGTATGAAAATGCACGGGGCATATAGTTTTCATATGCTTGAGAAGAAGCAAAACAACACATTATAAGCAACGAACAAATCTCAACATTTTTTTGTTTATTTTACAATTTATGGCACTTTGAATTATGTACTTAAAATTTCATTGACAAACACAAATTAATGTTTTCAACATTAAAACTAAGTTGCAAAATAAATTTTTTACTTTTTTAAGATTACTTACTTTAGTGATTCTATTTCATTAAATTCATTATAAAATGTTCTAGATTGAATTTTAAAATTCGCCACTACCCTAAAATTGTAAAACATTTGGACTACCTGTGTGCCAAATCCCATCACTGTAAGTGCCATAGATTCGTCAGGACTTTGCGTGCAAGAAACAAACAAACAGACATACAGTTTCTTCTCTAATATTATAAAGTGAAATGTTTGTCTGTTTGTTTGTATATATGTATGTATGTATGTTTGTTTGCTTGTTTGTTTGTATGTATGTATGTATGTATGTTTGTTTTTATGTTTGTTTCTTGCACGCAAAGTCCTGACGAATCTAGGACACTTACAGTAATGGGATTTGACACTCAGGTAGTCCGAATTTTTCTGATAATTTTTTTCCAATTAAATAAATTTTTTTCGATAATTCTGGAAAGGTGTCAAAGCTTCTAATTGTTTCTGCAAACGCGAAGACAGTGAGTCCAGCCAATGTCTAGCTCCCTGTTATCTGGTGTTGTCTTTTGACGTAAATTTGTTTTTATCGACAGGCAGACATAAAACTGACATAGTAAATGCCGACTACCTTTTTACACTGAAGAGCCAAAACATTATGACCACCTAATCAACAACGCGTTGCGCCTAATTTGGCCTGCAAACAGCTGCAACACGTTCTAGCGTTCATGGTCTATTCTACCATAACTATGGGTTCCAGAGTCCAACAAATTATAATACCGCCACCACCAGTCTGTGTATGACCTGCTGTTTTGAGAGGGGAGCAACTGTTCGCCTGGCAGACGGCGTTCCCTGACACGACCCTCGACGTGAGGAATGAGAAATCGGGATTCATCTGACCAGGCAACTCTTTTCCACTCATCCATGGTCCAGTCTCGATGTTCCCGGGCCCACTGTAGGCGTAGTTGACGATGACACTTGGTCAACAGAGGCACACGAGTGGGACGTCTGCTGCACAGTCCCATATCCAACAGTGTCCGATGAACTGTGTGTTCCGAAACACTTGCGCTTGGACCTCCATTGTATTGGGCTGTCAGCTGAGCCACTGTCTCGCGCCGATTTGGCTTTACCAAGCGGGACCGTCTCCGACGTCCTTTTTCTTTGATGACGCGTGGACGACCCACACCTTGGCGTCTACTGCTGGTGTCACCGTCATTTATCCCCTTTGCATAAATATTAACAACGGCAGATCGTGAACAACCTGCCAGTCGTGCAGTTTCGGGGATACTCGTTCCGAGTCTTCGGGCTGTGACAACTTCACAGCTGGGGGGGTGGGGAATTGCTGAACAAAAAGTACCAAGTCAGTACTGCTTTCTGGAGTATTTTAATTGATGACTTTGTACATAAATTTACAGAAGTTGATGAAGAGTTCAGATACAAAATTGCCCGTACTGGGACTTGGTCGGTTCCCTACCTCTCTGAGTCTCGCCATATCAACCGCACCGTTGAAATCTTAGCGTAGTCTGCCCTCTTGTTCTCTTCGAACTCGGGTCGGCCAAAAGGGGTGGGGAACGTCCTCTCTTCTCCCATTGGCTAAAGCTCTCCTTGGCGGGCTTTCCAAAAGATTCCAGAATGTTCTAGCGCCACCGAGACGACTTGTTGTCTGAAATCCCTCCGACCACAGGAGACGTCGGCACAGATGAAAGACCCCGCCTCTCCTGGGAACCAGAACCGCACCTTGGTGTCTAGACAGCCCGAACTCCTCCATCGGTGGGAAGAAAGAGCGTGGACGCGTTGTCACAGGGCCATTACGATCTGCCCTCAATGAAATTCGCTTAGTTCAGCAGCCTTTCCCATCACTCGCAAAAGTGAGTGCAAGAATGATTACTTACCTTCTCCAGAAGCAGTTAAATACCATTCTCACTTAATTACGTGCCCTCCACGTCATCCAGACGAGTTCATTGAAAAATGTGGGGATGGTCATAATGTTTTTTCTCGGCAGTGTATATAGTCAATGTTTCACCTGATCGGTGATAAATGATTTATACTCGATTTTTTTCTTACACGTCGAGAGCGCAAAAGTTCATAATATTCAAATATGTTGAGTAGCAACTTGAATAAATATTTGCCCCTCCCCAACAATGCCGTAACTAGGCAGGTGAAACAGGTGCACCCGCACAGGGTCCACTTGGAAAGGGAGCCCAAAATGCCGTTCCCCAGAAATTTTAAAAATTTTTCCTCCATACTACTGAGCAGTTTGGTCATTAAATTTTGCCTAACTTAGATCCTAGTTGTCTCTGCTCACGAACATGAACATTCGAAATGAATGGCAGAACTGACTGATATTTTCAATGTGCCTAACTTAGGTTAGGTTGCAGTGTGAATACAGCACCGTAGTCCCTATTATAAGGTTTTCGCGTAAATGTGTTTGTGAAAACAGGTAAGAATACAGTTAATAATATTACGGGGATGTGGGACTCAAAATATGGAAAAAAGTCACTTTTTTTTTATTACCTTAAAAAATAATATATATCTTTCTGAATAAAATGACACCTCAATTTTGTTTCTACCATACGTAGAACCGGAAATATTCAATTCGAGCCTTCATAATTTAAACGCTTTTTTTCTTCTTTTGTATAAAATGGGATTTCACTAGTAAAAATCGATATAACTTAAAAACTACTTGTCATAAATGAACGAAATTTTCAACACTTATTTTTCAAATATATTTTTTTAATTTGTCTTCAGCAATTGTATATATATATATTGTTTCTTTTTCAATAATTTTTCAAACTTTGTATACAATGTGTTTTATGAAGTTTTTGAAAAAAATCTTTTTTTTTAAATTTTTCTAATTGTTTTAACAAAAAATTAAGATTACAATTTATAGTATGAACACTCAGAAGTTAATTAATGCGAAAATGAAGTGATTTGTTACAAAATATTTTGCGATATATCAATTTTACCCAAGTCAAAATTTTGATCTTTTTAAATTTTAGTAAATAAAATTTCAAAGTTTTGAAAATATTAAATAGTTATTATAATTTCAAAATACAATGTATGGCTACAGAACAAAAACTGAAGATTTTAGAATTTTGAGTCCCAGACCTCTTTAAGATTATTTAACAGCAATATTTCAAGGAATTCATTAACAGACACGTGACGAGCGTGCCTATCAATTTTGTTGTGTTAAGTTTTTCGTATTTCTATAGGTTATTTTGTACTTTTGTATTTGTACAGTGAAGTGATTTGCGATGTTAAGTTCTTATGTGCTTGTAGACTATTTCGCTTAGTACTTTTTAATGTATCATTTGAGTTTTATATTAACATTTTAATAATTAATTTCACATGCAACGAATTTTTAGGTTTTTATTATTTTCTGTAAAATGTTTGATTGGAAAAAAACATGAGGAATGGGATACTAGGGCATCCAAGCAAATGATATTTCGTCACGTGCTTGCATTCGCTCTATAAATAATAATTAGTAGAGAGTTTACAGTATCCTATATAACAGTTTTATACTTGTACAGGCAACATTTTAAAAATAATGTTTTTGTTTAGTTCTAGGTTTAAAATGTCTTAGCAACTGCCAGGTGCACAAAAGAAAATTGTAAGGAAAGGAAAATTCGAAGAAAGCAAGTCAATGTTGCAACAATTTGTTTAATGGCTAAGAACAGACACCAGAGAACGAAGGAAGTGCTGAAGAGGTCGAATCTACTAATGCTTCACAAGCTGATGACACAACACTACATTTACATCTACCCCTATACTTCTTCTACCCCTTTACATCTACAACATCTACTCCTTCAACGATCGACAGTTCTCAGAGAAGCAAAAACAAGAAGCCACTGCAAGAAGAAAAATCTACTGCTTCACAAGATATTTTACTAATTACTGTACGTGCCATAGATTCGTCAGGATCACAAGAAATAAACAAACACTTTCTTTTATAATATTAGGGATTAATAAAAATGCAGCATTTTGCTTTCCTTGTATGCATTTTGGACACAAATCGCATAATCTTTCAGACCCACAAAAAGGATTGCATGATTATAGGCATCTTCCTCCAGTTATTCCCCAACACGAAAATTCTCCGGAGCAATGAAATTCTTATGTGAAATGGAAAATGATGGAAAAGGATCTAAAATCAGGAAATGCAATTGCATGATTACATAATTAATTTAATTAACAAGCTAAAAATGATATGGGGTGAAATGTTAACTAAGTAACTAACACCAACACACACTCCCGTGCCTAGTGTCGTGAGACACTGTACCAGTTTAAATAAGTGTGGTTGGATGAGTAGAGCATGCCACCAAGGTGACATGTCTGCCCAGAATGTTAGAGCACATTACATTTATACATCATGCAAAGTGTGACAAAAGTTCGTTTTTCTTAGTCTCTTAGGATAATCAAGTCCTGATGATTTTCAATGAATCTCACCATGTTAATAATTTTAACCCTCGAGCCTTTGTTGCATCCAATGTTCCTGAGTCATGCAATTTAATGTGGTCCGCAGGTGTTCTCATATGATATGAGCAAGGCTGCAATGGATGGAATACGGCGGTATACGCCGTATACTCTCTGGTTTTTCCAGGTAATACCGTAAACCCTCTGCTTTTTCACAAAAACTACGTACACACTTTACTTTTCCAAAAAAACTTCGCTCGAAACGTCACGTGAAACGTAGATATCTGAAGAAGCAAAAGAAAAGTTTCTATTTAAAGATACCACCTCGGTACCTAATTCCAAAATCGTACCTCTTAATCAAAAGCAATTCATTCAAAGTATTGTCGGTAGAATGAGAAATCCAGACTTTGTTCGGATGTTAATGAAGAAAATGGTCAACCTTTGTAGGATATATCCATGTTTTATCCAGAAAGTATAAATACAAGGGGTATTCGCCATGGAGAAAAGTAGGTAAAAAGGATCTGTCGACGTTTTGGTACAGATGAAATGTGCACTATTCAGGGTTTGAGGGACCCATGAAAACACCCAAGATATTCCAGAAAAATTAAAGCCTCTTTTAAGAACAATTGACATATTACCATGTTCCACGGCCGAATGCGAGCCCGGGCTTAGTTTAATGAATAATATAGTGTAATAGATTTGAGATAATATTTATTGATTTCAAACGTCTCCATTCTAATGTTTATTAAGGCAAATGGACCACCTATAAAACACTTTTAACCAAGAAAAATTTTGTAAATTAATGTTTGGGCAACCATTGTTTTTCGGTAGACAATAGATCGAGAGTATGCTCTACAAAATACGAAACTGAGACGGATTTCTCTAGTCAAGCAGTTCAGAAAATATTTCAATGAAAATGATAGAGGAAAGCCTTAAAATTTGTGAACAAGATTTCTGCTTAAGTCGAAGTTTCTTCAACGTTCCACAATTCCTTTCTTGTAATATAAAATTAATAAAGGCTTTTTTTCTCTCGATAATTTGAAATTCGATTAATTCGAACATATTCCCGGTTCTTTGAGTATACCCCATGGGCGCCCGGAGGAGGGGGGCGGAAAACCTCCTGGCTTAAGGATTTCCTATACACATACATGTATGTGCGTGTGTACATGTTTTTTGCCCCTACCCCCTGGAAAGTGTAAGTAGTAAGTACATGTTTCGCCTCCCCATGGAAAAAATTCTGAGGGCGTCAATGGTATACCGTCTGTTTTTTTACGACTACAGCACTGGCCATGAGGCTGTAAGAGGACAAAGTGTGATGTAATGTAGAGGTGTGCCAATTTCACCACAGGAGCAGTTTTTGGACTTGATTTTCTTAAACCTCGTTAGGTAAGATGGGAACGGGTCGTGCCCTGTGAAGAAGAGTGTCTCTTCCCTGGTCCAACTTTCAGATTTGGGAAATATTAACAACAATATTGGATGCTATCCTATTCTGTGCCAAAAATAATATTGCTCTTAGAGGATCAAATAAAATTATTGGAGATCCAAATTGCGGTATTTTTTTTAAATTTTATAATTTTGCTAGCCATTATAGTAATACTACTTTAAAAGAATATATTGAAGAACATAAAAAGATCCAGTTTCTTATTTCTCATCCACAATTTAAAATGAAATAATAAAATTAGTTGGAGACAAAATTATATCTATAGAAATGAAATCATATGCAGAACTAAAAAAGCAAAGTACTACAGTTTATTCGACTGCACGACTGATGTTTCAAGAAAAGAGTTAATGAGTCAGATAAGATATGTCCATGTTGACTGCAATGGAAAGGTAATGATTGAAGAAAGCATCATCAACTTATTCAGTCATATGAAAAAACGGGGAAATCGACTGAAATTTTAAATCAACTAGAAGCTGATAAATTGGATATGCAGGAGTGCAGGGGGCTAGGATTCGACGACGGTGCCAATATGGCTGGCAAATATAAGGAAGTGGGTGCATATATTTTGGAAAGTAATAATTTAGCAATATTTATACCTTGTGTAGCTCATGATCTAAAATTAGATGGTGTCCACGCTGCATCTACAACTCCAGAAATGATTACTTTTTTGGTACTGTGCAGGGATTATTTATTTATTTTTCTCGTCTTCAACAACACGTTGGGACATTTTAATAAAGTGCTTAAAATTATCACATAAAGGTTTTTCTTATACAAGGTGGTCATCAATTCCAGTGCAATAAAGGCGCTGTATTTACAGTTATCTAAAGTAATGAAAGGACAGCAAACGATTTTTCAAATCCGAAAGCTATGTAAAATGTTTGATTTTGTAAATTAGTTACAGATTTATCTGAACTCTTTTTATCGATATGGAATAAAATTCTACAATGCATCGATTGAACAGATAAAGCATAAGAACAGAAAGATTTGTCAATAGATTGTGGAACAAAATTAATTGCTGTATTAGGTAAAACATTTCAAGAGCTTCGAGATACAAGTTTTGAACAAAATTTCCAGGAAGTACAAAGTTTGGCTAAAGAAATGGGTATGGAGTAGGATTTATTAATAAACAAATACAGATATTGACGACCAGCTACAGGCTCAAGCCCAACAAGGCTGATCCTTTATTTACGAATTCCCCAATTCTCACTGACTATCCAATTGTATCTTAAATTCGTACACTCCTTTTGAATTAACTATATTTTCTGGCAACGCGTTCCAATTGTCCTATTAAAGTAGTAGTTTTTCCTTAAATCCCGATTAAAATGTGTCTTATTCAATTTATACCCATGGCCCCTTGTTCCGTTATCCCTATTGAAATTTAAGCCCTCTGTGTCCCCTTGTTTTACCAACTTGAAAACCTGAATCAAGAATGGAATTAAATAATGGAAATAGATGAAACACCAGATGAAGAAAGTAATTTGACACCACAAATAATAAAAGAATTATTTAAAATGCAAATGTACAGTGTTCTTGACATTCTATTGTCTCAAATAGATTGTCATTATCAAGAAATGATAACTATCTGTGTTTTTTTTTGTGCTCTCTTTTTAGCTCGTCTTTACAATACACGAGTGTTGCTGATTTTAAAAAATAGGCGCAGATCTCGCTATTAAATATTGCAAAGATTTAAAAAGTACGGATTCGCATGTGAAATTGAAAGTTTTAAGTAACGACTCTTATACAAAGTATTGAAACTGCATCTTCGCTTAATATTCTACAGGCTCTTCATGATTTTGGTTTAATTGAGTCTTTCTCAAATATCAATGTCGCTCTTCGAATATTTCTAATTCTTCCCGTTTATTTGTTTCGTGCGAGAGAAGTTTTAGCAAGTTTAAATTAATAAACAATATCAGCTATAGGACAAGAACGATTATCCAATTTTTTTATTATTACAATAGAATACAAAACCGTTAAAAAATATTAATTATGATGACGTAATTAATGAATTTGCTGAAATGAAAGCCAGAAAAGTGCAATTAAGATAAATCTTATTAAAAAAAACTTTTGTACTTTATCTGTTTTATTATTTTCCCTAACATAATTAATTAAGGGGACATAAATACAAATTCTTGCACAGGGCACAGGAATGACTAGATAACAGCACTGCCCCCTCTTCCAATTTTACCAAACCTTTGTGTAGAGAAAAATGCTTAGACGAGTTTTTAGAAAAAGTTCAAGAGCAACATTTTCAAATCAAAAGCAATTCTATAATGCGATACTGTGGAAGAAGGATTTTAAACGATACCAATTTTTAGCGGTTAAGAATTGAAGGCTGAATGTGAAAAAACTTTCGACTCTTGTTTAAAGTGACTTGAATTTCACTACACAGTTTCTATTTTGGGGTAATTCATGTTTTTTATGTTATTTCGTTATCCATTTATCATATATACCCCAGAACAGTTTCACTGTTGTCCGTTTGGCTGAATGCAAAACCATTGTTTATTTTCTATCAAACAATATCTGCTTTCCCTAAACATTATTTAAATGTACAGATCGTAACTTTTTATCATTGTTACGTTTTATCATTGTTCAACACTTACAACAATGCTTTTTTCTAACAACAAAATAAAATACTCTGTTTCTTCCCATTTGATGCAAAGTTTTTGTACTGCTAGCATTGAAAGCGAACTTCTGAGATTTTTACTTTGAATTTCGATTGATTTTTCTGCGATTTTCTTTTTCTTGCGTCTCCATTTTAGTTGTTGATTTATTTCTTCAAAACGAAAATGGCTCGACGAATCTGGAAGAAGATGAAGAATTTGTAAGTATTTACGAGATTTCTCTTTCATCGTCTCAGTTTACATCAAGTGAAATAAGATTACATGTATTTTCAATCATAAAACTAATTTAGTTTTAACTTTGAGGCATCTACGTATTACATTAATGTGGTTACCACAGACTATCTTATAAAATGCATTCGTGATTTCTCCATTCTAATGGTCATATGTTATATACCTGCATTAAAATTTTCACGTTTAAGATAGCTACATTTATCTGTCTTAATTTGAAGTACAAAAAAAAAGGAGAAAACTTTCCTTAAAAGCATTTATTATTAATATAAAGTATGGTACATCGGACAGTACAAATTCAATAGTTAAATTTTAACCTAATTTTCGTTTTTTTTTTTTTTATGAAATATTTGAAACGTTATTTACTCAGATTCTTTGATGTATCTACATGAAAATAATTAACCATTAACTAAATTTAGTCCTCCAATAATTTTTAGATTTCACTCAATCAATATGTCTATATTTTAAGCATTCAGTAGACCGTGAGAACGAATTGTAGACTCATCCTGAACTACAGGTTCAAACACTGATTACCTGATTCCTTCACAAAAACAAGGAATAAGTTAAAAAGTTTTTTAATATGGTTCAATATTACAGTGCGTTTTACTTTTCTTTTCTTTCAGGTTTGTCGCCAACATTGACGACGACAAGATGACGTCACCAATGCTGATGACGAATGAAATGGATAGTGCCTCGGATGATGTAAGTAAAATGACGGTACAGCAACAGTCAACGTTTATACGGTGGAAACGGCCTTGGCTATTTTTTGGCACATTTCTAGTAGCGAGTTATGGTAGGTTAAGGCAACCCATCTGTATTTACGGTTATTGTGGTTTCATGGCAACCTCGACAAACGAAAAATTTAAATTTTCATTTTAATTATTCTAGAAGTTTCTTTCAAAATCCTTTAAAATCGTCTGATTTCATTGGTTTACTTGAAATTTTTTCTTTGATTCCATTGGTTATTTTAATTTGAAAATATCCTTTGATTACATTGGTCATTTAAATTTTTTTTCTTTGATTTAATTGGATAGTTTAATGGTTTTTTTTCCAGTTGTGGAATTTTATTTCATTATAATTTTTTTTTCACGGTAGAGTTCTTCCATTTATTGTTTTTTTGCCATTTGTGCAATTTTCTTTTTCAATATTTTTTCCCGGAACAGTTCTGACGTATCAGGTTGTACTATTTTTTTCTTTTTTCTTTTAAAAACCTTTTTATTTTAAAACAGCCTATTATATTTAGTGTAATTGGTAAGTTTCATGGTATTTTTACCCAACATTCGCAGCTTAGTTTTTCTGCTGGTTCACTAATGTGTTTTAAAATGTATTTTAAACTTATTACTTTTGTGAAAGTTAAAAAAAATATATTATTTTAAAGCGTTCTCAAATGTGTTTTCAAGCATTCATTTTCCGTTGTAAAAAGAAAAATATTTTTTTAATAATTTTTCCTATGCGACTTTAGAAATGCGCCAAAAAAAATCCGCCAAGGCCGTTCCCATCGCTATAAACGTAGACTGTAGCTGTACCAAAATAACTAACACAAATACTTCGCTGTGAAAAGAAAAATGCTCATCAGTTTTAGAACATATTCAGAAACTAATTTCGGATACATTTATCAAAATGCTACATCGAAGGAAAAATTGTTAAATAAAAGAAACATTCAATTTAATAAATGTTTTTCGAGAGAAACAAGAAATTAAATCATTTTAATATCTAGTGTCTCTCGAAATAGGGATAGATTAAAATAGAGATATCATTTTTCTGGAACAAAACGTTCATTAAAACGTCGGAGAAATTTTAAAGACTGATTTTTTAGAAAGCTGTGACACTCAAACATCTTGCGCCTTTTGGAAAATACAAATAAATCACAATCTTCAGTTTTCAAACATATAATTTATAGCCATTTTGCTAGAATGTAAGGAATGTTAGTAATTCTAATTTACAAAAGATGCCATGGCAGATAAATTTTGACTTATTTAAACGTTGTCCGTTTTTCGCAGGAGGTGTATTTTGAAAACCCGACAGTGTATTGTCATTTCCTGAACCAGAGACCAGAAGAGCTTGCGGTAAGTTCACTTTGCACACAAATTACTGTCAATTGTAACATTTGGGGTTCAAATGAAAATATATCATTACGTGACCTTTCCTGAATGATGCATGAAATCATAGAAGTTTTCAATTTTACAGGGCCAACTGACTCTGATGGATTTTGCAGTTTTCAAGAAGATCACCCGAGAGGTAAATGAATTCATTCAACTAACACTTTTAGCACAGATGCCTACTTTGCGTCTTGAAATTTCCCCATCAGTACAAGCAATCTTTCTCAAAACTGTTGGGTTTACCTTCACACTGCGGCGCTTGGATTTTTTTTAATCGTCTCCAGGAACGGCTTTTCTCCTGATTCTCCGAGCCCCCATACCTAATTACCTAACTTGAGTGATAGGGCTGTGAGTGGCATTGGCGACTGACGCTTTCCTTTCATAGTATCGTTTGGCGTGAGAAGAGATATCACCTGACAACTTTCTGCTTTCCCAAATGCGTTCACATCTCACGGTCGGCAGGGTAGTGGGCCTACGAAAAACAGAAGGGATCCTCTAGAAGGTCAGTCGCTGACTGCTCGTAAATGGTGATCGATGCCAGCGGTCACTTAAAAGGGGGATAACATTCACCGCTACCATGCCGCTGGTGTAAGCGATATTTTAGTGATAACAAAAGTCAATCTGCCGCATCGTAAATGTTAAGTAATGTTAGGATGATCTACATGGGGGATGAGACAAGGGCTCGGTGAAAGATATCAGTCATTAATTATCATAAGTATATTTTGTGTTGAAATATGACGCCACGATGGCTGTCTTCTACCATTTTGTATCTAAAATTATATATCCTCCTCAGTAATACTGTAGATGGAAAATTTGTTGAAGATACCCTCAGTGTAATTCGTTAGGTAACATTCGATCTTTTGGCAACTAAACTAGTTTATATATGGATTCAGAAGCAAGAATTATAAAAGAGATTTAATTGAAATGGATGTTGGCAGAATTAAATCCTTCTTTCCATTATCTTCTTCTTTCCATCCTTCTTACACATGATGCTAATTAAATAAGTCTTAGGTTACAAATATGGCTCAGAGACTTGGGATACTTAACCTAACGTGGAAAAAGCTTTAGTATACCCCATGAACATGCGTATCTGAAATTAGTATAGAAAAAATAAATTGTGAACAGGACTTCGATATTCAAATGCATTCACAGTCGAAGCTAGAGAAAGATGATTTCAACACTATATATGTCATAATTCGAAAGAGCATTTAAATATCTATTTGAATTATTTACTAAAATAACCTTTAGAGACTAAGTAACCAATCAACAGTCTATACTGCGGAATCGAAAGCCATAGAAATATTGGTAGATCTGGTTCGAACAAATAAACTAAAAAGTGTGCGAGTTATAACAGACTCACGATCTGTCTTGATGGCTCTGGATAACTGCTCAAACAGAGACTGTAAAATTGCTAACTTAAAACATGGCATAGTAGAGCATAGAGGGAAAATAATATTCCAGTGGATCAAAGCACACGTGGGATACAGGGCAAATGAAAGAGCGGATGTAATAGCCAAAAAAGCCACTACTAAAGAGCAAACTGATAAAGAACAAAATAAAACTAAAGAATATATTAAGAAATTAATCAGGAAAGTACAACTAACAGACTGGTAAGACAGATGGCGCAGACAAACAAAGGATGAGAAGTCTTTAAGGCTTATAAAAAAGTCTCGACAAAGCAAATGATGGAATTCTTCGAGCTTAATCATATCATAACGGGATATGAGGTTTTTGGCACATACCAAAAACGTTTCTTCAACAAAAGCAACGTATGTGACTGCCAGGAAGACATCCAAAGTGCGTTGTTACATACCACGTTGTTTACCATTGTAAAAACTTTCAGACTATCAGGGACAGAAAGTTTCCTAAGGGATACCTTAGCATAGACAAAAAACTACCCTGGACAAATAAAAGACCCAGACTGAAAGAAATTATAAGGACAATTCTGGAGCTCAGAATTGAGGAAATGGTTACAAATGAATAGCGAGTTCTAATTCATGAGTCTGGGTTGCTGTCACAACCCAAATTGACACCGAATGGCTTAGACTGAGACGGTATAAACTATTTATTTATTATTACTAAAATAACCAGTGTTGTTGTTGTTTCTTATGCCTACACTGGCAGACCATCGGAGTGCCAGGCTCGTCGAAGACGTCAAGAGGCGAGAGGGGATGCGGCTTTCATGCAAGTGAGCCCCATTTGGAGGAAATGCAACTTAGCTAGAATTTTTTTTAGCCAACAGATGGCAGCACATCGACACGTCTCGTTTTTACGGAGAGGTCACATTTTCACCACATTCAATCGTCCTCAGGCACACGGTTGTAATTTTGATCCAAACCAGAGACCAACTAATCCCTGGTTCGGCACCCCCAGAGGTATTGATTTGTTATGGGAATTTGGAGGACTTTGTGACCACGACAGATTTTTCGTGCACCAGTCACCTTTAGCGTACACGGGAGTTTTCGGTCGGCCGGGCTCGAACTCATGATCAGTCAGTCACGAGCTCGACTCCCTACCGACCAGGCCACCCGGCCCAAAAATAACCAGTACCACTATTTGTCAACTTTCTTTTCATGTTCTTTATTAAAGAAGATACTGTTGATAGTAAAGTATGATTTTAACATTTCAGGAGCAAGGAAAGTGCGCTCGTAAAATGTGGAACGAGGTGCCAAACATCAGGACACTTGTGGCAAGATCCATTGCTGTAAGTACTTCTACATGCATTTAAGAGTTGGTGAGCCATGACTGCTCCACACTATTTCTGACATTTTGACGGTAGACTTCAGTTCGAATGCAACTCACTTTCAAATATATTACAGCTAAGAACCTGGGTGATTGAAGTGACACTCACCTCCCCCTCAGAGGAATTGAGAACCACTGTGATTCAGCTGTTTGTGAGGATGGCACGACGACTCCACAAGCTAGGAAACATCCATTCCTGCAAGGCGATTATACAAGGCCTGGCCTCAGAGCCCGTCAAACGACTGCGCTCGTCTTGGAAGGTAACTTACTCATTTCAGACTGTTTTTTTTAATTTGTGGCATTCATGTGAAGCAATTAAAAGAGTACTGCAAATAGGTCTTATAGGAATCAATTCGGAATATGAGACATAAAATTATCTTAACAAAAAGAGGCATTTACCAATTCAGAAAATCTAATGCAAGGTTAACAGTCTTACAAAAGTTTACCGAACCACAAATTGATTAACCTACTGTAAAAAGTAGATCTTGTAAGGGTTCTTGTTTTCAAGATGGTGCCACCAACATAAAATGTTGAAGGACAATCTTCTTAAGTGTTCCGACATAAGCATAGGTTAAAAATGTAATTTCTTCACACGACACGTGTATTCATTTAATTGCCTTTACACACGATTCCGTTACTTGTATTTTTGTGTTTTGTCAGAAGATTTTTCTCATTTTAACCAGTCTGTCTACTAGAACCAGATAGTGTTAAGTGTACTTAGCAAATTTGAATGTAAAATTCGGTTATTATGAGGTCAGAAAGTTCTAACGTAATGCTAAATGCCTTATTAACAAAAACGGAGAGACCAACATCACATCCGAAATTATAGTCCTTCTTGAAAGGTTGCACATCAAGGGAAATCCTGTGTCCTACAATGGATGCCAGCACATGTCAATATTGAGGGAAATGAATGTGCGGATTCTTTGGCCCAAAGAAGCTAGCGAACTTGATCAGAGGTGCACCACCAGCACACTTGCTGATGCTAACGCAGTGGCCAGATATAGAATTATGACTCACACATATAAGAAACTCCTTTTAACAGAATTCGACTGTCCCAGAAATATCACATCCACTATTGCCAGGCTTAGAACTGAGCATTATAAGGCCATGAAGATCCATTCGGACAAAACAAGAATCTATGGCCATTGTAAAAACTGCCCCGAAGTCCAACTCGCGCCGAACTACATCTGGGAATGCCCAACTGCTGCGGTGAATCTTTTGAAGATTGGAATGGTTCCACTCAGGGACTCATTACGGGAGATCCTCTTCAGCTGGGATGTACCAACATTGGCAGGGGCTGTGACCAATGCTTTTGATGGAATCTAGACCGCTACCCCACTACAATATTGCTTGTCCATGGACACGCGAACAACAACAATATTTTGACTCCATATCTCTATTAACTAACTATTGTACCTTTTTATTACGTTGTTAGAATTAAACATTAGAATTGCGTTGTGAACAACAAACCTACTTGACAGGTTCTTACTGACTTTAGAATGTGATGGTGTTGGGTGATGTATATAGTGAAATTAAGCTTCTTAATTATCAAGAGGAAGGAACAAAAAGGGTTAAAATAACAACATTTATTTTTGAAATCAACACACATAGAATTAAATAACAGTTCTAGATTAATTATTTACCGTTTTGGTCACTTAATGAAACTATGTCTACAGACTCGAACCCAGACACATATTCAAGCGTGTTAATTGAGTAAGGTTTGATAATGCAACGGTACGAACAATAAACACAAAATATTATCTGCTAGATTGCTTAGAGCATGGTTCAATTACAACATTACGTAAACGAGTTTTATACGAGGGGCACTTCACGGGTTAAAAGGAAAAGGACAAATTATAGAAATCACTGGAGCAAGAACTTAATTAAATCAGAAAGAAGGAACGGAATATATAGTTACCCGTCGTCATCTTCCAGGCGATCAATCAAGATGGAGTGGGGAGACGCTGGATCAAGATGAAGGATGCTGACATCTTGGTCCGTATTGCGGGCACCTCTCAGATGGTAGTTTCCATGGGATAGGTCTGCCGGAGCTTTACCATGGTCATTAACTTGTCATCAGCCCAAGTTACAGGGCGACCGACACTTTCCTATGGTCGGCAAGTCCAACTTCAATCATGGCTTGTTTGGTGCACAGCACGCACACACACACACACACTGTGCTCTATTCGATTTTAACACCCCATTCTCCACAGCATAACAACCAACCGTTTTCAATCCTTCGGGGCTCAGAATTCAATTCCTCATGTGAGAAATTCATTCAAAAAACATGGTCGAATAGCGAGTTGCGGCTCCCGCGTCCTTTTGGCGGCTCATCACTATTTTCGATTTCAAACTTCCGAGACTCTTCTTGGCGCCCTCTCCATCGGTTGAGGTGTCAGGTCCCTTCTCCCCTATCAGCTGGAAAAAATTCAAACTGTGTAATTTCTTTATCCAATAATTAAGACTGCGCTGCCCAACAGCCCTTTCGAAAAATGCCTCGGCATCTAGCTGGTATCTTGTGATTGGTCGGGCGTTGAAACTTCTGAATATGTGGGGGTCATGTACAAATTGAAAGGATAAAAGAGAGGGATCGAACACATATTGATAGGAGAAATCTTAAGTGGGAATTTCCAGTGAAGTGTCCCAGGGCAAAAACACACATATTTATTTTTTGCAAGGATATATGGCTGGACGGATGGTTTTTAATTATTTTGAACCCAACACACATAACCATATCTCTAACTCTCAGAGGCGGATTAAGCGGTAAGCGGACTAAGCGGGCGAGTTAGGCCTCGGAATACCAAAGGGCCCCGAAAGTGCCCCTAGGTCTAAAAATTCTTTTCATTAGAGTTCGTGGAAAGTTGTTACAGGAATGCGCTTCTTTAAGTGCAGTGAAAATAGTTTCTAATTCAAGATGGTAAGCAAGAGCAGATGCTGTATTAGCTATAAAACTTGGTTTCACCCATATAAAGCTGAAATTTGTAATTCAGAACTAAAATTTGCAATTCAGAAGAAGAAAAAAGTTGCTATAGTGGGGAGGCGACTTAATTTCTGAAGAAATGGTCAAATATTAAACCGCCCTAATGTCAGTTATTTGGAATACTAATTTACAAAGAATAAATACTACTAATAAATCACTTCAATCAAATGAATGCAAACTATTAAAAGGATCTATTCTACGGAAGTCATTACAAAAATTTATCAGTAACTTCAGAGAAAAATTTGAAAAGGTTGAAAAAAAAGGCAACTGATTTATTAGGGCCATCATTTAATGAGGAAAATGGACAAATTCGTAGAGACGACAAACGACAAAAATGTTTTTCGATGAAAACAAAGAAGTCGGACATGAATTTACAATAAGAGAAAATTTCATAGTCAATGCATTTTATGTCATGTGATAACACCGAGGCAGAATTAAAGAAAAGAACACGATGAAAAAGTTGAAGGATATTTACAAAAATGGCATTGATGTGTTTGTATTTTTGAAGATGAATTTGACCATTTTTTATTATTTCTAAAAGAAAACGAGGACACACCATGAAAACCACACCAGTCATCTATCGAGCTGCCAAAAACATGTCTTGCACATTTCCGATTGTTGAAATAGTATTGAAATATTTGTAACAATTCCCTTATCTAATGCGTCAGGAAAAAGATCGTTTTCTGTGTTAAAGCGTGTAAAAAATTATTTGAGGAGTAATAAGGGAGAAGAAAGATTAATTAATATAGCCAATCTGTATATGGAGCACAAAAATTTTAAACCCAATTGACATTGCCAAAATAATTGACGAATTTGCAAGAAATAAAGCAAGACGGAAATTCACGTAAAAAAAATGCTTTTTTAATAAATTTATATAATGTGTTATGGTATGAAATTTTTGATTGCTTTTCTTTTGTTAACAACTTAAAGAGAGTTTTCTTAAAAACTCTTTTTCTAACTTGAATTTGAGGGCCCCGAAAATTTTACCGATTGGGCCCCCTCTCGATTTAATTCGCCACTACTTACTCTAATAAGTAAACACCGTCTAAATCGAGAGAGTTTCTATATTTTATGTGTATATTTAATTTACTATAATAAAATCCACACAGCACAAAAATGAGTAATTTTATTGCATTTTGAAAGTTGCATACTAGATTTATAGTAAGTTATGCATTTCGATTACGGTCTTTCAAATTAAATACACGTACCTATTATAAAGAAACACTGTTTCAATATTTTTTCCTCTTGCAGAAAGTTTCTTCGGAAACGAAAAAACATTACCAAAAATATTTCAAAATATATTTGAGTGATGAAAAGATGGCCCAAGTCATGTGGAAAAAATGGACCGTCAAAGTGGTGAAATGCATTCCACCCGTTGGTGCGTATTTTTATGCTTCACAATGTTTGTTTTTTATACTTATATGTATTCATGTTATTGTACAGCATTCTATCAAATGAGACAAGATGTAATTAGCACGCATGTTATTTCCTCTTGCTCTACGATTTCCGAAGAAAACGGAACTGTTATCTAGCAGTCGTGATACGTCATGTTGCCGCGGGCATAACTAGGCGGTCGTCTGTACAGAGACCAGAGGAGTCAACTTAGACGGATAGAATACGGTGTAGAATGGGTAATACAGACGGTTGTCATGGTTTATTTTATTCGAGAAACAAAACAAAGTGGCTTTTTTATTCTCTAATCCAAGTTTCTAACTTCTGGATCGTTGAAGATAAAGTGAAAATTTCAGCGGTTTTCAAATCAGCGTAAAATTCTACGCCAGATCGATACTAAAAGCACTTTAACTATTCAAATATTTACCATTTGATTATTTAATTATTTGTTAAAAAATTATTTATTTATTTAAAGAAAATCCCCCCATTTAAGATATTGTTCTGATATAAAATTTTCCTCAGATTTCAAATCCGTTGAAATTTTTATTCTGTGTATAACGATCCCAATTTTACAAAAACGAACTGAACAATGCCAGTCAAAAAGTTTTTGTTTGTTTTGCTCCCCATCCGCTCGAATCGTTTGGCGCAGGAAATGAAATGTTGCCGCTACAAGAGAAAAAACGTTCCCCAGCTGTTTGAGACAGCTCAGGCGATCGTCATGCAAATGGCGGCTCCGCTCATTTTCATTACGTTCACAAACAACGCTCTCAAGGAAACCAACGGCATCTGTTTGTATTAATATCGTTTCAGTGACGTCTTCCACAGCTACATTACGGCTGCTAGATAACGGCTCCGCTTTCTTAATAAACCGTCGCTTTAAATGTGACAGATTCTTACAAACATGTTGAAGTTGCAATGTCGGAATATGCTCATCCATCTTTCTCCTGTAGATCTGCTCTTCCAAGATCTGGAAAGCGATGATATTCAACTCATCGCGAATTTCGTGGAATCGATGCAGACGTCGGACTACGGTAAGTTACATGAATTTTTTATAGAACTAGGGGACTCGCCCCCTGCTCGGCTACGCTCACGAACCCCAGGGGATTGTTACGCATACCAACTTGCTTCGCAAACCAACACTCCTTTCGCTGAGTCCATCTCCTGCGACGGCGAAAATATCTTAACAATTCGTATAATCCTGATTTTCTGATCTGTACTTAATCGGCAAACCGTCTGAGAATCGAGCGAAAAAACGAGCATGACGTCACAGCGAGTTTCAAGGGCATCATGCAAACCCGTTAGTCAGATAATAGTACCGTTTACGTGAGTCCAACACCCGGGTAAAAGGAGAGTAAAACCGTTTTTTTCTACTCCGCTTCCCCTACGTGTGGAAAAAGCGAGGAAATACGCGGCAATCCTTGTCAAGTTCCGTGTTTTTAGATTTACCCTCCTTTCCCATAATGCAACTCGGGTATTCTTCGAAAATCCCTTTCACCTTCGAATTACCCGGAATGATTGATTTAGTCAAACACCCGGGTAAAAGGAGAGTTAAACCGTTTTTTTCTTCTCCGCTTCCCAAACGTGTAAAAAAAAAGAGGAAATACGCGGGTTGATTTCAACTCTAGTCAAATCCCGTGTTTTTAAGGTTACCCTCCTTAGAACGGCTGACATGTGAAATAATTGGAAGGAATTGTGCCTTTAATGATCGAAGCATACAACTTGGGGGTACATATACTACATATATGAAGATTTAATTTTGGATATGCCATCTCAAATTTCGCCTATGACAGTAATGGCGGACATTCCAAATGGCGGCTTCTGAATATTTATTGCACTCTTTTAAATGTTAGTTGATGATGTCAAATGACAGCTATTAAAGTAATGGCGAGTAATTGTTATTTTGTGCATGCACTTTGTTATTTTTAATAATATATGCCATATTTTATATATGTATATCCTATTTATAACAAAATGGCAGACATTCAAAATGGCGGCCTCTGAGTATATTTCTGTGCTCAGATGGGGCAAAATCTTATAAGTCACTTTTCCCAAAAAATTGAGTAAGTCCCATCCTGGAGTCTGGATTGTTAATGTTTAAAAGGTGGCAAAATGTCGTAAGTCTTTCTCTTTCAGTTTATAAGAAAATAAAGGTGGAAAATTATACTAAGTCAAAAACCACATGTTGAGAAAAATATCTTTTAATTTCATTCATTTAGAGTGACTAACACATTTAGATTTAATGATATGCTGGACAACACGTTTTAAATTTTCAGAAGTTGCAAAACGCATTTCAATTTAAGTTATATGCAAGTCATATTTATTTCTCTGTTGTTGCTAACTGTGATTTCTTTTCAGGCCACATCTGGCCAGAGAACCCTTGCATAGAGCATTACTTGTCGGCCATCCGCTACACCGCAGGGCAGAGATTCTACCTTGAGGAGTACGGTGCGAAGTAAGTTCACCTTAAGTCCTTACTAACCAAAATTAGTATAGATCTGTTAGTGCAGGCCTCGAAATGGATTTTTTAATACAGGTGCACCTTGTGCAACCAAGTTTTTAAATTGTTGCTGTTAATAATCTCCAAGGAATTCGTTGACTTTAATGAAATCCAAGACTAAGAGAGGATAAGAATGAATCTCCTCCCAGTCGAGTCTCAGGCAGTCCAAAATGTGTTCAGGCTATGATTGATGTGTCTGGCATCTAGGGCAAAGCGGGTAGATCTTATTGCCCTCAGAATAAGTAAGGCATTTTATATGGCCACTAACAAGTCGAGTGAGGCAAGTACTGGACTGCCTGCCTGTCGCAAGGAAGCGACAGGGAGAGTCCCGGCTTTCTTCCTTTGTACCAGTGATGAAGGGGAGGCGTCAGCCACTTCGCTTTGATTTGGGCTTTTTTCTGCGAAAATAGTTCTAAAAAAGGGTTCTCCAATGAGGAGGGGACGGGATGACTTGAGCCCTCCTTTGCAAGATTGTCTGCCAATTCATTTCCAGGAATATCAACATGCGAGGGGATCCACTGGAAATGAACATCATGCTGAGGGGAGATGGTCTTCAATTTTTGTAAGATGGACAAACTTGTTTAATCCCCTATGTAAGTCCAGTTTTTGAGATGTTGCATTGAGGTGCGGCTATCTGTAAGAATCCAGATGTCGTCAAAGTTGCTTTCACTCATGATGGTCTCTAGTCCCACATCGATTGCCAGAAGTTCGCTCCGGAAAACAGAGCAGAAGTCTGGTATACGTTGTTTAACGTAGTATTTGTCCGGTTTTTTTTGTAGTATGCGTTGTATTGTTTGTTTTTAAATTAGGTGCACGGATTATATTTTAGGTGCACGTGCAAAAACAGTAATATAAGAGCATTAATGTAATATAAACTACTTTATTAGTTGTGTATGTTTAGATAGGTTAGTAGTAGATAGTGAGGGGCCAAATTGCCCTTTGGCTAAGTCCCGCCTACGTGATTGGGGACCTGGTCGCTGGAAAATTCCTTTGGATTCAAATAGTGGACTGTATGAGGTACTAGAGATAGCTACTAGGTATAACTAAAATTTATTTACAATTAATAAACTATTTACACGAATATTTGGATTGGGGCAATCCCCTTTTCCATACAAGAGGTTGGGAGCACAATAGTGCGTCCGCTGAGTTCGAATGCTATCTAGCGTCTGCCCAAGACGGGATATATTTTGGTGAAGCTATCGCCTCATTGGCGAGCTTGCAGCTCGCCAATTCAACCATAGACACCAGGCTCCAACATCCCGCCCGGCGTTGCAATGTTTACATTCAACATGAGATACAAAACAAATACTAAAAATGTAACATTAGATAAAAATGAATAGTAAAATATGTACATCACACTGGCACATAAACAACATTAAATTAAAGAAACAAGTGAAATACCAAAAAACCTAAATTTGCAAAATTATTGTGTTGGGTATCCGTAACACCTACTTATTACTACATGAATTAAGTTGCATTATTAGGTAACCTATGTTCACAATACCATATGAATATTTCAGTTATCATGAGATATGGGTAAAATACAAATTTTAGAAATACACCTCTTGTAAAGGCCACTTGGTGTTTGTACCTTTACAACTCTCACCCTTTGATCAGGACCTGGTATGACCTCCATAATTCTTCCTAAGACCCATTTACAAGGAGGGAGGTTTTCCTCCTTTACCAAAACTAATGTTCCTATAGTAATATTGTTCTTTTCAAATTGCCACTTCGAGCGCTGTTGAAGGTGGCTTAAATAATCACGGTGCCAGCGTTTCCAAATTAATTGAACCTTTTTTGTAGTTCTCTTCCACCTAGATAATCTATTATCGGCCTGTGGAACGATATCTGGTTCGACCAAAGCATTTATGGGGCGACCAATAAGAAAATGCCCTGGAATTAATACTTTAAAATCATTACTATCTGAGGACAGAGGCATTATTGGTCTGGAATTTAGAATTCCCTCTATTTGAATTGTTACAGTATAAAATTCTTCCCAAGTAAGGGTTGAATTCCCAACCGTCCTTCGCAAATGGTACTTGAATGATTTTACGACTGCCGCCCACAACCCCCCAAAATTTGGGGCTCTAGGAGGAAGGAATTTCCACTCAATCTCCTCAGAGGATAGGTAATCGGCTAGATTGTCATCACGATTTCGTACAAGATAGTGTAGACGTTTTAATTCCAAATTGGCTCCTAAGAAGTTTTTAGCGTTATCCGAATATAATTTAGCAACCTTACCCCTTCTAGAGAAAAATCTCTTCAAAGTCGCTATCAATGCTTCGGATGTTAGATCCGAGACAACTTCTAAATGGACTGCCTTTGTTACAAAACAGACAAAAATGGCAACATAAACCTTATGTAAAATCCATTTTCTTTGGCCTTTATATTTTATGAGAAATGGACCACAAAAATCTATTCCACTTATATTGAAGGGTGATCCGGGGTTTACTCTATCTGAGGGTAGAACTCCCATGATTTGATCCATAGTAATTGGTTTCTGCCTAAAGCACGTTATACATTCTCGAACAACACTTCGAGCCATATCTCTGCCATTAATGAGCCAAAATTTTTGTCTAACTGAATTGAGCAAAGTTTGAGGTCCTACATGCAAGTTTCTAACATGGAAATATCGCACAATTAATTTGCTCAAAATATGCCTTGCTGGCAAAATTATTGGAAATTTAGTATCATATGGAAGATCTGATTGATCAAGACGTCCACCAACTCTCAAAAGATTGTCCTTATCTAGGAATGGGTTTAAAAATCTTAAATTACTCTTTTTGGAGATGGACAAACCCTTTCGAATTGACTCAATTTCTACACTGTACTCTTCCCTCTGGACCATGCGACATAAAACTGTCTCAGATTCCCTTAATTCCTACCCTGACAGGAGAAGTCTGACTTACCATACGAATCAATTTCAAATAACTATTAGAGGATTTAAGAATATCGATTAGAAAGCAATTCTCGTTAGTCAAAGTCAATGTATACTGTGGTGAAAGTTTCAGTTCCTTGAGATATGCACTGTCCTCAGTGCCACGAATATCACCTTCAGAAATAGTTAATTCTTGTTGCAAGAATTCTGGACCATTCCACCACTTCTTGTTTTGAATTATGTCCTTGGCATCTAATCCACGAGAGATAATGTCAACAGGGTTGTTTTCAGAGCTTACATGCCCCCAATGATAGTTCGCTGTTAGTCGCTGGATGGTGGCAACACGATTACTCACAAATGTCTTAAGTTGATGCGGTGATTTCTTGAGCCATGCGAGCACTATAGTAGAATCACTCCACAAGAATACACGATCAACCTCCATTCGTAACGAATTCAAAACCCGTTCCATTAGTTGTGACAACAGGACAGAAGCGCACAATTCCAAGCGAGGAATGGAAACTGTCTTTAAGGGAGCTACTCGAGATTTGCTACACAGTAGTGTTGAAGTAATTGTGAGGTCTTGAGAGATCACCTGCACGTAAACTGCTGCTCCATATGCTAAGGATGAAGCATCGTGGAATCCATGAACAATAATTCGGCCTCCATATCGAATACATCTAGGAATCTTGATATCCTCTATTAGTTTCAATGCTGAGACGAAACAATTCCATTCACGTGACATGTTTTCTGGGAGCCTTTCATGCCAGTCTATTTTTAACAGCCACAATTGCTGCATAAAGATTTTCGCCCTTGTAATGAGAGGACCAAGTAACCCAAGAGGATCGAATATTTTTGCTATGGTGGAGAGTACTGAACGTTTTGTGAGGATTTCCCTTGCATCAATTTTAACTCGATAGGAAAAGCAATCTGTTTGTGGTTCCCACAACATTCCTAGAGTTTTTATTGGTTTTACTTCAGTGGGATTTGAAGAGTGAAAAAGGTATTCTTGATCTTCTGGTGAAAAAGGTATTCTTGATCTTCTGTTGGAATATCCTTCAACAGTTGAGGATCATTGGCACACCACTTGTGCAATTTCATGCCTCCTTTTTTCAGCAAATGAACCAATTGGAATTGCAATTCCCTTGCGGTTGTTAAGTCCGATGTTCCGGATAAGACGTCATCCATGAAGAAGTCTGTCAAAACAATTGGTGCAGCCAAGGGAAAAGACGTGTTCTCATCATGAGCAAGTTGTTGAAGTGTTCGTGTAGCGAGATAAGGCGCATTCATGGTGCCGTAGGTTATGGTGTTAAGGTTATACACCTTCAAAGATTCCTCTGAGCTATTTTTCCACAAAATCCTTTGCAGGTTCCGTTGGGACGGATGTATCCATATCTGTCTATACATTTTTTCGACGTCAGCTGTAAATGCATAGGCGTGTTTTCTAAAGCGTAACATTATTGAAAAGAGGTTTTCTTGCAATACTGCCACTTTCAACAGTACATCGTTCAAGGAAAACCCACTTGTAGTTTTAGCAGAAGCATCAAATACTACACGCAACTTAGTTGTGGTCTTTTCCGGTTTATACACCCCATGGTGTGGCAAGTAATACGGTATTTGAGAACCAACTTCTAGGTCAACCCTTTCCATATGATGCAAATCCAAGTACTCCTTCATGAAATTTGCATAAAGGGTTTGCATTGTTGGTTCTCTTTCTAAGCGGTTCCAAATCGAATTTAATCGCCTGGATGCGATACCCTTGGAACATCCTAAAAGCTGAATTCCATTCTCTTTCATTGACATCTGAACTACGTAACGTCCGTCTGCATTTCTTTGATGAGTGCGCAAAAAATGTTCCTCACAAAATTTTTCTTCCTCGCTGAGTACCTGTGTTGGTTCATCGACACTTTCTACTTACCAAAAGTTTTGCAATGTTTCATCTAACGTGTTCGTTTCTAATGACAAGTGACAGTATCGCCTTGTAGGAGTGTCACTAGGTAGTGACCCTGAAACTACATAGCCAAAAACAATTTCTTGAAATAACAAGCTCTTATCATCAGTACGAATTCTTCCCTCTCTCATAAGTTCAAAGAATAATTCAGCCCCAATCAACAAATCGATTCTACCTGGTTTAAAAAAGTCGGGATCAGCTAGAGATACATTTTGATTTAACCGGACGTACTTGATATCTAAATATGTTGCAGGTGTGACGTCGGTTATTTTTGGTACGATTAAGAATTCTACATTTTTTACAAAATCTCCATTTGCGTTCGAAATGTTTCCAGACATTTTTGTTTTTACAGTGAGGGAATAACTATTTAAACTACTGATAGGCGCATTTATCTTTTCTTTCTTCAACCCCAACTGATTTGCGCATTCCAAGGTGGCGAAACTTGCCATGGAACCCGAATCCAAAAGAGCCCTAAAACTCCGTTTTTCCCCGTTCGAATCCAAGACGTAAATCATTGCAGTACTCAACATTACAGTTTTGGTGAGATAAGCAAGTGGGGAACTATTCGTTAACGAAGCTTGTGCAGCTGCGACAGTCGATTTTACGATTTCACTTCCCCTCAGCGGAAAATTCCTCTCTGCCAAGCCTCCTTCCCTTTCTTGCTTTTGTTGTTCTGTGGGGTAGGGGTTGATTGGATTAGGTTTCCTATGCAACAACGAGTGGTGCTTCTTGGCGCAAAGGGAACAGTTCAATTTTGATCTAGAATCGGAAACCCTGTGGGATTTGCCCAAGCAGTTGAGACACAGGTTTTGTTTCTTAGCATGCTCGAATCTCTTAGAAAAATCCATTTTTTGAAACATTTGGCATTTATGTATTGAATGCTGGCCCTTACACAGTACACAAGAATTAAAAGAAGCATTTGAATTGGTAAACAAGTTTTTTGATTTGCTAGTTTGGTAGGGCACATTTCTATTAGAGATATTTAAGGATGCATTCCTATTTAAATTTTCTAGAATTTGACTTCTCTTTTCCAAGAAATTTAAGAAGTCGTCAAATGAGGGAACTTCATTAGATGTCAAAGTCAGTTCAAATTGTTTAGCTGATTCGAGATCCAGTTTCTGAAAGATAACGTTCATTAACAGAATGTCAGACAAATTATTTCTTTCGAATTCCAATATCTTCAGAGCTCTAATGTTCTTGCGTAAACAATCAATGAGGTTTCTCACCTCCTTAGCTGATTCATTCATTATTTTGGGATAATTTAATATACCACGAATGTGGGTATCAACTATAACTCTTTTGTTTTCATATCTATCTTCCAAAGCTTTGAGCAAAGATGAATATGTGTCATCAGACGTTTCGATTTGTCTGGCAACTCCCTTTAATGATGCACGCAAATAATACAATTTTTGGTTATCAGTTAATTGAGATTTATACTCTATTAGGTTACGAAATTGAAGTTTAAAACTTCTCCATTCATCATATTCGCCGGAAAATTGAGGCAATGGGATCTCCGGCAACTTCATCGCAACTTTCAAATGTTTGACAGCATCTAGTTTTGATTTTGATTCATCTAATTTCAAGGCATTTCTATTTTATCAATAAGGTATCTCAATCTTACCTCAATTTGTTCAAGTCTGCTGTCCAGTTCATCTAGGGACTCGTCGGTTTCCGTAAGGTCCACTTCCTGGGGAAGTCTGTAATACCGCGCACGAAGTTGTTCCACACTATTTTGCACATCCTTCTTGATGTCCAGCTTCACATTCAGTTCAATTAGACTGCCTGAATGTTCTTCAAAATTGGAAATAAATGTTTCTAGCTTAATCGTTTTGTTTCCTAAGGCAACCTTTTGCCTATTCAAACTAAAGACTTGGGTTTGAGCCATAACGAGGGCTGCTTCGAGAACAATTCAATCCAATGGATTTTCAATCAAATTCAAATAATGTCCGTCAAACGAGCTCCGGCTCACTGGAACAAAAGATGTGGGGGCCAAATTGCCCGTTGGCTAAGTCCCGCCTGCGTGATTGGGGACCTGGACGCTGGAAAATTCCTTTGGATTCAAATAGTGGACTGTATGAGGTACTAGAGATAGGTACTAGGTATAACTAAAATTTATTTACAATTAATAAACTATTTACACGAATATTTGGATTGGGGCAATCCCCTTTTCCATACAAGAGGTTGGGAGCACAATAGTGCGTCCGCTGAGTTCGAATGCTATCTAGCGTCTGCCCAAGACGGGATATATTTTGGTGAAGCTATCGCCTCATTGGCGAGCTTGCAGCTCGCCAATTCAACCTAAGACACCAGGCTCCAACAGATAGTAAATAAACATTTTTGAGCAATTTTTTTTTGCCTGCGATATTATTGCTCACAAATATTCAGTCATCATCAGACATTGGTGGGCAATCAGAAACGTCTACGTTTTTGGCAGATCTTTTCCCATAAGGTTTAGTGTCCATCCTTCTTTTGTATTTTTCCTCCATTGCAACCACAGCATTCGCTGGATTGAAAGTATCTAAGGTCTCTTCGCTAAGATTAATATGCATTAGATCAGCCAATGTCTATAAACCCGTTAAGGCCCAGCGATTTTATTTTCGCATAGTGTGTATTTGGTAATTTTAATTACGTTCCTTTAGATTGAGAGAGGTCGATACTAATATTTTGTTCAAACATGAAAATAACATAATACAAAGTTTCCCCCACCCTTTTTTTAACATTAGGTGCACTGCGTGCACCTAGCGGGAAAAATTTAGGTGCACAATTTTATTTTCATGTGCACAGTGCACCTGTGCACCTGGGTATTTCGAGCCCTGTGTTAATGTACACCAGGGCTCGAAATACCCGGGTGCACAGGTGCACTGTGCACATGAACATAAAATTGTGCACCTAATTTTTTCCCGCTAGGCGCACCTTGTGCACCTGTATTAAAAAATATATTTCGAGGCCTGATGTACACTGCTAAAAGTTTTAAAATATATTTCCGTCACAAGATGAAAATAATTTTACAATACTATCAGACAGTGTGTCAAGTTTTAAATCATGATTTTAATCAAAAATTATTTTTTTTAAATCATTGATTTAACTCATTTAACCAATCTAACATTTTTTATAACTAAGTAAATATACCCTAGGAAAATCCCCGAACTCGCAAAATGCTTTAAACTTTCTGCACCCATGGTGATTTTAGCACTAATGCTGATCAACCCAGTACTGATCAACTTTTGAAAAAATATTTGGCACTGGATACTTGAAAATAATCTGAGGTGTCCATAGACAAAGTAATCTGTTGATAGTTGAGTCAGGGATTCCGCCAAACAGTAAAGTAAAAAACAAGTTGACATCTATTTGAAAGTTTTGACAATGTACATGCATAATTTTATAGTATGTTACGAACAATAAAGCATTGATTCATTCAAGTGTGGGAAGCAAGGGAAAACATTTACATTAATGTTATACTTAAAAAAAGTCTTTAGCTATTTATATTGTCCATGATCAGTAAGCATAATTCTTAATGTCAAGACAGCCAAAGAAAACCCCCACTAGTAGGCCTAAACTACTTGTTATCTCTTTAATTGACTGTGGCCAATGGCTTACTGTAGTGATATTTAACTACTTTTTTGAGACATCAATACAAAATAACACAGTTAATGTGATTAATAATTTACAACTGAGCTTTCTATTTGAAAGGATGAAATTTTAAGCACTATTGTAGAGTTAAACAGATATATTTTACCTTTTGCTTTTGTTACGAAAATTAATTTTTAATGTATTATCATGTAACAAACTATGATTTTCAGTAAAATAAATATTGATTTACCGTGTCGCACATTCTGGTTGTTTACTTAAAATAAATATTGGCAAACATGTCATGTCAAAAACTCAATTTTTTATTTAATAAAATTATATATAATTATTATAAAAACAGTGTATAGGGCCTACAAATATTTAAATTTAAAAAATCTGATTTAAATAAAAAAAACTTATTTAAATAAAAAAAATAATCCAATTACTTGATTTTTATACACCCTGCTATCAGAATTATAATCGCGGTAAAACAAGAAGTTTCTGTCTAAACAGTCACTTGAAATTTTACATTTTGTTTTGTTCATCATTACTTTTACTTTTAAATTGTTGCTGATTGAATGGAACCTTTCTTTCGTAGGAAAATTATGCAATCTAGTATACACTAAACTTAAAATGGCAATTCTGAATTAGGAACACAATGCATATTTCTTACATACCTAAATCGTTCTTCTGATAGGTGATTGTAATGCCCAATTTGGTAGATTCGGAATCAAGTGTTTGAATATTATGTTTGTTTCAGTCGCACTATGTTTTGAATAATGCTTTATGGAACTCCATAGTTCCTATTTTTTACATGCTCCTAATTGTTATGAATATTTTTTGACAGGATAAGCGCACAGCTGGAGAGGAAACAGTAATTCGACAGGAACGAAGGACATGATTATGACGACTAACTACCGACTACGACTTCCCGATATTGACACCGATTGAGACACCTGGCTATGACAACCGATAAAGATACTCGATTTTGACACACGACTTTGACTCTACCTCACGACTTTGACTCTCGAGAACTGATTCCTACACTTGATATTTGCGGCACAAAACTATTTTGATTCAACCAACTTAATTTAATGCACTTCACAATATTTTAATAACCGTTCAAAACCAATCTGACAATAGTTTTAGAATAAATCCAACAATAGACAATACTGTGGCTTTGTCGTTCTTTATCGTTTGCGCATTATTCCCGTATAATGTACGAAGTTAATTAACGTCTCACTGTAACCACACAAGGGCATATTTTCCGAGATCCATACAGAAGAATTGGTTGGTTTTGGATGTTGATGACGCAAGATCCCTATGTTTTATAAAAATTTTGATGTATTTATCATCGATTTATTGAAGCCGATGTTTATACTTTTCGATGCTTTTTACGCTGTCAATGTTTTATTTATAAATATAAAAAATACTATTGTAAAAATCTAAAAAATAACCAAGTAGCATAATTTTTATAATCAGTAAATTAACATACAGTGGCCAAGGGTGAAGGGTCTGAAAAGTAGGGATTTGACATCGATGTCGATGTTTTCAAAACATCGATGTTTTATAAAAACATTGATGTATTTACCATTGATTTATTGGAGTCGATGTTTATACCTGTCGATGCTTTATACGCTGTGAATGTTTTATTTTTAAATGAAAAAAATACTATTGTAAAAATCTAAAAATAACCAAGTAGCATAATTTTTATAATCAGTAAATTAACATACAGTGGCCAAGGGTGAAGGGTCTGAAAAGTAGGAATGTGACATTGATGTCGATGTTTTCAAAACATAGATGTTTTATAAAAACATTGATGTATTTACCATCGATTTATTGGAGTAGATGTTTGTTTAACATCGATGTTTTAACATTGTCGAGATTTATAAGTTGTCGATGTTTTATTTTTGAATGAAAAAAACACCATAGTAAAAATTAAGAAAAATAACCGTGCAACTAAATATTTGTCAGTGATGGCGACATCTGTCACATCAGAAAGAGTTTTTTTCCCTAACTAGGGGGATAGTTAGTGAAAAAAGAAATAGGCTTAAAGTGGAGAAACTTAAACTTTTTTTTTACAAACTGTAAATAAAAAATATTGGGGCACATAATAATTATAGACTCCAATATTTTTAATTAAAGTAAATAAAAAAATAAGTGTTTTATGTGTTCCCCTCATAAGTTGATAAATAATTAATAATAACTAACAATAATGATTGTAATGCTCCTACCTAATAATACTTATATAGTTAGTAGCACCTATGTCAATTTGTTGTAAATATTATTTTCGTTTATATTATTCAATTTGAAAAAACGATTTGGTAATTCTTCTTATTAATTTTTTTTACTTTATTTTGACAGTTAAAAAGTCTTAGTTATAATTTAAAAAACACGGCAAATAATAAATTAAATATTCTCCCCGGCAAACAATAATGTTTGAGATTGCTAACCCAGTTTTAAGAAATGGGGGAGAAAAAATTTAAATACACTATTGCTTAAAAAGATCGATGGTTTTTGGGCGATGTACTATCAACATCGATGTTTTAATTTTAATATCGATGTTTTGCTGTCGCATACCTAGTCCCTATATGACTATACAGGGAATGCCCTATATGAATACACAAGACATACAACGAAAGTTATACTACCACCAAGAAGATAGAAATATTCCCAGGGAGGAATACACCTGACAACCATCTCGAAGAGTAAGATTCGAGGAAAACAAATAATTTGGATTCACGGTCAGATGTCGATATAGCATAAATAATTAATACACTCAATCCACAAAGAAATGGTACACAAGGAAAAAATTAAGTTTGGAGTTAATGGTTTAAAAAAAATGCGTTGGTCTTTTTCAGTTTTATTTGTTTTGTGATTGGTAGATAGCGAGTCACGTGGTAGCGAGTCTTGTGGTTTACAGGGCTAATGAACTTGGAGCACGCGCATACGATAAACACAGTTATATTTTTTAATTAAATCATTCATGAAATTTGAGAGTATGTACTAGAAAGTTTGCAATGTTTTCAGAAGAACCGGCCCATTCGGTCGCAGTTTCCATAGCAACAGTCGAATATGAAAATATTAAGAAGTGCTATTACAACACGGATCAGCTAAAATATTTAAAATTATGATGAGATTTCGTCTGAATTTTAACAATATGTTATTCATTTAACAATTTCCATTTTTATGTGGAAATGAGATGTTTTGTTCTCGACATTGTAAAAAACATTTCGTTTTTATTTACCGTATATTCAGTGTATAAGCCCTGAAATTTTAGAACGTTTTCTAAAGCTAAAGTACGGGAGTCGGCTTATATACGGATCAGCTAATCTTGCAAAAAGAAGTAGGTAATCTTCCGTTACTTGGGCTCATGCGATAGATATCGCAATAAGGGAAGGGACCCTTCAGTTAAAGTCTTACTAGAGGTCCGGAATCAATCCAGTAGCGATCCAAATAGGGATTAATTGTGAAGTAATCCCCTCCTCCTCACTGTTGAAAAGTATAGTTCGCGAAGCGAACTAAATAGGATCGCGTCGCAATCATCGGGGGTTGACTAGCGATAGGGAGCAGGGGGCAGAGCCCCCTTGTATTGAGAAATAAAAAAATCCCAGTATGGATCGTATATTAGGTTCCTTGCCCAGAGTTGTAGGTATGGTAAATTTTTAATTAACGTCATATTAGAAAAGAGGTTCTCGAACTTTTTCAGCCACGGTGCACCTTTAAAATTAAAAATTCAACGTTGAGCACTCAATTTTATCTCGCAGCAATATACTGTATTTAGTAAATAGGACGACAAAATAGCATCGTCGATACAAGGTAGTTTCGTCATTTAAATTTGCAGGGCCACCGTTTAACTTTTTTTTCTGCACTAATTTCCAATTGCAGACGGAAAAAACACACACGTGGGAAAAAATATTTGAAAATGAATTCAGGATAAATATTACAACACAACGGGCAATTGACAACAGTCTGGGATCATGAATCAATCCTCTAAGGGAAAGAGGAGAACGCCACTTAATTTTTAACCACTACCTACCATCGTGAGACTGATTCCGGATCATCGTCAATAGCCCGTTGTGTTGCTCCAGTGCAACGTCTATTAAAATACCTACATATTTAGATAGATATTCTTTCTTGATTATTAAGTAGCGTCAGGCGGGGTAATTGTAAACAAGGGATAATTGTAAACAAGCTATACAAGCGCCCACGTGAAATTCCGAGATACTAAAAAGTTGTGAGATATGAAACTGGCAACCCTGAGGATGCAATAGGGTGATCCCGTATTTCTTTGAACCACATCTGATAACAATCTGTTTAGTTGAAAAAATTGTGGTTGAAAAGTTTGGGTTTCAAAGTTCTTGTGTGTTGCATTTTCTACTGCCCTCCATAACATATAGAAAAATATGCTGTTCCAAATCTTTACTAGGGTCAGTTATGTTTCTATCGAACAGAAAATCATTGAATTTTCCTTATGGGAACTATAATGCATATACAGTTGAATGTTTACAATCAACCCATATTTTTCAAGGGACGGGGTAATTGTAACAAGAGACAAGTTAGTTTAGTAGGGTGAACAATGTTTAATTACTTTATCAAGAGTTTGAAAATAAGGATTGAAAGTGAACTTACTAATTCTGTTTACAATTACCCCCGCCTTACCTTACTAGCCACTGCGCGACCAGCACGGCGTTGCCCGTGACATTTCTTTCTAAGGGGTCGGATGTGACCACTGCCTCTGCCACTTCTCACTAACTCCCGGTGATTGTTATGAATTCGAGCAAATTAGCTACGCAAACCAAATGGGATTTTGTAGCCTATTGGATAACAGCCATCATGGCGTTGCCCGTGGTGTTAGTTTGTTTAGCAAACTAAATGGAAATTTTTAACCTATTGGAATGAATTCCCTACGAATTCCAATTTGGTGTGCTTTGCAAACCAAATTATGAATATCATGAACTATGGATTACTTCGCAAATTGGACAACAGTCATAACGGAGTTGCCCGTGGTGTTGGTATGCTTGGGAAACCAAATGTGAATTCGGCGTGACGTCACAATCTCTTGCGAAAATACAAATGTTTTATTAAAAAGTTATTTCGCTCTATATAAAAAAAAGTTACCGCCGCAGGATTGAAAACTGTGTTGTTTTGCTCGATTCTTAGGCGGTTTCCCGAGAAAGTACGGATTAGAAAAATACGAAATTAACATGGTTTGTTCTTCAACGTGTTCCCTCGACAGTTGTAAAGATTTTTTTCCGATGCTTGTATTAGTTTCTGGTTTATAAAGTGTCAAAATTGAAAAAGCGAAATTTTTAAAGCGAGGGATCAAAAGACTAACAAATTTTCAGTCTTTATTCGTGATTTTTTTTCAGAGTAACTCTCAACGTGAATTTTTGCTGCTCGACCGTAAGCGAGTTAAGCGTTGGCCATCGTAAGCGAGCAGGGGGCGGAGCCCTCTAGTATTAAAAGAAAATCAAACGTATACAAGGTATCTATCTGGTGTCAAATTTTCCGCGGATTTCAAATCGGTTGAAATTTGCAATCTATCTTTAACGATCCTGAATATACAAAAAAAACTAAAAATGCTAGCCAAAATGTTTTATTTTTTAAAATTTTCTTTGCTTTTTTTTCGCTGAAATCGTAAGAGGGCTAGAAATGTAATCTGTTTATTTTTGGAACACGAATGTTAGCGTGAAGTCACACTCTCTTGCAAAAACATAAAAGATATTCAACTTAAAAATTTTATTTATTTAAAGAAACTCCTATTTTTAGGTATCGATCTAATGTGAAATTTTCCGCAGATTTCACAGCCGTTGAAATTTTTACTCTATCTTTAACGGTCTGGGAGATAGAAAGGAGAACTAAATAACTCCTGTTAAAGTTTATTTGTTTTTTATCATCTGCTGGAAAATTATTCCCCCGCGCGAAATGAAAACGGAAAGGAAAAAAATGCATTTAAAATCTGTGATCTTCTCTGCTGTTGCATTCAATAATAACTACATTTCATTAAATTCATTTTTAAATGTTCTAGATTGAATTTCAAAATTCGCCGCGACTCAGAAATTGTAAGAAATTCAGACTACCTGTGTGCTAAATCCCATTTCTGTAAGTGCCATAATGGTCGTGAGGACTTTGCGTGCAGAAAACAGACAGAAAAACACTTCCTTTTATAGCCCTTTGTGTTGCTGTAGTACGACGTTAATTAAATTACCTTACCTTGACTAAGTTAACTTGAATTAAGTTAAAGTTTCTTAAGTTAAGTTAAATTTAGTTTCAAGTTAACTTGAATTAAGTTAACTTGAAACTTGAATTGAAAATGAGACTTTTATTGACTAGGGGGCCCGCCCCCTGCTCGCTAAAGCTAGCCAACCCCCGGAGGATTGCTTTGCAATCCTCATTGGTTCGCTGCCCGAACCTATGCTCGCTTCACTCGCATCAATGAAGGCACGTGTCCTAGCAGAAAGGATTGTTTATAAAATATGATATACCAAAAAAATATTTTTCAAACCTAAATTTGCTGTATTACAGAAAATATATATACAGTACCCTGGAATCAGAATTCAAATGAAAGGTAGGTATTTTTTAGGTATTTTTCATACAATGTTTTGCACCTTGTTTGCTTCAGTGTGTGACCTTAATTAAAATACCTTCAAAACTTAAAGTAATATATTTGTATTTCGAGATTGAGTAAAACTGAATCGGTATTGGTTTTTTCCGTAAGAAAGTCACGTGTACTGAAAACGTCTAAATTTCGAATATTACCTTGCACGGAGCCTTAACTTAATTGCCTTAACATGCCACGAAGAGTAGCATTGTGAAATACCAACACGCCAAATAAGTGACAAAGGTGTCAAGAGTTCTGTTACAAGAGATATACGCTATTAAGTAGCAAACATGCATACAAGATGGCAGAAATGAAAGAGATCAAGTGATTCAGCACATAAAGTGAGCATAAATCGCCCCAGTTGCTAATACGAATTAAGAATAACGCGTCAAGAACATTATAAAAGTATTAAATGGTAGGTATATCTCTATATAGAAAGAAACTTGTAGAAAAGATTGATTTATGCCGTCCAATAATACAATACATCAAAAGCATGCAAAGTTTAAACAAGTGCATACTGTTGGTACAGCTAAAATATGGCGCGAAAATTGGAATTTATTAAGGTATTAATTTTTCACATTTATTTAAAAAAATGTTCTGCTTCTTTTACATAAAAATCAGTTTTATAACACGAAATTCTATTTTATACATATTAAAAAGAAACAAAAGGGATGTTTACAAATAAGTCAAATAAAAATGTAAGCAGAATTTTTTTATAAGAGTCATCAAAACAATGACATTTCAACAGTCGATTTCAAGTTAAAAATTCATCTTATTCATGAATGAAAACATCAGGAAAACTTTGACATCTAATATACTGTAGTCATAAGTCTTTCAGAAAAAAACTAGAAAAGAAATTGATAGTCCAGATCAAGGAAAGTTTAAAAACGAATTGAAAAACTTTTGCACTCTAAATATAAAATAAAATACGGCTTACAAATCATACAAACTAATTGCCTCTCTAACAAAACATTTTTTCCAAAAATATAATGAAAAATCCTTTAAATGAGTCCTTTTATATATCGTTGCTAGTACACTTGTCGCAAATTCTTTCTAGCACTCTTCACATTTATATCTATATATATAATTCTCTTACGTGGCACGCAAAAAAGACGTTATTTGTTAACGCGTTTTGGCAACTTTGTACGATTGTTTACCACAGGGCCTCGCGCATCAATTGAATTTATAAGCGTTATCGGATGAAATTTTAATGAAAAAAAAAAAAAGGAATTTTAGTTGAGCTGTTGCAGTTTATAATAGAAATCAAAGTAAGTGGATGATCTTTTCAGGGCCATTTTAAAACGGTCCTTTTCAGGGCCAGCAATTATAGTTCAACAAGATGCTTGCCCTACAACTTTCGGCAACAAACTCAATGAAAAAGTGTGGGTGGTTCGAGTGCTGGGGAAATGTACACAAACAACGTGATGGGTATTCAATTTCCAAAGCAGCGCTCACATTTCGAGTCCAAATTTGCTCAAAGTTTTCATTTGAATTTTGATTTTAGAGGTACTGTATATATCTTTTCTGTGATACAGCAATTTTAGATTTGAAATTTTTTTTTTGGAATATCATATTTTGTAAACAATTACTTCTGCTAGGACACATGTCTTCATTGATGCGAGTGAAGCGAGCATATGTTCGCGCAGCGAACCAATGAGGATTGCGAAGCAATCCTCCGGGGGTTGGCGAGCGTTAGCGAGCAGGGGGCGGGCCCCCTAGTATATATATATATTTTTTGATGGATGTCTATAATGGATACGTTTGTAAGTGCGAAGATCGTGAAAACATTTTCATGCATATTTCACATCCATACGGCTTCTCTTCAGTGTGTATCCTCAAATGCTTTTTTAAGTTCGAATTATCTGAAAACTTTCTCATGCATATTTCACACGTATACGGCTTTTCTTTAGGTGTATGCGTCTATGTGTTTTTAAGCTTCCAAGTTGCGAATGTTACAAATTTCACAAGAAAAAGGTTTCCTACCTGAATGGGTGTTTCTATGTTGTAAATTTCCTTTATGTGCAAATGATTTCTTGCAGGCTTCGCACTCGAACGGTTTCACGCCACTGTGCAATCGCATGTGAATTTCTAATCCTGAGTTCGTTGAAAAAACTGCTGCAATCTTTACACTGATGTAATTTCTTTTCAGTGTGGAGTCCTTGATTTCGGGTCAGTTGTCGTTTTTCTTTAAAACGTTTTCTACACTGGTCGCATGCATAACTTTTCGTCACAGAATTCTCGGTGCGATTCGTTTCCCTTGGTGCACGATTCGAAGAATCGGATTTTGATGACACATGGGGCGGCTTTTGATGCTTTTGAAAGGATGGTCTGCTGTGACGAGCGAAAAAGGAGCGTTTTTTGTAGTCAGATAGTTCGTTTCGGATGACATTGGATTCACTTTGAAACTTGTCCTCTTTCTCTACAGCGTGTGTTTTTGGATGCTGTGTTGAGTGGTGTTTTAGTGCTTTTAGCTTTCTAGTCCACAGGGACACATTTGGACTTGTAGCTGAATCAACAACATGGCCTGTTCCTTTCTGCACACGTTTCGAACGACGATATTCCGAGGAAGTGTTTGTTGAAGGAAGATTCTCTTTGGTGTGTTCATAGAAGTCTTTCCCTTCACTTCCACCTTGATATCCTATGTAATCAGGCTGAAGTTTGGTTCTAACTGAACCTTGTGCATCCGGCATTCGTCTTCCAACTGTTGCTACATCTGAGGCTGCTACTTGTGGTTCCCTTGGCTGATCGAAAATCCCAATGTTGTCTTCAAAGTGAGGGTGTTCGTAGCGTTCACAGTTTAGGTTCGTATTTATCCGAGTATTTGCAGAAGGAAGTAATTCCAGATTAAGGTGTTGATCTGTAGAAAAGCGTTCATCAATAGAGCCCATGTCGATGTTCGAATCGTTCGTACTTTTCGTCAGCATATCCGGTACCCTTCCAACTCACTTTCCGGTTTTCTTTCGGTGTAGGTGAATTCTGATCTGCAAAGGATGTTGTTGCTGGAAAATGCGAAGGACACAAGACCTCTGAATCCGAATGTTCCTGATCCAAATTCATCTCGAAAGCTTTATCAATGTCTTTCGAATAGAAATCTAACACAATGAAATTAGATCAAATTAACATTTTATCATTAAAATGTATTTGTACTGCGAAAGGAAAAGCGATTTTCAGATCACAAGAAACGTATTCATTTGAGCATCACGAAACAATTCGATGCGTTTATCTATCAATTCTACTACATTACTTCACTTCGATTGTTTTCAATTGGAAGGAAATATTCCGTAATACGGAAAAATATAGCAATTAAATGATGAGTGTAAACTGGTATGTTTGTGTAACACTTCAATGGATGAAAATAAGTTACGAAAGTTTCAGAAATCAGAAGGTTATTCAAAATTAAGTAATTTTGATCCCAGATCGTCGTTAATAGACCATTGTGTTGCTCTACTATGACGTTAAATAAAATTATCTTACCTTACCTTACCGAAATCGTAAATAATAGTTCAAAACTCAAATATCGATATCTATTGAAAAGTCAGAGTTCTTCGGACTAAGTAATAGTGATCATGGTAGAGCATTGGGTAGTAATAATTGGTTAATATTTAATTAACGTCATTCTAGAGCAACACAATTGGCTATTAACGAGGTACTGAGATCAATCCCCTAAAGACAACACCACGTCAGTTTGAACTACGGGCAGATGAAGATGCGACACCTGACTGGCACCCCACTCTCCAAACTTTCTCACCAACCCAACGTGTGCCGACCAACCGGTATAGTGGTTAAGGTGTTAGCCTCTAGATCGGAAGGTTCCTGGTTCGAATCCGGGTCCGGGCATGGATGTTTGTAAACGTATGGTGTAGGGTCGGCTGGTGCACCTTAAATCTGTCGTGGCCGAAAGTCCTCACGTTGGGTTGGCGTGGAAGTTTGGAGAGTGGGGTGCCAGCTCAGGTGTTGCTTCGTCATCTTACCGTGGTTCAAAATTACGAGGTGTCGTCCTCGGATCTTTCCCTTAAGGGACTGATCCCGGACCGTCGTCAATAGCCCGTTGTGTTGCTCTAGTACGACGTTAACTAAAAAAAATTACCATTTACCAATTACCACCAACCCAACGTGAGTACTTTTGGCCACGAGAGACTTATGGTGCACCAGCTTGCCTCTACACCAAACAAAATCCATGCATAGACCCGGATTCGAACTGCAAACCTTGCGATCTAGAGTGTAACACCTTCACCACTAGATCAGTTGGTCAATGTTTTTTAATATACTGACGTGGGCATACTTGGAATTAACACTTCACGTTGCATAAAAGTTGCACGTTGCATTAAATGTAATATTACAAAAACTATTTCTAACAAGGAATAGTGCGCTTGACAATGAAATCCATTTCAATTCAGGTTAGTTTCTGATGTAAGGATTTCGAAATTTGCAGCTTGTTTCGATACTTTGTTTAACTTCCTACCATTGCCGAAAATGCAACTTCACATACTTTACAATAATGTACCATACAGCAAGATGTGATGGTATAAGGGAAATAATACATGGTTTAATAGAGCGATGGTCCCCCACGTGCTGCAATGACAGTAGCAACCCTTCTGGGAATACTTTCAACATGGTTCCGATGAACAGCTATGGGAATTGGTGTGAATTTCCAACCCCCGGTGATTGTTACGTAATCCCGTTTGAATTGCTTCGCAAATCAATAAGCCTTTCGCAAGTGATATCACTTTTTTTACTTGAACACTCAATGCACCCTTAACTAATAGCCGCATCAGTAAAAAAACCTTCTGCATCTTGTTCCCTGTACAATTTTAAATAAACTGTGTTAATCTCCTAACTTTACGATCTGTACTGCGTACTTTCTCCGTAAACCGTCTGAGAACAGAGTGAAAAAAGCGAGTTGCTTGACTGTTGTCGGGGTATTTTGGGCCAATCAGTTCTTGCCTTTCTCTTAAAGACCTCTTTAAAAAAAATTCCGAAATGTCGCGTCTTATGAGGAAATTTCAGTGTTCCCATAAACAGATTACAGAAGGTATGTATTTTAATCAGCATCGGACACAGCAGCATCGTATCGGGCTATCGGCGACGGTCTGGGTAAACAGGTACACTCTATAACAAAAACAATCGACGCACCAAGAAGGAATCATCCGATTGCTTTGAAATTACGTATGCAAAAAGGTTTGGACCAAATATGCAAATGACTAAAATTTGGTGTCCAATGAATGAATAGTGCGATCTCCGGCCCATCGGAACTGCGCATCCAGCAGATGTATGTAAGGAGATCTTCTTGAACTGTAGTTAAAAATTTCTGCTGCATTACGATTTAGGATACCTTTCAACGACTGAAAAAATGTTTCGCCGCAGGATTCGAGCTCACTACGAGCAACTTTCAGAGTTTCAAAGAGGTCATTGGATTGAAAGAGGCAGGTTGGGCAAATCGGAGAATCGCTCGTCATGTGAGTCGAAGCGATGCTGCGATTAGAAGATGCTGCTAAGGGTGGGTGGACAATGGCAGATTTCAGGGTCATGATGGTAGCGGTCGACGTAGGGCCACAACAGATCGCGAGGACAGAGTGATTGTCGGATCAGCTGTCACAGCGCCTGATTCATCGCTATCAATCATTAGTCGTGCGACCCACACACGAGTCTCCACCATGACCATTCACAGACGGCTGAGAGAGCGAAATCGACGCTCGTACCGACCATTACGCCACCTGCCACTCACGCCTGCACACTGTCGAGCCAGATTACAGTGGTGCTTGGCTCGATCAGGCTGGAATGATGCTGACTGGGGACGCATAGTCTTTAGCGACGAATCTCGCTTCCAACTGTGTCCTGACGATCATCGAAGACGTGCCTGGAGACGCCAAGGGCAGCGTGCCGATCCTGCTTTCACTATTGCACGCCACACGGGCCCTCAACAAGGAGTTATGGTCTGGGGTGCCATTTCCCTTGATAGCCGGACCCCTTTGGTCGTCATTAGAGGTACACTTACTGCACAGCGGTACGTTGACGACATTCTGAGACTTGTTTTGCTACCGTTCCTTTCGCAGTACCCTGGGCTTTTTTAACAGCAAGACAATGCCAGACCACATACGGCACGTGTTGCTATGAACTGTCTTCAAGCTTGTGAAACACTTCCTTGGCCAGCCAGATCACCAGATCTCTCTCCCATCGAGCATGTCTGGGATATGATGAGAAGGCGACTGCATCCGGTAGGGAATGTTGATGACGTAGTCCGACAATTGGAACAAATTTTCCAAGAAATAACGCAGGAGACCATCCGGGAGCTTTATCGGTCTATGCCACGCCGTGTGGCAGCTTGCATCCAGGCTAGAGGCGGGTCAACACCTTATTGAGCTCGTTACTGTAACTCTGAAATAAATCATTCAATTGTTCTGAAATTTTAATCATTTTCTATTCTGTACATAATTTTATTATCCACCAATTTTTGTCTCCATCGGACAACTCCTTCTTGGTGCGTCGATTTTTTTTGTTATAGAGTATATTTTTGGATAGGTCGATAAGTTCATCAGCTTTCGTCGATATGTCAGAAGTATTGTTTCCCTGGAAGGGAAGCGCAATCCAGTTTTTCTATTGGCAGTTTTTCATTTCTTCATTAAGGTAATAATCAAAATTTTCTTCCAAAGCATTAAAATGTTTTGAGATCTCCGTTGTTATGCTACCAGAAGCATTTACATTATTTTCGATTATAAACGTTTGAGATGTTTCAAAACTCTCATATTTGTGGACTTCAATGTTGTTCTTCCCATGCCTTGCAAGTATAAATCTAATTCATTAAATTTGGTGAGTATGTCTGCTAAATACGTGAGCTTCAAAACAATTTTCAAATCGCGCAGCGATTTTTTTAAAACATTGCGACTTCTTCACGGAGACAAGTCTTGTTAGCAATTTTCCTTTTGATAGCCAACGTACTTCCGTATGCAGAAGAAGTGAATTGTGGTTGCTTCCCATCTCTTCGCAAAGATTTTAAATAAGTGCGATTGTAACGGTCTAGATTTGATTAAATTCACTAATTAAACATCATTGTTCAAAACATTTTTTAAAAATCCTCTGGCATAGATTTTTATACCAATACTTCCTTGTTAATGTTGCAGTGAGTCCATGATGGATTTGGGCTAGCTGCAAGCATTTGAGTCACAACACCGTTTTTTTACCGCTCATAGCTCGTGCACCATCTGTACATATCCCGACACATTTCAGGTTCGAATCCGGGTCAGGGGCATGGATGTTTGTAAGCGTATGGTGAAGAGTAGGGATGACAACTCTCAGAGAAAATAACCGGTTTTCGGTAAACCGTTTTTTTTCGTCCGGTTATAACTCCTGCGGTCTAACCGATTAAAAAAAAAAGCTTTTTAAAATAACCGGAAAAATAACCGATTTTTAAAAACTTCAAGGTATTTCTATTTAGTTGTATATAAAAAAATATGCTAAATGTCGTTAACTGTTTTGATTTATCACATAACAACTGTTACAAAATTCACAATTATTTTTAAATAAACCAGAACTTAATTGTTTCAAAATGAAGGTACACAAACTAATAAAATAATTAAAACAATAGTTACCTTGTTAATATTGTTTTATCTATTCAACCCAATACTTTTTATTTACTCTGCTCATAAATACTCGCTCAGTTATATGCTGGTTAGCTAATCGACTTCTGTCATCCGAAACCACAGAATTCAGAGCAGATACTAACCTTTCAGACAGAAATGAACTTCCAACAACTGTCAAATACTTAAAAGCTAGCAATGCTAATGCAGGCGAACATGTCTTTCTTTGACCCCAAAATTCAAGTGGACTACTATCCCTTAACAACAGAGGCTGCTGCAAATATAGTTTGGGCTCATTGGGAAAGTAGGCATCTGCACCCTGCGATTTTGGAAAAATGGATTTTGTGAAATTTTTGTCATGTGTTGCCCAAAGAAGGCTTGGGTATGTTGAATCGGAACTCGCTGGTATTGCTGAAGGAGGAGAATTTTTTTCTAATCGATTCAGTCAATGCGTTAACTCTTTGGATCACTTGGAAAATCCTTGACTAGCAATTGTGGAAGACATAAAGTTTGTTTTTGAAACTGGGGTCGGTAAAAGACGCATTGCACAGAAGAGGGTTGGATAAAAAAAAATTTCGAATGAGAGGTGAAACTTTGCGACAACTTTACTAATAACATTTTAGAAGTACCATGAATAGGGGTAATTTTTGCCAGTGATGCCTCATACAATAAATAAGAGGGACAACTAGATTACAAGTTAAATATTCACTGCCAGAAATTTCGTCATGGCTTTCTTAAACGGCCCTAATGTTTACTACTTCCGATAGTACAGTCGAGCCCGTATATAGCGAAGTCGCATGAAACACTGAAAATTATGCGTTATATCCGATATAATAAAAATTGGACCTCCCCGCTAGTTCTAAAGCAAAAGAATTTTCACACGAAGGTTTTCATATAAGTGGGAAAAAGTCTATAAAACTTTCTTTTGAACAGTTGAATTTACAATGCAGTTGCATAATTCTTTTTCCAGGGCACCAAAATTATCATGGCAGTCAATGTTAGGCGCAAATTTTGAACTGTCCACGGCAGATTTTGATGTCACTAATGGTCTATTTACTTCAATTTCAATGTCTTCCTTTTCGGAATTATTTTGAAACACTGCTGCAATGATGTCATCGTCTGATTGTTGTGCTTCAATTTCAAGGTTGCTATCGCTAGCTCCATAATCAGCAAAAATAACATCACCACATCCAAAATTCTTTTTCCCTGTAAATTTTGTCCGCAGAGAACTTTTTTTAGGATCATGCTCAGAAATGGAATCTGAGTCCCCAAGGCCCCCTAAAAATTCTACACGTTTCCAGCAGTTTTGGATGGTTTTCTATTGAATCAAACACCAGACTTCATCTAAAAAATGGCAAGCAATTTTAATGTCCGTATTAAAATGCAGATCAGTTCCTAGATTCAAAAGAACACGTCAAATAATCTGAGATCTGTAATACACTTTCACGTATTTTATTATGCCCATATCTAAAGGCTGCAGTTTTGATGTAACACATTTAGATAAAAACACTTACTAAACCTTCCGAAACAGCCAATCTGTTTGAAATGTTTCTCCATTGCCTTTCTCCCTCTCGTTTTTTGTCGTCCAAAATTGAAAAAATAAAGGGTGGGGTTGGTACCTTGCCAGAACCCAAAACATCGCAGTATCCGATATTCACGCTCCAATTTTTCGCTATAGGCGATCTTTTTAACACGATATAATATTGCAGTTCCAAAAGGACAAAAAAAAGTCGTAATAACCAATATTTCGCTGTATCCGAGCTCGCAATAAGTGGGCTCGACTGTAGTTCAATTTCTGACCCAGAGAGCATGCGGGGAGTTCTTTTAAGGTTAGGATTTGCCAACACACGTGCGACGTATGGAGATAAATGGATAAATCTCTCCAACATCTCATAAGTGCTATACCACCTTGTTGGCACGGACTAAACAAAACGAAGAATATTTCCTTCTGCTTTTCATTCTCTTAGTTGTTCGCTCCTCAGATTATTCATGAACAAATTACTGTGCCTAGCAAACTTTTTTCTTGCTTTACTTCCCCAATGAGAGCTTTCATGGGGGCAATCAACCCATTTACTTAAAGGTTAAAAGGAAAAAAATATTTGAACTTGCCTTTTCATCTTGAAAATTCGGATGTTTGTACTTGCGATGTTGCCGTAAATTTGAGGTTCCTCCTCCTCTTTAAATTAACTTCAGGCAAATATTAGATTGAGCTTCGTGTTTATTAAGTTCAGCAAAAGATGTACAAATATTCGACGAAGGCGGTTAGACGATGGGATGAAAACTGTGAATCTAAGTGTCCGTAACTAATCTCTATTAATATAAATGGAAGTGTTTGTTTTTTTCGAGGCCTCAAAATCCTTACAATTCTATGACACTTACAGCATTGAGATTTGGCATACAGGTATTTCAAATTTTTTGCAATTTTCGGGCCGCGGCAAATTTAAAAATTCAATCTAGAACATTTAAAAATGAATTTAATTAAATTTAGTTAGTATTGTTTCCATTGGAATGGCAACCGCATAAAGATATGACAGATTATAAATTTATTTTTCCCGTTTCCGTTTTAATTTTGCGCATAAGAATGATTTTCCAGCAGAGGATAAAAAAATTTTTAACTTTAGTTATGTAGGTCTTTTGTCTACTTAAAGATAGAGTAAAAATTTCAACGGATTTGAAATCTGCGGAAAATTTTACACCAGATTAATATCTTACATCACGTCGTTGCCCGGGGTAAGTGTAAGTTTGCTTCGCAAACCAACACCACGGGCAAGGGCAATGCCGGGCTAGCCACGCAGGGGTAGTACTTACATAAAAAAAAATGGTTACAAAATAATAACAAACAAACTGCAACCAAGCAACATCATCCATACCACTACCGGAGCAACACCCTTCAACACAGCCGCAAACTTAAAAACCTCCTATCAAACATCTGTAAGACGGATAACCCACTCCAAGACTCACAAGAAGACTCACAAATAAGTAACTTAACCCATCCTACAAGTAATACCCCAATCACTTCCTACTTCACAATGAGAGATCTCAGGCACATAGTGCAAACAGCCCCCAAAGATAAAGTATCAGGCCCTGACCTGATAGACGCCACAGTTCAACAACTACCAATGGAAGCAGACTCCGCTAAACTACTGGATTGCATGAACATCTGCTATAAACTAAAACAATTCCCAACTGCCTTCAAAACAGGAGAAGTGGGAAAATCTCTTCCCGAAAATAGGAAAGGATCTCACCAAACCAGAATCGTACAGACCCATGAATTTACTACCAATCCTAGGAAAGACGCTGGAAAACCTACTGCTCTTGCTCCTCAACTAATTAGTCAGGGAAAAAACATATTCAATGATAAGCAGTTCGGATTCCGAACAGGACACTCGACGGATCACGCCCTAAAAGAAATCCTCATATACATCGAGCAAAATAAAACAAATCATTTCCACACATGCCTGATATCACTTGACATTAAAGGAGCATTTGATTCAATGTGGTGGCCGACCCTCTTCTAAGCATTCCACAAATGCAAGTTTCCACCAGACCTAATAGCCATGACGAGAAGCTTCCTAACAGATAGAAAAATCCTCCTACATCAAGAAAACACTACAGTCACACATAAGCTGCAAAGGGGATGTCCACAAAGTTCCTGCCTGGGTACCTTCCGACGGCTTATCACAATTAATGGACTACTACAACAAACCTGGCCAACAAACTGTACAGTACAAGCCTTTGCTGACGACATAACAATAATAATCACAGGAAGAAACAGACGCACATTAGAGGCAACAGCAACATAATCCCTCAATAAAGTTCAAACATGTTGCCAGCAAGAAAAACGTACAATATCACGACAGAAACCCATGGCAATAGGAATTGGAGCCTACAAACAGCTGGCAAGAAAACCCACAATCCAAAGTGGTACGATGAAAATAAAAGTAGTCAAACATCTTAAACTACAGGGCGTTATCATAGACAATAACCTTAACTTCGCGCAACACCTGGCACACCTCAAGACAAGAAGCCTCACCCTTAGCAATAGCATGGCTCATACGGTCGGTATAACCTGGGGCACAAAGCCACGTTTTCTAAAAATATGGTACAGAGCAGTGGCATTAAGCCAAATATGCTAAGCAGCAAGGGCATGGGCACAACATCTCACCCAACGTAATCTCTTAAAGCTGCAAAGCCTCCAGGGCCTCTTCACAGTTCAAATCTCCAGGACATATCGTCCAACGCCAACAAATGCATTACAAGTGTTGGGTGGTATCGAGCCTCTGCACTATGTGGCACACAGAGAAGCAGCATTCACCAAACTCAACAGATTAAAACAAGATGTAAATTACCTGGGCACAACTTTCAACACCAATGCCTATGAACAAGAGACAGATATACACAAAGAAAATACTTGGCAAACAAATTACGAAGAAATAGGAGGGCAAGGCCCAACAAATTACGTAGAAATAGGAGGACAAGGCCCACACACACACACAACCGAAACATATATTAAAATATACACCGACGGCTCCAAAATGCAACACGGAGTAAGGGCAGCTTTTGTGGCATTTAGAAACAACATAGAAATCCAAAACCAAAACATTCAGCTCCATAATAACCGCAGTACCGTAAGCAGAGAAAATAGCCATCCTCTTTGCCTTAGCATGGGCAAAACAACAAAACATACTAACGGATAGCCTATCAACTATAAAGACACTCCAACAGGTCGAAGTAAAGGATCCAAATAGCGCAACAAATCCGATCACTGCTTTAAAATAATTTCCACAATACATACATCAACTGGGTCAAGGCTCACATAGGTATAAACGGCTATGAAAGGGCCGACCAGCTTGCAAAAGAAGCAACAACAGGAGCAACAAACTTCCAAATCATCGCAAAACTACCCAAGAGCCACGCAAAACAATTAATGAAGAGAACAGCACTTAAGAGATGGCAGGAGGAATGGGACGAGGGAGAAACGGGAAGAAGAACCTATTCCTTCTTCCCAAAAGTCAACCCCAAAAAGGAGTGTAATGTCGTGGGTATAGTTAGCGTGGCGAGTGGCTTGAAGATAATTAAAACGACATTTAGAATTACAGCACATTTAATTAATTAAAGAAGAATACATATATGTTAAAAGTATTTCGAGGATAATAGATATTGTACAAATTAGGGTTTCAGTCCCGCGGCTTCAATCCGGAGCAGAGTCCCTGCGTCCGCTCACGTTTCGGTTTTCCACGATTCTCCTTTTCTCGAGAGAAGACCCCACACGTTCTTCCGAGGCCGCTATCGCCCAAAGAGAAGGGGATACCTCCATCCGGTCATAAATTCATGGACCACCATGAAAGCTGTGGTCAGAGGGACCCCTACCGTAACGCTACAGGAGCCAAACGGACCATTCCTCACGGCGTTTTACATTTGACACGGCCCTTTCTCCAGTTACCTCAACAGATTCCGCATAACAAACAACTGCATCTGTGGGCCGGAGGGGACTCTAGACCATCACGTGTTTGAATGCCCACTTACAGTCACAAACCACCTTCTACAGCCAACAAATCAACACTTCACGGAATGGGTAAAAAACACAGCAAACAACAGCAAGGCACAGGCAAAGATGATGCTGATCATGAAATATCTAACAGAGAAAATCGACACAATCAGACAATAGTGCCACATGGCAAATGCTATCACTCCGAAACTAAAGACATTGAACTTCCACACTTGCTCAAATCTTTCCAGTGCTAATAGCACTTACATTGTTTATAATTATACTATAAGCAATTGTTTTTATTCTCAGGTAAATTTTGTCTAACCCCTGTATGTCTAACGGGAACCCTCATCATGAGGAGCTCCTACAATGAACACAGATAAAGAGTGATTACCCCGTTCGGAAATAGGTGGCATCTCCCCTCATGACAATTGACCAAAGCTCAATTTGACAATCAAAGTGCAGCAAATCCAATACGGTCAAAACCAGCGGCGCAGTTCCTCCTAGAGCAGAAGCGCACAGCCAAGGTTTCGCCTAAAGCTGTCACGTTCCATTACGGTGGGTTCAAACCACTTTTTCCGCAGCGTGTCCATCACAAACCACTTTTACCTGTCCTATTGGACGGGGGGAAAGGGGGACACTTACGGTGTCCAAAGGTTACATGTTTTTTCAGGGGTTTCCATATTTTTGTCCAAAACTGTAGTTTTCGTCAACTGATCGTGGGTCATCGAATCCTTCCCTTTGATAGATGATCCTGGAACAGCCCATTGTGTTGCCTCAGTGCGACTTTAATCAACTATCTACCTAAGTACACTGCGAAAACCAGTTATAGTTATCCTTATGATTTATTAGGGTGCCAGTTAACATGATAAGTCGTCTTATGACCATGGTTCAAAATTTCATGGTGGTGTCCTCGGATCTTTCGCTTTTTGATTGATCCTGTACAGTTGCCAAAGATCCATTTTTGTTATTCAAATGCTACGCTAATTATTTACCTTCCTAATTAAAATCCAGGATCAAAATTACGACTGGTTGTCTTAAGATCTTTCATTACGGGATTGATTACGGACGGTCGCCAATAACCCGTTTTGATTATGACGAACTACTTTGATTCAACTACCTTGCTATGCTGTTACTAGTGTGATCTAATTTGTAGAAACATGTATAATTTTGGTCATTTTAAATACCCAGAAGAAATGCTATATTAATATAATGTGGAACTCAGATACGAGGTAACAAATGCAGCCCGAAATTTAACTTGATTGCCAGTTAAGTTGGATCGGATCTTTAACTTCGGGATTGAGCCCGTACCGTCGTAAATATCCCGAAGTGTTGTCTCCAGTAGGTCGTCAAGGCGGATCTTTCCACCGGGACATCGTTGCTTCTGTGGATCACTAGAGATAGAGGCTTTTGATTTGCTATCCGAAAGATGGAGGCCCTTTTCTTGTATCAGGGACTGGATCATTCCGAGAGTTTATTTCCAGAGAACGTCGGGGGTGCTGATGGCCACATCGTCAGCGGATGCTTGTACGTCGGCAACTGTTGAATCCCAAAGTTTCATCAAATACGAGATTCCAAAGAATGTATCCATTCCTCGATTTGTGGGGACATCCCATCTTTTGAAGAGTTTTGGAAAAGGCTATGGGTGTGTGTAATTAAACGTTCTATCCTGTAGACTTAGAGGGCAGATAATTTGGGTGCACGTTGTGTAGTTTTGAAGTCTCTAGAAGATTGTGCTCCAGTTTAGAAGGTTAAAGCTCTAGTGACGTCCATGGTATTGTTATCTTTGGATAAACGTCGTACTAGTGCAACACAACGGACCATTGACAAGGGTCCGAGATACATCCTCTAAGGGAAAAATCCGAGGACAACACCCCGTTGATTTGAACCACGGTCAGATAACGAGGCAACACCTGAGTTGGCACCCCATCCTCCAAACTTCCACAGCAACAGAACGTGAGCACATTCTTCCACGACAGATTTAAGGTGCGCCAACAGCCGCTACACCATACCCTCAAAAACATACATGCATTGAGAACCAGGAACCTTTCCATCTAGAGGTTAACACCTTAACCACCGGACTGGTCGGCCGGACTTTCGATAGTTGGGGAGGGGACAGAGGTCGGGGGACTTTTCATCTAAGCAAAAGTACATCTCGTGATTTTAAAACGCCAAGACGTTGAAATGTGTCTTAACCGAGATGTAATGTGTGACTTCAAGAATGAAAAGAGAACGGCTGATCCAATTGTGTCGTCATTGAAATGCAAACTACCTATAATATACAGGGTGGTCCCGAATTCATGGTACAAACTTTAATGGTAGGTACAGGACATTGTAACAATGATTTATTGTATAGGAATGTATAGTCGCAAGTGACGCGGTGAGGCGTAAACAGGGGAAATAAAAGGAAAGAGAAATGGAGTGATCGGTTGGTATCATTGCCGGTAGAGGGCAGTAGATGTCTAGCCGCTGTTGAACATGATGCATCGCAGTAGGGAAAAGCGCCATTCACAATTGTGCTGCCGTAGACGATGGGTGACTTTACGTATGCAGAAAAAGCAGACATGCATTACATGTACGGCCGTGCAAATGGTAACGGCAGAGCTGCGTTACGAATGTATCGCGCGGAGTATCCTGATCGACGAATGCCGGATCATAGAATTTTTCAACGGTTACATCGTCAACTTTGTGAAACAGGTGTGTTCGACGTCAACAGACATGGCGCTGGTCGAGTAAGAGCTGTACGCACTCCAAGGCTGGAAGAAAGCATCTTGAACATTGTGGCTGATAGACCCGAGTCAAGCACAAGAACTGTTGCGCGTGACGTAGGTGTGAGTCATCAGACTGTATGCAGAGTGTTAAACGAAAATCGCTTACACCCCTTCCATTTTCAGAAAGTACAAGCATTGAATCCGGCAGATTATCCTCGCCGCGTGAACTTCTGCCTGTGGGTGATGCAGCAATGTGCGTTGCAGCCGGATTTCGTAGATTATGTGCTATTTACAGATGAAGCGACATTTTCACGCGAGGGTGTCTTTAATGCGCACAATTCCCATGTGTGGGCAACCGATAATCCACATGCAACGCGTCGACATGCGTTTCAACAACGTTTCAGTATTAATGTGTGGGCTGGTATTGTGAACGACTTTTTGATTGGCCCATACTTACTACCCACGCGGCTCACTGGCGGAAGCTATCTTATTTTTCTGAAAGAAGTGTTACCACAACTGCTGCATGATGTTCCGATCGCCATTCGTAACCGCATGTGGTTTCAGCACGATGGGGCGCCAGCACACTTCAGCATTGATGTACGGAATTACCTGAATGCCACGTTTGGTACTCGATGGATTGGGCGTGGTGGACCAGTCCCTTGGCCACCCCGATCTCCCGATTTATCGAGCCTCGATTACTTTTTATGGGGACATCTAAAGCATCTTGTTTATGAGACTCCAGTTGACTCAGATGAGGATCTCGTCGCTCGCTTATCTGTAGCTGCTGCAGGTGTGCGTGAAATACCAGGCATCTTTGAACGTGTACGCCAATCGCTCCACCGACGCTGTCAAGCATGTATCGATACTGGTGGACGCAATTTTGAACAATTACTGTAAACATGACACTTGTCAACAACGCTTTCAATAAAATCTTTGTTTTTCCTTTCGGCCGTTATTTCCCCTGTTTTCGCCTCACCGCGTCACTTGCGACTATACATTCCTATACAATAAATCATTGTTACAATGTCCTGTACCTACCATTAAAGTTTGTACCATGAATTCGGGACCACCCTGTATATCTTAATGATCCCTTTAGATCGAGAATCAGTATTGAAATAAGATCAAGGCCTGGTTTGATTATTTTACGTTCCATTTATTTTATGTAAATTAGCAAACTGCTTATCTGTAAACAATAAAGAACCAAATAAACAATGTTATCTTCAATACGACTTTCTTCCATGCCTACTTTGCCAGTAGGGAAGGCCGCGGTAGCCCGGTTGGAAGGGTAACGAACCGTTTTTCCGTTTGCATGATAGGTAGATCGCAAAGATTGGATAATTTGCTTTGTTTTGGAAATCAGATCTTCACGGATCAATATCTAATCCGTTAGTAGTATCAAATGCAGCCATATATTTAATCTTATCGGCAAAATTCTTCGATAAGTCACATGCTTAATAAGTTAGTATTAAGCAGTTCAGAATATGCTCAGAAATACACCCGATGAATAATTTGTTTTCATTTATTGTAAATACCCTTTTAAACTTGTAAATCACTTCAGAATCTGCATGGAGTTATTCTACAGACTTTACTTCAACTTCTTTTTTTCCCAAGTATGGAATATTTACTGTTTAGTTGAATAAGTGAACATACCGCCGTGTGTGTTTCTCTCAAACTAAAGTAAGTATTTTTTTAAATAAGCAAGAATTTCTTAAATAAGCATTGATCTTAACTAAGCTTCACAGTATCTCTAAGAATTTTTCATTTACTGTTTTATTATGTTTTGCCCTTTGTGTGTGTGTGTTGCTCCAGTCTGATGTTAATTAAAATACTTTCCAAACTTAAAGTAATTTTTTTTTTGTATTTAGAAATTAAGTAAAAACTAAACGATATTAGGAATTTCCGACCGAAAGTCACGGTACTGAAAACGTCTAAATTTCGGCCCTACCTTGAACAGATAATTTATTGCCTTAACATGCCACAAAGAGTGACATTTTCAAATACCAACACGGCAAATAAGTGACAAAAGTGTCAAGAGTTTTGTCACTAGATATATCTGCTATTAAGTAGCAAACATGCATCCCAGAATGCAGAAATGAAAGAGGTTAAGTGTTTAAGAAGATATATTGAGCATAACTAGCTGCTGTTGCTAATACGTTACTTTTTTAAACTGGTCTACAACGGCCAGTATCAAATATTGAATACTGCGTCAAGAACGTTATAAAAACAACTAAATGTGGGTATGTATCTACATAGAATGAAACTAATATAAAATATTGATTTACCCCGTCTGATGATAATATTGTACAATGCATCAAAATCATGTAAAGTTTAAAAAATTGCAAACTGTAATAACTAAAACAAGGCGAGAAAATTGAAGGAAACTTATTCAGGTTTTAATTTCTCACATTTATTTCGAAAGATTTTCTGCTTTTTTACATTAACATCAGTTTTAAATATGAAATTCAATTTTATACATATTAAAAAGAAACAAAAAGGATGCTTACACATAAGGCTATTTAAAATGTAAGTAGGCACTGTTTCGTAAAAGAGTAATGACATTCAACAAATCATTTCAAGTTAAAAATTCATCTCATATATATTCATGAATGAAAACATCAGGTAAACTTTGATAATGAATATACGGTAGTCATAATTCTGTCAAACTAGATGAGAAATGTATAAACCAGGTCAAGTAAAGTTCAAAAACGAACTGAAAAAGTTTTGTCGTCTTAAAAATATATAAAATACAGTTTACAAATCATAAAAGTTATTGTCTAACAAAATATTGCTTTCAAACATAAATGGAAAATCTTTAGAGTCATTTTATATGTCGCTGTGAGTGCATTTGTCGTAAATGATTTCTAACGCTTTTCACATTTAATTATTTTTGTTTTTGATGGATACGTCTATGTCTTTGTAAGTTCGAAGCTCGTGAGAACTTTCTCATGCATATTTCACATCCATACGGCTTCTCTTCAGTGTGTATGCGCCTATGTGTTCGTAAGGTCGAAGCATCTGAAAAACTTTTCATGCATATTTCACATGAATACGGCTTCTCTTTAGTGTGTATGCGCCTATGCGATTTTAAGGACGAAGCTTGTGAAAACTTTCTCATGCATATTTCACACGTATACGGCTTCTCTTCAGTGTGTATGCGCATATGCCTTTGTAAGGTCGAAACATCTGAAAACTTCCTCGTGCATATTTCACACGTATACGGCTTCTCTTCAGTGTGTATGCGCATATGCCTTTGTAAGCTCGAAACGTGTGAAAAGTTTCTCATGCATATTTCACATGCATACGGCTGCTCTTTAGTGTGTATGCGCCTATGTGTTTGTAAGGTCGAAGCATCTGAAAAACTTTTCATGCATATTTCACATGAATACGGCTTCTCTTTAGTGTGTATGCGCTTATGCGATTTTAAGGACGAAGCTTGTGAAAACTTTCTCATGCATATTTCACACGTATACGGCTTCTCTTCAGTATGCAATCTAGTATGTTTTCGTAAGGTCGAAGCATGTGAAAACTTTCTCATGCATATTTCACATGTGTACGGCTTCTCTTTAGAGTGTATGCGTCTATGTGTTTTTAAACTTCCAAGTTGCGAAAAGCCTTGGTTACAAATTTCACAAGAAAAAGGTTTCCTACCTGAATGGATTATTGTATGTTGTTGTAAATTTCCTTTTCGTGCAAATGTTGTCTTGCAAACTTCACATTCGAAGGGTTTTACGCCACTGTGCAATTGCATGTGAACTATTAATCTTGAGTTCGTTGAAAACATTTTGCTGCAATCGTTACACTGATGTGATTTCTTTTCAGAGTGGAGTCCTTGATGTCTTGTCAGTTGTTGTTTTACTTTGAAACGTTTTCCACACTGGTCGCATGCATAACCTTTTGTCACAGATTCAGTTTTAAACATTTCACTCTTGTCCTCTTTCTCTACAGCGTGTGTTTTTGGATTCTGTGTTGAGTGGTGTTGTAGTGCATTAACCCTTCCACACCGCAAAGACACATATGGTAATGTAGCTGAATCACCAATATGGCTTGTTCCTTTCTGCACACGGTACAAACGATGAGATTTTGAAGAGGTGTTTATTGAAGGAATGTTCTCTTTGGTCTGTTCGTATAATTCTTTTCCTTCACTTCCACCTTGTTGTCCTATGTAATGAGGCTGAAGTACGGTTGTAACTGAACCTTGTGCATCCGGCATTCGTCTTCCATCTGTCGCTACATCTGTGGCTGCTACTTGTGGTTCCATTGGATGATCGAAAGTCCCAATGTTGTCTTCAAAGAGGGTTTGTTCGTATCGTTCACAGTTTTGGTTCGTACTGCTCCGGTTTTTCGACGAACCAAGCAATTCCAGATTCGGGTGTGGATGTGAAATGTCGATGTCGGAACCTTTCGATTTTTTCGGCCTTTTCGTCCACATTTCCGGTACGCTTCGAACTCACTGGTGTGTTTCAAGAAACGTATTCATTTGACCATCAAGAAACAATGCGATGCGTTTATCTATCAATTCTACTACATTACTTCACTTCAATTCTTTTCAATTGTAAAGAAATGCTCCGTAATACGGAAAAATATAGCAATTAAATGATGAGTGTAAACTGGAATGTGTGTGTAACACTTCAGTTGATAAAAATAAGCTAAAAATGTTTCCGAAATCAGCATTGGTTAGTAATAATTGTTAATATTTAATTAACGTCATTTTAGAGCAACACAATTGGCTATTAACGAGGTACTGAGATCAATCCCCTAAAGACAACACCACGTCAGTTTGAACCACGGGCAGATGAAGATGCGACACCTGACTGGCACCCCACTCTCCAAACTTCCACACCCACACAACATGAGAACTTTCTGCCACGAGAGATTTATGGTGCACCAGCTGCCTCTACACCATACGCTTACAAAATCCTTGCATAGACCCGGATTCGAAGTGCGAATCTTCCTATCTAGAGTGTAACACCTTAACCGCCAGATCGGTAGGTCAATGATTTTTATTGAACTATCCGCGTGCAAACTGGGAAGTAACACATCGCGTTGCACAAAGAATTCACAAAATAAACCAGAAACGGAAATGAATAGATAATTGAAATATGGATGTGATTTGAAAAATAATTGAAAGGGTAGCAGTTCTTCATCTGTGTACCAAGGGATATTTTGCAACATTTAAAGAAGTATATGTCTGGACTCTATTATATCTGAATCATCAGGACAGGTAATGACGATATTTTCTGTAGATCTCTAATTTTAATTATTTTGGGTATATATATTTTGATTTACTCTCTAATATTTTCGGAGAACTTTTGAAGAAAAATTAGTTCTATTACATGAATCAAGTACGAAAAGAAGAAAAAAATAATATTTTGATGTTAGATAACTGATTTTGTTTCGAATTCTTATTGATTTGTCAAATTTTCTCTTTGAAACAATCCACACTGAGACGATTATCGAAGAATATTTTGTAAGTGCAGTTCTTTCGTCCTACAACTAAATCTGATTTTTGAATGTATCTTAGATCCTGGCATAGTGGATTCTTCCACTGCGTTAGGTACTGTTTTGTGCAGTTAGCACAGGTCAGGTTCGATACCTTCGTGGGAGTATTTCTCTCTATCGCGTCGGTTTTTCTTGTTTGTGCTGGCCATGTTAAATCAGATGTATGTGTAGGAAGGTAGTTCATAACGTCGCTCTATAGCAATGCAACGGTCCTAGATGAATCCCGAAAGGAAATATCAAAAATCCGGTAGAGAAAGAAGCGGTTTGGAAACCGGATGTTTGCGATTTCGATATTCGATCGAACCCAAGACCATTGTGTACAAAAGAGGCTGATGCACGTTAAATATGCGGTGGCCTTAATGTTCTCACGTTGGCGTGATGTTGAAGTTTGGAGAGGGGTGCTAGTTCCAATGGGTTAACCTCGTCATCTGACCGTGGTTCAAAATTTCGTGGTGTTGTCCTCGTATCTTTCGCCTTTTGATTGATCCCGGACCATTGCCACTAAACCATTTTTGTTATTCCAGTGCTACGCTAATTATTTAACTACCTAATTAAAAATTGGGTTCAAAACTACTATTATTTGTCCTCGGATCTTTCATTTCGGGGTTGAACCTGGACTGTCGCCAATCACCTGTTTTGATGATTATCACGCACTACGTTGATTCAACTATCATTCTGCCTATGCTCTTCACTGCATTTTACTAAATTGCAGAAACATGCATAATTTAAGACAATTTAAAACCTAAAATTGCTATATTAATCTAATATGGGAATCAGATTTGAGGTAGCACATGCAGCCCAAAATTTAACTAAAGGTAATATATATATATATATATATATATATATATATATATATATATATATAATGTCGCGTGGAAAACATATAACGTTGTCGCAAAAACACCACCACTGAAGACATCGGTAATACATCGCTTGTGTGTTTTATTAAGAGGCAAAACTAACACATTAAGAGGGCGTTTATCACAGCATAGATGCTGTCACTCATTGAGCACCATTGTTCATCTATTGCGATGTTGGTCGCGATGCAAACGGAGTCAATATGATAGGAAGAGACAGGTTGTGTGTGACATTGACATGCAAGAACAACGTCATTTTGAATTTTCCTTGTCTCCTCCATATTGTTCAGTTAAGAGTGCTTAGTATTGAGTTTCTAGCGGGTCTGCGCGAAACTTTCTTGATTGCTAACATCTACTGCTGGCAGTGTCGTTACTCCATTTCATATCTTATTTATATCTATTTATAACGAATACACGCCACTGCGTGGCAAGCAACGGACCGTCGTAAATATCCCGAAATGTTGTCTCCAGTGGGTCGTCAAGGCGGGTCTTTCAAACGTTGCTTCAGTGGATCGCTAGAGAAAGAGGCTTTTGATTTGCTATCCGAAAGATGGAGGCCCTTTACTTGTATCAGGGACTGGATCATTCCGAGAGTTAATTTCGCTGTGGTCTACAGGGAACGTCGGGGGGCTGATGGCCACATCGACAGCGAATGCTTGTACGTGAGCACCTGTTGAATCTCAAAATTTCATCAAATACGAGATTCCAAAGAATGTATCCATTTCTCGATTTGTGGAAACATCCCATCTTTTGAAGAGTTTTGGTAAAGGTTATGGGTGTGTGTAATTAAACGTTCTATCCTGTAGACTTAGAGGGCAGAAAATTTGGGTGCACGTTGTGTAGTTTTGAAGTCTCTGGTGATTGTGCTCCAATTTAGAAGGTCGAAAGCTCTAGTGACGTCCAAGGTATTGGTATTTTTGAATAAACGTCGGGTAGGGTTGGTGTGGAAGTTCGGAGAGTGGGGTGCCAGTTCATGTGTTACTTCGTCATCTGACCGTGGTTCAAAATTACGAGGTGTTGTCCTAGGATCTTTCTCTTTAGGGACTGATCCAGGCTATTGACGACGGTCAGGGATCAGTCCCTAAAGAGAAAGATCCTAGGACAACACCTCGTAATTTTGAACCACGGTCAGATGACGAGTAACACCTGAGCTTGCACCCCAAAATCCAAACTTGCACACCCACCTATTGTGAGGACTTTCGGCCATGACAGATTTAAGGTGCACCAGCGGCCTTTAACGGTACGCTTAAAAACATCCATGCACTGACTGGGATTCAAAGCAGCAACCTTCCGATCTAATGGCCAACACCTTAACCACCAGACCGATTGATCGGGACCGCATCAATGGAATAACTTGATTTGTTTTCGAAATCAGAAAAACACGGATCAATATCTAATCCGTTAGAAATATCAAATGTAGACTGATTGGTAAAATTTGACGATTACTCAGAGGTTCAATAAGCAGTTGAGGTAATGGTAATTTTAGTTAACGTCGTACTAGAGCAACAAAACGGGCTATTGACGACGGTCCGGGATCAGTCCCTTAAGGGAAAGATCCGAGGACAACACCTCGTAATTTTGAATCACGGTCAGATGACGAAGCAACACCTGAGCTGGCACCCCACTCTCCAAACTTCCACGCCAACCCAACGTGAGGACTTTCGGCCACGACATATTTAAGGTGCACCAGCCGCCTCTACACCATACGCTTACAAACATCCATGCCCGAACCCGGATTCGAACCAGGAACCTTCCGATCTAGAGGCTAACACCTTAACCACTATACCGGTTGGTCAGCATAAGCAGTTGAGAATACGCTCATAAAAACAGGTAATGAATTGATTTTGATTTATTGTAAATTCATTTTTCAAGTTGTAAATCCCTTCTGAATCTGCATTTTACTGACTGTACAACTTCAACTTCATTTTTTGTAATCTCGAATAATAGCTGTTTAGCTGAATACGTGAACATAACGCCAAGCGTGTTTCTCTGTAACTGAAGTATTTATTTCTAAAATAAGCATTGATAACACTTCACAGCATTCCTTTAAGCATTTTCATTCAATGTTTTACTAAATTATATATAGTAACAAAAAGAGCCCTTAGAGTTGCTCCAATGTTACTTTACTGTTGAAAAGTGTTTTAACTAACGTAATACGTATAATTATATTTAAAAAGATTAAAAGTTAAAAATATTCGACGTTGGAAATTTCATATCAACTTTCAATTTCATATCACGTGTACCGAAAAAGTCTAAATTTCGAACCCTATCTTGAACAGATAATTTATTGCCTTAACATGCCACTAAGAGTACTATTTTCAAATACCAACACTGCAAATACGTGAAAAAGGTGACAAGAGCTCTGTCACTAGAGATATCTGCTATTAAATAGAAAACATGTATCCAAGATTGCAGAAATGAAAGAGGTTAAGTGATTAAAAAAAATGAGCATAACTCGTTCCGGTTTCTAATACGTTATTTTTCCATCTGGTCTAACGCGGCCAGTACCAAATATTGAATAATCCGTCAAGAACATTATAAAAGCATTAAACTGTAGGTATACTTCTATATAGAATGAAACTAATAGAAAACATTTGCTTATGCCGTCCAATAATACAATGCATCAAAATCATATAAAGTTTAAACAAGTAAAAACTGTTCGTGTTGCTAAACATGCACTAAAATTACTCAAAATTCATTTATGTTTTATTTTCTTGCATTTATTTCGAAACATTTACTCCTTTTTTACATTCATATCAGTTTTAATACATGAAATTCTATTTTATACTAATTGAAATGGAAACCAAAAGATGTTAGCTAATAAGACTAATAAAAAATGTAATTACCATTGTTTATTAAAAGAGTTATCAAAACCATGACACTTCAAAAGATGATTTCAAGTTAAAAATTAAATATTATATATTCATGAATGAAAACATCAGGTAAACTTTGAATTCGAATATACGGTAGTCAGAAAGAAACTAGAAGAGAAATTTATAGTCCAGGTCAACAAAAGTTCACAAAGCCACTGCAAAAACTTTTTTCCTCTTAAAATAATATAAAATACATATTACAAATATTATAAAGTTACTGTCTAACAAAACATTGCTTGCAAAAATAAAATATCCTTTTGTATTTCGTTGTATGTACACCTCTCGCAAATACCTTCTAGCACTCTTCACTGTGAATTAGTTTCTGTTTTGATGGATACGTCTATGTGTTCGTAAGTTCGAAGCTTGTGAAAACTTTCTCATACATATTTCACATGCATACGGCTTCTCTTCAGTGTGTATGCGCCTATGCGATTTTAAGGACGAAGCATGTGAAAACTTTCTCATGCATATTTCACACGTATATGGCTTCTCTTCAGTGTGTAATCTCCTATGTGTACGTAAGGTCGAAGCATCTGAAAACTTTCTCATGCATATTTCACAAGTATACGGCTTCTCTTCAGTATGTATGCGGCTTTGTGTTTTTAAGCTCTTAAGTTGCGAAAAGCCACGGTAACAAATTTCACAAGAAAAGGGTTTCCTACCTGAATGGATGATTCTATGTATTTGTAAATTTTCTTTTTGTGTAAAGGTTTTCTTGCAAACTTCACACGCGAACGGTCTCACGCCACTGTGCACTCGCATGTGAATTTCTAATGCTGAGCTCTTTGAAAACATTTTGCTGCAATCTTTGCACTGGTGATTTCTTTTCAGTGTGGAGTCCTTGATGTCGGGTCAGTTGATGTTTTACTTTAAAACCTTTTCCACATTCGTAACTTTTCGTCACAGAATTCTCTGTGCGATTTGTTTCCCTAGATACTCTATTCGAAGAATCAGATTCACTATTAAACTTGTCCTCTTTCACTACAGCGTGTGTTTTTGGATTCTGTGTTGAGTGGTGTTTTAGTGTTTTAAGCTTTCTACTCCGCAGGGAAACATTTGAACTTGTACCTGAATCACCAACACGGCCTCTTTCTTTCTGAACACGGTTCAAACGACGAGATTTTCAAGAGGTGTTTGTTGAAGGAAGGTTCTCTTTGGTCTGTTCATAGAATGATTTACCTTCACTTTCACCTTGATGTCCTATGTAATCAGGCTGAAGTTTATTTGTAACTGAACCTTGTTTTTCCGGCATTCGTCTTCCACCTCTCGCTACATCTGAAGCTGCTACTTGTGGTTCCATTGGATGATCGAAAATCCCAATGTCGTCTTCAAAGTGGTTCGAAGCGTTCACAGTTTCGGTTCGTATATATCCGGGTTTTCGCAGAACGAAGTAATTCCAGATTCAGGTGTTGATCTGTAGAAAAGCGTTGATCAATAGAGCCCAATGTTCGAATCGTTCGTTCTTTCGGCCTTTTCGTCCGCATTTCCGATACGCTTCTAACTCATTATTCCACGATCACTTTTGGTCTTCCGGTTTTCTTTCGATGTAGGTGAATTACGATCATCAAAGGATGAAGTTACTGGAACATGTGATGGACTTAAAACGTCTGGATCCGAATGCTCCTGATCAAAATTCATTTTGAATGCTTTTTCAATGTTTCTCGAATAGAATGAAAGTTTATCAAATTAAAATTATATGACTAAAATGTGTTCGTACTGCCAACGAAAAGGGATTTACAGTTCGAGAAAACTCAGGAACAGTGTTCAATTGAGCATCACGAAACAATTTGACGCGTGTACATATAATTTCTACTTCTTCACTTCAATTCTTTTCAATTGTATTTAAGGGACTGATCCCGGACCATCGTCAATAGCCCGTTGTGTTGCTCTAGTACGACGTTAACTAAAAAAATTACCAATCATCTTTTGAACTGTAAAGAAATATTCCAAAACAAGGAAAAGTCTTACATTATAATGATGAGTGCACATTGGAATGTGTGTGTTACGCTTCAGTTGATCAAAATCAATTTCAATTGTTTTGAAATCAGAAAGTTGTTCAAAATCACGTGGTGTTGATCCCAGAACATCGTCAATAGTCTGTCGTCTTTATGCAGTGCGACGTTACTTTTAATTTGGTAATTTGTTATCAACGTCGTACTAGAGCAACACAACGGGCTATTGACGACAGTCCGGGAACAATCCCTTATGGGAAAGATCAGAGGACAACATCTCGGAATTTTGAACCACGGTCAGATGACGAAGCAACACCTGAGCAGGCACCCCACTCTCCAAACTTCCACACCTACCCAACGTGAGGACTCTCGGCCACGACAGATTTAAGGAGCACCAGCCACCTCTACACCATACGCTTACAGTCAAGTATGCCCGGACCCAAAACCTGGAACCTTCCTATCTAGAGGCGAACACCTTAACCACTATACCGGTTGGTCCGCTCGTTACTTTAAATACCTTATTTCCCACCTACTAGAAGCTCAGGTGTTGCCTCGTCATCTGAACGTGGTTCAAAATTACGAGTTGTCTTCGTATCTTTCCGTTAAGGGATTGATCCAGGACCGTTGTCAATAGCTCGTTGTGTTGCTCTTTTTTGACGTTAATTAAAATTATCTTACCTTTTACCGAAATCAGAAAATAATAGGTAGATTTCAAATATCGATATCTATTGAATAGTCACAGTTCTTCGATCTGAGAAAAAGTGATCATAGTACAGCATTTTGTAGTAATAATTGGTAATTTTTAGTTAAAGTCGCACTCGAGCAACACAAGGAACTGTTAACAACGTTCAGGGATGAATACCCTATGGGAAAGATCCGAGGACAACACCACGTCATTTTGAACCGCGGGCAGAATAGTTGACACCTGACTGGAACCCCACACTCCAAACTTCCACACCAACCCAACGTGAGGACTCTCGGCCACGACAGATTTATGGTGCACCAGCCTTCTCTACACCATGAGCTTACAAACATCTATGCCTGTCTAGAGTGTAACACTAGGGTGGTCAAAAAAATAAATTTTCGAATTTCTACCATGGCGCCCCCCTAAAAATTGTTTATAGGCTAGAAACTGTGATTTGCAAAGTTTCAGCTCAACCTGATAACATTAACCCGTGCCTCATTGAGGTTAAAATTAAGAAAAACAGCGATTTTTGCAGAAAATCGTTATTTTTACTCCTTGAAATCGAAACCATTCGTCCTAGAAACCTGGTTTTTGTCTCATTTCATAGGACATTTTATTGACTTGAAGTTTGATACTATCCACTTTTTTTGCTAAAACTGAAAGAATGGTATTTAGCATTTTTGAGGTAAGGTCCTAGTAGATATCCTCAAAAGTGAATTTTCATGCAAAGCCCTAAAAACAATACAATATTCAAATACATCTGCTTTCCAGATTTCGCTTTTTGTATTTTTCATTTTGTACATTAAAAAGGCTTTAGTTAGAGGTATTTTCAAAAGTAAATGCAACAACATTCAAATTCAAAATGAAGGATCTAGGGGTAAAGAAGAGGAAGAAAGAAGAAAAAATGGCTACAAAGAGTGTTGGAATATACTTTATTAATTATATTGTTGAATTATACATCATTACATTATTATTATTTAAATATACAAAGTAAGTGGTAATTACAAATTAAGGTGTTAATGTCTTAGATATTGTAGCTGTTGAAGTCTAGAAAAATGTGCCTACATTCAGATACAACTTTTGAGTGGTATTTAGCATTTTTCAGGTCAGGTCGGTGTGGATATCCTCAAAACTGTATTAAAAAACTAAATCATTAAAATATATGATATACATGTAGGAATACGGATCTGAACATAGCGACGATATTGGCAGGAGCCAGTCACATTCGATATTCAGTTATGAGAGAACTGTTGTGACCTGGTCGCCTTAGGGAAACCTGCGTTTAGATAGAGCAGTATTTCACATTTACTTCTCCTCAATCAGATATTTTTCGAAAATTTCAGACTGGGTGATCTAAGCTAGACAAGAAGAAATACAAAACAGGTATAGAAGATGAAAATATTAGAAATAAAATAAGTAATTCAGACCAAATTTCAAGATTTCTTTTTGAACAATTAAAATACCGACAGCCCAAAGATGATTAAAGAATTCATCCAACTTTGCTTAATTCATTTAGGGCGTCTTCCTCAAAAAGACATTACTTTTAGAGTACCTGGTGCTATGGATGGCAAATGTCATTTCTTCACTCAAAATGAATCTTTTCAGGGATTGATTTTCGTTAACTGATTTAGAGAGAAAAGGTATTGAAGGTATTTGTTTATTTGTAATCAATATTTATGTAAAAGCATGGTTCAATGCCTACAAACCTACTTTGGCCCCCAACCTAGGCCTACAATTATTGAAATCTTTAGTTCAATGCACTGAAATTGATAAAGAGGTTTCAGACAAGGCACTGTTTGAAATAATAAACCATCTGTGGTACCTCAACTCGGAGCAAGTTGCATTTTCATTTTTCGATGATACTTTGGGAAAAAATGTCAAAACAAGCATAGTTGCAAATTAAGGTCCGAAGTATAAAATTATGAAGATGATTGTGATGATAGAGATGTAAAACTAAAACTCAATCTCCAACAAGTTGTTCATTTATTGGACAAAGAAGTTGACTATTTTGTTTCTCCTCGAACACTAAATTTTTTAAAGAGATTTCAAATCGATACAGATTTTTTAAATACTGATCCCTATGTATGTTGTAAAAATCAACATTATTTAAAAGCTAAAAATATTGTAAACGGTTTAAGGGTTGTTAATGATACTGCTGAGAGAGGAGTAAATTTAAAGACTAATTTCTCTTTGACGAAAGACGAAGAACAACGGCAGTTCCTTTTACAAGTTGTTTCTGAATGTAGGCAAACTTTTCCGGAACGTTCAAAAGCTACAATATCTACGACATTACCACCTTAATTTGTAATTAGCACTTAATTTGTATATTTAAATAATAATAATGTAATGATGTGTAATTCAACAATATAATTAATAAAATACTTTTGAACACTCTTTGTTGCCATTTTTACTCCTCTCTTCCTCTTCTTTACCCCTAGATCCTTCATTTTGAATTTGAATGTTGTTGCATTTACTTTTGAAAATACCTCTAACTAAAGCCTTTTTAATGTACAAAATGAAAATAACAAAAAGCAAAATCTGGAAATCAGATGTAATTTAATAGTGTAATGTTTTTAGGGCTTTGCATGAAAATTCACTTTTGAGGATATCCACTAGGACCTTACCTCAAAAGTGCTAAATACCATTCTTTCAGTTTTAGCGAAAACATGGACGAGATCAAACTTCAAGTAAATCAGATTTCCTATGAAATGAGACAAAAACCAGGTTTCTAGGACGAAAGGTTTCGATTTAAAGGTGGAAAAACTACGATTTTCTGCAAAAAATCGATGTATTTCTTAACATTAACCTCAATGAGGCACGGGTTAATACTCTATAACAAATAACAAAAAAAAATCGACGCACCAAGAAGGAGTTGTCCGATGGAGACAAAAATTGGTGGATAGGAAAATTATGTACAGAATAGAAAATGATTAAAATTTCTGAACAATTGAATGATTTATTTCAGAGTTACAGTAACGAGCTCAATAAGGTGTTGACCCGCTTGTAGCCTGGATACAAGCTGCCACACGGCGTGGCATAGACCGATAAAGCACCCGGATGGTCTCCTGCGGTATTTCTTGCCAAATTTGCTCCAATTGTCGGACTACGCCATCAAGATTCCCTACCGGATGCAGTCGCCTTCCCATCATATCCCAGACATGCTCGATGGGTTAGAGATCTGGTGATCTGGCTGGCAAAGGAAGTGTTTGACAAGCTTGAAGACAATTCATAGCAACACGTGCCGTATGTGATCTGGCATTGTCTTGCTGAAAAATAAGCCCAGGATACTGCGAAAGGAACGGTAGCAAAACAAGTCTCAGAATATCGTCAACGTACCGCTGTGCAGTAAGTGTACCTCTAATGACGGCCAAAGGGGTCCGGCTATCAAGGGAAATGGCACCCCAGACAATAACTCCTTGTTGAGGGCGCGTGTGGCGTGCAATAGTGAAAGCAGGATCGGCACGCTGCCCTGGGCGTCTCCAGACGTGTCTTGGATGATCGTCAGGACATAGTTGGAAGCGGGATTCGTCGCTAAAGACTATACGTCCCCAGTCAGCATCATTCCAGCCTGATCGAGCCAAGCACCACTGTAATTTGGCTCGCAGTGTGCAGGCGTGAGTGGCATGTGGCGTAACGGTCGGTACGAGCGTCGATTTCGCTCTCTCAGCCGTCTGTGAATGGTCATGGTGGAGACTCGTGTGTGGGTTGCACGACTAATGGTTGATAGCGATGAATCAGGCGCTGTGACAGCTGATCTGACAATCACTCTGTCCTCGCGATCTGTTGTGGCCCTACGTCGACCGCTACCATCATGACCCTGAAATCTGCCATTGTCCACCCACCCTTAGCAGCATCTTCTAATCGCAGCATCGCTTCGACTCACATGACGAGCTATTGTCCGATTTGCCCAACCTGCTTCTTTCAATCCAATGATACGACCTCTTTGAAACTCTGAAAGTTGCTCGTAGTGAGCTCGAATCCTGCGGCGAAACATTTTTTCAGTCGTTGAAAGGTATCCTAAATCGTAATGCAGCAGAAATTTTTAACTACAGTTCAAGAAGATCTCCTTTTATACATCTGCTGGATGCGCAGTTCCGATGCGCCGGAGATCGCACTATTCATTCATTGGACACCAAATTTTTGTTATTTGCATATTTGGTCAAAACCTTTTTGCATACGTAATTTCTAAGCAATCGGATGATTCCTTCTTGGTGCGTCGATTTTTTTTGTTATAGAGTGTATTATCAGGTTAGGCTGAAACATTGCCAATCACATTTTCTAGCATATTGACAACTATTAGGGGGTGCCGTGGAAGATTGGGCGAAAAAAAATAATTTCCCCATATAATTTCCCCATAATTTCCCCCTTAATTAGCAGACCGGTTGGTCAGTGTTGCTTATTATACTGACGTGTGCAAACTGGGAAGTGTTGGGTTGGCGCGGAAGTTTGGAGAGTGCGGTGCAAGCTCAGGTGTTGCTTCGTCATCTGACCGTGGTTCAAAATTACGAAGTGTTGTCCTCTTTCCCTTAAGGGACTGATCCCGGACCGTCGTCAATAGCCCGTTGTGTTGCTCTAGTACGACGTTAACTAAAAAATTACCAATTACCAAACTGGGAAGTAACAGTTTGCGCTGTATAAAAGAAATGACAAATAATCCCAGAAACGGAAAACAATAGGCTATAATTTAAATATGGGTGTCAATTGAAAAACTATTGAACTCGTAGTTTATTCAGTCTGTGTACGAAGCGATCGCTATACACTATTTTGTTACATTTAAAGCAGAATATGTCTGGACTCTTAATGTTGCATCTGAAACATCAGGACAGGTAATGGCGGGGTTTTCCGTAGATCTCTAATATTACTTGGTTTGCGTATCAATAATTGGGTTGGTGTGGAAGTTTGAAGAGTGGGGTGCCAGCTCAGGTGTTGCCTCTTCATGTGACCGTGTTTCAAAATGACAAGGTGTTGTCCTCGATTCTTTCCCTTAGGAGATTGATCCCGGAAGGTCGGCAATTGCTCCTTGTGTTGCTGCAATACGACGTTTTTAAAATACCCAATTATCCGTCCATACTTTGTTAATAGGCAGGCTCCAACAAAGACCGTTTTGCAGAAATGGGGCTGGTGCACGTTAAATCCGCCATGGCCTCAAATGTCATCACGTTAGCGTGGTGTGATAGTTTGGAGAGTGGGATGCCAGCCCTGGTGTGACCTCTTCATCTCAATCTGGTTCAAAATTGCGTGGTGTTGCAGCCATATAGTTATTCTGACTGGCAAAATTCGCCTATAAATCGCAGGTTCAATGAGCAGTTAAGTATATGTTCATCAATACAACTGATGATTAATTTGTTTTTTATTTTTTGTAAATACAGTTTTCAATTTTTAAATCGTTTTAGAATCTGCATTGAGTTAATTTACAGACTTTACAACTTCACCCTCATTTTTTGAAGTATCGAATAGTAACTGTTCAGCTGAATGCGTGTACATAACGCCGCGTGTGTTTCTCTGTAACTGAAGTAATTATTTCTTAAATAAGCATTGATAATACTTCACAGTATTCCTTTAAGCCTTTTCATTCAATGTTTTTCTAAATTATATACAGTGAAATTTGAAACTCATTGGCAAAAATGTAAGTGGTGATAGAAAACATCTAAACAAGCAATTTTTTTCATCTTTCAATGCATGAGCGTAGAGCAAGCGGTGAACCGTTTGGAGGTATCCGCCGTTACTGTCACATGAAAGAACGAAACACCAAACGGATAGAGGAGGTACTGAATAATTTTATTGATAGCATGTGTGGAAAAATTACAGAAACTGTTCAAAAGAGCAACCGCCTGCGATAATGCAGGCGTTCCATTTCAACTTAGCGAGCGGCTCACTTTTTCAAACACACCCGGCCGCGATATTCCACATTGACTAACTCCCGGGCACTCGCGTCGCCAAGCTTGCCAAACCAGTCGAATTTTTAAGCTGTCTGTCGTTCCGCGGTAATCCCTCCCCCGTAAGTTGGCAACCCACGTCCTTATGCAACGCGCCCGTCTCGTACCGTCGACACTAGCGCGTCTATTGTTTGTTTGTTATCCAGAGGCTTGATTATCAATTATACAAGCGCCTCAGCGTACAGCGTAAGTGTCCGACAAGTTGACTCTGATTGGCTATTATGATCATGTGCCTGAGACGTAAAGGTGTTTCATTTGGCTATTTATCTACGTTTATGCGCAGATCTCTTTGACTGATAGGAACGGTTTTCGAAAGGTTTTAACATTTTGAACCGAAAATTGTATCCTTTTATTATATAAGTTAATAATTATATAAGTTAGTGTTTTATGTATGCTTTTTGTTACATCAGAATGGTCCTAAACCAGGGATGGATACGACACCATCATCCTAAAGCAGAGGGGCGGAAAAATATCAGCTGGTAGTGAGTTCAGGAGTGGTTTTTAGATTATTTATGTAAAATCAGCGGAAGTTTGGAAAAATAAAAAAAGGGTATTAAAAATTAGGAAAAGTAATTTAGAATCAATTGGAATTGTTTAAAAATAATTTGGATGATCTAAAAATATTTCCGCCAGTTGGGTTCGAACTCGGGAAGTCATCCTCCGCCGCTAACGCCAAACTGATGGTAAGTGACTTTAGCCATTTGGCCATCGTTGCTTCACCAAGAAGAGCTCTTTAAAAGAAGAGTTCATTTTTGCCTCCCCTTATTATAAGTTGGCGAGAAGTATCAATTATCATCGAAGATGGACACGTTTAAAGACAAATATTTAGGCGAGTTGAAGAAGGAATTCTTACTTGCATTAGACGAGTATAGTTGAAACGACGAAAAAATCGTTTTTGATGTGCAATCCAAACCGAGAAGGAAATGAAGATGTTTGGAAAGCTTCAGCTCACTAACCAACACGATGTCATATATATGTTTCAATGATATAACAACAAAATTTTTATTATTTGACTACTGTCACTTTTCTTGCCGGGGTGCGATTCGTAAATTAGTCTCCATAAAAACATAATTAATTTCAGGCATTACGCCAGAAAAGATGTGACTGTTTATGGAATTCAAAACAAATATTAAGTTGAAGTGGTGTTGCACAAAAACGGGTTTAAAATACACATCGGATGAGCTCTTGACAAAATGTTACAGCAAAACATTAAATTCTCCGTAAACAAACAGCGCGCGATCACTGCGGTTCGCGAATAATCTCGTGAAACGCGAGAAAGCGCGAGGTTGGCATCAGGGATTGGCGTAGTTGCTAAATCCTTGGCGACGCGAGTGCCCGGGAGTTAGTCAATGTGGAATATCGCCACCCGGCCTGTCTCGGACGGCACAGGCAGCAACAGAAATACTGGGAACTAGGACCTAGTTGGAGGTCCAAGAAACGGAAATCAATAAACATAATTTAAATATGGATGTGATTTGAAAAATTATTGAAGTAGTAGCAGTTTTCTTCAGTCTGTACCAAGCGATATTTTGTAGCAGTATATGGCAGGACTCGTAATGTTGCATCAGAATCATCAGGAATGGTAATGGCAGAGTTTTCCGTAGAACTCTAATATTATTTATTTTGAATACAATTATTTTGATTTATTTTCTTAAATTTACGGAGCACTTTTGAAGAAAAATTAGTTTTATTATATGAATCAAGTAGGAAAAGGGGGGGAAAATGACATTTGGATGTTAGATAACTCTAGATTTCGGTTCGAAAATTCTTATTGATTTGTCTAACGTTCTCTATGGAGCAACCCACACTGAGACGATTATCATCGCATAGTTCGTTAGTGCAAGTATTTTACGTCCTAGAACTAAATCTGATTTTTGAAGATATCTAAGATACTGGCACAGTGGGTTCGCCCACTTCGTTAGGTTCTACGTGTTGCAGATGGCATAGGTTTAGGTTCGATTCCTTCCTGAGATATTTCCCTCTTTCGCGTCGATTTCTTTTGTTTTGTTAGCCATGTGAAAACAGATGGAAGTGTAGGTAGGTAGTTCATAACGTCGCTCCAAAGCAATGCAACGGTCCTGGATGAATCGCGAAGGCAAAGATCAAAAATCCGGTAGAGAAAAGCGGTTTGGAAATTGGGTATTTGTGATTTCGAAATTCTATAGAACCAAAGACCATTGTGTACAAAAGGGGCTGATGCACGTTAAATCTGGCTGTAAATAATTGATCCATTGCACGATCCCTGGGGACTTGCCATCCTTTGTAAAGTTTAGGCAAAGGCTGTTGATGTGTGTATTGTCAACCGTTCTATCCTTTAGACTTCGAGAGGGCAGATAATTTTGGTGCACGTCGTGTAGTATGAAGTTGTTAGAAGATTGTGTTCCTGTGTAGAGGGTGGAAAGCTCTAGTGATGTCCTGGGAGAAGAATTTCATTTCTATGTACAGGAGTAAGTAGGCGTAGGTATTTTAACGAACGTCAAACTGGAGCAACACAACGGTCTGTTAACGGTGGTCCGGGATCAAACACCCCAAAAAAAGATCCGAGGACAAGAAAACGTTATTTTGAACCACGGTAAGAAAACGAGGACACACCTGAGCTTCCACACCACACCAACGTGAAATCATTTAGTAAAACATTTTTGTCCTGCACACATTTTAACAACTTTAGCCCACTCTTCTTCCTCAATGACCGACTGTTTCCATGGCATTGCTACTCCAAATTCCTTTAACACCCACAGAGAATAACTTTTTTGAAATTATCTTGCACCTACAATACTTTTCAAGGTTACCCGCATCTACTGCCAAACTGAAAAGTAAGTCATTGAATACTTCTGAAACAATTTATGTGTTGAAAAACAAGTTTCTTTTTACTATGTTGGTAAATAAAATCAGTATTCATACACATTCGAATAGTAATGTCAGGAATATTCCAAATCATTCTAATTTCTAACGCAAAAGAAACCCGGTAGATGGAAGCACCTATCGTTTATCATAAGAACTGATTGTTTCCAAATAGATATAAATCTCTCTATATTAAAAAAAGTTACCGCCAGCGCCGAAGCCGCCGCCGCAGGATTGAAAACTGTGCTGCTTAGCCCGATTCTTAGACGGTTTCCCGAGAAAGTACTGATCGGAAAAAAACGAAATTAACATGGTTTGTTCTTTATCGTATTCCCCGGACAATTATGAAGATTTTTTTCCGATGCGGCTATTAGTTTAGGGTTTATTAAGTGTCAAAATTGAAGAGGCGAAATTTCTTCCGCGAGTGAGCAAAACACATACAAATTTTCAGTTTTCAGCCGTGAGTTTTTTTTAAAGAGTACTTCTCAACGTAAATTTTTGCAGTTCGTCGAGTTTTTTTTTTGAAATTTCAATTTGGTTCTTGATAATATTTTATTGAAATTCTGAAAAAATCGGGACATTTTTGTTATTTATTTTTAAAACTGCCGTATCTATATATTATTATTAGTTTTTAATTTTTAAAAAATCACAGTATACCTCAGAATGTACTCTTTCTTACGGTACTATTATTTTTGAAATCGGTAAATAATTAAATTGAATGCGATCAAAAGTTGGTCATACAAAATTCGGAATCTTTGGATATTTTCGCGACTTTTTGTTAAAACTATTATATCTACAGCTTAGTTCTATTATTTTTTAAATTTGAGATCCTCGCTGAATACATTACATAATACTCTTTCGTATGGTACAATTATTTTTTAAATTGGTTAATAAATAAAATTGATGCAATTAAAAGTTGGTCATACAATTTTCGGATCTTTCAGATCGTAATTTCCGATACAAAACTAAAACTGTCATATCTATATCGTATTACTATTAGTTTTTAATTTTGAAAATAGCGCAGTATACCTCAGAATGTACTCTTTCTTACGGTACAATTATTTAAAAAATTGGTTCATAAATAAATTCGATGCAATCAAAAGTTGGTCACACAAATTTTTTTTTTATTTCGCGGAGCATATGTGGGTTGTATTTTTGACTATCGAGTTTGCCAGATACCAAATTTATCTTAGCAACAATATCCATAAACACGATTTCTTTTTATTTGGCGAGGGAAAAGTCTCGTTTTTTTCCCTCTGTTCTCAGATTGTTTTCCGAGAAAGTACAAAGTACAGATCGTAAAGTTTGGAGATTAAGAGTCTGACATTGTCATCATCTTAATGAACTCTATACCAAGGCGCCTGCAATAGGTCATTGACTGCGACGGTCAATGCACGTCTTTATTAATATTTATAATGTGATTGAACTTCGGACATTTACACGATCCCTCAATGGTTTTTATGGATTTTTTCGGTCAATTTTACGCTGTTTTACATTGTTTTTTCATCAAATCCGCCTATAATCGTGTGTAGAATCTAATTATTTTTAATTAACGTCGTACCTGAGTAACACAACGCTTTTTTAACGACGGTCCGGGATCAATTCCCTAAGGGAGAAGATTCGAGGACGACAACACGTCATTTTGATCCACGATCGGATGACGAGGCAACACCTGAGCTGGCACCCCATTCTCCAAACTTCCACACCCACCCAACGCCCCAGGTAGCACAACAACATTGGCCAATATTCTACCAATATTGGCCAATGTTTTGAATGTCTGTGAATGTCGAATGTCGGAATTACGATATCTGTCGACATTGGCAGATATCGTTTAGTTTTATAAAACGAGGAAGACTGTAAATAACGCTTTTAATAACATTATAATCATGTAGTAATAGTGTAAATAATGACACCATGTTGTCTTACCCATATTTTTTATAATTTAAACATTACGCAATTTTTCCCGATATTGTACCGATATTTGGCGACATTGTGAAAACAATATCCAAAAAATGATGTTAAGATGATGTTGGCCGATATTTAATTTTGAGCTGAAGCTATGCTTGGTCACGTGTTCGTTGTTTGGGTTGCCGACCGCCATCATATTTTCAAAAATTGACAAGCGAACACGCATGTTACTCTGCATAAAAGTTTTTCTAATTCTATTTCCATTCGAAAAACCATATTGGCACGTAAAAAAAACCGGTTAAGATGCAGCCGCCGAGACCACGGCGATTTTTTGCCGAATCTAGCAGTGATTAAGAGCAGTCATCCCTAAAAGTGCAAGTCCTATAAGGTAAGGATATTTCTGTACATTATTTTGTAATGTTAATAATATTTAAATACGAATAATTAAACATATTCACTTGTTCCATTGATGAAGTTTTAGCCCGTGTTTGTAGTTTGTTACATTGTCAGTATACTATTTTTTAATGTGTAAATATTCATCGTTTACTGTATCAAATTCTCAAGTTACATTCGATTTTGTGCAATGCTATTTTCATCTTATATTGTTATAGATTATTTTGTTTTGGAAAGTAAGTTATTAGTATGTCAGCAGAGTTCTGTTTGCATTAATTATTAATATTAGTGGGACATTTTCAAAGTAGGTTTTAATATATTGTTCAAGCATAACATAACATTTAAAAATTTAACTGATTTTTGTTTTATATAAAGACTATACCAAATGTTACTCACATAAAAAAAAATCAATAAATAAATTTGAGTTGTGAAGCTTAAAAATTGTGACCATGGGTAAAACTGCTTGTTCTTTTCAAGTTTAGTGTGATTTGATTAATTTCATTTAAAAAAAAACTAACTTCAAAAGGTGAAGAATTGTGAATATTATTCATTCTAAAAAATTAGTTTACACCAAATTTTTCTTCTAAAAATTAATAAATCATAAAATTAAGTGCACCAAATATATACTTTTTGTCCTAACTTTTTATCATTTAAGATGTATAACTTTACAAAAAATTTGCAGCTTATATTTAGTGATAAAACAAAACTATGCATTATTTTACTAGCTATTTCTTTCTTTTTAAAGAACATCAGTATGGCATCACTACGACTGGTTTTTGTCATTGTTCTCCATAGGGAAATGAAGATCTATGCACTAGATGTTAAGACTGTTTTGAATGGTGAACTCGATGAAATCTTATTTAGGATACAACCCATGGGCTACAACGACAACAATAGTCGTGTTTGCAAATTTTTAAAAAGTCTTTAAAAACTGAAACAGGCACAGTGACAGTGGTACACAGGGATTGACGAGCAGGGGCGGAGCCCCCTAGTAGTGCTGTATGTTGATGTGACCTACTAATTGCTGGTTCTTATGAATCAGGGGTCATGGTGGTGATACAACTTCTAAGTGATGTGTTCGAAATGTCCAGGCTTAAGTTGAGAAAGATTTTCAGGGCATATGTATTCAGTTTTCTCAGCAACAACTTTGCTTAGAGGAAAAGGCCTATGTTGAGAAAATTTTAAATAAATTCAAAATGACTCAGTGTAAACCAGCTGACACTCGTCTAGTGCCTAAAGCGACACCATTGTGTTTCGTGCAAGATGAAACTTTCCATGGACCCAATCAGGAATTTGTAGGTGCATTATTGTACCTATCCATGACAACACATCCAGATATTTTATATTCTGTGATAATTTATATTACTGTCTGAGCCAAATTCAAGAGCAGCCAATAGAAGCTGCCTGGAGGAAGAAATTTTGGCTTTGGCTAAAGCTATGCAGGATGTATTTGTGCTACACAACATTAATTAAGCACATATTTAAAGCAATAATCAATAAAAAAAATTGTTTTTATTTGCAATTCAATCTGTCATTTTTCAATATTTTTGGTGAAATAAATTTTTACAATATTGTTATAGTATATGCAAAAGACCTAGCGAGAGATTTAAAAAAATTTATTTATGAGTTTTCATAAAAAAAAATATTTTACTCGTTATGTGTTAAATTTCTATAAAAATGTCAAATTTTTTGTTTATTAATTTTTATAAATTTTTCTGAGCTATTCATACAAAAGGTTCTCCCTGTGTCTATCAAATAGTTATTCAAGACCTAAAAAATGTAAACAGTTTAACTCTAAGTGCATTTATCAAAAAGCCTTAGTACTTTGAACTTTGGCAAAATTGCAAAAAACTGATTTTGAGATAATTGTATTGTAAGTACAAAATACAACAAAAGTTAACTTATTTTTTGCTAGTGCTATTTTATTTTAGTAATTTCTATTACATTAAGACATTTATCAAAACAAGAGTTTTTACAATAAGCTGATATATATATTTTTTAAAGCCAGTTTTAACTCTGATGACAACTGAGTGATTTGTGATAATTCACTGAAAATTATTAATTTCTTGTTAAATGACCTGAAAAAGAATATTTTATTGGATCAGTACTATTTTAAAATAAACCACCACTGAAAAACTGCACCTTCTCTTTTTCTACAGCTATTTTTGTTTTGTAAACAAGCCTTTTTTTTGTATTGATACACATGCGACAAAATTTTGTGCTTCAGTCAGTCATTAAGGCCATATTAAATGAAAATAATTGTGCCAGATTAAAACACTTTGATATTAAATTGAAGTATGCTCATGATATTGGAAAATTATTAAACATTTATATTGTATATGTTGCAACTGAATACCAAATTGCTGATTTGTTTACAAAATCTTAACGTAAACCTAGACTGAACTAATACAAAAATGTATGTTAATGTTATTGAGGGAGGGTGTTGAGAATAATTACTAACTGTAACTCATCTTTGCTTAGCAATCGGGTAACACTTGTTCTAATTGTCTACTTCTGTTGTGTCACAGGTTGCTGTTTGTGTTCTTAATCATGACCTGTTGTCATGACTTTATCTGTCAGAGTTGTTTGGAAAAGCATTCGCTGGTGCGGCAGTTTGAGATGGCCGAAGAATTCACCCATCGGATAATCTGACTTGTTGAAGGGGTGACTCCGAAGAGTGTACCTGATTGGAATGTTTGACAGTTCCCAGGGGTTTAATCTGTCTTAAGAATAAAAATAATTATTTTAACTGTGATTTGTGAATTTTTTTAAAACTTATGGAAAATTCTATTTAAATGAAATTTGTAAGAACTGTTCATTTTTCTGCCAATATGCAATGTGCCCTTTTTTTTTTCTTATTTAACATTTCTAACAATATTGAATTTTTAACAGACGTTTTCGGGAAGTAATCCATTTTGAGATGAAATCAAAATTATATAAATCTGAATCAGTTCTTAGAATTACATACCATGCAACTGTTTATCAAGTTGTATTGTAATACAAGCATCAGCTTGATGTTTGTATTTATTTTACTGGTTTGAGAGATTTAGATTATACAATTGGCAATAATGAGTTTTAATCAGGGTGTAAAAAAATCATGATTTTTTTAAAATCAATTAATCGGATTTATTTGATTTAAATCAAAAATCGAATTTTTTTAATTTCTATAGGGCCTATAAATTTGTTAAACAAAAAATTGAGTTTCTGACATGGACATGTAAACCAATATTTATTTAAGTAAACAATCGGAATTTGTGATATGGTAAATTAATATTTATTTTACTAAAAACCATTGTGTGTTACATGGTAATACATTTAAAAAATGAATTTTCAAAACAAGAGCAAAAGATAAAACATTTGTTTAACTTTAAAACACAAGTTGACATCCTATTTAGTTTTTCTTGAGTAAATTAACATCATCATGCTAACAAATGCATCAGTAAGTGTAAGTGAGACCTTTTTAGTGTGATTAAATAAATATTTGTTATGGGTCACTACTCTTAAAGTGAAAGGTGACTGTTTCGGGGTGCATTTTGCAAAATAAAAGATGTTCATAGCGTTTAAACTTTCATCCTTTCAAATAGAAAGCTCAGTTGAATTTTTTATTTAATAAATTATTAATCACATTATAATTGTGTTATTTTGTATTTATGTCTCAATTAAAAAAAAAAGTTGAAAAATCACTATAGCTAAGCCATTGGTCAATCCATTAAAGGGGTAACAAGTAGTTTAGGCCTACTTTGTAGGGATTTTCTTTGGCTGTCTTGACATTTACGTAGATATATATATAGCCTACTACTTTATTGTTTGTAACATAAAATTATGCATGAACATTGTAAAAACTTTCAAATAGATGTCAACTTATTTTTTACTTTATTGTTTGGCAGAATCCCTGACTCAACACTCAACAGTTTACTTAGTCCATCATTACATCAGTATGAGGTTTAGCCATTAGTGCTGAAATCACCATGAGTGCAGAAAGTTCAAAGCATTTAACAAATTCTGTGATTTTTCTAGGGTGTATTTGCTTAGTTATAAAAATGTAGGATTGGTTGTGATTTAAATCAATGATTTTTTTTTTAATCATTTGATTAAAATCAAAATTTTAATCATTGATTTAAATCTTGACACTCTGGTTTTAATAGCCTTAGGTTTCTACAAAAGAAATGGAACAATAATTTAAAATATGCATTTAATAAAATAAATTAAAATATTAGCTGCTATATCAGCAGCTTAGCTAACATTTTTGACTGGAATATTTTTCTAAAACAATTTTCTGAATTGAAATCACAAAAATGGTACATGTACGTGTTTTATGTTTTGCAATTTTTTTTCAAGCTACCAAGGAGTAAATTTAAAGGGGAAAATGGATTTTAGAATGTCTGATTTGATAATGGATGCCTGTTTAGGTTTTAAAAAGCCAAGTTGCCCACAATTTTCTTTTATGTACTATACAATACAACAGTTACACAAATTGTAATAAAAACATATTTTTAACAATTTAAAATTATATGTTCTCTTTAATGTTCTAAAATATTGTATTATATAAATATTTTTTAATGATTAATATTTTTTAAATTTTACAAAATTTAAGATGGTTGTAATCTTGTGTACCCTCTAAATAAACAATCACATGCCATAAGAAGAAAATTTAATTAAAATATAACAATATTATGTAGCAGATATTGAATAATGTTGAAAAAGGACATCGATCAGTATCTTAAAGCTAATATTGAGTAAGGATAAAAAAACGAACATTGAATGTCAAGAAAACAATATCTATCAATGTCGTAAAGCGACATTAGGGCGATGTCGCCAGAGGGGGGTCATTTTTACGTTGGCCAATGTCGTAAAACGATATTGGGTGACGTCGGAAAACAATATCTATCAATGTCGGAAAACGATATTGGGGCGATGGCATTTTTACGTTGGCCAATGTCGTAAAACGATATTGGGGCGACGTCGGAAAACAATATGTATCAATGTCGGAAAACGATATTGGGGCGATGGCACTTTTACGTTGGCCAATGTCGTAAACCGATATTGGGGCGACGTCGCCAGGGGGGGTACATTTTTACGTTGGCCAATATCGACGGCAATATTGGCCAATATTTTTTCTCGATATTGGCCGACATATATATGCTACCTGGGGCGAGAACTTTCGGCCACGACAGATTTAAGATGCACCAGACGCCTCTACACCATACGCTTAAAACATGCATGCGCTGACTCGGATTCGAACCAGGAACTTGAGACTAATACCTTAACCACTAGATCGGTTGGTCGGTGGGATTAAGGTGTAAGGATTAAGGAACGAGGCTACGGCTCGAGATCAATCCCCAAGGGAGAGACTAACTAACTAACTAACACCAACACACACTCCCGTGCCTAGTGTCGTGAGACACTGTACCAGTTTAAATAAGTGTGGTTGGATGAGTAGAGCATGCCACCAAGGTGACATGTCTGCCCAGAATGTTAGAGCACATTACATTTATACATCATGCAAGGTGTGACAAAAGTTCGTTTTTCTTAGTCTCTTAGGATAATCAAGTCCTGATGATTTTCAATGAATCTCACCATGTTAATAATTTTAACCCTCGAGCCTTTGTTGCATCCAATGTTCCTGAGCCATGCAATTTAATGTGGTCCGCAGGTGTTCTCATATGCCATGAGGCTGTAAAGGGGCAAACTGTGATGTAATGTAGAGGTGTGCCAATTTCACCACAGGAGCAGTTTTCGGACTTTATTTTCTTAAACCTCGTTAGGTAGGATGGGAATGGGCCGTGCCCTGTGAAGAAAAGTGTCTCTTCCCTGGTCCAACTTGATGATTTTAGTGACACTTTTGGTAACACATCGTGCACCGTCCTGCCTGTTTCTCCTTCGTCCCATTCATTCTGCCATGCATCAAGTAGCCAGCTAGTGGTTTCCTTTCTGTAATGGCTCTTGGGCCATTTCACCCCTTCATCTACGCATTCCATTGTTGTTGCCTCTTTTGCTAATTTATCTGCTTCTTCGTTTCCATCGTGACCCGCATGGGCTTTAATCCATCCTAGGCAAATTTCCTTGTTGTTGTATAGTAAGTGTTGTATTTTTCGTGCCAGTGGACTAGGCGTCTTGGGGTTTTTAAGTGCCAGGAGACCAGCTCGACTGTCCGACCAGATCTTGACATTTTTGTCTGCTCTTGCTTCTGCTGCTTTTATGGCTGAAAGTATTCCATAAAGCTCCGCCTGGAAAACGGAATTATTATCCTGCATTCTCGTGGACCATTGTTGTGTTATGCGCCCTTCTTGAATAGCGCAGAATGCACTTCCCACTCTCCGAGGACAACACGCGTCATTTTAAACCACGGTCACACCTGATCTGTTTCGGATCCTTTTCTTCGGTGATCGATTCCGGACCGTTGGCAACAGCCCATTGTGTCGGTCCAGCGTGACGTTGATTTTTAAAAATATCAATATCGCGACATATACTTTTCAACGAGACGTCTAGACTTCTAGACTTGTACGAATACAATGCTGTTTGATTTCCTACCAAAAGGATGCAGATGTGCTTTTTGACACCTTTCGCTTTAATCAAATACTCAGACCCTCTTGATTTATAGATTTCGAATTTCGAGATGAATGTTCGAATCCTCACCCACCCTCGCAGGTTCTCTCGAGACGAGGTGTCGCGTCAATCGAAAATACTCCTTCCATTTTCAATGAGAAAACTTTCAAAATGTGACAACAACGAACGATTGGATCGATCCACGCGTTTCGCTTGTCGTCACGTGTGCAGCTCTCGGCTTGTTTCCGACGAACGGATACAACTCAGGGCTCACCACGAGAAGGTGGCTGCACTTCGAGCCCCCCCTCCTCCTTTCCCTCCCCCTTCCCCCAACCCCTCCTTTTGTGATTCCCCAACCTCGATGTCTGCGTGTGTCTGTGTACTGTCGCGATGCTTGGATGATGTGGGACTATGGAAAGGCTATTGATGATGCATCTGGAAAACAAAGGCAGCTATTAGGAAAAAATGTTAAAACAGAGGAATTTCGAAAGACGGGCCAAAAAATAAAATCCATGAAATCTTATGTCTTAACTTATATCCTACTTATATCCTAACTTATATCCTAGACCTAATCAGAATTTCGAATGATTTAGCCGAAACAATTCTCTATCCTCCTCATGATTAAGAATTTAGACATGTGCTCGAAAAGTCAAGGAGGATACTACTCCACGACTGGCAGTCACGAGACTCACTCAAGTGCCCCGTGACTCCAACACTTCAACGTCTCCATCAGATGGCCGATCAAACCTGAAAGAGAAAGAAAGACGACTGATTATTTGACCATTCACACACCAAAACACAATCAGTTCTGAATCGAACTCAGATGAAGTCGTTAAGCCTTTGCCCTCTCCTTCCAATTGGGGGGCTGCGTTTGAGCATGCAAAGTACATTATGAAAGTTAAAACGGCACGTGGAACTCCAATTACATTATTCCTGTTTCTCCTCTCAAGTCCCATGCAGCTGATAGTAGTATTTTTTGACGCTCTAGTTTTATGCAAAAGAGAAGGAAAAAGACTCGTTTTTCACTTGTGTACGTGACGTTCCAGTCGTTGTTGATGTGGGAGACCCTTCTCGAGGTCGTCGTCGTGTATGGAGATGTTTGTGTTGTCCATAAAACTTTTGGTATCTTTCTTTCTATCTTCTATCCTACGGCCGAGACATTCATTCTAAGCAGCATAAGTGAATGTTCTATAGCTTTCTTGTACGTCCGCTTCAATATAATTGAATCCCATTGGTTAGTTCTGCAATGCCCTCAAATCTGTACAGATATATGTGTGTTGTGTCTTCAATAAATACTCTCTTTCCCTTTTGCGATCCACATGCCCTGTGCCATTCCTTTCCTCTGAAGGAATCGTATATAAGAGTTTGAAAGACCACCAAACCACATTTTACTTGTCAAGAATCTACTTACTTTAAATAACATTGGTATGAGGTAGGAGAAAATTGAACTATCAGAGATTAACAGTGGACGTAGCTTAAATTTTTGTCAACGTTTTCTTAAAAAACAATTGCAAGTGTGCGGATGTCACTGAAGAAGATGCGCTTAGTGACGTGACGGATTGTGTTTGGGTAGTCAAGTATAAAATTGACGCCATCCTCACTGCGTCACGTGGCAGAAACACTCAGAGGAATAAACTGCTTCTAAGAGAGTGGAAGCAATATTTCAATGCGCACTTATAAATCGCCCGGAAGACAAAAAGTCATTTTTGACTGAATTGGTGGCTTTTTACTAAAGTTTAGAAATGCAAACACGATACAAGATTTAAAATTAGTATTTCTGTAGGCATTAATTCTTCAAAGCTTCAACAAAATAATATACGTAAGGAGTTTTTAGGAAGAAAAAAATTGTTATTTTATAGAATATGAACAAATTAAAAAAATTTTTGGCATTCAAATTTTTATTATTTATTTTCAAACATTTTTGTTTTTAATATTTGATGTGTGATAATTTTTGGTTTATTATGAATGTGTGAAAAACAAAAGATTTATTCACCTCTTTGCCGTAGAACCGTTCTGTTAACATCTCGAACTTGTGGGTGTCAGGCATCGGTCCGGCATTCTACAAAGTGAAAGGAGAGAAATTCTATAATTAGTGATCTATGTTAGTGATTTTTGGAAACTATATTACATAGTTTCAGTGTAACGAATTGGGCATTCATGCTACGAACTACAAATTGCTTTAGCTCATAAAGTTTAGTGCAATTAGAGTCTTTAGAATACTCTAATTGAAAATTAGAGAACTTAATTAATATTTGCAAATTATAAATGCAAACCCGACGCAAGATATAAAATTGGTATTTCTGTAGGTTTTAGGTGATAAAAGCTTCAACAAAATAATATGCGAAAGAGCTTTTAGAAAGGAAAAGTTATTTTGTATAAATAAAAGAAATTTAAATTCTTTTAGCTTTCGGATTTCAATTAATTCTTATAAACGTTTTTTAATTTTTCATCAGTGATAATTTCGATTCATGAAAATTGTGTGGAAACAAAAAATATTTATTCACCTTTTTGCTGTAAAACCTTTCTATCATGATCTCGAGGTTGTGGGTGTCAGGCAAAGGTCCAGCAATCTGCAAAGAGACAGGAGAAATTCGATGTATAGTGATCTATGTTAATCGAGTTTCCTTTTAGTGAATTGGGCATTCAATGCTGTTCACTTGAAATTCCTTTAGTTCGTAATATTTAGTACAATTAGAGATTTAAAAAAAATGCATACACAATAAAATATGTTAAATTGGTATTCCTGAAGGTATTAAATCCTCAATAATTCAACAAAATGGTATATTTAAGGATCTTTTAGAATGGAAAAAGTTATTTTATATAGCACTAGCCACTGCGTGGCCAGCACGGCGTTGCCCGTGACAGTTCTTTTCGTGGGGTCAGGTTGGACCACTGCTCGCTAACCCCCAGTGATTGCTACAAATTCGTAGCCTATTGAATAACAGCCATAATGGCGTTGACAGGGGTTTTAGTTTACTTCGCAAACCAAATAGAAATTCGTAGCCTATTGAAATAAAATCCCTGCTAATTCGAATTTGGTTTGCTTCGCAAATCCAATTATGAGAATTACGAACTGTGGTTTGCTTTGCAAACCAACACCAAGGGCAACTCCGTGACAACCTCGTCATTCTCAAATGCGGCCCAATTGGATAACAGTCATCATGGCGTTGCTCGTGATGTTGGTTAGCAAAGCAAACCAAATGAAAATTCGTAGCCTATTGGAATGAATTCCCTGCGAATTCCATCTTAGTTAGCTTGGCAAACCAAATTATGAATATCATTAACTATCGTTTGCTTCACAAATCGGATAACAGATATAACGGAATTGTCCTTGATGTTGGTTTGCAATAGAGCTCGGCGTGACGTCACAAAATCTTGCGAAAATATAAATATTTAATTGAAAAATTATTTATTTATTAAAAGAAAATAAAACGTATTAGGTATCTATCTGGTCTCAAATTTTCCGCAGATGTCCAATCCGTGGAAATTTTCAATCTGTCTTTAACGATTCCAATTGTACAAAAAAGAACGAAATAATCCAGATAAAAAGTATTTTATTTTCTTTGCTTTCTTTCGTTGAAATCGTAAGAGGGCAGGAAATGTAATCTGTTTATATTTGAAACATGAATATTGGCGTGACGTCACATTCCATTGCGAAAACATAAAAGATGTTCAATTAAAAAATTTAATTTAATTAAGGAAAATCATATTTATAGGCATCGTATTTTTCAAATTTTTAGGAAATTTGTTGCGTTACGTGTTCCAACTTTGCTGCGGACTCGAACCCTGGAACTTCCAACTCTTTTAACCTCCAAAACGAATGAAAAAACCTACGAGTCACGGGTGTCAAAAGTTCGAGTCCCGCAACATACCTTGGGAGTACTTTCCTCTTCTGTGTCAATAATACCTCCCTTATTGTGTGTGCAATGATTGACATTGTCTGGCTCTTGTTTGGCTCTGTTTAACCCCTTGAGCCGTGAAACCCTCCCAACCATCCAGAGCAATGAGCATATCCAAAGGACTCTGGAGAAATGTTGAAACGTAGTATCACCCAGCTATTTTCAAGTTTTATTTCATAAATGACTCCAAAGATCACAAAAGTTTATTTATGGCTGAATGGATTCACGTTTTAAAAAAATACTAGAAATGAGATTCCATACAAAAAGCGAAAGGTTTATTGTTTACCGGTGGGATGCATTTTAACTAGAGATACAAACGGTATTAATTGTAAATATTTCTAGGAATTGAGTCCTCTATAACTCAACAAAATTAAAACAAGTAAGTAGATTTTAGAAAAGATATCTATTATTGGCATTTATTTTACATAATTAAAGTGGGGTAGGTGTGTTCCAAATATCGATACTGTGCTCAATATCGCCTACTCGTGTTTGTAAGCTACTATGCGCGACATCTATGAAATTATGGAGTTACCTTGACGGTCTAGGGATTTGCCACACACGCCACTGGCAAGTTTCCTATCAGTTATATCCACAACACTATTGCATCTTAAGTACTGAAGGCTGTGATCACGACGGATTTTTTGTCTCCAACCCATTCAGAGAATATCCAATTCAGTGATTCCCCAAATGATCACTTCGTTTAGATGATTTTAAAGTACACCCGTCAAAAAAAAAAAAAAAAAACTCACTCGATCGCAATTGCACATTTTACATCACAGAACAAAACGGAAGAAGATAGCAATCGATAGGGATTAGCGTTTTCTTCAAATGTCAATATTTAAAATGTGTCTTCATATTAAATTGGGTGCTTGCTACGATCATTTCAATACGAACCCCCATCTTGTATTACAAATTTGGATTCTACACACAATTTCATGCGTAAATAAAAAAAGTTCATCAATTTTATTGGATTTTTCACCCATTTGTAAATGTTTGAAAATTAAATGTACTAATGTAAAATTCATGTTTATTATACAGGGTGGTCCCGAATTCATGGTACAAACTTTAATGGTAGGTACAGGACATTGTAACAATGATTTATTGTATAGGAATGTATAGTCGCAAGTGACGCGGTGAGGCGTAAACAGGGGAAATAAAAGGAAAGAGAAATGGAGTGATGGGTTGGTATCATTGCCGGTAGAGGGCAGTAGATGTCTAGCCGCTGTTGAACATGATGCATCGCAGTAGGGAAAAGCGCCATTCACAATTGTGCTGCCGTAGACGATGGGTGACTTTACTTATGCAGAAAAAGCAGACATGCATTACATGTACGGCCGTGCAAATGGTAACGGCAGAGCTGCGTTACGAATGTATCGCGCGGAGTATCCTGATCGACGAATGCCGGATCATAGAATTTTTCAACGGTTACATCGTCAACTTTGTGAAACAGGTGCGTTCGACGTCAACAGACATGGCGCTGGTCGAGTAAGAGCTGTACGCACTCCAAGGCTGGAAGAAAGCATCTTGAACATTGTGGCTGATAGACCCGAGTCAAGCACAAGAACTGTTGCGCGTGACGTAGGTGTGAGTCATCAGACTGTATGCAGAGTGTTAAACGAAAATCGCTTACACCCCTTCCATTTTCAGAAAGTACAAGCATTGAATCCGGCAGATTATCCTCGCCGCGTGAACTTCTGCCTGTGGGTGATGCAGCAATGTGCGTTGCAGCCGGATTTCGTAGATTATGTGCTATTTACAGATGAAGCGACATTTTCACGCGAGGGTGTCTTTAATGCGCACAATTCCCATGTGTGGGCAACCGATAATCCACATGCAACGCGTCGACATGCGTTTCAACAACGTTTCAGTATTAATGTGTGGGCTGGTATTGTGAACGACTTTTTGATTGGCCCATACTTACTACCCACGCGGCTCACTGGCGGAAGCTATCTTATTTTTCTGAAAGAAGTGTTACCACAACTGCTGCATGATGTTCCGATCGCCATTCGTAACCGCATGTGGTTTCAGCACGATGGGGCGCCAGCACACTTCAGCATTGATGTACGGAATTACCTGAATGCCACGTTTGGTACTCGATGGATTGGGCGTGGTGGACCAGTCCCTTGGCCACCCCGATCTCCCGATTTATCGAGCCTCGATTACTTTTTATGGGGACATCTAAAGCATCTTGTTTATGAGACTCCAGTTGACTCAGATGAGGATCTCGTCGCTCGCTTATCTGTAGCTGCTGCAGGTGTGCGTGAAATACCAGGCATCTTTGAACGTGTACGCCAATCGCTCCACCGACGCTGTCAAGCATGTATCGATACTGGTGGACGCAATTTTGAACAATTACTGTAAACATGACACTTGTCAACAACGCTTCAATAAAATCTTTGTTTTTCCTTTCGGCCGTTATTTCCCCTGTTTTCGCCTCACCGCGTCACTTGCGACTATACATTCCTATACAATAAATCATTGTTACAATGTCCTGTACCTACCATTAAAGTTTGTACCATGAATTCGGGACCACCCTGTATTATAATTGCTAAAAACATTAATTTTTCTTGGAAATTCTTTTTTCATCCTTTGCTTATCAAAAACTCGAAAACAATCTATAAATATTTTAATGATCAAACTAAATATACTGTTTTTTTATCAATTATGAAATTAATATTCATGAAAATTATGAATTGAAAAATGGGAAATTTTGACACCGATTCAACTGTTACTGAAACATCGGAATGCCAAATTCCAACTCATTACGTGCATAATTAGTAGCGCAGTGAGACTGTTTGCAAAATTCGATGATTATTATCGTTATTGGGGATTGTTCACAAAGTGAAAACAGAAATTTCTGCCAACAGATCCTGGAATTTTTTCAAAATGATTTCTGACTTTGTTACCATCTTAATGGACTATATACCAAGGCGCCTGCAACAGGTCATTGACTGCGACGGCCACTACACGTCTTTATTAATATTTATAATGTGATTGTATTCGGAACATTTATACTCTCCCTCAATGGTCTTTATGGATTTTCTCAGTGAATTTTACACCGTTTTTTACATTATTTTTTCATCAATTCTGCCTGAAATTTTGTGTAAAACCTAAATTTGTCATAAAAGATGGGGGTTTGTATTGAAATAATAGGATCAATCACCCAATTTAACATGAAGACGGACCTTTAGACAAATTTTAAGCATTGATATTAACGGAAACATTAACGCCTATCGATTGCCACCTTCCGTTTTGTTCTGTGATGTAAATTGTGCAATTGAGATCGGGTGAGTCGCTTTTTTTGATGGGTGTACTTTAAATACTAAAGGTAGGTATGTATGCTTCACTAGCAACTTGTTTTGAATAGTAGCTCCTCATTTTGACCTGGTTGGTTGTAATAGGAACAAGGGTAGGCGATATTAGGAACCCACTCTTGAAAATTCTCTTGGGAAACCTTTTGAAGTTTTACTAGTTAACTTTAACTGACATAAGTAAAGAAAGTATAGGATCTCTGGAAACCAAAGGGAGGATAGTTCTTAGCAATATTCATTTAGTGTCCAGCTCGATTTCCCCACCCAGGAGGCTGAGATACAGAGAAATAGTTACCAACATGTCTAGTGGTTAAGGTGTTGACTTCTGGATCGGAAGGTTCCCGGCTCGAATCTGGGTCAGGGCATGGATATAAAATTGTGCTATGTTAGGAGCAATGATGGACGTCCATTGGGTGCTACTTCACAAATGGCCGTCGCTTCCGACCATTGCAGTGTATATGTATTGAATTCCAATACGGTCATATGTTAAAAAAAAGTTAGGGTAGGCGATATTTGGAAATGCCGTATTTTAAAATTATTTTGATTTTACAGTTTCTAATATTTTACTGATGACACTTCGTAGTTTGATTCTTAGTGAGTGAGGAATGAGATTGGAAGCACAAAAGAGATATTCACCTTTTCACCGTAGAAGCGTTGCCACAGCATCTCGAACTTGTGCGTCGGCGGCAAGGGTCCAACATACTGAAGAGAGAAATTCGTGATTAAGTGATCTGTGTAATTCAGTTGCTCGAAGTAAATAATTCAAAAACGGGAATACAATCCAATAGGGTACAACTGATGAATGTAAAAAGCAAGTGTGGAGAAAGTAGACCTTTCATGTACAGAAACAACCTAGATGTGAAGTATATATTCTTTTTTTTTTCAATCTTTAGGCATACGTTCACTCTGAATTTGAATGTAGAGAAGAACGTACTTCGGAATTGGTAGTTATGATGTCCGTCTAATAAATAAAATATGTGGTGACGCATATGAACACTACATTAGCATCTACTTGAATGACTGCCTATTTTCAAGTAAACTTCCTCAGTTTTACATAGCTGCACCTTAAGGCTACACAGTACCCTTTTTCAAAAACATTTTCTACAGACAGTAACATTAAAAATAATTAATGACTTTTTTGGGGCTTATATTATTTAACTCAGGGGTGGCCAACCTGTGGCGCATACGCCAAACGTGGCGCATTAGATGATTACAAGTGGCGCATTGCATTCTTGCGCGTACTTATTTTTATAAAGTAAGCGCCATAACTGAGAGAATCCATCTTCTGTCATGTAATATAGAAATAAAAGTGCACTCTAAAGTTCAACAAGACATTTAATAATTGTAAATAGACATCGCAGGAGACAAGCATAAGAACGATACGATCAGCGTAAAGACAAAGGCAAGGGGCTCAATGCATTGCGCTGGACAAGGATTGCATCAGACAAACTTAACTGAGCAGTAATGTAAACACAAAAATTAGTAATATAAACACTCACAGGAAATAGTAATATAAACACGCATAGGAAATGTGCAACAACTTCATATTTTCAACACCCGAGTGCTCACAGTTAAATTCGTACAGTCTTCTGAATGCGAAAGAAAATGAGCAAAAGAAACGCAGAAAGTGATAGTAAGCGTGAATTTAATGAACAGTGGGAATATGAACTGTTATTTAGACAGGTAAACCGTTTTGAATTGTTTCTGTAAGTACTCTTTCACGTAATAGAAGACATGATCTTAATAGACACTATAAAACACAGCTCCAGGCTAACAGAAGGGAAAATTGAAGCTCGTTTTTGGGTCTGAGATACGAAGGAAACGAATATGTGATTAAGAAAAAGGAAGACATCAGAAGACAAAATATTTGCTAAAGTAAGTTGTGAAGACTTGGCAATGACAGAAGCGTCTTATGAAAGAGCTTTAGCATTGGCTAAAAAGGAAGAAACCTTTTTTTGACGAAGAAATTGTTAAGCCTTGTCTCCAATTATTTGCATGCCATCTCGGTAATAAAGGTATTGAATGAAAAGTAGACGAAATTACTATATCAAGGCATACAGTTACGCGACGTATCGAAGAACTATCTCAGGATGTATCTCAGCAACTGGAAGACCTTGTCCATTCTTGTGCCTTCTTTTCTCTAGCTTTGGATGAATCAACGGACATATGTGATTTAGCCCATTTAAATATTTTCATAAGAGGAATTGATGATAATTTTAATGTCTTTGAAAAACTTTCCAGTCTGGAGTCAATACACGGTAAAACAAGAGGATTAGACGTATTTAAAAAAGTAAAATCATGCCTAGAAAACTCACATGTGTGTACTGACAGAACACCGTCAATGATAGGTAAAAACAATGACACTACAAAGTTGCTTGAAATTTTTTTAAATCGTCCTGTACTAAAATATCACTGCATTGTACACCAAAAGTCACTGTGTGAAAAAACTTTAAAAATGCAGCATGTAATGTTACCGGTTGTGAAATGTGTGCATAAAATAAGAGCAATATCATTAAACATACGAGAATTCATAGAATATTGTGAATTGTTAAATTTGGAATAGGGTGAACTCATCCTTCATTGTGAGGTGCGCTGACTTTCTAGAGGTCAGGTTCTGAGTAGATTTAGAAATTGGAAAACGCTGTTTATAATTTTTTAGAACAGGGAAATGAAAAACCTGGCTATTTGATTTGGCATTTTTAGTTGATGTTACTAGACATCTCAATGATCTAATTCGAAACTACAAGGAAATAATAATTTATTTCCTAGCTTAGTAAATACCATCAATTCATTTAAAATGAAATTAAAACTCTTCATTTCTCAGAGAGTCAGGATTTGAGTATATTTTCACACTTAAAAGAGCAGAGTGAATGTGCTGCGGATAATAACAATTTGACCAAATATATTGAAAAAGTAAAGTTAAGTCATTTGAAAGTCGTTTTCATGATTTGGCTAAAGAAGAAAACTGCAGGCTCGCATTTATAAACCTATTTTTACTTGGTGAACAAAACGTAATGAAGATGCCTAGTAACATACAATTGGAACATATTGATTTAAAAACAAATTCAGTATTAAAAATGAAATTTGATGAGATTTTTTAATTTTAAAATGCTTCTGACATGATTGATTTCTGGCGTTCATTACCCTGTGAATATTTTCCAGAATTAAAAAAATTTGCAAAAAATTATATATGTCGTTTCGGAACGACATATTGATCTGAACAAGCATTTTCATCCATGAAAATAACATGCTCAAAAGTCTCACTAATTGTAAGTGATGTTTATGTGATGTAATAGATAGTTTTATATACAATAATTAAACCATTTAAAATGTTAATTATGTCTTTAACATACTTTTATTAAAAAGGTTATTAAGGATATGCCAGGAGACCTATGAAAGTAAGAAGGTAGAAAAGGTGCTTGAGTTGTATTGAACTAGTATGTGAAAAAAGTGGACGCATTGTATGCAAAAGGTTGGCCACCCCTGTTAACTAAATCCAATAAAAAAAAGTCACTTTAGCAATCACCATTATTTTAAAATTAAAAAAAATTGAAATTTTTGAAGTTTTTTTAAATTCCTATAAAATATTACATTGTTAATATTTTTTAGTTATTTCAAGTGATTTATATTTCTTGGGAACACACACACAAATAATTGGAACGAAATTATAATAATTGGGAACAAAAATTAGTATGGAATTGACCATCAGTCTCATTGTTGAATTTTAATAATTATTTTTGTAGCTAAACTTGAAAATAACATGAATATTCTAAAAATATTAACTCTCTCTCTCTCTCTCTCTCTCTCCTCTCTCTCTCTCTCTCTCTTTGACATTTAAAAAAAATTACTAGAACTCTCAGACTTTAATCCATACTAACTTTTATAGTACATATATATGAAAGAATCTACACAAAATTTCGAGACTGTATCTTGTACAGATAAAAGCCTTAGGGAATTGAAAACACTTGCATCCACAAAAATAAAAGTCTGAGAAAAATGCATTTTAAGTTTTTGAAGTCATAAAACAAAAACTAATAACGCTTGTAGACCTCTAATTTTTTAATATGTTATTTACCAACTTAAAAATGCACTGAAACACTAATTTAACTCAATGTGATTGAATACATTTTTTTTTTAATTCAAAATATTATGTTTTCATATGATGAAAAACATTTGTTACGGCAGCTACATTTCACCTAAGGAATTGATTTTATTCAAAAATATTTTTAATTAATTGTAAGAATGTAAAATTACATCTAAACAAAAACTAATTTAACCACGCCCCCTCCTCTATGCTGTCAAATTTTGACCCTGACAACACTCAGAAAACTTCAAATATCTTTAAAAACTAATTGGATATCAGATCTAAAATTTTGAGGCAAGCTTCCCAAGTGTATAGGCCATCAAAAAATGCACACAAAAAAAATCCGATATTTTTGTCATTTTTAGGGTACTGTGTAGCCTTAATATGTACTTAATTGTTCAAGATGGTTTGAACAAAGTCGATTCATTACAGGATGGACAACACTCCCAGAACGATGACGCGGTTCCAGTTTCTCCGTTTAATGCGTTCTCTTTTAAACGTGTATTGTTCGTTGTCAGTGATGCCGATGCAATTAAATTTGTTTTTCGCATCACTTGATGGGGGAAACCTACTTATTGTTATTTTTTCAGTGGGCCCTATCTCTATCTTTCTACCATTCATTATAATGTCGATTTAGCCTTAACGAATCTTCGTGGTTCGTTCAATGGTTTACTTTCATAGAATTTAAAAATTCAATTGCTCCTAGGAAATGCTTTCTTAAAACTACAATTTTTGCTTATTTTAAGTGCGTTTGATTTCATGATCCCAAATCAAATTAGCGAAACTGTTACTTTACACAACGGTCGATATGATTTCAATTAATGTGGAAACACAATTTATTGAATGCATGTGAAAGATAAAGCAAAGAAAGTGGAACATACCTCGCAGATCTCGTCTTTGTAGATCTCGACAGCTGCCACCTAAAAGAAACAATATGCATTTGTTGAAAAAATAAAGGATTGGTCTCTCTGTGCTAGCGTTTTCTACCCAACGACTACTTATAGCATTAAAAAGTTAATGGAGTCCCATTGCAGTGAAATATATTTACTAGCAGTACCTTCCATGAAGCAAACTTAGAAATAAGTATGTGAAATTCTAAAATCTCTCGGAAATCATCTCTATCAGTGCAATACGTGCTTAATAAATTAGAAATTTTTCCAAAATTGTAATTGATGGTTCTCAATTATTTAACATTGCGCCTTTAGTTTGATCTGATATCGTTAGCTAGGTTTAGAATTGAAATACGTTAATATATTCATTTAATGCAACCCAAGATCCTGAAATGGAAGTATTCTTGCAACGAGAACTAATTTGTTCTTAACATAACAAGGTTTCTGAAGAAGATTCATAGTCAAAACTGTCTTACTTTTGTAAAGGTTTGCGGAAACGATTTTTGAATATATTTGTTATCAAATCTTGCAATTATAAAACATAAGGATTTTGCCTAAAGGAGACATTTTTTATACCAACATGACATTATTGTGAATGTGTGTGAAGTATGTATTTTATCCATTTCTTCATTAAATATATACACATTTTTATTAAATATCTATACAAGGAGAATGTGAAGTAGACCAGGTTTAACGATTATCGGTGCATTCTTAATATAAATTTATGTTTATTTTATATTAGTTCTTATAATTTAAAAAATTTTACTTACAAATGCGCACATTACTAAGAACAAAATACTTATATTTCTACTTTGGTACGTTACTAATTGCACACCTTGCTATAGTGATTTGAACGAAAACTTTTGTGGTAGGTTTAACGTGAATGGTTTATATTCGAATAATAGAACGTTACATTTCATATATTATGATACATCTCCATTTTTTCCTATATACAAGTAAATTAATGAGAAAAATGGGAGTAATATTTTACTTACATTCCCCATTGGTCTGTATATATATTTAAGGAAAATTAAAATACTTACCTCATTTCTTCGCAACCAACTATATTTGCTTTAATGATTTGTTAGGCACATTGCTATGTAATATCGATTAAGACCTATGATTTGTCTCTATTTTGTAGATCTTTGAATTTGGGACGAAAAACATGTACACCGTAACAAGAAATAATAATATTCAGAACTTTTCAGAATCGAGGAAAGAACTTAAATTTGACGGTTAATAGCACAACCATCTCGCCCTAGATACACTTACTAATGCTTAATTGTATACTTACTTTGCTCCTTCGGAAACACTTCGCCAAAAAACTGAACCTGTAACGATACAAAAATATTGACTTAAGTGTACATTAAACTTTCAAAATTTGATCCTTCCAAAATACTTGGTGAAGTTCCACGAACAAATAACCAATCCAAAGTTTCGATTTGATATTTGTACAGTGTAATAGAAAATCTATTAACGAACTCGTATTAAATATTCAGACATCAAAGCTGGGGTAGTTTCACAGCTATAAAATTGTTTTAAAAATGTTATTAAGAACCATGATTATTTTCCTTGAGTGGTAATTGTTCCTGTGAAACTATTGTGTGTGTGTGTGTGTGTGTGTGTGTGTGTGTGTGTGTGTGTGTGTGTGTGTGTGTGTGTGTGTGTGTGTGTGTGTGTGTGTGTGTGTGTGTGTGTGTGTGTGTGTGTGTGTGTGTGTGTGTGTGTGTGTGTGTGTGTGAAACATTCAATAATAAATCTCAAAAACTTAACCCATGAAATGATTGATTCATGAAAATGTTAAGCTTTTCAGAGTCATGTACGTTTTTGTCAGTGTCAATGCTTGGTCATTAACAACTTCGACACATTATTTTAAGGAAATTATAAGCTTAGATGGTCTTTATAAAAATTTTGGGTGTTCCACATTCCAAGAAGTTAGTAATGAAGTATTTTAATAATGGAATGAAAAAGGTGGAACTAGTGGAGAGCATTTTGAAAAGGGCTAGACTTGTAAAAAAATAGTTTCCGAGACCACATGAATATGGGAAATTTTGGAAATAAATCATGGTAAAAAAGTAAAAAAAAATAGGATACTTTCTTTATTATAATCCTAAACAAACACCCTGTATTTTTCAATACAAAAAGCAATTTCATTCCAGTTGAATTATGAGGTAGCTTCATTTATGGTCTAAACAATAGTAGCGTAATTAAAAGAAATATCGGTTCCTACAACAGGTTTCTCTGACAGGTAAAACTATACAGGCGTAATTGTAGAAAATATACAAATTAAGAAATTCTTAAAACTTTTAGGGTAAAAACATCCGAATATTTATACGTGGATAATTACTTCTTTCAACAGCACTTAGCAGCTCATTCTTCAAAGAGCTGAAACAACCAGCGCCAAATCAACACTTCCATTGAAGGGAACTTGCTTAAAAGACTGTCAGCCGCTTGCGACTTAAATGTCAAATCGATCGCGTGCTGTTATTAGAGCTGAAGGTCATGTTGACAGAATAAGTACTGGCCATTTTCTGAATTTTGGACAAAAATCACAGATCATTCTAATATAGTGAAGCCCCTATTTAATGTAACCCGCCATTTAACGATTTCACGCATATAACGACATTTTTCATGGATCCCAAATAATTTCCCATACTTTCAATGTTAAAAAAATCCCGTTTTTAAAGTTATCACTTCAAAATATTTCCCGCATTTATCGTTTTTTCAGCGTGGAGAACTCAGCGCAAATTTCTAAAAATAGTCAATTTTAAAACCTCAAATAGTCCTTTTTGTGTTCATAATGAGTACCTTGGTCAAATGCTTCCATTGCAAATTATATATACTAAAAGACTTACAAAAACTCATGTCTGTGGAGAATGATGTTATTGATTTAGCTAGTAAAAGCAAAACGCAAACCAATACAACAGATTTCTTTAAAAACTAAACTATTGAAAAGGAAGAAATAGAATGCGTTACCTAAATTAGTCTTTATTTCGTACTCTATTTTTTGTTTTTCTCCGACCTCGATTTAATGTTTTCCCGCATGTAACATTATTTCTTTCCGGTTCCTTGAAATACTTTAAATTGGGGTTTCTATTTTGAACCGTGTAGAATTCGTGTAGCTTGCAGAACGTTTCGACTTGCGTTAAAATGGAAGTTAGGTTTTATGTTATGAAAATTTGTTTTATGGGGCAATACATAAAAAACCATTTTAATCCAAGTTGATTTCTTCTATACTAATATTTTGACTCGGAGCTGTAAAATAAAAAATTTGCAAAATGTAAAAGTTCACCTTGTTGGCAGGAGACTCTTTATCGGCATCAGGAAGAGATTCCGACCCTTTTGGCTCCAGAGAGACCATCCCGGACCGACTTCCTTCACCGTTCACCTGGATTCCTCCTGAAAAGAAACTAACCACTTTCTCTCGCTACATTTCGCGGGTAGACGGGGCATCTTTGAAAAGTTGTCGATTGTACTCTTTACTATTTCGTCGTCATTCAATCGGGCAATAGCGCTGCTCTGAGCGGCAGTTGTTGGAGTTTAGAAAACGACACAATTGGTTGAAATGAAACGAGTAGGGCAATTGTATTTTGGCAAAACTAAATGTCAATGTTTAATAAAGTTTTTTCTTCTTCCGTCGTTAGATCGTCTCACTCTTGTGCTTTCTTTTGTGTAGATTTTAAAAGCGAGCTTCAATATTTCATTCAAAAAAGAACAGCAAACATTTATTTTTGTTAAGTTTATAAATTATCTGACTAGCTTTCGCTCGTTTAAAAGTTCTACTTGAAATCCTCCAAAGCTTTTAAAGTTGTATTCTTTCTTGTATCGTTGCAATCTCGAAAATTGAGTATGAAATTATCTGAAACGGATGCTTAAGGATGAAAACATATGTTACTTCTAATCTAAAAATTAACCCTTACGGTGAACAAACTGTTTTATGTCAATGAGCAGTATAGTTTTTAAATATATTTTTTTGTGTATATCCGTTTAAAATATCTGATCAATAATTATAGGAAAGCATCATAAAAAATCTATGAAAAAGAAACACAATTTGCACGAAATGTCTCAAGGCTTTCTCAGCATTGCATTGTATTCATTGATTCATATTTATGACACAAGTTTGGGCTAGTTGCACCAAACTATCGGTCACTTTCAATGAGTTTTTTTTGTGATTTATTCATAAATTTACTTGTACTAATAAAAATTTGACAAAGAGAAAAATTGTATAAAAACATTTCAATTCACTACTTAGATAAAATTATAAAAGCCTATATTTGATATGACTGAAAACAGATTTCTATGAGAATCACTCAATAAATCCTTTATAATGGGGTTAGTATCTCATATAGCTGTTGAGTCTAATAGTATTAAAGTCAGGACATTCACTTCAAATGTGTATAACGGATAGGATAGAATCACATATCGTACGCATCAGAGCTGGTTCCGAGTGTAGCAAATGCCTCTCCGTTAAATAGGTTGCATCGCATTACAAATAAAAAATTTTAATGTTACTTTATTATATCAGTGCTCTTAAAAACTTCATTATATTTAGTACTGAATGACTAAATATCACTCTAGCTGGTTTGTAACTACTACTTAATTTAATGAAATAATTCTACAGTTTAATTTTAAAAATAAAGTGGGGAATTTTTTACTTGTTTTCTTTGAAAATCACTCTTGAATGAAATTATATTTAGTATTGAATTTTATTCAGAAGTGAAATCAGTTTTTCAATCTGTTAAATTAAGCAGTTTCCTTCTCACTTTCGACTAAAGTGATTCCGGTTGATTTTTCCGCTTAATCAAGGATAGAGAAAAGTACAGATGCATCTTCATTCTCTATGTAAACGATGCAAAATAGCTACACAGAAAATCCCCATGTATTGAGCTTTGTCTCAGAATAGATTTCAAGGTTAAAACATTCGGGTTTTTTTTACATGAAATTTTAATTTAGGAACCTGATCCTTAACCATATTCTAGGGTTCTTTTATTCTTGTAAAAATGCTTAGTTTAAACAATTAATTGTGAGATGTCACAACTTAAAGTTTCAGGGGATCTATTATGTTTACTTTGCACAACAGTAAATCTCACTAGACTGTTATTGTCATGGAAACCAAAGAAAATAATCATCCAAATCATTCAATCAAAAGGTTGTATGTGAGAAAGTTATCTGACATAGTCATAAACGATGCATAGAAAATTATATGTATTATATTTTTTGAATATAACCTATTTTTTAAATTTGAACCGTTTGTTTTCTACACCAGTTGTTTTTGTATATTTGTAACCTAGTTTCATTAGAATTTAAAAATCTGGTATGTCTTGCATCTTAAAATAGTATAATTTAAATATTTCGATTTCTCTGTTGAGTCTAACGTGTCGTTGAGTCATTGATTTTCAGGCGTTTGGTTTACAAGGCATTTATTGAAAAAGCGGAAATATGTTTTGAAAAAATTCCATGAGTGGTTATTTGTAAGGAATAAATTGTAGTGCCTTGTAAGGTGGTTATACTTTTCTCATGCATCTCTTTTGATGATTATGTATCGATATTCTTACCAATCCGTTTAAATTCGCATGCTATTGAGTATTGAAAAACTGAGGCGAAGCTTCTGAGAAAATTAAATTTCCTGGAGAAAGTATAACGCGAGCTGAAATAAAGTGGTTAACGGCTTATTTAGCTGTAAAGAGTAATTGACAATAATTGGATGCAAAATGTCTATTAGTATTAGAGAGAGTCCATGATATTCATATTCTAAAACTTGCAGGATGTGAAAAAAGAATTTTTTTTTAATACTGCTTCTGTGCATTTGTTACTAAAGTCAATTAGAAATAATATAAGATGCGATGTATTGAGAATTCACTAACATCGATAGTGGCTTCAGTTGAAAAGAAATTTTCTTGTCTGCTAGGTCCAACCAAATAAATCATAATGCGACACATACGAATGGTTATCACAATTCAGTGTTTATTTGCACAATTTTTACATAGTAAATATGATATCAGATTTAAAGAATCACTTACATTTTCACAGGTATGGAATAGGCAAAGAAAGTAGTAATACAATCTGTAAAAATAAATACATACAATTTATTTGAGAATTTCATTGAACTTACATATTTATAAAGTATAAAACGAACTAATATACTCTTAGTAAATGCGTGTGTATGTGATCTAGATTTTAACACTTTGCTCGTACGAAAAGAAAAGCAATGATGATGAAAAAAACTATTTCAATAATTATGCAAAGTTAAAAGATGTGTGTTCGCAACTGGATAAAGCATAGTAACCGAAAGTTTGCAAATAGTCTCAATAGCTTCCATATGACTCGTAGATTTGATCCGAGCATCTGCACACGCTACTTACATCGCGTATACAAGCAGTTTGCCTCAAAAGAGGCTTTTTCCGTGAGGGTAAATGTAGATGACTCTTTTTCGTGGAAGAATTTTCATATTGCTCCCACAATCAGCCATAATAATCATCCATATAAGTAATATATTCCAACATAATTATTGTAAAACAATTTTAAAATTTATTAATTTAAAGGACTGCAATATAAAACACTATGAAAAATTAGATTCGTGGATAATTTGGATTCAAAAAAATGTTAGACGAGATTTAAAAAATGAACTGAACTCTGTAAAAATGCGAAAAAGTTTAACTGGGAACCAAATCTTGCAGATTCTTGCAGATTCGTATAAAAAATATTTTAAGATTAAAAACAGGATAGACAGTTAAAATAGGAATACAGAAAAGTAGAAGAGCAAGAGTTACAAATGGGATTAGGATTTCTATCTGCCTCACTTAGTAATAAATAACGATGGCAGAATCGTGTGTGTCCAATGCGAAGACGGGTCAGTATGACATCATTCCCCTTACATTGGACTTCGTGACTCATTCACTGATGAATGAAGGATTTGAAAGAATATAATTTGTTGTTGACTTGCAGATTCCACAACTCTTGCCATATGGCTTCAAAGAATTCATTCGTTAGAATTCTATTATCATTAAGAGGTTGTTACTCTTTTGGGATCATTATCATGGAAACTTCAGCTGTACCACAACTCACTAGTCACTTAACAGCTGCTTTGTTAAACGGTTACGTACAATTTATGAACAATCCTTCTTACTGATTTTGTCGAAAGATAATATCAGAAATATAGTTATAATAAGGGGCTGTAATGGCGCTGAACAGAAAATTTTCCGGCAATTTTTTTTCCCCAAAAATATTAATATGAGGAAAGTGTATTTAGTATTTCTTTGGAACCTTTGCTTGTACTTAATCAAAGTAATTTATTTATTTGTCAAAATTCCCTGTTCCATCTTCATTTAGTCCTTGTCGTTCCGTCAAATTTATTTTTGCCAAGTGAGAAGTATATTTAACTACTAGGAAAGTTAATAATGTGCAAGGGACTTTAAATCTGACTTGGATGTTTTGATAGATGTGACCAAACATCAATTAGTGAATACTAACAATAGAAAAACAGCTGGTAGATTTTTTTAGAAATGCTGGGAAGTCTGCTGAAATGACTGATATTAATGTAATCAAACTCTACCAAGTCACATTAACATGTTTAAGTTCCGGTTTCTAGATAAACTGATACGTTTTCTGAGTACGAAGCAAGTGCAAGATATATATATACCTCAGGAAGTGTCTTTGAAACCCCCAGTTACCGTAAACTATACATAAAATACTGGTCCATGGAAATATTTCTTCACCTATTGTATTCTTCCAATTGAGTAATGTGTGTCCGCTTCTTAAAAACGCAAGAGACAAGAAATAACCAAAATAGGCGATAAAGGAAATATTTTCTGTAACAATGTCACGAACTGATACGAAGAGATTTAATGAATAGATTAGTCATTACCTCAGATCCACTAATTGTAAGTTAACTACCAAGGCCTAAAACTAAACGCAGCGAAATGTTTCTAAAAAGGTTAAATTTTTTTTGAAGTACTTTCCCTTCAATACATCAGTACACTATTTAGGTAGTTGACATTCCAAGTATATAATAATATTTACTCATTTTATAGCACAAAGTAATATTTTTCAAATATTTTCTCCTCTGGGTTCTCTATATTACATACATCTTTATTTTTAAATGGAACTGTTATAGGTGTATCTGACCATTATTCAGGTGTATATAAATATATAATTGTAAAATATAGGGTTAATAATTGATCGAAGTATATTTAGTATAGGGAGCAAAGTTGCCAAATTTCTTCAAATTTAGCATATTTCTGCATGCAGATAGTAGTTAAATAAACGCTAAATGTAAACCAAATCAGTATTTGTCACTCACAGCCTCTTATAATCAACTAAATCAGTGTATTTTCGATACAATAATTTTGTCCTTCTAGATTGCGTAAATGACACACTGTGCGGCGTTTCGTTTGCGAAGCAAACCAAATGGGAACACGTAGCAATCATTGGGGGTTGGCGGGCGTTAACGGACAGTGGTCTCACCTGATCCCACGAAAAGAACTGTCACGGACAGCGCCGTGCTGACCACGCAGTGGCTAGTTGTTCTAATACACCTATTATTCGTTCCTGCTCTAATTAGGAGAAAATGCCTTACTTAAAGCTTCTATCAAGAGTGGTAAACGCATTCGTTCGAGTAATAGTAATTTCCCAAAGCTCATCACAAACTACAAAGGCATTCAAACATTACACCTCCACAATTCTCCTTCCAATCATTCTTCAAATCTCTTGATTCCCTTTGCATAAGTGTTAGGGAAAATTACATCGAACTTTCTTCTCCGATTTTCAAAATGTTGGTTTTAAAATCTCTGCACGTTGGAAAGAATTCACGCGATGAAACAGTTGATCGAAGAGAGTGAATATGCATTTGACAGTGTCTAAATTTGCTTCCAGACAACGGTTTAAAAACGAGTATCTTATTTTAATTTACTGAAGAAATCATGATACGAATGTGTCCAAAACCAGTAGAATCCATTGTCAAAATATCTTTAATTAGAGTAGGACTCAATTGGTTCCAGTTACGTGGTGCAAACAACGCTATTAAGACTTCAAGAAGTCCAAGATGTACGGAGAATAGGCACAAATAAATCTTACAAATATTATATTCAGGCATATTTCTTTCAAATGTGTTCATTTTACAGAAGATGTCCAAATATGTATGTGGGTTTGATTAAATACGTTGTTTCCGATTTCAAAATTAAAATAATAAAGTTCGAACAAATATTAAATAATAAAATCTGTTCATAATTATTGATTTTTTCTTAGGAGCAAAAAGAAATATTTAGTATCATAATTTAAAATACTTTAAAAAAATTTAAACCGTGTAGGAAAGGATTATTTTTGTGTACCACTGTAAATAGTTTTTAGAAACGAAACTTCATCAAACATGCAATTCGTAAAGGAATGAGGAGTAACACTGAAATATTCAAACGCCAAGATAGTTTAATTCATAATTATAGAAACAACTTAAGAGTTCAATCAAACTTTGTAATAACAAAATTTTATTTTGTAGATGTAAAAAGGTAAATTTCTTTCTAGAATTGTCCTCTGATAAAACAAGGAGAGGAAATTATAATTCAAATTTTGAATGACACTTTTAACTGAAACAACCGTTTTAAAACCGTACGATATGAAATAGTAACATTCAATTACAATTATATCGCAGTCAAAGAGGTAAACGAATTACTAGAACTATCGAATTTTTTTTTTTTAATTAAAAGCATTTGAGGTAAATATATAAGACTGAAAAGAGTACTTACGTTTGAGAGACCTTTGAAAGTATAATAAACTGTGTTCTAAAGATGAACGATTTATTTTTTCCGAAGTCTAACTGTTTAGTGCTCTAGATTTGGATGTTTGTTTTCACCTCACCAGCTCCGTATTTGATTTCTAAGACCATGAAAGCGTTTCAAAACAAACTCTCTAAGGAGTGAGGGTTTTTCCTGGAAGTCTCTTCAGGGATTTGGGTTCAGGTTTATATAGTACATAGTCAAACAGTGAAACAAACTTTGGAACAGCTACACTCTACGTTTATGAGCGATGGCAACGGTCTTGGCGATTTTTTTGGCGAACTTCAAAAGTCGCCAAGGAAAAAAATATTTCCTAACTCTTTTTCCGTCAAAATTTTTTTTCTTTTTACAACACACTTTTTAAACACATTTCAGAACGTTTTGAAAAGCATATTTTTTAAAAACCTTCACAAAAAGTAGTAAACTTAAGCGCATATCAAAACACATTTGTGAAACGGCAGAGAAACTAAGCTACGAATGTTGAGTAAGAATACCCTGAAACTTATCAAGGTACAGCTACACTCTACGTTTATGAGTGATGGCAACGACTTGGCGATTTTTTTTTTTTGGCGCACTTCTAGTAGCGAGCTAAGATAAATTAAGGCAACCCATCTTTCGTTGCTGTTGTTGTGGTTTTCATGAACAACAGTAACAAAAGATGGGTTGCCTTAATTTATCGTAACTCGCTACTAGAAGTACGCCAAAAATATCGCCAAGCCGTTGCCATCACTCATAAACGTAGAGTGTAGCTGTACCCAACCTGATAACGTCAGAATTCTTTCGTAAAAAAATAATGAAAACGAAAATGGTCAAAAAAACAATCTCTTAATCATTTTGTGAAAACTATTGTAATAAAATAAAAATTCCACAACTGTCAAAATACAAATAAATGAACCAATGGTATCACAGAAAACGATTTAAAAGGACCAATGCAATCAAAACATATTTTTAAAACAAAATAACCAATCTGAGGAAAGAAAAAATTTCAAACGAATCAATGATATCAAACGACTTTAACGGATTTTGGAAGAGCTTTCTAGAATGTTCAAAATGAAAATTAAAAGTTTCCGTTTGGCGAGGTTGCCATGAAAACCACAACAACAGCAATGAAAGATGGGTTGCCTTAATTTATCTTAGCTCGCTACTAGAAGTGCGCCAAAAAAAATCGCCAAGTCGTTGCCATCACTCATAAACGTAGAGTGTAGCTGTACCAAACAGTTGATCGAATAGAGAGAATATTGTAAATTCTTGAAGATGCATTTGACTGTGCCTAAATTTGCTTCCAGATAACGGTTTAAAAACGAGTATCTTATTTTCATTTACTGAAGAAATCATGACACAAATGTGTCCCAAAACAGTGGAATCCATTGTCAATACATCTTTATTTAGAGTAGGACTCAATTGGTTCCAGTTACCTGGTGCAAAAAACGCTATTAAGACTTAAAGAAGTCCAAGATGTAAGGAGAATAAGTGCCACTAAATCTTACAAATATAATATTTAGGCATATTTGTTTCAAATGTGTTCATTTTACAGAAGATGACCAAATATGTATGTGGGTCTGATTTAATACGTCGTTTCCGATTTCAAATAATTAAAATAATAAAGTTCTAACAAATATTAAATAATAAATAATAAAAAAATTTCATAATTATTGATCTTTTCTTAGGAGTAAAAAGACAGATTTATTATTGTTAGGTTATGCATCGTATTTTTAAATACATTAAAAAAAGTTTAAAACTTGAGTGAAAAGATTATTTTTGTGCACTAATGTAAATAGTTTTTAGAAATGCAACTTTATCAAACACTCAATTCTTAAAACAATGAGGAGTACCACTGAAGTATTCAAACACCAAGATAATTTAATTCATACGTATAGAAACGACTTAAGACTTCAATCAAGTTCAAGTTATGTTATAACAAAATTTTCATTTTGTAGATGTAAAACTGAAATTTCTTTCTAGAATTGTCCTCTGATAAAACAAGGAAAGAAAATTATAATTCAAATTTTGAATGAAACTTTTAACTGAAACAACCGTTATAAAACCGTACAATTTAAGAAAGTAACATTCAATTACATTCATATAGCAGTCAAAGAGGTATATAGGTACAATCGAATTGTTTTTTTAATTACAAGCATTTTAGGTAAATATATAAAATTGAAAAAAGTACTTACGTTTGAGAGACCTTTGAAAGTATAATAAACTGTGTTCTAAAGATGCATGATTTATTTTTTCCGAAGTCTAACTGTTTAGTGCTCTAGATTTAGATGTTTGCTTTCACCTCACCTGCTCCGTATTTGATTTCTAAGACCATGAAAGCGTTTCAAACAAACTCTCTATTCCTGGAGGACTCTTTAGGGACTTGGGTTTAGGTTTGTATAGTACATAGTCAAACAGGGAACCTTTCAAGGGAACAATATATAAAACTTTCCAAAGAAAAGTAACCAAACAAGTACGATTTACATATTTTATCCATCCTTCACTTCAGGTATGGCTAAATAATTTCTTTTAACATTTACTTATCTATAAATTCCGTGTGTGATATAGAATATTATTTAATTTTCGCTCAAACACACTACTTTTCTGCATGTTGCAAAGAGTACAAATAAACTATTAAAACTTTCATTTGGATATACATAAAATGATTATCAGTTACATTAAATGAAAAGTTAAATCATCGTGAATTTGAAATTTTTAATCATAATTTAAATTTCTTAAGTGTTTATGCCCTCTTAAAAGTATTAAATGGATAATTTTGCAGTCAGTTGTAATTGACATAATTTTCATTTTTGCCTGTTAAATCTCTCGAATATGTACCTCTTACATAAAATTATCGAATCAACACTCACAGAGTTATAAAGTTACGTGAACTGCGTATATAACCACTAATATAACACGGACTTTTTATTTGAATATACCTTTATCTTCGAGAAGAAAATTCACTTCTCCAAATCATTTTCTTGATATTAACAATATCTCATATCGAGTATCGTAATTGATTTTTGGTTAGAAATTATCATAGTTTGTTCTATAATCAGTCATCAGCAAAAGTGTCAAGAAATAATTAATACATCGTTAAGTAGAGCGAAATGAAATTCGTTCGTTCCGTGGTGTAAGCAGTGTAATTAAGACTTGGAGCAGAAAAGGATGCAGAGGAACTAAATACAAATAAATCGGAGATGGAATAATTTTCCGTCTTGTTTTTAAATGTGTTCTTCACAGACATTGACCGAATACTTTTAGGTGTATATTTTACTAGGTTAGGGTATAAATAATAAAAAAACATTTTAGCAAACATATTATAAATATATCATAACTATTCGATTCTCGTTACGAAAATAGCTACACCGATGTGAATTGTGGTTAGCTAATTTTAAATACATTTTAAACGTACATGATAGCATTGAAAACCCTTTCCGAATAGTAATCATTGACAGAGGCGACCGATTATTTTCGTGATCCACTGTATACAGCTTTAAGCAATGCAGCTTCTACAAACGCGAATATCGTTTAACCAATTAAGAGTAGCATTGAAAGATTAAAAACCCAACAGTTTAATTCATAATAATTGAATTGTTTGTTAAATGCAGAACCGAGATTTGTATCCACTCAATTTTGTCCTCGTAAAAATCCAGTATCAAGATTATTGCTCGAAATATCCTCTGGTGACATAAGAAGTGGATTCGAAAATAAAAAAATTAAATATTTCCATTGAGACGAGTTATAAAATCGTATGTTATGAAAAGTGACATTCAAATATACACTACAACGGCATATAAGAGATATATTATAGAATTGTTTACAAAAACACAAAGCATTTTAAGCAAATAGCATTAAGAAAAGTACTTACATTTGAGAGAGAAGTTTAGTATTTGTAATCTAATGAACGCTATTCTAACATTGTAACAACCGTTGGACATCGAACTCACACCCAATCATATATTCTATTGCAATGCAGTAGTAGCTACTCTCTCTTCAAACCATCAATTACAATCCCGAAAAATATCTTAACAGCGAGAAAAGAATCGGTATTTTCCAAAGCTGAGCAAAATGCACGATGTGACATTGAACTCAAAAAGGGTCACAACGACAAAACCTCGCAGGTTTGGGACAATTCTAGTGGGCGGACTCTTTTGGGATGCGCGTTCTGGTTCTAATCCTCTGGTCCTTATTTCTAAGACATATCCTGGATGTTTTATTGCTTGGGTTTATGTCAGCTTGGTATTTTGGTAAGGTGAGTGAGGTGAATGCAGAATTAGATTCCACTGTAAAGTTTTTGCATTCTCATGGACTATCACCATCATTTTTCTGACCCAAAAGGGAAGATGAATGTGTTGTACCGATCCGTCATGTCATTGCAATTGTAGAACCCTCAAAAACAATGACTGGAAGAACTTACAAATTCTCTCAAGTATGCATGATGCATGTTCAATCAACCTTATGAAAACACTGAAGAAAATTAAAAAATTATTACCTAGAATTTGAAATATTTCAATGGTAAGTTTTGTAATACATTTTTCATTCCAGAAGCATTATAAATATTCAAATTTTATTATAATTTCTCTAAACATGTAATTTTAATTTAACGATTTCAAGAAAATGAGTGAGTTGAGTGATTTCTATCTTTAAAGTGAGAAAATGTAATAAAGGAATGAAAAAACCATTCATTTAATTTTTTCATATGGTAGAGCATATCTTTTAGAACAAGAATGCAAAAAAAAATTTCTGATTGTCCTTAACCCTTTTGAAGATATTTTACTTAGTGTAGAACTCGCCATTTTATTTTTAAAATCCATAAATAGAACTTTAGAATTTTTTTTCCGACCATGTAGAATGGGACCATGTATGAGGGAGGTATAATTTATTTAAAAAAAAAAAATTCGATTTCCTCCGTCTGATTGATAAAACCCGCATAATTCCAAAAACTTTAACAGGCTATAAAACATAAGCCGCTTGAGATAGAGCAAAAAAAAATTATACATGTTCTTGTATCCATAAAAGGAACAAACATGCCAAGTTTCATCAAAATCTGTGATCATGGGTGTCAAATCCTTTTTTTTCTGGATGATTTGACATGAATTGAAGCATAATTTACTGTTGCAAACGCAAAATTAGCAAGGGGTAAAACCTATTGAAGCAAAATAAAAGTGCAACTTACTTAAAAGAATTTACAAAATAAAATACAAGAGCAACGGACAGAGCAACCAGACACTACTAATGTAAAAAAAATAATAAAGAAAAAAATTGGCAGAAATTCGAAGGGTTCCCTTAAACTAGATAAAAGCGCGCAATCTTTTAAAAACTGGAAGGTTACCACATTTGGCTATAAATCGCAATAAGTTGTAACGTATCGGGTCGGATACTGCATACCACACTTCCATTATAAAGATTTAAATGCAAAATTGCCGAACTCGAAAGCGGTCTTGTTTCTCTTGAAAACAGACGGAAACTTGCTACTCTAAAATTCACTAACAAAATTAGAAGCCACAATTAGGAGCACATTGCTCACAGAGCTTTCGATACTTGGGCAGGTAAGTCAAGGCTTCAGAGATCATCAACGCTGCAATTTGACAGAGGGGCCATCCATCTTGACCACTCCTCTCTGGACATTACTCAAGAACCACTTTTTCCTTCCAAGCCCCCTATTTATACAAAAATCAATTCTAACTAACTGGAACCATGTTCAAAGAGAGAACCAACCCAAGTATTATTAAAAAAAGGCGAAGACACTGTTCGTTCACTTTCCAGAGAAAACAGCGCAATAATCTACACAGATGGTTCCTCTGATGTTGACTGTAATAGAGGCGACGCAGGCATCTCCATCACTTACCCCTCAGGAAATAACGTCAAACTCAAAATACCCACTGGCCAAATTGCTTCAAACTTCACTAGCGAATTAATCGCTATTAAAGAGGCTCTTACCCATTGTCGCTCTCATTCTCTAAACGACTCAATTAAAGAAATTGTAATCTTCTCAGACTCAAAATCAGCACTCGAAGCCATACATAATGGTAAAACAACAATAACGCAAGAAATTAATACTCTTCTCCATTTACTAAATATACCTTGCACTCTCCAGTGGATCCCAGCTCATGTTGGAATTGAGTGGAACGAATGTGCAGATGCCCTTGCAAAGGAAGCACGCGACAAAGATCACCCTCGAGTAGTCACCTGTGCAGATGCGAATGACGTCGCCAGGCGAAGGATCTACAACCAGCATTTTAGCAAGGCAACAATCCCCGATCTAAACTGCCCAAGAAACCTCTCCTCTACAATAGCTAGGCTACGAACTGGACATTTCAAAGGCATGAAGATTTCACCAACTAATATAAATTCCTATCCCATCTGCAGGTACTGTCCCCAATCGCAACAACTCCAGATCATGTTTTCGACTGCCAGGCCATTATCGGTTCCCTCTTTCAACTTGTAGCACCCCCAATCGAAATCCTCCATAGCCATCGAGCTCCAGAACTTACAGATCTTGTCACCAAGGCTTTTGGAGGACTCTAAATTTTTAACTTTTGCACTATGCATAGACACGACAACAACAAGTGCAAAATTGGAATGCTTTTGTGATAACTGTAGAAAACCTTTTCATTGTCTAATTGTCTTATAAGTATTATATTATTCACTATAATACTACATAAAAAAAACTAGATCTCTTAATAAAGAATACAAGTTGCTATGATATTAATAATTTAAGTGAATAAAACCCATGATGATGAACAGGATTATGAGTGACATCTGTGGTCTGAAACCCAAGAGAAAAATACATAGTTGTCGGGTAGTTATGATCCTAATCAAAAAAGACTATTTAGTGCCTTAAAGGAAAGGACGATTTTCAGTATAATTTTTGGGGTAAACTGAGTAAAAGCAAAGTTCTCAACTTATTTGAATAAAGTAACATGTATCGTGTTTAGTTATTTCATTTCCATTTTAAAAAATAATACAGAATACAGAAAGTGAAATTTTGATTTAAATCAATGATATTTTAAATAAAAATCACTTGATTTTCATTGGCATACCCTGTTTTGAAATAAAGTTTGGAATAAGTAAATAAATATCTCCAACTTTGATAGATGCACAGATAAAATTGTAATCAATTGAGTGGTATAACTAAATTGCATTTTCCAGCAATTGACCAAACTGGTGAATTACTGGGATGGGTTACTTATTTACAACACTAAATACAGAAGGCATGTTAAAATAAAAAATATGACGATTTTCAATAGAAAATAACAAGAAACGGTACAACTGCACAGGATTGTGACTAAAATCAAACTGAACGTTTCAATTCTTCAAGTTTACATCATACAGAAAATAATTGGAAATTTTTTTAAGGAACCAATGAAATCAAAGGACCAACAGAAATGCAAATTAATTGCAAAGACAAGTCTAGAATATTCGAAATGAAAATTTAAATTTTCTGCTTGCCATCGTTGTCATAAAAGCAGGAATAATCCTAATAAAGATGGGTGTTTCTGTACTTGACATAACTCTACAAGAGCACCAAATGCATTGTCACAAAGTATGCATACATCAAAGCTATACTAAAGAGTCTAGGCAGGATATCTTAAATAAAAAGAAAATTACTTCAAACTGATAAAATGGAAAAATGAGAAATACTGCTCAAGACTTAATTGAAGGTAAAGAAATTACCAAAAATGAGAAGGTATCCGACAAAATGAAAACAAAAAAACTTGTGCTGTAAATATGATAGTTGTTTTACAAAAAAAAATGCATTCTTGCAATTTGGATCGGATGAGTTTTGTTTCATAACAATGAATATGCCGATTTCATTTGTGGTTTACAAAAACTGATCGTTGGTTTGAATTTTATGGCACAAGTCCAGTAGTAGACAAGCAGCGCCAAGTGTAAGATTAAGCTCTGCCTAGTAAAACCAATTTACATTTTTTTTAAATGCCAAATTAAAAATAAACAGTGCTCTCATAGTTATGCAAAACCTGATTAAATGTGTCAACTAGTTTCTATTATAATTAATGCCGAATAGTATTTATTATGGCAACATTTATTTAATAATTTAATTTTAGTTATATGTTTTAAATAGTTTCCTTGTTTAATATTCGATAGTTTGTCATTTATTTGATTCTTATGTATTATAAAATGAAATGCTGATCTAAAAATTCGTCAAACATTAAAAAATATTTTAATTTATATTTATATTCTTCAGAGGATTAGAACACTCTAAAACGAGTATCGTAACTGAGGAGAGTTAGGAACTATTTTCATAATATTGTCTTATGAATTCTTCAAAATTGACTACATTCAAACCATGAAAATCAATCAAAAAACACTAAACTCTAAAACATTGCAAGGAGAAATAACTAAATTGCTACTTTAGTAAGATGGGTACAGCTTTAGTTTATATATAGTCTTCAGTCGTTTATAGCGGTGGCAATGGCATTGGCGCATTTTTTTTATTGCACACTTCTAGTAGCAAGCTACGGCAGGTTACGACAACCCATGTGTATTACCGTTATTGCGGTTTTGGTACAGCTACACTCTACGTTTATGAGCGGTGGTAACGGCCTTGGCGGATTTTTTTGGCAAACTTCTAAGGACGCCAACAGCAAAATTATTTTAAAAAATCTCAGCAAATCAATCAAAGCTTGAAAACACATTTCAGAACATTTTGTAAAGTATTTTTTTCTAAAAAACTTTTTTTTTAAGTAGTAAACTTAACACATTTTTGCTCAGAAAAACTAAGCTGCGAATGTTGGGTAAGAATATAGCCGAAAACTTATCAATTACACTAAATACAGTAGGCAGTTTGAAATGAAAATATTTTTAAAATAAAGAAAGCAAAAAATAATACTAAATGATACCTCAGAACTGTTCCGGGAAAAAATAAACGAAAATTCTACAAATGCCAAATAAACAAAACTCTTAATCGTTTCGTGAAAACTATTATAATAAAATAAAAATTCCACAACTGTCGAAATACAAATAAATGGACCAATGGTATCACAGAAAAATATTTAAAAGGACCAATGCAATCAAAGGATATTTTAAAATCGAGATAACCAATGGGTGCAAAGAAAAAATTTCCAACGAACCAATTAAAACAAACAACTTTAACGGATTTTGGAAGAACTTTCTAGAATATTCAAAATGAAAATTGAAAGTTTCCGGTTTTCGAGGTTGCCATGAAAACCACAACAACCGTAACGACAGATGGGTTGACTTAATTTATCGTAACTCCCTACTAGAAGTGCGCCAAAAAAATCGCCAAGCCGTTGCCATCACTCATAAACGTAGAGTGTAATTGTACCGCGGTTTTTATGGCAACCTCGGACAGAGAAAATTTTAAATTTTCATTTTGAATATTCTAGAGAGTTCTTTCAAAATCCATTAAACTTTTGTTTAATTTCTTTGGTTTATTTGAAATAATTCTTTCCTTGTCAACTTTAGAAGTGAGCCAAAAAAAAAGTGCCTTGGCTGTTGCCACCTCTATAAACGTAGACTAAACCTGTATCGAAAGATGATCACTAAACATGCAACAAGGGTGGAGTGGTCGTTCACGGTAAGACGTTTGTCGCCAACTAATTTTTGTCGCCAAATCAAGATGGCGGCTGAATTCCGTAACAGCAGATAGGGTTGCCATAACAAAAACGGAAGATGTGAAGAAAATCCGCAAAAGGTGAAGGTTACCATATTTGGCGACAAATCGCCTTCTCACCGTGAACGACCACTCCACCGCAACATGTTCAAAATTAAGTTGAATCGTGGATTGAATTTACACATTGGAACAGTTCATCACAAACTGAGAAATGCTGATTAAAATTGTTACCATGAAATCTGAAACGTGGAGATCTTTAGTACTGGATTGAAGTCACTGATATTTTACAAAAGAGTAAGGAATATTGTACAAAAAAAAGCCCTCATAAAAGTTATGTTCATTCACTGCCACTGACACAAATACAGACGATACACTTTAATGAAGTGGCACTGGAGGAACACATCGGGCTATTGACGACGGTCCGGGATCAACTCCCGAAGGGAAAGATTCTAGGACAACACCACATCATTTTGAATCTTGGGCATATGACGAGGTCACAACTCTGAGCTGTCTCCCCACTCTCCAATCTTCCACACCGCGCCAATCTTACTTTAACTGTATTTTCAGAATCAAAATTTTACCAGTAGGCTCCGAACGGAATAGGAAAGGTCATTTTGGTTACTTGGGTTCTATGGTACAAAGTGACACATATTGGGCCACGCTACCCCAGAGGGCGTCAATTGTCAACAGACATGCACACAATATACATTTTACTGACCACATACACTCTATAACAAAAAAAATCGATACACCCAGAAGAAATTGTCCGATTGCGATAGAAATGAGTGGACATGAAGAACATACATAGAAAAACAAACGATTGAAATTTCAGAACCATTGAATGATTCATTTCAGAGTTTGACCGTTACAATAGGAGGAAGTCCATAAGGGTCCACCTCTGGCCTGGATGCTTCACCCGCCGTGGCATAGACTGAAAAAGTTCTTGCTTATTTAAAAAAAATAACTTGCATTTATTTTGCAAATAATTATACGTACACTTTGTACACCAGAGATTTGCATCCCTATGACATGGGTCGGGTGAAACAGGCGAAAACTCAACAACCGCGACCGCATCAACGAGCACCGCAAAACAAAAGCCTCCGCTTCCCTCGAGTTCTGCAACGGAACTGCCTTTGTCGGCAGACCCCTCATTCCGCCAGTCACAAATCACTGGCACCAACAAAAAAAGGGACACCTGTTACGACATTCATCAGCAGGGCTCGTGCAAATGTTTCAGGAATTTGGAATCAAAGGTCAGTGGCGGTGTCAGCAACCGTCACAGTAGATATTAAACTCGTAAAAATTGAATCGATTCTTCAGTTCGTTTTTTTTTTCGGAACTTGTTTCTACAGTCTCAGAGTCAACTATATTATTATTTCTTTACTTGTCTGGTAGTCTTTTGTTTCGTATCTTCGATGAGTTTGAAGCCGATTGATTGAATGAATGAATTCGAAATGTGATCTTCGATTTCCATCACGAGGGGAACGACGGTCAACTGAGATGATTGGGTGAATTTTCTTCAGCATGTTGTACGTAGCAATTATAAAAACGACCTAAAAACAAACACTCACTCAAAAAACAAGAAAAAAAAACACAAAATGCGAATTTTTGAAGCACCCCCACTCACGATGCAATCCTAGTCACATTCATGTCGCCTCACAAGTTACGGAAGAATCGAATTGAAGAATCGATTCACATTTCACGAGTTCAATACCTACCGACCTACCTACGGTCCTAAATAGAATCGGTGGCTCAAAATTACGAGGTGTTGTCCTCAGATTTTTCCCTTAGGGATCGATCCCGGAGTGTCGTCAATAGCCCGTTGTGTTGCTCTAGTACGACGTTAATTAAAAAATTACCAATTACCTAAATAGAATCGTTCACGCAACTGGTTCCGACTATAAGCACGTTCAGAAAGTCACGCTAGTAGGGAAATCGATGACCTACCAACGTCTAGATAGAGAAAGGTGTGCTACTAGTTCACTCCTTCACCTGTGACCTTTGTACCGCATGGGGGAATGAGTCATAGTCCGGGCACGTAATCTGGCCTGTAGAACCGCTGTCACTTCAGTCCGAATCGATGAATATGGACGAGTAAGTGCCTAAGTTCAAGAGAGTGCCACAATTCCATTTGATTAGTTGACAATTTAAACCAATTCTGTGGGAAAATGTGTGGAGTGGAAAGTGACAATAAGATTTCACTACGAAGTAAACTGTCATACTAAAGATCAATTTCAATTGCGACATAGGAAACGGGTTAAAAGAGCTTTTCAAGACGAACCGAATGATGCCAAATACCTTCATTCCACCAGCGAACCACCAGGTATTACTCGCTTTTCTTAACTCCACAATTCAACAAATGACGCAGTTTTTCTGTTTTATTAGAGCAACCATTCAAGAGTCTATTGGTAATTGGGGAATTTTTAATTAACGTCGTACTAGAGCAACACAATGGGCTATTGAGGACGGTCCAATATCAATCCCTTAAGAGAAAGATCCGAGTACAACACCTCGTAATTTTGAACCACGGTCAGATGGCGAAGCAACACCTGAGCTGGCACCCCATTCTCCAAACCTCCACACCAACTCCACAGATTAAAGGTGCACCAGCCGCCTCAAAGCCATACGCTTACGAACATCCATACAATGACAAGGATTCAGACTTGGAACCTTAATATCTGTAGGCCAACAGCTTAACCACCAGACAGGTGGGTCGGCGACTTCACTAATAAAAGAGAAATTGTTAATGACACATGTGTTAGAAATACACCTATGGTAGACACTAAAATCAAACATGTTTCACAAATGTTTTACAGACTGCTAACGACTATGGAAATAATTCTTTTTGTGGTTTTTGTTTAGATTATTTCATGTTATGAGCCAATTTACAATTCTAATAACTACAAGTTTTAACTCATATTAAACAAAAATACAATTTTGAAACTATTACGTTAACCGCAATTTTGATGAAACAATACACTTTTACGTTATTTAGCAATGGAAAGAATTGAAGTGAAATAACTTGGCACATTCTTATAAATAAACGTCGGAGTCGATCCATTACATTTAAAAACTTAGATCAAGAGTCTGAATCGCTAGCGAAATCCCTCGTGTACTCCAAGTAGATTTTGTTAAAGCAGAATCCCTTAAAAAGTTGTATTTTTACAAAAGAGACTTCTTTGCAATCGAATTTGAATGCAATGAGTAACGAATTGCTTCCCGAGCGTCCAAAAGGCGTCGATTTTTATCTTTGTTCTGCAAGAGAGAAGGAAACCTCTTCAAACCATGAACAGTTGCCAACATCAATTCAGTTTCTGGAACCCAATCCATCGGAGAGAAAGCACACCTCGAACCCAGGGGACCGTGATAGAAACCAATCGGAGATGATTTTGGATGACGTGCTGGAACCACCTGTAGCAAGTGGGAGAGTTTCCAACCCACACATTGGAGGGATTCAAAGAAGGAGCATACCACCTGGAGAGGAGGTTGTTGGCCACGGGAAAAGCAAAGTGGCTTTGGAGGTCTCGGAGGTTTCGGTCTGTCAATCCAAGCAGGAATCGGTAAGAGGTTCCTATTCATGCAACTTTTGTGTAAAACGTTTCTACTATCAATCCTATTTAAATCTGCATAGTCTAGTACACATTGGCGATAATCGCTTCGAATGTCCTGAATGTGGAAAATCCTTTCGGATGAAAAGAGGTTTAAAGAGGCATAGTTTAGTTCACACTGGCGAGAAACGCTTCGAATGTCCAGTATGTGGAAAATCATTTCGGACGGAAAGAGGTTTAAAGAATCATAGTTTAGTTCACACTGGCGAGAAACCCTTCCAATGTCGACAGTGTGGAAAATCCTTTGCAGAGAAAGATAACTTGAGGAAGCATAGTCGAATTCACACTGACGAGAAACGCTTCGAATGTCCACTATGTGTCAAATCATTTCGGACGGAAAGAGGTTTAAAGAGTCACAGTTTCGTTCACACTGGCGAGAAACCCTTCGAATGTCCAGTATGCGTAAAATCATTTGCAACAAAAAGACGTTTAAACAAACATCTATTAGTACATCCTAATTTAATATATTTTTATTGCGATTTCGATAAACAAAGATTTTTACAACGCTCTTCGTTAGTGTTGCATCTGTTGAATGAACACTGAAATGAAATCATTTGCCTACGATCAATTAGAAAAGGCATTGGAAGCTTCATGCATTCACTAACAATTTTATAGACTCTAATTTATATTGACGTTTACCTATTAATAGAGGTTTCTCAGGACAAAACGCTCTCTCATGGCGAAATATTAGAAAAATAAATTTAAACATTTGTAGGACTAAAACTCTCGAAGCTTGTTCGACTGAGTTTTAATCGATTTGACCCGATTTCAATTCGTGTCAAGTTGTTTTCATTGAAGTTTAATCGTTTCAATTCAATTCTTTTATAGCTACATGTAACTTGTTGTATTTCTTCTAATATGTCTACGTGCATTCTTTTTTTAATGAGATTTTAATTAACTATTTCTAAGTGTATTTATGAACCGTAGGTACATATATAGAGTGTCATTCTTACATACATATATAGAGTGCATACATATATAGTGTCATTCTTATTGTTTATATATATGTGTGTAATGGAGAAATGAATTTTAATAAATATTTTTTGTTTAAAAATTTGTTTTTCATTGCTTCAAACACGAATTGTTTAATTGCATTCACAGTACTCTTTTGTGCTTGAAATTTATCCCTTAACATTAATAAATTAAATTTTAAATAACTAAGGTTGAACTTAGATTCTTTTAATGAAATTTACATGCTTACTTTAACGCACGCTGTTTGTTACATACGATTGCTACTAACTTGTTTTGCAGATTCCTGATGCATCGAATCATTTGTCTTATTAATCTTCGGATGAGTAACACAAATCAAAGTATACGACCTAATTTCAGGTCCGGCAGTTTGGTACTTAATATAACGTCGCACTTTAGCAATACAATGGGGCTTTGGAGCCTATATTAAACCTAAAGTGAAAAAGATTCGACCCAAATCACAGAGAAATTAGATTTACAAAATACTAGTTTTCACTTTAATTAAGATATTTGGGAATATAATTAAGGCAGGGTAGGTAGGTAGTTATTAGCGTCGCAATCGATCAGCACAGAGGGGCTATTGACGAGTCCTGAATCAATCCGAAAGGGTAAGGTAAGGTAATTTTAAATTACGTCCAACAAGGGCAACATAACGGGCTATTGACGACGTTCCGGGATCAATCCCCTAAGGGAAAGATACTATGACAACACCACGTAATTCTGTGCCACGGTCAAATGACGAGGTAACACCCGAGCTGTCACCCCACTCTCGAAACTTCCACACAATGTCAACGTGAGAACGGCCTGTTCGTTACCGTATGGTAGGTATTTTTAATTAACGTCGTAAAGGAGAATCACTCGAGTCTACTGACAACTTTCTGGGATCAAACCCGAAGGTAACCAACCTCCAAACTTCTGTAGCTCCCCTTCGGAAGAGTTTCAGTATCCAAACAGTCTTAATTAACGTCGCGCTATCATAGGAACACAACGGGTGTGTAGGCGAAGATCCAGACAAAAAAGAACTAAGAGAAAGAAAAGGATTCGCACACTCCTTGCTTCGCGAGTTCAGAACTCCATCTGACCAAAGACCGTCGAGTGCAGAGTGGGTCGTTGCTAGGGATTGCAATCCGGCACGATTTTCAATCCGGACGGAATAATTGGAATTTTGTTAATAAGTCTATCTAACCAGTATATATTTTTTCAAAATCGGCTGAGTGAAAGTAGGTATAAAGGATACTATTCCAAATTGACGAACAAAACGTTTATTTTAGCACTAGAGAATCAACTTTATAAATAATTATCCATAGGTAGGAAATCAGTCACCAATAATTAATTTTAGTAACTATTAGTACTGCTAGTAGTAAGTATTGAACGATTGATTATGATCAGTCTTACTAGTTTCAAAATAAAAAAACATCAGCTTGTTTTATAGGTAGTACTTTTCAATTTATCTAAAATTAAGTAATCTCTATACTATCGTTGAGAAAATGACATATAAATTATACCTAACCTTGCCTCAAACTAATACAAAAATCTAATGTTTTGCAGTATGTGGTCAACATAACAAACAAGAGAACTCTTAATTCTTCTTAATTGCTTCAATCGAAGTTATATAGTAATGAAAATCAATTTTGAGTTTGAAAAAACCATCTAAGGAAACAAATCGTACTAATTGTGTCATCCCCCAACCTACTTCTCAATGAACTAATAAACTAATAACGCAAATATAACCAGCGACCGGGAAGAAGGCTCTCTCAGTTTCAACACTAGTGGGTTTAACCGTCATTAAGAAGTCGTACATAATAGACAAAAATTTTCCTTTGCCCCATTTCGTATATATGAAATCATTTCTTTGTTTATTATTTTCTCAAAATCTGTTTCTCTTCTAAAGTTTGTCTTTTTGTAATCGTCTTCATTTTCTTGCAGAATATGCTTTTCTAATTCCTCTTTATTAAAAAATTATTATTGATAATTTAATTTATTATTTCTGCTAGAATTCTCCAAACTGATGATTGAAAAATATAAAATCGATTCATTCACAATCGATTGCTAATTAACGATTTTGCGACTTTAAAGTAGGGTTTGAATAATCGATTATTTAATTTTTTAAAAAATCGGGTTTATCGGATCCGGTAGGTAGCTAAATGATGTCGGATCCGCCGGATTACCGGATCCACCGGATCGGATTGCAATTCCTAGTCGTTGCGCGTAAAAGCTGTGGTTGCCATAAATGACTTCACGATGTTGAAGTGGGAGGTTTGGAGGGTGGGATGCCTGCTGAGATACAGACCTCTTCATCTGAATATGGTTCAAAATAGGTCTCCTCGAATTCTTCCCTTTGGTTTGATCCCGACCGTCACCAATAGCCGGTTGTCTTACACCAGTGCTAATTTAATAATACCCACCTACCTTCATTTCCTAGAGTGATCGAACTAACACCAAAACTTATCTGATAACAAAAAAAAAAAAAACAGAAGACATGGTTTGACGAATCAGATTTGCAGAAATCATTAAAACAAATTTAAAAAACGATTAACAATACAACCTACTGAGAATGCACAGTGATGTTTTCAAAATACAAAGCCTGAAAGCTTCTTTAGAATTCTTTATGTTTGTAGGAAAAAAGGTTAATTTTCAAAGCATTTCAAAACGACCATTATAAAGCAAAGGATAATAAAAATAAATAAAACCTAATTGTGGATTCTTATCGGAAACCGTATTTATGACAAATCTGTGTGGTGATGTTAATGGTAATTTTTAATTAGTGTCGTACTAGAGCAACACAACGGGCTATTAACGACAGTCCGGGATCAATTTCCTAAGGGAAGATCTGAGGACATCACCACGTAATTTTGAACCACGGTCAGATGACGAGGCAACACCTGAGCTGGCACACCACTCTCCATACTTGACATAGATATGTGAAAAGATTCTTCTAGAGTTCAACCCCATTTTTCTACTATATCGAGGCTAGATCGTCGTATCATAAGTTTCCTCCAGGTGTAATTATTTCAATAATTTAAAAGTTTTTTCGTGGTGAAGGTTTTTTGGAACACTTTCCTAGTATCTCGGAAGCTATAATATTCACGAGCAATATGGCATTCACATTTTACACCGACGAATTTTACAGCGTCTTCAAAAAGATTCATTCCTTGGAGATTCTTGACATGAAATCTTATTTCAATAAAGATAGACCTCTCTAATAATTATCCATCCCTTGAGCATCCAGTTTAAAACGATGTATTTTCTATTTCCTCATCAACCATGTTTAAATGATTTTACTGTCCCATTTCTCTCCTATGGAATGTTTTAGGAAATTACGTTCTAATGTGTCAAAAAATTGCACTACCTTATAGGGATCTGTCGCAGACGGCTACAAAAGTTTTAGGGTTTAAGAAAAACCAATTTAAAACCTAATATTATCCCGGAAATTAAAATTTTCCCCTTTTTTTATTGCGCCATCACTCGCGTCTCCACTCCTCTCAATAGACTCGTCATTGCGTTCCTCGCTACTACGGGTGCACGGGCGCTTCACTTTCTTCACTTATTTATAAGGGGGTAAACATCTGGTATTTCACCACATGGAGTGGAGGTGTCTGTGTTTATTTAAATACCCGCCTACTTTTCTCTCTATATTAAAAAAAAAGTTGCCGCAGTCGCCGCCGCCGCAGGATTGAAAACTGTGTTCTTAGACGTTTCTCCTAGAAAGTTCGGATCAGAAAAATATGAAATTAACATGGTTTGTTTTTCATCGTGTTCCTTGGACAATTGTGAAGATCTTTTTCCGATGCGGTTATTAGTTTAGGGTTTATAAAGTGCCAAAGTTGAAAAAGCGAAATTTTTTCCGCGAGAGAGCAAAACACATACAAATTTTCAGTCTTCAGCCGCGAGTTTTTTTAAAGAGTACCTCTCAGTAAAGAGTACCGAGGGTTGGTGAATTTAAGCGAGCAGGGGGCGAAGCCCCCTAGTCTTGTAAATATCTAGTTGGTGCATGCTCCTGCAAATGCCATATCAATGTAGTCTATCGAGGAAAACTAACTCATGTTCAAATAGATTCGCTTTCGCTTGTTGGTTCGTATTTTAGTGTTCGTTTTTACTTATTTTAGATATTTTTTATACAGAAGTTTAATCTTTAAGTTCAGTTTTGCTTGGGTTTTGTTTGTTAAGGAGACACGGTTCTGTGAATAAGTCGAAATGCCTCGGACCTCTACCTCCTAGATAATAAAGCCTTCTGTCTAGTTTATGACGTCACCAGCAGAAGTTTCTAATGACGAGATATCTAGGCAATACCATCACCAGGAGAATTAATAATCCAAGTCTTTCGACGATATACCTCGTACAAGATCTGCACAGTTTTTCCAAGGACGAGATATATCGTCGAAACAAAACTGCCTCGTTATTTCAAGTGGAATGATAATTCAAGAGTAAAAAACAAATTGTCCTTTGCCAAGAACAGGGGAAAATTAGAAACAGGTTTAGCGTGAGAGTATTGTCACTTCAGGTCAGTTTTAGACTCGAAGATCAATTACCGGAAAGTTTTACAGAATATTTTTCACCCCATTTATACGCACAAAAATAATACATTATTGATACCAAGATGTACATTACACTTATTTTCAACGATGTGTGATATATTTCCATAGCTAATTATAACTAATTTTGCCACCACAACTGTAGTATGCATAGTATTAGTTTATTATTATTGTATTCACTTTACGTAACTGCCGTGATTTCCGGATCAGAGCAATAACTGGAAAACTAAACAAGTTATTCTATAATGCAAGGTATTTTTTTCATTAAAAATTTATGTATCAATTTTTGTGCATGGCATTTATTGCTGACATTCAAACAGATTAATCCAACACTATGGCAACGAGAAAACATCGAAAATACAGAACGCACTACACGTACCACAAAGCAGAACCACTACAATTTTAATTTAATACATTCTTAAGTTGTTCATTGTCCAAACGAAAAAGTAAGTCTCTATATTTCAGCAAAGCTGGAAATGGGATGGAATGGAATAAATGTTTGTGTTCCATGAGGGTACACCTGTCAACTAAACTGGTCACCAACATTTTTCTTTCCTGGTGGTGGAACTGAGACTGCAAAAGGTGTGGGTTCTGCTATTAACTCTCCAAGGGGTTCGGACGAGATATTTCGTCCATCAATTTTTGACAAATTTTACTTCGTATCCCTACTTTTCAGACCCTTTAGCCGCTTGGGCCGCTTTGGTCTAAAAGTATGTTAAATTTACTTATAATAATTATGCTACTTGGTTATTTTTTAAATTTTTATAACGGTATTTTTTTCATTTAAAAATAAAACATCGACACGTATAAACATCGTTGTTAAAAAAACATAGACTCCGATACGTCGATATTTCTAAAACATCGACGTCGCATCCCTACAACGCACCGCTGTGCTGTAAGAGTGCCAGGAATGACAACAAAAGGGATATCAAATGAGATTGCACCTTAGACCCTAACGCCCTGCTGTGGGCATGTGTGGCGTGCGATAGTAAGGGCAGGATCCCCGTGCTGCCCTGGACGTCTCTAGAAACGTCTGCGGTTGTCGTAAGGACACAGTTGGAAACGGGACTCGAAGTGGATTTGGTTAGAAGTGGATCGAGCCCGGAACAACTCCTTGGTGAGTCGATTTTTTTTTTGTTATAGAGTGTATTTTCTTTATGGATCGACAGGTTCCTGTTCGGAATCAGAAGGTGAGAATTTCTACAGTCTGGAGTTAATGAAATCCAGTGAGAAGAATTTTATTTTAATGCGCAGGATATATATATATATATATATATATATATATAATTGGTAAAATTTTTAATTAAAGTCGTTCTAGAGCAACACAACAGATCAATCCGTTACGGGTAAGATGTCACGACACCACCACGGCATTTGGAACCACGGTCAGAACACGAGGACACACCTGTGCTTTCACACTACGTCTACGTGAGGCCATGACAGATTCAATGTGCACCAGCCTCTTTTGTACACTGCAGTCTTTGGTTGGATTCGTACCCGCAATCCTCCGTTTGCTAATCCGTCGCTGTTCCAACTGGGCTACCACGGGTCTAATGTACAAGTGCATCGTTCAATAGAATGTATCTCACACTCAATTGTTATTTTTTTTCTAGTTTTGGCGTAAATACTTTTTGAAGTGAGGCCAGTGTTAAGTGGCCGGTACGGAAAGTTGAGTTTTGGGAAACATTGGTCATAGAATTGGGAATAATAATTTATATGTATGTATTTGAAGCCGACGAAACTAACCTAAATTCGTTCGTTGTCTGAGGGAACAAACACTTGTTACTGACCAAAAGGTTAGATAGGTCAGACGATAGGCGGAGAGGGGGCTGAGTCAGTGGGACTTAACCTGAACGAAAAATTCTCACAAGGTCATCTCGCGATTGGAAAACGCCATGACTTTTAAAAGGTGTCTGAAACGAGGTATAATGTTGGACTTCAAGAATGAAGAGAGAAATTGTGTCGTCATGACATGCAAACTACCTATGCTATATAACTCCGTGCTCCCTATAGATGGAGGATCAGCTTTGAGATAAGATCAAGGCCTGGTTTGATTATTTATGTAAAATGACAAACTGCTTAATCTGTAAACACCAAAGTACCGCATAAACAATGTTATCTTTAATGCGGCTTTCTTCGATGCCTACTTTGCCGGTTGGCAGGCCGCGGTAGCCCGGTTGGAAGAGTTACGGAGGATTGCGCAATCTGAGGATTGCGAGTTTACATAAAACCAATGACAGTATAGTAGAAGGGCGGCTGGTACACACCAAATCCTTCCCGGCATCAAATGTCCTCACGTTAACCTGATAGAGCAGTTTGGAGAGTGGGATGTCACCTCTGGTGTGACCTCGTCATTTGAGCTCGGTTCAAAAATGCGTGGTGTTGTCCTCGAATCTTTCCCTTCGGTGTATGATCTTGGACAGTCACCAATAGCCCGTTGTATTATCCAGTCCGACGTTAATTAAAAAATACCAATACCTTGCTTTGTATTGAAACATCTCTAAAAACTGATTTTCAAAATTCGTGTCAATTATCTTAACCGAAAAATCATCAATGGTTTTCTGGTTAGAACATTTTATTAATTTCATGGGTGTTTTTTCTTAAGTTTGTTGGTAGCATAATTGTACTGTTGTGGATCAGAAGGTTCTTTTTAGAGCAATTAAAGGGGCATCGTGGTATGAAATGCATCTTGGTATCTTCGAAACGATTAAGCAAATTAAACTTTACAATTTACAAATGCGAGACAGCAGATTCCTATTTTCCCCAACCTTTTGGACAAAGTTTGGATAAGTTTCTGTACTTCTGGTGTTTATGAGAGGTTATACGCTCTGACATGTTGCTTCTAAATCTCCAAGGAAACGTCAGATCTCAGATGTCCTCCACTCTCTAAGACTAAAGAGATCACACTATGTAAAACTAAATATTTGCGTTAAACTTATAATTGTGGATTTACGTATTCCCGTTTGCTTGGTTGGTAAACCGCAACAATGGGTTAGGTAATTTAAGGTAATATTAACTTACGTCGTACTTGATCAACGCAACGGGCTATTGACGACGGTCCGGTATCAATCTCCTAAGGGAAAGATTCGAGGACAACACCTCGTAATACTGAACCACGGTCAGATCAACTGAAATGGCACTCTACTCTCTAAACTTCCAGACAAACTTAACGTGAGGATCAAGACAGATCTAAGTTGCACCAGTCGCCTCTACGCCATACACTTACAAACATCCATGCACTGACTGGGATTCGAACCAGAAACCATTCGATCTAATTACCAACACCTTAACCACCAGACCGATTGATCGGCAACGCATCAATGGGATAAATTGCTTTGGTTTCGAAATCATAAAAACACGGATCAATATCTAATCCGTTAGAAACATCAAATGTAGACTGATAGACAAAATTTGCCCATAACTCAGAGGTTCAATAAGCAGTTAAGAATCTGCTCATCAATACAGCTGTTGGGTAATTTGTATTTATTTACTGTAAATATATTTTTCAACTTGTAAATACTTTCTGAATCTGCATTGAGTTTTTTAACTGACTTCACAACTTCACCTTCATTTCTTTCAAATATCGATTAGTAACTGTTTAGCGGAATACGTGATCATAACGCCGCGTGTTTCTCTTAAACTGAAATAATCATTTCTTAAATAAGCATTGATAATACTTCACAGTAATCTTTGGGCCTTTTCCATTTAGTGTTTTTCTAAATTAAATATGGTAACGTAAATAGCCTTTAGAGTTGCTCCAGTGTGTGTGTGTGTGTGTGTGTGTGTGTGTGTGTGATGTTAATTAAAATACCTTTCAAACTTAAAGTAATACGTGTAATTGTATTTAATGAGATTAAAAGTTTAAAAATATTCGATATTGGGAAAGTCACGGATACTAAAAACGTCTACATCTCATACCTTACCTTGAACAGAGTTCATTAGCTTAACATACCACGAAGAGCGACATTTTGAAATACCAACACGGCAAATAAGTGAAGAAGGTGATAATAGTTGTCACGAGACATATCTGCTATTAAGTAGAAAACAAGCATCCAAGATGGCAGAAATGAAAGAGGTTAAGTGTTTAAGAAGATAAATTGAGCATAAATCGCTCCGGTTGCAAATACGTTACTTTTCCAACTGGTCAACCGCGGCCAGTATCAAAAGTTGAAAAACGCGTCAAGATTGTTATAAAAGCATTAAACTGTAGGTATATCTCTACATTGAATGAAAATATTAGAAAACATTAATATATACAGCCCAATAATACAATGCATTAAAATTATGTAAAATTTAATCAATTGAATACTGTTGGTGTTGCTAAATACGGCACGAAAATTGCAGAAACTTTATTTAGGTTTTAATTTCTTGCATTTATTTCGAACACATTTTATGCTTTTCTTACATTAATATCAGTTTGAATACATAAAATTCTATTTTATACATACTAAAAAACAAACCAAAAAGATGTTTACAAATAAGAATAATACAAAATGTAAGTAGCCATTGTTTGATAAAAGAGTTATCAAAACAATGACATTTCAAAACATGATTTCAAGTTAAAAATTAAATCTTATATATTCATCAATGAGAAAATATCAGGTAAACTTTGAATTCAAATATACGGTAGTCACGTACGGTTTTGTCAGAAATAAACTAGAAGAGAAATTTATAGTCCAAGTCAAAAAAAGTTTAAAAACTCACTGAAAAACTTTTTTTCCTTTTAAAAGAATATGAAATATCGGTTTACCAATCATAAAAAAAGTATTGCCCAACAAAACATTGCAAGCAAAAATAAAATATCCTTTTACATTTCGTTGCAAGAACACTTCTCGCAAATGATTTCTAGCACTTTTCACGTTTATTAATTTTCTGTTTTTCATGTATACGTATGTGTCTTCGTAAGTGCGAAGCTTGTGAAAACTTTCTCATGCATATTTCACATTCAAAGGGCTTCTCTTCAGTGTGTATGCGTCTATGCCTATATAAGCTCGAAGCAGCTGAAAACTTTCTCATGCATACTTCACATGTATACGGCTTCTCTTTAGTGTGTATGCGCCTATGTGTTCGTAAGTGCGAAGCTTGTGAAAACTTTCTCATGCATATTTCACACGTATACGGCTTCTCTTCAGTATGTATGCGCCTATGTGTTTTTAAGGTCGAAGCATCTGAAAACTTTTTCATGCATACTTCACATGCATACGGCTTCTCTTCAGTGTGCATGCGCCGATGTTTTTTTAAGTTCCCAAGTTGCGAAAAGCCTCGGTTACAAATTTCACAAGAAAAAGGTTTCCTACCTGAATGGATGATTCCATGTATTTGTAAATTTTCTTTTTGGGTAAAGGTTTTCTTGCAAACTTCACACGCGAACGGTCTCACGCCACTGTGCACTCGCATGTGAATTTCTAATGCTGAGTTCGTTGAAAACACTTTGCTGCAATCGTTACACTGATGTGATTTCTTTTCAGAGTGGAGTCCTTGATGTCGGGTCAGTTGTTGTTTTGCTTTGAAACGTTTTCCACACTGGTCGCATGCATAACCTTTAGTTGCAGAATTCTTGGGGCGATTCGTTTCCCTTGATATATTATTCGAAGAATCGGATTTTGATGAAACTTGGGACGGCTTTTGGTGGTTTAGAAAGGGTGTGTTGTGATGAGGAAAAAAGGAGCGTTTTTCGTAAACGGATTTTTCTTTTCGGATGACATTGGATTCACTTTTAAGCATTTCACTTTTATCCTCTTTCTCTACATCGTGCATCTTCGGATGCTGTGTTGAGTGGTGTTTTAGTGCTTTAGGCTTTATACTCAGCAGGGACACATTTGGACTTGTAGCTGAATCACCAACATGGCCTGTTCCCTTCTGCACACGGTTCAAACGACAAGATTTTGAAGAGGTGTTTGTTGAAGGAAGTTTCGCTTTGGCCTGTTCGTATAATTCTTTCCCTTCACTTCCATCTTGATGTCCTATGTAATGAGGCTGAAGTTTGGTCGTAACTGAGCCCTGTGCACCCGGCATTCGTCTTCCATCTGTCGGTACATCTGAGGTAGCTACTTGTACTTCCATTGGATGATCGAAAATCCCAATGTTGTCTTCAAAGTGTTCGAAGCGTTCACAGTTTCGGTTTGTACTGCTCTGGTTTTTCAAAGAAGCAAGCAATTTCAGATTCAGGTGTGGATCTGCGGAAAAGCTCTGTCCAATAGAGTCCATGTCGATGTTTGAATCTTTTGTTCTTTCTGCTTTTCCGTCAGCATTTCCGGTACCCTTCCAACTCACTTTCCGGTTTTCTTTCGGTCTAGGTGACATCTGATCTCCAAAGGATGTTGTCGCTGGAACATAAGAAGGACGTAAAACCTTTGGTTCCGAATGTTCCTGATCCAAATTCATTTCGAATGTTTTATGAATGTTCTTCTAAAAGAAATGTGACACAATGAAATTATATCAAATTAAAATTTTATGACTAAATTGTTTTTGGACTGCGAAAATAAAGCGATTTTCAAGACGAAAGAACTTAAGAAACGTAATCATTTGAGCTTCACGAAACAATTCGATACGTTTATATATCAATCCTATTTTTTACTTCACTTTAATTCTTTTCAATTGGAAAGAAATATTCCGTAATACGAAAAGATATAGCAATTAAATGATGAGTGTAAACTGGTATTTGTGTGTGTTTAACATTTCAATTGATGAAAATAAGTTACGGAAGTTTCAAAAATCAAAAAGTGGTTCAAAATTACGTAGTTTTGATTCCAGATCGTAGTCAATAGCCCGTTGTGTTGCTTTACTACGACGTTAACTAAAATTATCTTACTTTACCAAATGGTAATGGTAATTTTAGTTAACGTCGTACTAGAGCAACACAACGGGCTATTGACGACGGTCCGGAATCAGTCCCTTAAGGGAAAGATTCGAGGACAACACCTCGTATTTTTAAACCACGGTCAGATGACGAAGCAACACCTGAGCTGGTACCCCACTCTCCAAACTTCCACGCCAACCCAACGTGAGGACTTTCGGCCACGACAGATTTAAGGTGCACCAGCCGCCTCTACACCATACGTTTACAAACATCCATGCCCGGACTAGTTTGGGCCGAAAAACACTTTTTTTCGAAATCGCTATTCTAATAGTGCGGTAAGGGTTCTCTCTGGGTTCAATAAATACGATGTGAAATATTTTTTTTAATTGGATAATATCTTCTGCCCCCGCATCGTACTTGAATTTTGGAAATTTGGGTAAAAATTGACAATTTTTACTCGGCGTAGGAAATATTATTATTTTTCAATATTGCTATTTTAATAGTGCGGAAGAAGTGCCCACTGGGTTGAATAAGAAAGGTGTAAAATATTTTTTTTGATCGAATAATATCTTCTGTTTCTACATCGCAATTGAAATTTTGCAGTTTTTGAAGAAAATAGAACTTTTTTATGTGTTATAGAAATAAATCAAACATGAAAAATAGATGGGTACAAACACTATTTATTGCTGTATTGTAATGTACATTTTATTATATTCCCTGAAAATTATTAAATAATAGCTGAGTCGCGATATATTTGTTAAGAATATTGTAACCATAGAAATATTATGACATGCCCATACCAAAAGTTTGCTTACACTTAATCAGCAGGAAGAGGCTTGAAATCAGCCATATGGTCAAATTAAGGCATAATTGATCGGGTAAAGAATGCGGATCTAATGAGCCCGTCTCTACTTTGAAACCCATAAACCTTAGCGGATGCTTCTGTCACTAACTTGACACACCGTTCAACGGCCTGTATGTGACATGGGAAATGAACAAAGTCCCATTCAGGATTTTTCTTATCACGCACCATGGAACTAAATACGGCAGTAGATATATCATGGATGATTGGTAGAGAAGTTATAGTAATTGATGACCAGTCGATCAATTCCGTATAGCCAGCAGCTTCAAAATTCAGTTTTGGTGGGAGAAATACAAGTACTGACTTTAAATAGGAAGATGATTCTCTAGACTTAATTATACGTCGTGCAGCAAGTTCTCTGATGTGCGGTCTTTTATCCTTCAACATACTCAGCAAGATATTCTTGGGATGAGCAAGGAACGAATTTCGACAAATTACTCCATCAACGACGTCCTTGTGGTCTTGAGATAAATACCTGGATCTAGAAATACTATTCCACACATGCTTAGCTCCATCTTTCAGCGAGCATTTAGACTTTTTATCTAACCAGTTTCGAGTGTAAACTTTCATAACAAACTCAGCGATTTGTTTCAACTTCAAAGAAGGATCTGGAGAACTAACATATAGTTTTAGAACTCTGTTCGCTGTTGTTAGCCAGCGTAAATGTGATAATGGACCTAGACTGCGTATAGCCAGTTCATAAGACACGTCACGCTATCAGTTGTTGGTAACTCATCGTCAATAATTTCGAAAGTTGTCACTGGCAAAGTTTCACATTTAAAGAGCACCTTCCCAATATTACTAAAATATGATTTCACGCCATTTGTTGGCCCATGCAACGTTTCAAACAAATGCCTCAGAGTTAGTTTATTAAAATGTAGGAGACATATTACCCAATGCAGAAGTTTACCAAGTTTCATTTCCAAACACCGAATTACACCAGATTTCCATCCGGTATTAACAGATGTCCAGTCACAGTCAATTGCCAGAAGCTGTGAAAGATCTGATCCCTTCAAAATATCTGATAGTAGTCCAGTCAGAATCAGTTTTTCAGTGCCAAATGATGGACTCAAATGAGTTGTGTAACGTGAACCCGATTCTCAATAAGAGATAAATGTTCCTCTTTTGCTTTTCTCGTGTATCTTTTAGTATCTACTCTCTCCTCTATCAATGTAGAATCTTTACGACCATCGCAATACAGCCCCTTCAACTGTAATGCCTGAGCTTCACTTTAAAGCTTGAAATTTTAAATCCTTTCTAACTTTAGCCTTTTCCCTTCGCAGCTTGTTTTTTGTCAACCACCAAATTTGAGTTGTCGCTAGTTATGAGACCAACATCGTGAAGAACACTTGAAGCAATTGCAGCCACAGCCCGGTCCGAGACTCCAAACCTGTCGGCAACCACAGCAGTTGAAGAGAGGCCAAGTCGCATTTGTGATGATTTAGATATAAACGGAGTTAATTGTGTGTGTGTTTGTACTTAAGATCAGTAAGAGAGATTAAACGGTTCGATGTCGATGGTTTGTATATGTCCAGATTTTAAATCTACTTCAGATATATCTGAAGAGGATTGTGAATTGTGAACACACCTCCCCTCCTTTCACTTGCTGTCAGATACACAGGCAGCATGAAAAGACAAGAAAAATTGAACTTTTCTTCAAAAATTGCAAAATTTCAAATGCGATGCGGGAACAGAAGATACCATTCGATCCAAAAAATATTTTACACCCTTCCTATTGAACCCAGTAGGCACCTCTTCCATACTATTAGAATAGCAATATTGAAAAATAATTATATTTCCTACGCCGTGTAAAAATTGCCATTTTTTTCCCAAATCTCCAAAATCCAAGTGCGATGCGGGGGCAGAAGATATTATCCAATTAAAAAAAATATTTCACATCGTATTTATTGAACCCAGAGAGAACCATTTCCGCACTATTAGAATAGCGATTTCGAAAAAAAGTGTTTTTCGGCCCACCCTAGCCCGGACCCGGATTCGAACCAGGAACCTTCCGATCTAAAGGCTAACACCTTACCCACTATACCGGTTGGTCGGCTTGCCAAAATCAGAAAATAATAGTTTCATTTCAACTATCGATGTCTTAAATTGTCACAGTACTTCGGTCTGAGTAAAAGTGATCACGGTACAGTACTATGTAGTAATAATTGTTAATTTTTAATTAACGTCAGTCTAGAGTTACACAACGCGGGCTATTGAGGACGATCCAGGATCAATGCCCTGAGGGAGTGTTCCGAGTGCGACACCACGTTTTTTTGAACCACGGTCAGATGACGAGGCTACACCTAAGCTGGTACACCACTCTCCAAACTTCCAAACCATCCAACATATATGGTAAGGTAAGGTAAGGTAAGGTAATAATAGTTAACGTCGTACTAGAGCAACACAACGGGCTATTGACGATGGTACGGGATCTATCCCTTAAGGGAAAATCCGAGGACAACACCTCATAATTTTGAACCACTGTCAGATGACGAAGCAACACCTGAGCTGGCAAACCACTCTCCAAACTTCCACACCCACCCAACGTGAGTACTTTCGGCCACGACAGATTTAAGGTGCACCAGCCGCCTCTATACCATACGCTTACATACATCCATGCCTGGACCCGGATTCGAACGCAGAAACGGAAAATAATAGCTGCAATTCAAATATCGATGTGATTTGAAAAAAATATTAAAATTGTATAAGCTCTTCAGTCTGTGCACGAAGATCTTATACAATTTTAGTAATATAAGATTCAGTAATATAAGATCTTCAGTCTGTGCACGAAGTGATAGCTTTACAATATTTTGTAACATTTAAAGCAGTATGTGCCTGGTGTTAGAATTGTACGTTGATAGGTGATGCAATCGCTGCGAACTATTGCGCCGTAACTCTGTTGCTAGGTGACGCAAGCACGGCAGAATCTTGCCAGCTCTGCAGAGAGTTGCGTTTGGGAAGAAAGGTTTTATATCAGAGACACCTTCCCAGCCGACCAACCGGTATAGTGGTTAAGGTGTTAGCCTCTAGATCGGAAGGTTCCTGGTTCGAATCCGGGTTCGGGCATGGATGTTTGTAAACGTATGGTGTAGAGGCGGCTGGTGCACCTTAAATCTGTCGTGGCCGAAAGTCCTCACGTTGGGTTGGCGTGGAAGTTTGGAGAGTGGGGTGCCAGCTTAGGTGTTGCTTCGTCATCTGACCGTGGTTCAAAATTACGAAGTGTTGTCCTCGGATCTTTCCCTTAAGGGACTGATCCCGGACCGTCGTCAATAGCCCGTTGTGTTGCTCTAGTACGACTTTAACTAAAATTACCAATTACCAATTACCAGAGACCCTCCCAGTACTGTAGGAGGACTGGAGCGTATTTTTATGGCTGAGGCCTTACAGCAGGCCTCGAAATAGATTTTTTAATACAGGTGCACCTTGTGCACCTAAGTTTTTAAATTCGGTGCACATATTATATTTTAGGTACATATGAAAAAAAACGAAATATAAGAGTATATAATGTAAACTACTTTATTTTATTTGGGTATGTTTATATAGGTTAGTAGTCGATAGTAAATAAAAATATTTAAAAATCGAAATTCTTCCTTCTCCTGCGTACGGCTATCGCGACAGTCACTTTAACCGAGCGATCAGGAAAATGTTTCGATCATCGGAAAGTTCTGTTGGCAATGACATAAGTACCCCCCCCCCGTTAGAGATGAACCCCGAACGGAAGGTTCCTGGTTCGAATTCGGGTCCGGGCATGGTTGTTTGTAAGCGTATGGTGTACAGGCGGCTGGTGCACCTTAAATCTGTCGTTACCGAAAGTCCTAACGTTCGGTTGGTGTGGAAGTTTGGAGAATGCGATGTCAGTTCAGGTGTTGCTTCGTCATCTGACCGTGGTTCAAAATGGCGAGGTGTTGTCCTCGAATCTTTCCCTTAAGGGATTGATGCCGGACCATCGTCAATAGCCCGTTGCGTTGCTCTAGCAAGACAAATTACCAATTACCCTTTAGATTTATGGTCTGCACTGAGATAAGATCAAGATCTAGTTTCAATTTTTTATATTCTATTTATTTATGTACATTAGCAAACTGGTAATCAGTAAAACCAAAGTACCAAATAAACAATGTAATTTTTAATTAGGACTTTCTACCATCCCGACTTATACGATGCACCTGTCTGGTGGTTAAGGTGTCAGTCGGTGTATGGATATTTGTGAGTGTACTGTGTAGAGGCGGCTAGTGCACCTTAAAACTGTCGTGGCCAAAAGTCCTTGGGTTTGTGTGGAATTTTGGAGAGTGGGGTGCCAGCTCAGGTGTGATCTCGTCATGTGAGCGCAGTTCGAAATTATGGGGTGTTGCCCTCGAGTCTTTCACTTAGGGGTATGTTCCCGGACAGTCCCCAATATCCCGTTGTTTTATCCGGTACGACGTAAATAAAAATATACCAATACCTAGCTTTGTATTAAAACTCCTCTAAAACCCGATTTAAAAATCGCGGGAATTATCACATGTTGTCTTTTTAGAACATTTTATTAATTATGTGAATATTTTTTCTTACGTGTACTGATGGCTAAAAATTATTCTGCTGTGGTTGAAGGATCTGTGCTTAGAGAAATTTAAGTTATCTTGGTGTGAAATAAAGCAATATGTTTACAAGACCTTCGAAACTTTCAATTAAGAAAAATTAAACTTAACAATTAACAAATGCGAAACATCAGATTCGTGCTCATTCCAACCTTTTCAATCAGTGTATATACACTTTGGTACTTTTGGATTTTTAAGGTGGGGTTATACGCTTTGCTAAGTTGCAGTCAAATCGTCAAGAAAACCGCCAGATCTCAGAATACGTGAAGTCAACTGCTCTTAAAGAGTAAAGGGTTCAAATTATGTAAAACTAAATGGGAAAGTGAAATTTATAATTGTGAACTTTTGTGAACTGTGAACTGAAAATGCATTGAGTAATTTAGACTTTACAACTTTACGGAGTGTGTTTTTCTGTAACTGAAGTAATTATTTCTTAAATAAGCAATGATAATACTTCATACCTACTCTTTAAAAATTTTGCACTCAATGTTTTTTTTTTTAATTTATATCTATACATAAATTTCCTCCCAAAATACCTTCGAACCTTAAAAAGTAATATGTTTATATCTAGAGATTAAGTTTAGAATATTCGATATTGGGAATTTCCGTGAGAAGCTCACGGGTACTGAAATTGTCTAAATGTCGAACCCTACCTTGAACAGATATTTTACTACCTTAACATGCCCAAAAGAACGACATTTTAAAATCCCAACACGCCAAACAGGTGACAAAGGTGTAAGAGCTTGTAACTAGATATACCTGCTATTAAGTAACAAACATGCATCCAAGATTGCAGAAATGAAAGAGGTTAAGTGATTAAAAAGATAAATTGATCATAACTCGTATATATACCAGTTCCTAATGCGTTACTTTGCCAACTGGTCTTATGCGGTACCAGTTTCAGTCTATATGTAACCATAAAATGAAACTTGTAGAAAACATTGATTTTTACCGTCCATTAATACACTGCATCAAAATCATGCAAAATTTAAGCAAGTGAATACTGTTGGCGTTGCTAAATATGGAACGAAAATATCAGGAAATTTATTTACGTTTTAATTTCTTGCATTTATTACGAAACATTTTCTGCTTTTTTTACATAAAAATCAGTTTTAATACATGAAATTCTATTTTATACATATTAAAAAACAAACAAAAAGATGTTTACAAATAAGGCTAATAAAAAATGTAAGAAGTATTGTTTTATAAAATAGTTATCAAAACATTAACAGTTCAAGAGTTGATTTCGAATTAAAAATTAAATCTTATATATTCATGAATGAAAACATCAGTTATAAACTTTGTGTGTGAATTCGAATATACAAAGTCATGGTTCTGTCAGAAAGAAATGAGAAGAGAAGATAAAATTACAGTCCAGGTCAAGGAAAGTTTGAAAACTTTTGTCCGCTTGAAATAATATGTCGAATACAGTTAACAAACCATAAAATGTTATTGTCTAACAAAATATTGCTTCCAAAAATCAAATAGAATATCTTTAGTGTCCTTCTGTAGGTCGTTGTAAGTACACTTCTCGAAAAAGCTTTCTAGCATACTTCACATATAATTACTTTCTTTTTTTTTGATGGATACGTCTATGTCTTTGTAAGTTCGAAGCGTCTGAAAACTTTCTCGAGCACATCTCACACATATACGGCTTCTCTCACTTCTTTCAGTGTGTATGCGCCTATGTGTTCGTAAGGTCGAAGCATCTGAAAAACTTTTCATGCATATTTCACATGAATACGGCTTCTCTTTAGTGTGTATGCGCCTATGTGTTCGCAAGTGCGATGAACTTGAAAAATATTTCAGTGTGTATGCGCCTATGTCTTCGCAAGGACGAAGCATCTGAAAACATTCTCATACATATTTCACACGTATACGGCTTCTCATCAGTGTGTATGCGCCTATGTCTTCGCAAGGACGAAGCATCTGAAAACATTCTCATGCATATTTCACACGAATACGGCTTTTCTTCAGTGTGTATGCGCGTGTGTGTTCGTAAGGCCGAAGCATCTGAAAACTTTCTGGTGCATATTTCACACGTATACGGCTTCTCTTCAGTGTGTATGCGCGTATGTCTTTTTAAGCTTCCAAGTAGCGAAAAGCCTCGGTTACAAATTTCACAAGAAAACGGTTTCCTACCTGAATGGATTATTCTATGTTGTTGTAAATTTCCTTTTCGTGCAAATGTTGCCTTGCAAACTTCACACTCGAACGGTTTCACGCCACTGTGCACTCGCATGTGAATTTCAAATGCTGAGTTCGTTGAAAACAGTTTGCTGCAATCTTTACACTGATGTGATTTGCTTTCAGAGTGGAGTCCTTGATGTCGGGTCAGTTGATGTTTTACTTTAAAACGTTTTCCACACTGGTCGCATGCATAACTTTTCGTCACAGAATTCTCTGTGCGATTCGTTTCCCTTGATACACTATTGGAAGAATCGGATTTTGATGACACATGGGGCGGATTTTGGTGCTTTTTAAAGGATAATGTGTTGTGCTGAGGAAAATAGGAGTGTCTTTCGCTGTCGGAATGTTCGTTTCGAATGACATGGGATTCACTTTTAAACATTTCACTTTTGCCCTCTTTCTCTACAGCGTGCGTCTTCGGATGCTGTGTTGAGTGGTGTTTTAGTGCTTTAAGCTTTATACTCCTCATGGACACATTTGGACTTGTAGCTGAATCACCAATATGACCCGTTTCTGTCTGCACACGTTTCAAACGATAAGATTTGGAAGAGGTGTTCGTTGAAGAAAGGTTCTTTTTGGTCTGTTCACAGAATTCTTTCCCTTCACTTCCTTCGATGTAATGAGAGTGAAGTACGGTTATAACTGAACCTTGTGCATCCGGCATTTGTCTTCGACCTCTTGCTACATCTGAGTCTGCTACTTGTGGCTCCATTGGATGATCGAAAATCCCATCGTTGTCTTCGAAGTGAGGGTGTTCGTCGCGTTCACAATTTTGGTGTTGATCTGTAGAAAAGAGTTGTCCAATACACCCCATGTCCATGTTGGAGCCTTTCGTTCTTTCGCCCTTTCCGTCCGCATTTCCGGTACGCTTCCAACTCACTGTTCCATGATCTCTTTTGGACTTCCGGTTTTCTTTCGGTGTAGTTGAATTCGGATCACCAGAGGATGTCGTTGCTGGAACATGCGTTGGATATAAAGCGTCTGGATCCGAATGCTCTTTCTCAAAATTCATCTTAAATTTTCTATTATTGTTTCACGAATCAAAATCTAAGACAATGAAATTAAATTAAAATTACATAACCAAAATGTTTTTGTACCTCAAAAGTACAGCGATTTTCAGGACCAGAGAATATTTTTTATATTTTATAATAAATAATATATTTTATAATAAATAATTTTATAATAATTTATTATAAAAATATTTTTATTCCAAAAATATTTTTCTTTTCACAACGGAAAATGAAAGCTTAATATAACATTTTAGAACTTTTGAAAGGCATATTTTATAAAAAAATTCAAACAAAGTAATATACATTTCAAAACACAATTGTGAACCAGCAGAAAAACTAAACTGCATTTGTTGGGTAAGAAACCATTGAAACATCACTCTAGAAACAGTGGTCATGTTGAAAAATTAATATATTTTTAAAAGAAAAAAGCAAGAAATAATAAAACCTGATATCGTCAGAACTCTAGCGTGAAAAAAAAAATGGAAACGAAAATGGTCAAAAAAACAAAACTCTTAATCCATCTCTTGCCATCACTCATAAATGTAGAGTAGACTATTGTAATAAAATAAAAATTCCACAACTGTCGAAATACAAATAAATGGACCCATGATATCACAGAAAACGATTTAAAAGGAAAAATGCAATCAAAGGATGTTTTATAGTCGAAATAACCGATGGGAGCAAAGAAAAAGTTTCAAACAAACCAATGAAATCAAATAAATTTTGGAAGAAATTTCTAAAATATTCAAAATGAGAAAATTGAAAGTTTCCGTTTGCAGAGGTTGCCATGAAAACCATAACAACCGTAACGACAGATGGTTTGCCTTAATTTATCGTAACTCGCTACTAGAAGTGCGATAAAAAAATCGCCAAGCGGTTGCCATCACTCATAAACGTAGAGTGTAGCTGTGCCGCCACCGTTACAAACGTAGACTGAACCTGTATCGAAAGATGATCACTAAACATGCAACATGTTCAAAATTAAGTTGTGTCATGGATTGAATTTACATAGTTCATCACAAACTGAGAAATGCTGACTAAAATGGTTACCATGGAATCTGAAACGTGGAAATCTTTACTACTGGATTGAAGTCGCTGATATTTTACAAAAGCGTAAGGAATATTGTACAAAAAAAAAAGCCCTGATTAGAGTTATGTTCATTCACTGCCACTGACACAAATACAGACAATACACTTTAATGATCCGAGTGCATATCGCCGATTGAGGTACTTAGAAATTTAGTATAAGTTCAAAGAACCAATATGAAGTTAGCGAAGAGAAATTTGTAAAATTTTAGCTGTAAATTAGAAAAACAATTTTTGTATTCTTGACGATGCGATTGACAGTGCCCTGGTTCTGCTTCCGGACATCAATTTTTGAAAATAAGCACCTTATTTTATTTTTCTCAAGAAACCATTACAAAAATGTGCACAAAACTGTGAAATCCTTTGCAAATACAGCTTTAATTAGAGTAGGACGAAATGGGTTCGAGTGACATGGTGAAAACAACACTATTAAGACTTAAAGCAGTTTAAAATGTAGGGAGAATGAGTACAAATAAATCTTAGAAGCAAAATGTTTCAGGCACTTTGTTTTAAATGTGTTCATTTTACAGAAGTTGACCAAGTATGTTTGTTGGTCTAATTTAATATGTTGTTTTAGATTTAAAATAATTAAAATAGTAAGGTTTTAACAAATATTAAACACTTAAATAATGAAATATATTAATAACTATTGAATTGTTTTCACAGAAACAGATTGACTGTTAGATTACGCATCGTAATTTTAAATACATTAAAAACAGTTAAGAACGAGGTATTATTTTTGTGCCACACTGTATATATCTTTTAGAAATGCACCTTCAATAAAACATGTGTATAAAGTTAAAAGTACCACTGAAATATTCAAACGCTATGAGTTTACTTCATAAGGATCGACGCGACTCAAATGCTCAACCAAAGTTTGTAACAACTCAATTTTCATTTCGTTGATGGGTATAATGATGTAATAAGGAAATCTCGTTTTCGACAAGGAATTAAAATTAAAATTTTGATTGAAACTTTTAACAAATAACAACCTATAAAACCTTACGGTAAAAAAAGTAACATTCAATTACATTTATATCGCAGTCAAAGAAGTATACAGGTATTATTATGGTATTGGTTTTTTTTTAATTAAAAGCATTTAAGGTATATTTATAAGATTGAAAAAAGTACTTACATTTGAGAGACCTTTGAAAGTATAATAAACTGTTCTAAAGATGCATAGTTTATTTTTTCCGAAGTCTAACTGTTTAGTGCTCTAGATTTGGATGTTTGCTTTCACCTCACCTGCTCCGTATTTAATTTCTGAGACATTGAAAGCGTTTCAAAACAAACTATCTAAGGAGTGAGGGTTATTTTTGAAGGACTCTAAAGGGACTTGGGTTCAGGATATTACATAGTCAAATGTAATATACATATATGTTTCAGGCTTTTTTTTTTCGAATGTGTTCCTTTTATAGAAGTTGACCCAATACGTTAGTGGGTCTGTTTTTTAAGGTTAGATGTTTCATATTTCACATAATTTTTACAAATCTTTTAATAAATATTTTATATTTTGTCTAAGAAGTAAAAGAAAAGATTTATTAATGCTAGATTTTGCATCGTAATTTTAAATACATAAAAATTGTTATAAACTTGAAACAAAATTATTTTTGTGTCATACTACTATATAGAGCACGGGAGGGGGGCAAAAGCGGCTCTTCGTTGAAAATGAAATATTTTTTGTATCATTATTTCATGACTTCTTTTACGAATCTTGTTAAATCGACAAAGAAAGTGAAGCGTTCAAGTCGTACGTAGTCGCTCCAAAAGTAGATCTTCGGTTGCGTCCAGAGTCCCAGCGTAGAAGTGTAGCGTGGAGTGTGTTGAATCTCGTTTTGTAACGCGTAATATACACCATCGTGTGAGCGTATTTTTTGACTCGTGAAGGTGACAAAGCTAGTTTTTTTGATAGCTTGGAATATTTTGCTTGTACCAACCGTCCACATGGAGAGAATTTATTGAATTGGATTCGATTGAACGCAGTAGGTTGACACTGCTTCACCTGTGCAGGGGTGCCAGCTCAGGTGTTGCTTCGTCATCTGACCGTGGTTCAAAATTACGAGGTGTTGTCCTCGAATCTTTCCCTTAAGGGACTGATTCCGGACCGTCGTCAATAGCCCGTTGTGTTGCTCTAGTACGACGTTAATTAAAATTACCATTACCATTACCATTCACCTGTGCAGCTTTCAGCTGTATAGTTCGCTTTACGGACGACATTCGGGAATAAGGGAGAGTCGAGCAATTCATGTAAAACATTTAAGTACACAAAAAGAGTAAATGCAAGGACAAAACACGTAAGCACAAAAATATATATTGACTAAAGAAAAGGATGACATAATTTAGAAGTTGACTAAGAACAAAATGAAGAAAAAAAATTGTACAATACACAAAAACCATATATAAAAAACTTGAAATAGTATTCAGATGGAAAAAATAATTATCCGAGAGCTGAAGACGAATTTGGGGAAGGTACTTTAGGCACTATGAAATTGTGAAATAGTAGAAAATCAATGTTAGTTGAATAGGGAATCGAGTGTCGGGAACGCCGTTTGCGGTTATTTCGCTACTGCGCAGCATATGATATTTGCAAAAAATTCATCCCACAAAGTATTCTTTAGGCTCTTAGAAATTTTTTTAAATCTCTTTTTTTAACATTCATTTATAGAATTTTTTCATCTTCATTTATAGAATCCAGAAATAAAAATCCCAGACTGTTTAGACGGTTTTAAAGTGCAACCCGACTGCCCTGAATTTGTATTAGAATCTACGTAAAAAATATTCTTTAGGCACTCTGAAATTTTACTATTGAAAATATGTGCAACAAGCTAGACGAATACGGCGATTTAAATAATAACCCGACGCAAATAAAGATTTTACATAAGTATCGGCAGCTGCCGGGGCCCTGGCTACCCTAGACGGCAGTGCCTTGACACGCCGGTCTGTGATTGATTGCGGAGGAACCACGTGACTCGAGTTTGATGTGCAGCTCGGGCTACTTAGGCCCGGTGCACACATCCGTATTTTCAACGTGCGGCGCCGCTGCCGCAACGCAAGTGCGGTCTGAGATACATTAGATCCAATGGAGCAGTGCACACATGCCTACAGCGCCGCTGGGGTGACGCACGTCCTACTTGCGTGAAATTTGTACCGCAGTTCCCCACGGCGCCGTACAGGAGTCTCCGTTCTGAAGTACCTTTCTTTGATAAACAAATGGAATATAAATAATAACTAAAAAATAGTTGTATCCAGTGTAAGGAACGGTTCATTAACAAGGAATATCATACTATAATAGTCAATGTTGAGACAAAGCAGAAAACAGAAAGACATTTAATAAGACGAAAATACGATAGCGATGATCAAACATGCGAACATTCTTTCAACTACAAAAAACCTACTACTGTTGCCACTCATCTTCTAGTAATGAAACAATTTTCTTTTATCTAACGCGAAATGATAAATAAATGGACCTCACATTCGGCCCCGCTCAATGCCTAATTTAGATATTAATAAATTTTAATTTGAAGCGTAAACACAAGAAAGTTCTACGAAAGATATTGTCCAAGTCTTTCAGGCGGGCGAGGATCGCGTCGCATGTCATAGCGGCTCGATGTGAGGGTAGCATGATCATCAGGAACCCGGAGGTCGTCTACTGGATCTTGCATTTCATCAGCTGATTCGTCCTCTTCTTCCGGGCTGTTCTCTTCTTCGATGACTGGCGCATCTCGCTTGTAGTATGGACGAAAGTGTTGCACATGAACAACTTTCAAAAGTTTATTTTGCGGATTCATAGACTTGATCTCGTAGCATACGGCCACGACTGGACGAACAATCAGAAACGGTCGCTTATAAATTGGAGTGTATTTATAATCTCCTTTTTTCGGCCAGTCGTACAAAACGAGATCTCCTGACTTAAATGAATGGGATCGACGATGAAGATCAAAGTGCGCTTATTATCCAAATGCGTTTCATACACATTATTTACGTCTTCGGCCCTGGCTAAGGCAATAAGGTCAAGTTGATGTTCACGTGGCGTATAATCGATGAAACTTGCAACATGGAGTTCACATGGAAGGCGTGGTTCATAGCCATGAAGCAAATAAAGGGGGGATCTTTTAGTGGAATTTTGTCGAGTGGTGTTGATTGCTAGTAAGGCGTTAGGTAGCAATTCGTCCCATTTGTCTGCATTTCCATCAATCATTTTTCTCAAAGTTGACGCAATGATGCCATTAGCTCGTTGAACGATACTATTAGCTTGTGGCGAATACGGTGGTGTCATGGATTGTGTTATTCCATATTTTTGCAAAAATTGCTGAGTGTGGCGCGCGGTAAATGCAGTTCCTCTGTCTGATAAATACATGCTGGGCGGCCCATATCGATGTATGATGTTGTGATACAGGGCATCAGTCACTGTATGCGCGGCAAGGGATGCAGAAGGTGTTGCAATCACATAGCGTGTGGCATGGTCAATCTGGACCAGCATGTTGGTGTTACCAGCTTTGGACTGCGGTAAGCAGATGATGTGATCAGCAGATACAATTTCCAACGGTGTAGTTGGAATCGGCAATTGCTGCAATAAACCATAGGCATTAGCAGTTCGGCGATTAACAATTTGACTTTTGTGAAAACTTCGAACATATATTTTAGTGTTCTTTCGCATTTGTGGCCACCAATAGCGTTGCTGCAAATTGTGAAGGGTTTTTTTGGCGTCCATATGTCCGACATCATCATGACAAGCAATCAATGTATTTTCTCGCATGGCTTTTGGAATCACCACTACAGATTTCAATTCATTGTCCTTAAGTCGTACAAGCGTATTGTTATCGATCTTGTAATTGCGTATAATTGATAAAGTTTTGTTACCAGGTTTTTCTTCTTTGAGCAGGCGAAAAATATACTGACAAAAGTCATCTCTGATCTGTTTTTCACAAATTCGGGATTCGTGGCTTGCAGTAACAGTTAAACAAACAGCTGGTATGGGATAACGAGAAAGATGATCGGCGATAACATTTTCTTTTCCAGGTCGATGTACAGTTGTAAAGTCAAATTGTGCAAAATCTACCAAATAGCACGCAAATTTGCGACTAAGAGCTATATGCGGTAGTATAGTTGTCTGTGATCAGCTGAAATTTGTGACCCATAAAATAAAGGCGAAATTTTTCAGTAAGAGCCCAGTGTGCAGCGGTACACTCCGGCTCATTGCTGTCATATCGTGTCTCAGCATCTTTCAGAGTCCGTTATGTATATTCAATGACAATGCGTTTGATATTTTGATCTTGAGGCAAACATATACCTAGTCCTGTATAAGATGCATCAGTTTCTACAAAGGTTGGTAGTCCTTGTTTGAAGTACGCAAGAATAGGAGCGGTAGTGATCATAGCTTTCAAAGTCTCGAATGTGCGTTGTTGGTCATCGGTTAAAGCGATTGTTGCATTGCTTGTCTTCTTTTCCAATCCTTTGAGAATATTTGAGTGCTTCGTGATAACAGCAAAATTCAGAATGTGCTTTCTAAACTGATTGGCAAATCCTAGGAAACTGCGGTTTTTAAATTGTTTTCAGAGTAGAGTACCGTTCAACTGCTGCTGTGCGTTCCGGATCAGGACGTTCACCATCCTGGGAAAGAATTCGACCAAAAAGGGCGATTTCTGTTGCAGCAAATTCGATTTTTCTGGTGTTAATTTGAAATCAGCGTTGCGAGTAGTTTCAAGAATATTGTAAATAACTTTTAGGTGGTAGCCGAAATCATCGTGCGAAGTTGAAATATCGTCAATGTATGTATTTACATTATGCACTGCAAGGTGGTCGTAAGCAAATTTTATTCCTCTGGTCATCGTAGATGGGCCATTAGTGACACCAAATGGCATTCGAAGAAACTCGTAATGTACGTCGGGGGTAACAAAGACATTTTTGCCGATGTCATATTCTCTGACACGAATAGTGTTAAATGCAGATTTTACATCCATTTTAGAACTATAGCGTTTGCCTGCGGTGCGTTTAATAACATCTTCCATCTGGTTGATTGGGTGCGGATCAATCGTGGTGATAGAAATCTGATAGTGCGCGAAAAATCCACAACAACTCGTCTTGGAGTGCTTTCATGGAAGGGCTGCTCCACGATGAAAGTAGGGGCAGCGTAAGGCGAGTTAGAAGGACGACAAATTCCTTGTTTGAACCTTTTTTGAATTTGAAAATTCAGAAACTGGCGATCAGGCTCTGTAAGGCGATACGGACGACATCTAATAGGCTTGTCATGTTGCAATTCTATTTTGAATTCCACATATGGACATAGTCCAATGTTGTCATCATCAGAATAAAAAACGTCTGAAAATTGTCCAATTACAGCATCAAGATGAGATTGTTGCATCTTAGATAGTCCTGCAGATTTAGGAATAAGTTCAGTTTGAGGAGGGAGTATACTTGGTTTTGCTACTGGAAAAACAATATCATCTAATGGCGTTACTGAAACTCCACTGGAAGCAATGCAGTTAATGCTAGGTTTCGATGCATGAATACATTCGTAAAGATGGAGTGCACATGGCGTAGAAATGCATAATGAACCATTAGGGTCGTAAGTGCATCTAGCTTGCACTTGCTGTTGCCAGTCGAATCCCAAAATAAGTGGAAATGGAAGTTGGGAGCAAAATCCAACCTTCGGCATCATATGATCAATTTTACCAACATTGATATTTAAAGTAATCCAGCCAATAGGATTTATTTCATGGTCGACAACTTGAAACTGTCCATCAGTCCATGGGTGAATAACAGCATCAACAGGAACGCAAAAATGTTGGATAACGGTAATTGTCTGCACACGGATCACAGAGGGCTTGAACTTCGGTAGCATTGTAAAAAAACAGGTATTAATGCACGTTTATTCGTGTGAGTTGTAATGCAATTTATAGAATGGCCATCATTTCTATTTGTAGTCGCGGACCTTGTAATTGGCAAGTTACGATTATTGTTGCGTCGTGAATCTGGATAATTTGAACTGGTGGCGCCGCGTGGTTCATTATTACTGTAACTATTCGAGTGTCGAGTAGATGGGAGCGGAGTGTTCGTTTGGCTGTTGGATTCTGGAATGGGGCGTGATGAATTTCGTGATTGAAATGTAGGCAAACCTCGTTGAGGGGGAGGTAAACTGCACATAAAAGAGGCATGGCCTTTTTGTTCGCATCTCCAGCAAGTAATATCTCGAAGGTCGTCAGTTTCAGGGTTGTATTTACGACGTTGTTCAACATGCGAATTGAGAGTTTTTGACTGAGACTTCGGTACTGAGAAAAATTCGCTTGACTGGCGTGACTTATTCTCTCGTTTTTCACGTCGAATTGCGTCAAGTGCCGCTGGCCTGTCAATTAATTCCTCGACAGTGATTGAATTCTAAGTAGCTAAGGCAAAGCTCCGAAAACTGAAAGCTAACTATAAAAAGGAAATAAACAAGGCCAAAGGCACTGCATGGAGATCATTCTGCACAAGGGCTAACAACGCATTCGGAACAACATTCAAGATAGTCACTAACAGACAACAGCCCAGCAACATAATCCACGCTACAACAGGATTAACTCCCTTTAAAACCAAAGCAAACCTAATTAATTTACTCAACAACATTTACAGACCAGACTCGCCATCTCAAGACACATACGAAGACACACTCACAAGAAACAAGACCTTCCCACCAAGTACTACCCCCACCACGCCACCCTTCACGAGCAGAGAACTCAAACATATAATCCTCAACGCACCAAAAGACAAGGCCCCAGGACCAGACGGCATTGACGCCACTACACAGCGACTCATCTTAGAAGCAGATGCCACCAAACTACTTAACTGCATGAATACCTGCAAGAACCTACGCTTTTTCCCAACGGCCTTCAAGACAGGAGAGGTGGTCCTGTTTCCAAAACCCGGAAAAGACCCATCACTCACCGACTCCTACCGTCCAATCAACCTACTGCCCATTATGGGCAAAACGCTGGAAAAACTACTACTTTTAAGATTCCATAAATTCATATCTAATTACAATATACTCAGCAATAAACAATACGGCTTTAGAACCGGACGTTCCACAGAACACGCATTAAAGGCTATCATTGACAAAATAGACCACAATAAGACAAACCGGAATCACACTTGCATTATTTCACTAGACATCAAAGGTGCGTTCGATTCCATGTGGTGGCCCTCTCTATTTGATAAGCTACACAAGCATAAATTCCCACCCGACTTAATAGATATAACAAAAAGCTATCTTCACAACCGCAATGTCACCCTTCATCATGGCAATACTTCAATAACCCACAAGCTCCAAAGAGGATGCCCGCAAGGCTCATGTCTCGGACCATTCCTATGGCTACTAGTGGTAAACGATCTACTACTACAAACATGGCCAACAAACTGCGAAATCCAAGCGTACGCAGATGATATCACCATAGTCATATCGGGCAACAACAGAAGAATTATCGAGACAACAGCCAGCGAAGCCCTTCAAAGGATACAAACTTGGTGCCGACAGGAACAACTGACACTGTCCGAGAGCAAGACAACGGCCATGATAATAGGAGCACAAAAACCACTCAAAAGAAACCCAATACTCCAAAGCGGCACCATAAGAGTCAAAATAGTCAAGCACATCAGACTACTGGGCGTGATACTAGACAATAAGCTATCCTTCCTCCAACACATCGCTCACCTAAAAACAAAATGCCTCCAACTCAGCAATAACATGGCACACACGGTGGGAAGAACGTGGGGCACAAAGCCAAGGTTCCTCAAGATATGGTATAAGGCAGTCGCTGAGAGACAAATATGTTACGCAGCAAGCATATGGGCCCAACAACTAACCCAACGCAATATCCAAAAGTTGCAAAGCCTCCAGCGCCTTTTCACTGTCCGTATACTTAGAGCCTACCGCACCTCCCCAACAAATGCTTTACAAATACTGGCAGGAACCGAACCACTGCACCTAGTGGTACATAGAGAGGCAGCGATTACAAAACTAATTAGACTCCAGCAAGACATACATTTCCTAGGAGTCCCCTACTACACAAATGACTACGAACACGACGCGGACATCCTTAAAGAAGATACTTGGACAACTGATTTTGACACAGTAGGCACACAAAAACAAATAGAGACCGATTTAACAATTTACACAGATGGATCCAAGACGCCACACGGAGTGGGAGCGGCCTTTGTGGCATATAGGGAAGGAAGAGAAATGTACACCAGGAAAATAGAGCTTGATAAAAATAATACAGTGCCGCAAGCGGAGAAACTTGCAATCCTTTTCGCTCTTGCTTGGGCACAGCACCAAAGCTACGATAAATGCAATATTCTCACAGACAGCCTCTCCACTGTCAAAACCCTACAACAATTTCAAACCAAAAATTCCATTGCCCAAAAAATAAGAGCACTACTACAGGATAATATCCACAACACGTTCATTAACTGGGTCAAAGCACATATTGGCATAATTGGAAATGAAAGGGCTGACCAGCTAGCCAAGGAAGCAGCAATGGGCGAAACGGATTTCAAGGTCTCCGCCAAACTACCAAAATGTCACGTGAAGAGCTCAATGAAAAAGGCAGCCATGCAAAGATGGCAGGAGGAATGGGAAACAGGAACAACAGGAAGGAGAACCTTCACTTTTTTCCCAAAAGTCAACCCCAGAAAAGAGCCGTATGGTCCCTACCTCACGTCATATTTCACAGGCCATGGACCCTTCCCCAGCTACTTGAGCCGATTCAATGTGGCAAATTCTAGCAACTGCACCTGTGGACAAACAGGAACGCCCAATCATTACATCTTCAAATGCCCTCTAACGTGTTCTCATCATCTCACGCAGCCATCAGATGTTAATTATGCGGCATGGGCAAAAGACACAGCCAGCAACGATCAAGCCCAGTCAAAGATAATATCAGTCATGAGTTTCCTTTCAGACAACATAGACTACCTCATCCAATAAACTGTTCAAGTGCCTCTACATATCCGGATCCAAGAGTATCTTGACCACGACTAGACTAATTTGTCTTTTTTTGTATTATTACAGTATACATAATGTAGTGCATAACGGGAAACCTCATTATGAGAAGTTCTGACCATGAAACCATAGAAAGAGTGCCTTCACGGTTTAAACCAAACCACTTTTCCGCAGCGTGTCCACAAAAAACCACTTTTACCTGTCCTATGGATGGGGGGTAAGGGGGACACCTGCGGTGTCCAAGTCCAAGTAGCTAAGGCAATCTGCCATTTTTCTTCTGTAATGTCACCAATTATTATGGAAATGCGATCAGCTTGTGGGATAGTAAAAGGAGAATTTTCTAGAAGAGCATCCTTAGCATAAATATAATCAACTAAACTTTCATTTGGTTTTAATTTACGATCGCTTTAATGAGCTAAAACTACTTGCATCGTAATGCGCCTTTTAAATCTTGCAGCGAGGGCAGTTTCCCATGCAGTCCAGTCATTATAAGTTTTACCTTTTGTCAGTTGCCAATTGTTTGCAGATCCAGAGAGGCGAGAAATAGCATTTGTTAGTTTAAGGTCATCAGACCATTTTGCTAATGTTGCGATTCTGTCTACTTCTTTAATCCATTCAAGGGCATTGTCGATCGCGTCTCCTTTAAATATTGTAATGGAATTTTCAGTATCGTTAGTGGAAGTAATTTGGAAAATATTGGGTTGATTTACCTGTCTGTCCAATAATTTTTTTTGTGTCTCCATCAATGTGTCGAGAATTGCAGCAATATTAGGATCCATTTGCGGGAGAGGAGGTGCGGGGGTATGTTGTGGAATAGGGATATTGTTTAAAAGTTCCATCTGTTTCTGCAGTGATTCAAGTTGTGCCAATAATTATGTGCGCTCAACGCACATTTCTTCGGAGTCGTTTTTGTTGTTATCGTTCGGCGATTGCAAGCGAAGAGTTAAAGTTGATTTAAAGTTCCATCATCTGTTCGTTTAATATTATCCTCCACAATCCGCGATATTAAGTCATTTTTATTTCCATTCATTCCGTGGTTTCATGATAATACAAACAAGCCAAACAGTTGTCCAAATTCCTGTGGCCCGCTCCCCAAAGGTTACGACCCCTGCAGTTCATCTATATATTGCTGTTGTAGCAAAGCACTTATCATGCATGGCTGTGCCAAAGGGCAATTCTTTCCCAAAGAAATAAAGATGTCAATGTCATCAAAAAGCAACTCTTGCGATAATTGCCCCGTAGTTTTCAAATTTACAAATCTATATACATTAAAAGTCACACACATTAGGCCTTAAAACACACTACACAGTTTTTAACACATTTTAACCATCTGGAGTACTCTTGCACATATTGGAGCACCGATTATGCTTCTCACAAATCTCAATCCACCTTCACTGTGCAATGGTACGACACTGTCAACAAACTCATGCCAAATATTATTGTAGCCACCATCGTGACTAGACATGCCGCAAGTTAAAACATATGCATTCCTATAATACCAATCATCACTTCTCATATCCCTTTCCAATTTAAAAAACTTCAGTTCCCAGTTCGTTTCAGTTTCACTGTTAGCATCAAGAAGGCACAATCACTCAAAGTCATAGGACTCTGTCTCATTAAACCGCATTTCTCCCACGGTGAAGTGTTCGATTGGATACCTTTTTACTTTTTATAAATAGATATCACTTAAATTTATGGCTGGATGTGGTTATTGTATTAAGTGTAGAGGTATACTCTCTCGGAAAAAAATAATCAAGTATAAAATGATAATTTTTTTTCTTTTCATCTCACACATGGTACAGACTTATTTCATTCAATTTAATTGTTTCTAAAGTTACATTTCACTTCTACAAACATTGGTAATATAAAAAATTCACATAAGCCAGGCCTCGAAATAGATTTTTTAATACAGGTGCACAAGGTGCACCTAAGTTTTTAAATTAGGTGCACAGTTATGTACAGTGGGAAAAAATTAGGTGCACAGTTATATTTTCATGTGCACAGTGCACCTGTGCACCCGGGTATTTCGAGCCCTGACATGAGCAGTAAAATAATTTACTTTGTGCTCAACAAAATTATAAAAAATACCTTTTTGGTGTATCAATCTATTTTATTTAAAATTCAAAACTACCTCAACTTACAAAAATATTTATAATTTTTCTGTCTCCCTATTATCACAGTAATTTGGGGTTAAAAGATACTGCGTTGGCCAAACCAACACATTTTATTGTTGTTAAAAAAATACACATTTAAGTTGTAAAATTTAAAAAATAATACTCATTTTTTTCTGTTTATAGTAAAATAAGCATGTTTTCTCACTCCTTTCACTATTCAATTTTCTCAACTGTGCCTTTTTCAAAAACTTAAAACTTTTATTTCTTAGAAAATACAATTGTTTGGCATTGCAGTAAAATGTGTAAAATATGCATGTGTAAAAAAGGATTATAAAAATAATACAACAATAAACAGAAATTCCACAAGTTTTTATTAAAAATTTCTACGAATTTTAAATCTGAGGAAATTTGTAGCTTTAATTAACATTACACAATAGCAACACAATGGGCTATTGACGAGGGTCTGGGATAAATTCCCTAATTGAAAGATCATAGGTCATTTTTAATTATCGTACTGTAGCAACTCAACGTGCTATTCACAACGGTCCCAAATCAATTCCCTAAGCAAAATATCCAAGCTAATTTTTAACGTCGTACTATAGCAACTCAACGGGCTATTTACTACAGTTCAGGATCAATCCCATAAGGAAAGTATCCGAGGAAATTGGGTAATTTTTAATTAACGTTCTCAAGCAACACAACTACCTAATAAAAAGGGTCGGAGTTAAATCCAATAAGTAAAATATACGTTTACAATATCGCGTAATTTTCAACCACGGTCAAATAATAACACCTCAGATGGCACCCCACCCTCTAATAGATTGTGACGTCACACCGATTGGATCTTTTTGCAATTCCAATTTCGTCGCATTTCACAATGACGAGGGCATCACGGCGTTGTCCGTCGTGTTGGTTTGCGAAGCAAACCAAATTGGTATGCGTAGCAAACACCGGTGGTTGGCAAACGTTCACAATTAACACACCTAACCCCACAAAGTACAGCACGGACAACGCAGTGGATAGTGATATATAAATGGACCTTACAAGTGGATAATTTGAGTAAAGGCTTTTGATTTGCTATCCGAAAGATGGAGGCCCTTTTCTTGTATCAGGGACTGGATCAATCCGAGAGTTGATTTCGCTGTGGTCTCCAGATAACGTCGGGGATGCTGATGGCCACATCGTCAGCAGATGCTTGTACGTGAGCACCTGTTAAGTCCCGAAACTTCATCAAGGACGAGATTCCAAAGAATGTATCCATTGCACCATTCATTGGGACATCCCATCTATGGAAGAGTTTTGGCAAAGGCTGTTGATGTGTATGTTAAACGGCTCTATCCTGTAGACATAAAGAGGGCAGATAATTGTGGTGCACGTTGTGTCTTTGGAAGATTGTGTTCCAGTTTAGAGGGACGAAAGTTTTAGTGACGTCCTGAAGAAGAATTTTAATTCTATGTACAGGAGTAGGTAGGGCAGGTATTTTAACGAACGTCGTACTGGAGCAAAACAACGGGTTATTGACGGCGATCCGGGCTCAAATCCCCAATGGAATGATTCGAGGACAACTCCATGTCATTTTGAACTACGGTCATAAGATGAGGACATAATTGAGTTTCCACACCACGCCAACGTTAAGACACTAGAGTCCACTACAGATTTAACGTGCACGTTTGGCACATCTAACTTTTGATAAGACTTGGTAAAATTTTTCTAATGACGAGATATCTAGTCAATACCATCACCAGGAGAATTAATAATCCAAGTGTTTCGACGATATATCTGGTACAAGATCTGCACAGTTTTTCCAAGGACGAGATATATCGTCGAAACAAAACTGCCCCGTTTTTTCAATTGGAATGATAATTCAAGAGTAAAAAACAAAGTGTCCCTTGCCAAGAACAGGTGAAAATTAGAAACAGGTTTTGCGTGAGAGCAGGGTCACTTCAGGGCAGTTTTAGACTCGAAGATCAACTACCAGAAAGTTTTACAGAATATTTTGCACCCCATTTATACGCATAAAAATAATACATTATTGATACCAAGAGATGTACATCACACTTATTTTCATCGATGTGTGATATATTTCCATAGCTAATTATAACTAATTTTGCCACCACAACTGTAGTATGCATAGTATTAGTTTATTATTATTGTATTCACTTAACATAACTGCCGTGATATCCGGATCAGAGCTATGACTGGAAAACTAAACAAGTTATTCTATAATGCAAGGTATTTTTTTCATTAAAAATTTATGTATCTATTTTTGTGCATGGCATTTATTGCTGACAGTCAAACAGATTAATCCAACACTATCGCAGCGAGAAAAGATCGAAAATACAGAACACACTACACCTACCACAAAGCAGAACCACTCCAATTTTAATTTAATACTTTCTTAAGTTGTTCATTGTCCAAACGAAAAAGTAATTCTCTATAGTTCAGCAAAGCTGGAAATTGGATGGAATGGAATAAATGTTTGTGTTCTATGAGGGGGACGCCTGTCAACTAAACTGATCACCGACATTTTTCTCTCCTGGTGGTGGAACTGAGACTGCACGAGGTGTGGGTTCTGCTATTAACTCTCCAAGGGGTTTGGACGAGATATTTCGTCCATCAATTTCTGACAAATTTTACTTCGCATGCCTACTTTTCAGACTCTTTACCCTGGGCCGCTTTGGTCTAAAAGTATATTCCATTTACTTATAATAATTATGCTACTTGGTTATTTTTTTAATTTTTATAATGGTACTTTTTTCATTTAAAAATAAAACATCGACAAGTATAAACATTGACGTTAAAAAAACATAGGCTCAATAGATCGATGTTTTTTATAAAACATCAATGTTTTTAAAACATCGACGTCGCATCCCAACAACGTACCGCTGTGCTGTAAGAGTGCCAGGAATGACAACAAAAGGGATATCAAATGAGATGGCACACCTGTTGTGGGCATGTGTGGCGTGCGATAGTAAGGGCAGGATCCCCGTGCTGCCCTGGACGTCTCCAGACAAGTCTGCGGTTGTCGTAAGGACACAGTTCGAAACGGGATTCGAAGGGGATCGGGTTAGAAGTGGATCAAGACCGGAACAACTCCTTGGTGAGTCGATTTTTTTTTGTTATAGAGTGTATTTTCTTTATGGATCGACAGGTTCCTGTTTGGAATCAGAAGGTGAGAATTTGTACGATCTGGAGTTAATGAAATCCAGTGAGAAGAATTTTATTTTAATGCACAGGATATATATATATATATATATATATATATATACCATATATTTGGAACCACGGTCAGAACACGAGGACACACCTGTGCCTCCACATCACGCCTAAATGTGGCCATGACAGATTCAACGTACACCAGCCTCTTTTGTACACTGCAGTCTTTGGTTGGATTCGTACCCCCAATACTCCGTTTGCTAATCCGTCGCTATTAGGGATGCGACATCGATGTCAATGTTTTCAAAACATCGATGTTTTTTAAAAAACATCGATGTATTGGGGTCGATGTTATTGTAACATCGATGTTTATACCTGTCGATGTTTTTACGTTGTCGATGTTTTATTTTTCAATAAAAAAGTACCGTTATAAATATTTAAAAAATAACCACTTAGCAAAATTTTCATAATCAGCAAATTGAACATACTTTTAGAACAAAGTAACCAAGGGTGAAGTGTCTGAAAATTAGGAATGCGACATCGATGTCGATGTTTCATAAAAAACATCGATGTTTTGGAGCCGATGTCGCATCACTAGTTGCTAAACCAGTTTTAAGAAATGGGGAAACAAGTTTAAATACACTGAATTTTAAAAACATCGATAGCTTGGGGGCGGTGCATTATCAACATCGATGTTTTGCTGTCGATGTAGCATCACTAGTTGCTAAACCCGTTTTAAGAACTGGGGGGAAATGTTTGAATACATTGAATTTAAAAACATCGATGTTTTTGGGACGATGTATTATCAACATCGATGTTTTAATTTTGAACATCGATGTTTCAAAACATCGATGTTTTGCTTTCGAATTCGCAACCCTAGTCGCTATTCCAACTGGCCTACCACGGGTCTAATGTACAAGTGGAAGGACATCGTTCCATAGAGTGTATATCTCAGTCAATTGTTATTTTTTCTAGTTTTGGCGTAAATGCTTTTTGAAGTGAGGCCAGTGTTAAGTGGCCGGTACGGAAAGTTGAGTTTTGGGAAACATTGGTCATAGAATTGGGACTAATAATTTATATGTATGTATTTGAAGCCGACGAAACTAACCTAAATTGGTTCGTTGTCTGAGGGAACAAAGACTTGTTAGTGACCAAAAGGTTAGCCCGCAGACGATAGGCGGATAGAGGGCTGAGTTCGTAGGACTTAACCTCAATAAAAAATTCTCACAAGTTCATCTCGTGATTGGAAAGCGCCATGACTTTGAAAAGTGTTTGAAACGAGGTATAATGTTGGACTTCAAGAATGAAGAGAGAGATTGTGCCGTCATGACATGCAAACTACCTATGCTATATAACTCCGTGCTCCCTATAGATGGAGGATCAGCTTTGAGATAAGATCAAGGCCTGGTTTGATTATTTATGTAAAATGACAAACTGCTTAATCTGTAAACACCAAAGTACCGCATAAACAATGTTATCTTTATTGCGACTTTCTTCGATGCCTACTTTGCCGGTTGGCAGGCCGCGGTAGCCCGGTTGGAAGAGTTACGGAGGATTGCGCAATCGGAGAGTTGCGAGTTTACATAAAACCAATGACAGTATAGTAGAAGGGCGGCTGGTACACACCAAATCGTTCCCGGCATCAAATGTCCTCACGTTAACCTGTTAGAGCAGTTTGGAGAGTGGGATGTCACCTCTGGTGTGACCTCGTCATTTGAGCTCGGTTCAAAAATGCGTGGTGTTGTCCTCGAATCTTTCCCTTCGGTGTATGATCCTGGACAGTCACCAATAGCCCGTTGTATTATCCAGTGCGACGTTAATTAAAAAATACCAATACCTTGCTTTGCATTGAAACACCTCTAAAAACCGATTTTCAAAATTCGTGTCAATTATCTTAACCGAAAAATCATCAATGGTTTTCTGGTTAGAACATTTTATTAGTTTCATGGGTGTTTTTTCTTAAGTTTGTTGGTAGTATAATTGTACTGTTGTGGATCAGAAGGTTCTTTTTAGAGCAATTAAAGGGGCATCGTGGTATGAAATGCATCTTGGTATCTTCGAAACGATTAAGCAAATTAAACTTTACAATTTACAAATGCGAGACAGCAGATTCCTATTTTCCCCAACCTTTTGGACAAAGTTTGGATAAGTTTCTGTACTTCTGGTGTTTATGAGAGGTTATACGCTCTGACATGTTGCTTCTAAATCTCCAAGGAAACGTCAGATCTCAGATGTCCTCCACTCTCTAAGAGTAAAGAGATCACACTATGTAAAACTAAATGGTTACTTTAAACTTATAACTGTGTATTTACGTATTCCCGTTTGCTTGGTTGGTAAACCGCAACAATGGGTTAGGTAATTTAAGGTAATATTAACTTACGTCGTACTTGATCAACGCAACGGGCTATTGACGACGGTCCGGTATCAATCTCCTAAGGGAAAGATTCGAGGACAACACCTCGTAATACTGAACCACGATCAGATCAACTGAAATGGCACCCTACTCTCTAAACTTCCAGACAAACTTAACGTGAGGATCAAGACAGATCTAAGTTGCACCAATGGGATAAATTGCTTTGGTTTCGAAATCATAAAAACACGGATCAATATCTAATCCGTTAGAAACATCAAATGTAGACTGATAGACAAAATTTGCCCATAACTCAGAGGTTCAATAAGCAGTTAAGAATCTGCTCATCAATACAGCTGTTGGGTAATTTGTATTTATTTATTGTAAATATATTTTTCAACTTGTAAATACTTTCTGAATCTGCATTGAGTTTTTTAACTGACTTCACAACTTCACCTTCATTTCTTTCAAATATCGATTAGTAACTGTTTAGCGGAATGCGTGATCATAACGCCGCGTGTTTCTCTTAAACTGAAATAATCATTTCTTAAATAAGCATTGATAATACTTCACAGTAATCTTTGGGCCTTTTTCATTTAGTGTTTTTCTAAATTAAATATGGTAACGCAAATAGCCTTTAGAGTTGCTCCAGTGTGATGTTAATTAAATTACCTTTCAAACTTAAAGTAATACGTGTAATTGTATTTAATGAGATTAAAAGTTTAAAAATTTTCGTATTGGGAAAGTCACGGATACTAAAAACGTCTACATCTCAAACCTTACCTTGAACAGAGTTCATTAGCTTAACATACCACGAAGAGCGACATTTTGAAATACCAACACGGCAAATAAGTGACAAAGATGTCAAGAGTTGTCACTAGACATATCTGCTATTAAGTAGAAAACATGCATCCAAGATGGCAGAAAAGAAAGAGGTTAAGTGTTTAAGAAGATAAATTGAGCATAAATCGCTCCGGTTGCAAATACGTTACTTTTCCAACTGGTCAACCGCGGCCAGTATCAAAAGTTGAAAAACGCGTCAAGATTGTTATAAAAGCATTAAACTGTAGGTATATCTCTATATTGAATGAAAATAGTAGAGAGAAAACATTAAATTATGCCGTCCAATAATACAATGCATTAAAATTATGTGAAGTTTAAACAATTGTATACTGTTGGTGTTGCTAAACACGGAACGAAAATTGCATACAATTCATTTAGGTTATAATTTCTAACATTTATTTCGAAACATTCTATGCTTTTCTTACATTAATATCAGTTTTAATACATGAAATTCTATTTTATACATACTAAAAAAGAAACAAAAATTTTTATAAATAAGACTAATACAAAATGTAAATAGCCATTGTTTGATAAAAGAGTTATCAAAACAATGACATTTCAAGTTAAAAATTAAATCTTATATATTCATTCATCACTGAGAAAATATCAGGTAACCTTCGAATTCGAATATACGGTAGTCAAGTACGGTTCTGTCAGAAATAAACTAGAAGAGAAGTTTATAGTCCAAGTCAAGAAAAGTTTAAAAACGCACTGAAAAACTTTTTTCCTTTTAAAAGAATATGAAATATCGGTTTACAAATCATAAAAAAATATTGTCCAACAAAACATTGCAAGCAAAAATAAAATGTCCTTTTATATTTCGTTGCAAGAACACTTCTCGCAAATGATTCCTAGCACTTTTCACATTTATTAATTTTCTGTTTTTGATGTATACGTATGTGTCTTCGTAAGTACGAAGCTTGTGAAAACTTTCTCATGCATATTTCACAATTATAGGGCTTCTCATCAGTGTGTATGCGCCGATGCCTGTATAAGTTTGAAACATCTGAAAATTTTCGCATGCATATTTCACATGCATACGGCTTCTCTTTAGTGTGTATGCGCCTATGTGTTCGTAAGTGCGAAGCTTGTGAAAACTTTCTCATGCATATTTCACATGCATACGGCTTCTCTTTACTGTGTATGCGCCTATGTGTTCGTAAGTGCAAAGCTTGTGAAAACTTTCTCATGCATATTTCACATGCATACGGCTTCTCTTTAGTGTGTATGCGCCTATGTAATTTTAAGGACGATGCATGTGAAAACTTTCTCATGCATATTTCACATGCATACGGTTTCTCTTCAGTGTGAATGCGCCTATGTTTTTTAAGCTTCCAAGTTGCGTAAAGCCTCGGTTACAAATTTCAAAAGGTTTCCTATCTGAATGGATGATTCTATGTTGTTGTAAATTTCCTTTTCGTGCAAATGTTCTCTTGCACACATCACACTCGAATGGTTTCACGCCACTGTGCAATCGAATGTGAACTTTTAATGCTGAGTTCGTTGAAAACACTTTGCTGCAATCTTTCCACTGATGTGATTTCTTTTCAGAGTGGAGTCCTTGATGTCGGGTCAGTTGTTGTTTTACTTTGAAACGTTTTCCACACTGGTCGCATGCATAAACTTTAGTCACAGAATTCTTGGGGCGATTCGTTTCCCTTGATACACTATTGGAAGAATCGGATTTTGATGAAACTTGGGACGGCTTTTGGTGGTTTAGAAATGATGGTGTGTTGTGATGAGGAAAAAAAGAGCGTTTTTAGTAACCGGATTGTTCTTTTCGGATGACATTGGATTCACTTTTAAGCATTTCACTTTTGTCCTCTTTCTCTTCATTGTGCATCTTCGGATGCAGTGTTGAGTGGTGTTTTAGTGCTTCAAGCTTTATACTCCTCATGGACACATTTGGACTTGTAGCTAAATCACCAACGCGGCCTGTTCCTTTCTGCACAAGGTTCAAACGACGAGATTTTGAAGAGGTGTTCGTACAAGAAAGGTTCTCTTTGGTCTGTTCGTATAATTCTTTTTCTTCACTTCCATCTTGATGTCCTATGTAATGAGGCTGAAGTTTGGTCGTAACTGAGCCCTGTGCATCCGTCATTCGTCTTCCATCTGTCGCTAAATCTGAGGCTGCTTCTTGTGGTTCCATTGGATGATCCAAAATCCCAATGTTGTCTTCAAAGTGTTCGAAGCGTTCATAGTTTCGGTTTGTACTGCTCTGGTTTTTCAAAGAACCAAGCAATTTCAGATTCAGGTGTGGATCTGCGGAAAAGCTCTGTCCAATGGAGTCCATGTCGATGTTTGAATCTTTTGTTCTTTCTGCTTTTCCGTCAGCATTTCCGGTACCCTTCCAACTCACTTTCCGGTTTTCTTTCGGTCTAGGTGACATCTGATCTCCAAAGAATGTCGTTGCCGGAACATAAGAAGGACGTAAATCTTCTGGTTCCGAATGTTCCTGATCCAAATTCATTTCGAATGTTTTATCAATGTTCTTCTTATAGAAATGTAACACAATGAAATTATATCAAATTAAAATTTTATGACTAAATTGCTTTTGAACTGCGAAAGGAAAGCGATTTTTAGGACGAAAGAACTCAAAAAACGTATTCATTTGATCTTCACGAAACAATTCCATGCGTTTATATATCGATCCTACTTTTTTACTTCACTTTAATTCTTTTCAATTGGAAAAAAAATATTCCGTAATACGGAAAAATAATGCAATTAAATGATGAGTGTAAACTGGTATTTGTGTGTGTTTAACACTTCAATTGATGAAAATAAGTTACAAAAATTTCAGAAATCAGAAAGTGGTTCAAAATTACGTAGTTTTGATTCCAGATCGTCGTCAATAGCCCGTTGTGTTGCTTTACTACGATGTTAACTCAAATTATCTTACTTTACCAAAATCAGAATATAATAGTTCTATTTCAAATATCGATGTGTTAAATTGTCACAGTACCTCGGTCTGAGTAAAAGTGATCACGGTACAGTACCGTGTAGTAATAATTGTTAATTTTTAATTAACGTCAATCTACAGTTACACAACGGGGGCTATTGAGGACGATCCAGGATCAATGCCCTAAGGGAGGGTTCCTAGGACGACACCACGTTTTTTGGAACCACGGGCAGATGACGAGTCGACACCTAAGCTGTTACACCACTCTCCAAACTTCCAAACCAACTCAACATATGGACTCTCAGCCAAGAGTGATTAAAGTGCACCAGCCACCTCTGCACCATTTGCTTACGAACATCCATGCACTCACCGGATTCGAACCAGGAACCTTCCAATGCAAATCCTTACATCTTAACCTTTATACAGGTTGTACCTTTATGTGCAGGTAATGGTAATTTTAGTTAACGTCGTACTAGAGCAACACAACGGGCTATTGACGACGGTCCGGGATCAGTCCCTTAAGGGAAAGATCCGAGGACAACACTTCGTAATTTTGAACCACGGTCAGATGACGAAGCAACACCTGAGCTGGCACCCCACTCTCCAAACTTCCACACCAACCCAACGTGAGAACTTTTATGTGCAGGAGTAGGTATTTGAACAAATGTTTTTACTATACTAACTTGTTTAAATTGAGAAGCAATACTTCGCGTTGCATAAAAGGATCGACAAACTATCCCAGAAACAGAAAATAATAGCTACAATTCAAATATCGATGTGATTTGAAAAACTATTAAAATTGTAACAGATCTTCAGTGTCTGTACGAAGCGATCGCTTAGTGTAACATTTAAAGCAGTATGTGCCTGGTGTTAAGAATTGTACGTTGATAAGTGATGCAATCGCTGTGAGCTGTTGCGCCGCAACTCCGTTTGCTAGGTGACGGAAGCACGGCAGAAAGTTGCCAGCTCTGTAGAGAGTTGCGTTTGGGAAGAAAGGTTTTCATCAGATACCCCCCCCCCTCCCAGTACTGTAGGGGCCGACCAACCGGTATAGTGGTTAAGGTGTTAGCCTATAGATAGGAAGGTTCCTGGTTCGAATTCGGGTCTGGCATGGATGTTTGTAAGTGCATGGTTGTTATTCCAGTTCTACGCTGATTATTTACCTTCCTACTTACAATCCTGGTTCAAAATTACTATTGGTTGTCCTCGGATCTTTCATTTGGTGGTTGATCCTGGACGGTCGCCAATCACCCGTTTTGATGATGAGGATCTACATGGATTCAACTACCTTCGTATGCTCTCTGATGTATTTTAGTAGTGCAATGTAATGTGTAGAAACATGCATAATCTAGGACAATTTAGGTACTAAAAATGTTATATTGATCCAACGTGGAACTCAGATTCGAGGTTGCAAATGCAGCCCGAAATTTAACCTGATTGCCAGTTAGGTTGGATCTGATCTTTTCCTTTGGGATTGAACCAGGACCGTCGTAATTATCCCGAAGTGTTGCTACAGTTGGTTGTCGAGGCGGGTCTTTCTACCGGGGTAGAGTTGCTTTCGTGGATCACTTGAGAAAAAGGCTTTTGATTTGCTATCCGAAAGATGGAGGTCCTTTTCTTGTATCAGGGACTGGATCAATCCGAGAGTTGATTTCGCTGTGGTCTCCAGGGAATGTCGGGGGTGCTGATGGCCATATCGTCAGCGGATGCTTGTATGTAAGCACCTGTTGAGTCCTAAAACTTCATCAATGACGCGATGTCGAAAGTATGTATCCATTGCACGATACGCGGGGACATCCCATCTTTTGAAGAGTTTTGGCTAAGGCTGTTGATGTGTGTAAGTTAAACGGCTCTTCTGTCCCTTAGACTTATGGAGGGCATATAATTTTGGTGCGCGATGTGTAGTATGATGTCGTTAAAAGACTGTGTTCCAATAGAGGGACGAAAGCTCTAATGACGTCATGGGAGAACAATTTTATTTGTATGTATAGGAGTAGGGGGTAGGGTAAGTATTTTAACTAACGTTGTATTGGAGGAACACAAAGAGCTATTGACGGCGATTCTTGATAAAACCCCGAAATTAAAGATCCGTGGACGACAACATGATATTTTGAACTACGTTAACAAGATGAGGACATGCAGTTTCCACACCACTCCAACGTGAGCACACTTGAGGCCACGACAGATTTAACGTGCACGTTTGTCACATCTAATTTTTGATGATGACGAGATCACGATCTGGTCAGTTTTGCTAATGACGATATATCTCATTAATACAATCACCAGGAGGGTTAACAACCCAACTGTTTCGACGATATATTTCGTACAATATCTAGTGAGTTTTCCAACTGACGAGATATCTCGTTAATTCAATTACTAGGCGGGTTAATAACCCAAGTGTTTCGACGATATATTTCGTACAAGATCTGCACGAGATATATAGTCGAGACAAAACTGCCCCGTTATTTCAAGTTGAATGATGATTCAAGAGGAAAGAACAAACTGTCCCTTGCCAAGAACAAGTGAAAATTTGAAACAAGTTTTGCGTGAAAGGAGGGTCACTTCAGGGCAGCTTTAGACTCAACTTGGTTTCTTTAAAAATATGCTGACACGAACTGTTAACCCTCTAAGGGATTTTGACGAGATATCTCGTCCATCAAGATATGATTAATTTTTTTTATGATGTGACATCTCGTCATTAGGATAATGCCGATTTTTCAGAATGGTAAGACGGATGTCTGTTTTGTTTTCTTCGAATTTCGGGGTATCTCGTTATCAGGATATTGACGATTTGCTTAGGATGACGAAATCAATATGTGGTCAAATTTCTTGTATTGACGATATTCCAAGATCCGGTGAGTTTTGCTGTTGGCCAGACATTTCATCCAGACCACCACCTCTAGTGTTAAAGAGGTGTTAGCACCGGTTGGTTGGATCTCAATGTGTAGCCGACACCCGCACCAGAACTCCATACCTGTGGCCATGCAGATTGCGATAAAAATGGGGGATGTGAAGAACACACATAGAAAAACAAACGATTTAAATTTCAGTACAAGTGAATGATTCATTCCAGAGTTTGACCGTTTCATAGGAAGGAAGTTAGTTAAGGCTCGGTGCACACCTCCGGTTTTTCAACGTGCGGCGCCGCTGCGGCAACACAAGTGTGGTTTGAGATACATTAGATCCAATGAGTAGTGCACATATGCCTCCGGCGCCGCTCGTCCAACTTGCGTGCAATTTGTACCGTAGTTCCCATCGGCGCCGCACACGCTTCTCCGGTCTCAAGTACCTTGTTTTCATAAATAAATGGAATCTAAATAATAATTAATAAATGGTTGTATCCAGTAACGTCTCTTTTGTTTCAAAATATACTTTTCGTTACACCAAATAAGCGTAAGAAACACGTTTTCTTCGATAGAATATGCACCGCAAATGACACGAAATGAGAACGCTTCATTTCACGGTTATGTGTGCATAGTTGGGCTTCGGTGAAACAATGGCACCGCACGTTGAAAAGCCGGATGTGTGCACAAGACCTAAAGGGCTCCTTAGACAATCAATTTTATTGTCAAAGTGATTGACGATTTCAACTGATAGGTGTTCTAATGTAGCTTCAATAAACTCGTCAATCTCATTGGGTCAATGTTTTTCGGAGGAGCGTGACGCGTTTCATTTTTGAGTTTCAAATTCAAATTTGGGCTTTCTTGCCTTGATTTTGGTTGTCTGCAATCGAAAAAAAGAAAATAGGAAAAGACGCTGGTCTAAAGAGTGGTATAAACTGAGAAGCGCTCTCACTAACATTTACTAAACTTTCTGCAAGATACTGAATCGTTCGCAAAATATTAATTTTCTGTTTTTCATTTTTACTTTTTATAATCTGATTTATTTTGTTTTAACGCATTAGCAATTTTTTGCAAAGCATTACTTCTTTTCTTTTTGTATACATATTGACTTAACTTTCCACAACTCAGGATAAACATGATACAAAGTACACTGCTGGCCACCGTAAATGCAACACCCTGAAGGAAGCATGCAAATAATATCAGATTTACAACATGCATTAGCGGAGGTGAGATATGCAAATTATTAGAATTTCAGCGCAGACGCACAACTCGCGCGCCTGTAGCGCCATTTCAAAGCGCTATTTAAGGCTTGGAGTTTTTGACGATTTCAAGTACGGCAATTGTGTTTTTCTTGTGGTTTCTTCAAAAAACCGATCCATTATGCCTCGTAGAAAACAGCGATCATCTTTTGATCAAGTATCCGAGTTCGACAGAGGAAGGATAGTGGCCTACCGAGATTGTGGATTATCTTTCATGGAAATCGGTAGTCGTGTTGGACGAAACCAAACAACTGTAACGCGGATATGTGATCGTTGGATGCAGGAGGGTTCGACGGACCAACGTGTTCGATCGCATCCACCTCAGTGCACCACTTCACGTGATGACAAGCATATTGTGCGTATGGCAGTGACGGATCGCTCAGCCACATCACGAACCATAGCACAACACATTCAGTCTGTAACGCATCATCCAGTGTCTGCGCGTACCATTCGACGCCGTTTACAGCAGAGTGGTCTGTCCGCAAGACGTCCATTGCTTCGTCTACCCTTGACGCAGAACCACAGAAGTCTCCGCCGCCAATGGTGCGATGAAAGTAGGATGTGGACGGCAGAATGGAATGAAATTGTCTTTACTGACGAGTCACGCTTCAGTCTGCAACACCATGATGGTCGGATTCGAGTCTGGAGACACCGTGGAGAAAGGATGCAAAACAGCCGCGTTATGCACCGCCACACTGGTCCTACACCGGGTATTATGGTATGGGGCGGTATTGGATATCACTCTCACACTCCTCTAGTACGCATTGCCGGTACTTTAAACAGCCAGCGCTACATCTCCGAGGTGTTGGAGCCAGTTGTCCTTCCTAACCTTCATGGCTTGCCCACAGCCATATTTCAACAGGATAATGCGCGACCACACGTGGCACGCATTAACCAAGGGTTCTTCGTCAATCGCCAGATTGAATTGCTTCCCTGGCCAGCTCGCACCCCGTATCTTTCGCCGATAGAAAACATGTGGTCCATGGTTGCTCAACGATTGACCCAGATTACATCCCCAGATGCCACACCAGATCAACTTTGGCAACGTGTGGAAGCTGCTTGGTCTGCTGCACCTTAAGAACACATCCAAAGTCTCTTTGAATTAATTCCGAGGCGTGTGGCAGCGGTGATCTCCAGCAATGGCGGCTACTGTGGCTACTGATTTTGGCAGGAACCACTCTTCACAGAAGTCTATAAATTTAATAATTTGATACTTGGTCAACATGTTATCTACAAAATAAATTTTGTTGTGACATCTCTTGTCTTTCTTGGTGTTGCAATTTGGTTGGCCATTAGTGTAATTAAAAGCCTCACAAATTCTCTTTCCCATACACAATCACTTCTCGTGGGGCTTGCCTAATTTATAGATAGCTTGCGCTCTATATACGCTTTATTACAATAGGGATTTGAATCCCAGATCCCATTGAGTTGACAGATTTTCAGGGAATCCTTTAAAAATCACCTGCACTCAAACCGACTATCGAAGACCATCTGCACGGCCCGGGCAGATTACATAAAGGTTTTCCTACCGCTCGGGGTTCGCCCGGATTGTCCCGGAATTTAAGTTGCTGTCCAGAATCCCGGTCAAATGCCAAATTGCCCCGGAATTTCAGAGAAAGCTATCGACCCTAATATCACTTACACATCAAAATAGTAATTTATGTTGCACATGACTTAGTGTCCATCCATTGAACGTCCGTTCAACCACTACTATCCATAGCCAATCTCTACTACTACTAAAGGAAGTGTTTCTGTTTTCCCTCTCCAAGCAAAGTCCTGTCGAATCTATGGCACTTACAGTAATGGGATTTGGTACACAGATACTCCGAATTGTTCGCAATTTTTGGGCCGTGGCGAATTTTAAAATTCAATTTAGAACATTTTTAAATGAATTTAAGGAAATTTAATTATTATTGAATGCAACAGCATAGAAGATCACAGTACCAACAGACTACGAATTTCCATTTGGTTTGCTTCGCAAATCAACACTGTTACGGCTCAAACGACAAAACACTATTTCTACTTCCAAGCCGCAGAAAAAAGCGCGCTATTTCCAAGCCACCTCAATCTCTGACGCTGCTGACGTCACGAACGCTGACGCAGTAGATAATAAAAGCCCGCTCAAAATGAGCACTCGCTCTCTCTTCACCTTTTCCCCCAGAGCCAACATGTGAGGCCGCGCGTTGGCTTTCGTGCCACTCCAAATATGGAGCCAAAGTATCAAGTATTTTTCCTTTTTCTCTGCAGTGAAAGAGTGGTGTATTCATTTGGACGAAATGTTACCAACACACTCTTTTCGAAATTCCGCGTGAACTTTTTTTTTTTCGCGTTAATTCTTAGCGCTATTTTTCCCTTAGCGTCCCTTGCCATTTTCCCTTATAAGGAACAATTTGATAATTCATTTGTGTTTTCATTTTCATGTAACCAATACATGTGTCGTAATTCCTTTTTAATGTGTCAATAAACATTAGATATTGTTAGTGATCTTTTGTGTTTTCCACGAATTCTCTCGGTGACTTTTAATCACCTAATGTATATCATGTTTATCTTTCAATTCTTCGTATTTAGTCATACAGTTACATCTCCTGTCATGTAATTCATGTACAGGGTTCAGTGAGTTCACTCTTCCAAATTTTAACTATCCACTATACGATAAAAAAAAACTGGAAAAGTTGAGGGCCTTTTTTTCAAACCTTTCTCATATCATTTAATTTAACTTAATTATTATTTTTAAAAGAGGACCTAACAACACCACGGGCAACGCCATGATGGCTGTTATCGAATTTGGCCGCATTTGACAATGACGAGGTCATCACGTCGTTGCCCGTGTTGTTGGTTTGCGAAGCAAACACAGTTCATAATATTCATAATCTGGTTTTCGAAGCAAACCAACACCAAGGGCAACGTCATGATGGCTGTTATCCAATGGGCTACTAATTTCCATTAAGTTTGCTTCGCAAACCAAATGGGAATTCGTAGCAATCACTGGGGGTTAGCGAGCAGTGGTCATACCTGACCCCACGAAAAGAACTGTCATGGGCAACGCTTTCTGGCCACGCACTGGCTGGTGTCAGTCTGTTCAGTGCGGGACTATCGTGAAGAAAAGGTATTAGTTGCCTTTCAATTCTCTCTTACTGTATTTGAATTAAATATTTTAATTGGGGCTGGAGTCGAACACAAATTTTCATATTCGAATTTTTTTTTAATATAATTCGGAACATCCACGATTCTACACAGTCTAGTCACATTAATGTGACCACCTGTCAAAAGCCAGAATAACCACCTTTGGCATAGCGGACCGCTGCGAGACGTGCAGGAAGTGAGTCAATTAGGTTTCTGAAGGTGTTCACTGGGATGTTGAGCCATGCCGACTCCAGTGCCGTGGCCAGCTGCGCAAGATTACCTCCCTACTCCAGCCTGGATCCTTCCGGCAATTGTTGCAGGGTGTTTGCTTTCAGACGTTTTACGCCGTATACGCCAAGGTCCATCTGTCCGATGGAGCATAAAACGTGATTCATCGGAAAAAGCCGCCTTTCGTCACTCTGTGGACGTCCAGTTGCGGTACTGGCGTGCAAATTCCAGCCTTCGTCGCCGATGAGCAGCAGTCAGCGTAGGTGCATTAACCAGCCGTCTGATGCGGAGGCCCATGCTCAGCAACGTTCGCTGAACCGTTGTTGAAGATACACTCTTGATAGCCCCTTGGTTCATCTGGGCGGTCAGTTGCTCAACAGTTGCACGTCTATTCGCCCGAACGCATCTCCGTAGCCTTCGTTCGCCTCTGTCATCTATAGCCCATGGTGCACCACATGTGTCACGCCGCTGATTTTGGATAATGCCATTTTGCCATGCACGGTATACTTTTACCACGGCGACGCGCGAACAGTTCACAAAATTAGCCGTTTCCGAAATGCTTCCACCCTTGACCCGAAAGCCAATAATCATGCCCTTTTGGACGTCGGAAAAATCGCTACGTTTCTGCATTACGCCAACGATTGAAATGCTTTCCGATGCCCTAGGACATCCTTCATATACACTCCACTGCAATGTACTGCCACCTGCCTTTTGTGATTGGTTATTTCACGTTGACATTGGTTATTTCACGACATATCCGGCGAATAAGCAGGCCAAGGAAGAAGTTGCATGTGTTGGTCTGAAAAGAAGTCTAGAACATTCCTTGCAACATGTGGGCGTGCATTATCCTGTTGAAAGATAGCTCTAGGGAGGCCTTGAAGGAAGGGAACGACTTCGGGCTTTAGCACTTCACGGACGTACCTGTTGCTTTTCACATTACCCTCAATTCGTAGCAACTTAGATCGTCCATGATGCGAAATAGCACCCCAGACCATAACTCAGGGTGTTCGGCCCCTATGACGTTCGGTAACGCACTCTGGAAGGTAGCGTTCACCGGTATAGCGTCTAAAACGAATGGGGCCATGATGGTTCCTCAAATTAAAGCGGGATTCGTCAGAAAATACAACTTGTTGCCAATCAGCCAGCCAGGCTCTATGCTCATGAGCCTATTTTAGACGCAGCCGTCGATGGTTTGCCGTGAGGGGGATCCTGTACAAAGGAATCCTTGAATGCAGTACACGGTGCAGCAGACGTCGGCGAATTGAAGAAGCCGACATTAGTACACCTGTAGCAGTAGACTAAAGTGCTGCCAACTGCCTGGAGGAAGCTGTACGGTAATTCACCGCCATGTGGACCAGGTGTCTATCATCCCGCGCTGACGTCACCTTCCGAAGTCCACTCCCAGTTTTTCGAGTTGTCCGGTGCTCGTCGGTCCACTGCTTCCAAACTCGCATCACTGTGGAACTGTTCCGCTGCACACGAGCTGCTATTGAGCGATAGGAAAATCGTCCTTCAAGAAGGCCGATGATTCTCCCCTGTCCAAACACCGTAAGTTGTTGAAATTTAACCCTATTTCGTCGTGGAGGCATACTCAGGTCTCACTAAACGTTCGCCACTAAAAAATAACCATACACTGTTTTCTACGTCCCGCTACAGCCCTCTATTTATACGCTTTTGGCATCAGTTCAGAGGGCGCTGCTCACACCACGTGTGCGTGGTGGCTCTGAAACTTTACTACTTTGCATAACATCCTATAAATGACATTTTCTGCAAATTTCATTTCATTCGGATGATTCCTTCATGGTGTTGCATTTTTGACAAACAGCAGTGTATATATATTTAGGTTTCGGGCAATATGTCCCGGAAATGTCTCTGAAAAAGTTGGCAACTCTAATCACAGAAGATCTCAGCAAGTTGAAGTATAGAATCCAAAGTAGAACACGTTATAAATACAAAACAAGGAATAAAAAAAATTATTATCTTGCTCTATGACGAATTTCTACTTTGAAAAAAAAGGCATTGTGTCTATTGTCAGACGAATTTGTTAGATTTTATGCATCCATCGACATCGAAATAATTTTTTTAGTAACTCCTTAATTTTTTAAATATTTTGTATTAATATGGATAAAGAGAACTGCAATTTTTTAATTCATATTTTACTTCTAAACTAGTATTTTTGTTTGTCCCAACTAAATAAAATTTGTATATACACTCATTGCCATAAAAATTTGCGCACCAAGAAATAATTATGGGATCGTAACGAAACTTGGCATGAAGGTACATGTCGGCCGAATATGCAAATGATTATAAATGCAGCGTGATTGGGCATTGCGTAATGCCACTAGAGGGCGTTGAACTTCGTTCTCCTTGAAGTATAAAACAGGTAAGCAGAGCTTGTTTGAGTGTACTTAATCTTTAAGCAAAGGAAACGCTGAGGTAGACATGCCGTTACGCCGCTATCGAAGACAATATGAGCAGATGTCAGAGTTCGAGAGGGAAAGAATCATCGGGATGATGGAAGCTGGGTGGTCAGCTCGGCAAGTAGCTCGTTAAGTAGGCCGTTCTGATTTTACTGTTAGGAGGTGTTAAGAGTAAAGGGTTCAAACTATGTAAAACTAAATGGAAAAATTAAATTTATAACTGTGGACTTTTGTCCCGTTTGCCTGGTAGGTAGATCAGGGTAAGATAATTTGCTTTCTTTTCGAAATCAGAACATTACGTATCAATATCTAATACATTATAAGTATCAAATGCAACCATATATTTAATCTGGTAATCTGGTATCTCCGGTAAAATTTGCCGATAAGTCACAGGTTCAATAAGCAGTTGAGAATATGCTCATAAATATAGCTGATGAAAAACTTGTTTTCATTTTTTGTAATTACATTTTTCAACTTCAAATCCCTTCTGAATATGCATTGAGTAATTTAGATTTTACAACTTTACTGAGTGTGTTTATCTGTAACAAAAGTAATTATTTCTTAAATAAGCAATGGTAATACTTCATACCTTCTCTTTAAGCATTGTGCATTCAATGTTTTTCTAAATTTATATCTATACATAAATTTCCTTCCAAAATATCTTACAACCTTAAAGTAATATGTTTGTATCTAGAGATTAAGTTTAGAATATATTCGCGATATTTGGAATTTCCGTAAGAAGGTCACGGGTACTGAAATCGTCTAAATGTCGAACCCTACCTTGAACAGAGCCGACCAACCGGTCTAGTGGTCAAGGTGTTGGCCTCTGGATCGGAAGGTTCCTTTGTTAGGGACAATGATGGTCCACCCACTGGGTGCCCCTTCACAAGTGACCATCACTTCTGGCCTTGTATAAGGCTACAATGACTTCGGTCAATTCTGTACTGTATTGTATTTCTGTATTGTATTGTATTTGTCTTTGCAATCTGTACCCAGCCTTACCACTGGAAAAAAAAACCTTGAACAGATATTTTATTACTTTAATATGCTCTAAAGAGCGACATTTTAAAATCCCAACACGCCAAACAGGTCACAAAGGCGTCAAGAGTTTGTCACTAGAGATATCTGCTATTAAGTAACAAACATGCATTCAAGATTGCAGAAATGAAAGAGGTTAAGTGATTGAAAAGATAAATTGATCATAACTACACCGGTTCCTAATGCGTTACTTTGCCAACTGGTCTTCCGCGGCACCAGTTTCAGTCTATATGTAGCCATAAAATGAAACTTGTAGAAAACATTGATTTATACCGTCCAATAATACACTGCATCAAAATCATGTAAAGTTAAAGCAAGTGCATACTGTTGGCGTTACTAAACATGGAACGAAAATTGCATGAAAATTATTCAGGTTTCAATTTCTTACATTTATTACGAAACATTTTCTGCTTTTTTTTTACATAAAAATCAGTTTTAATACATGAAATTCTATTTTATACATATTAAAAAACAAAAAGATGTTTACAAATAAGGCTAATAAAAAATGTAAGTAGCATTGTTTGATAAAAGAGTTATCAAAACAATGACAGTTCAAGAGTTGGTTTGAAATTAAAAATTAAAATCTTACATATTCATGAATGAAAACACCAGATAAACTTTGAATTCGAATATACAGTGTCATAGTTCTGTCAGAAAGAAACTAGAAGAGAAGAGAAAGTTACAGTCCAGGTCGAGGAAAGTTTGAAAACTTTTGTAGGCTTAAAATAATATAAAAAATACAGTTCACAAACCATAAAATGTTATTGTCTAACAAAACATTGCATCCAAAAATAAAATAGAAAATCTTTAGTGTCCTTTTGTATGTCGTTGTAAGTACACTTCTCGCAAATGCTTTCTAGCACACTTAACATTTAATTACTTTTTTTTTATGGATACGTCTATGTCTTTGTAAGTTCGAAGCGTGTGAAAACTTTCTCGAGCATATCTCACACATATACAGCTTCTCTTCAGTGTGTATGCGCCTATGTATTCGTAAGGTCGAAGCATCTGAAAAACTTGTCATGCAAATTTAAATGAATACGGCTTCTCTTTAGTGTGTATGCGCCTATGAATTTGAAAGCTCGAAGCGTACGGAAATTTCCTCATGCATATCTCACACATATACGGGTTCTCTTTAGTGTGTATCCGCCTATGTCTTCGCAAGGCCGAAGATTGTGAAAGCTTTCTCATGCATATTTCACACGTATGCGGCTTTGGACTTGTAGCTGAATCGCCAACATGGTCTGTTTCTTTCTGCACACGTTTTAAACGACAAGATGTTGAAGAAAGGTTCTTTTTGGTCTGTTCGCAGAATTCTTTCCTTTCACTTCCTTCTATGTAATGAGGGTAAAGTATGGTTGTAACTGAGTCTTGTGCATCCGGCATTCGTCTTCGACGTCTTGCTACATCTGAGTCGACTACTTGTGGTTCCATTGGATAATCGGAAATCCCATCGTTATCTTCAAAGTGAGGGTGTTCGTCGCGTTCATAAATTTGGTGTTGATCTGTAGAAAAGAGTTGTCCAATCGACCCCATGTCCATGTTGGAGCCTTTCGTTCTTTCGCCCTTTCCGTCCGCATTTCCGGTACTCTTCCAACTCACTGTTCCACGATCACTTTTGGACTTCAGGTATTCTTTCGGTGTAGTTGAATTCGGATCACCAGAGGATGTCGTTGCTGGAACATGCGATGGATATAAAGCCTCTGGGTCCGAATGCTCTTTCTCAAAATTCATCTTAAATTTTATATTATTGTTTCAGGAATCAAAATCTAAGATAATGAAATTAAATTAAAATTATATGATCAAAATATTTTTGTACTGCGAAAGTACAGCGATTTTCAAGACGAGAGAAACGTATTCATTTGAGCATCACGAAACAATTTGATGCGTTTATATATCAATTCTACTTCTTTACTTCACTTCAATTCCTTTCAATTGAAAATAAATGTTCCATGACAAGGAAAAATATACCATTAAAATGAAGAGTGTAAATTGGAATGTGTGTGTGTGTGTGTGTAACACTTCAGTTACAATAGTTTCCGAAATCAGAAAGTGGTTCAAAATTACGCAGTTTTGATCCCAGATCGTCGTCAATAGCCCGTTGTGTTGCTCTACTATGACGTTAATTAAAATTATCTTACCTTACCTTATCGAAATAAAAAATAACATAAATAATTGAAATATCGATATCTATTGAATAGTCACATTTCTTCGGTCTGAGTAAAAAATATCATGGTACAGCATTTTGTAGTAATGATTGGTAATTTTTAATTAACGTCGTAATAGAGCCACACAAGGCGCTATTAACGACGTTCCGGGATCAATCTCCTAAGGGAAAGATTCGTGGACAACACGTCATTTTGAACCACGGGCAGATGACGAGGCAACATCTGAACTGACACCCCACTCTCCAAACTTCTGCACCAACTCAACTGGTTTACTTTTGGCCACGACAGATTGAAGGTGCACCAACCGGCTCAACACCATACGCTTATAAAGATCCATGCACTGACCCGGATTCGAACTAATAACCTTCCTATCTAGAGTGTAACACCTTGACCACCATAGCAGTTGGTCAATGTTTTTTATTGAACTGAAGTGTGCAAACTGGGAAGTAACACTTTGCGTTTCATTGAAATGTTAGCGGATCTTCAGTCTGTGTACCAAGCTATATTTTGTAACATTTAAAGCAGTATATGGCAGGACTCGTAATATTACATCTGAATTATTAGGACAGGTAATGTCGGGGTTCACTGTAAATATCTATAATCTTAATTATTTTGCATAGAATTATTTTGATTTATCCTCTTAAATTTAAGGAACACTTTTGAAGAAAGGTTAATTCTATTTCATGAATCAAGTAAGAAAAGAAGAAAATTAATTTTTTGATGTTAGAAAACATTGCTTTAGTTGGGGAAAATATTAGACCCGCTGATTTGTTGGTTTCTCACCGTCATCTATGACGTCACTTACTCATAGTCAAGGCCAACTAAAAAGACAGGCCCCGAAACCAAAATATCACGTGATCAACTTAGTCGAAGTCTTGGACTACGAGACGAGTAAACAACGACCATTTGCATGGTAATGGTAATGGTAATTTTAGTTAACCTCGTACTAGAGCAACACAACGGGCTATTGACGACGGTCCGGGATCAGTCCCTTAAGGGAAAGATCCGAGGACAACACCTCGTAATTTTGAACCACGGTCAGGTGACCCATTTGCATGGTGAACGGATGGTATGTAGTATATGCTAAGTTACAACTTTTGGACAATTTATTGCCAAATGTGGTTTTTGTTGTTTTATTCAGTTGTATTCATTTTATGGAAACCCTAAAGTTTTTCCTGGCGATATAACAACACCTGCATTGTAGAACGAACAGAGTAATTTTATTTGGAATTGTTGTACCGCTATTTTTCTCCCTGATTTCTTGATATTTGCTCCTTGTGTTGGAAATTTTGGACTGAGGAATTTTTCTCACTGGATTGATTTGTATTTTGAAATTGAGGATTGTAAGTTACAATATTTTTGTTTTGCTTATTGATTTAAATTTAGTTGTTCTTTGAATTTTTGTATGATTGATTTGTTATGGCAGTTGTTTTAGTTTTCGCGCTTTTTCTACAGTTTTAAGGCTTAACCCTATTCAGAAAGAATTCTATAATGCTTCGTTCGTTGGATTGCGTTTGCAAGTATCGTTTTAAAAAGTAAAGTAAAATATCAGGATATATAAATGGAAAGATATCAATAAGAATAATTTAAAAAAAAGGAAAAACCTTTTTAATACAATAGAACAAATTTCACTTGCAAATATTGTAATTTTTCTGTGTGATATTTACTATAAACATGTCCGTTGTTTCATCAGTTACGTCCAGGTTTAACTCCTTAATTTTTAAAAATTGTCGAAAAGATGTAAAAAAGTGAGGGAAAAAAAACGCCGTTTAGAAAAACGACCGGATTTTGGACGTCCAGCTTGGATTTGCTTAGATTGGCTGCCATCTTGATTTGGCGCAAACATTTAATGTGGCGACTACCACAGCGGATACCAGATTGCCACCAGTTGCACTTACAGTTCTAGCTATAGCTCGGAATGTAATACTTTAATTCATTGATACGGTTTCCTTTTCAAATTTCGTTTATGGTCATTAAAGATATTAGTATTAAAGTCATCTATTCACATACAGCAATTAGTGCACATTAGTCATGAAAAAATACCCCAAATCAATTTACAATTCTGCCTTAAAGATGTTTTGAAGAAATTGTTTTTTAAGGAAGGTGATTACAATTAGCTGTTGTACAATTTGTCATCTCGTATTAACATCTGTTTTTTGTTTTAATTTGGTCTATGAATAGGTAGATTACTGAACATTAGTTTCCATTTGTTCTTGTTGTTTCATTGTTAGAATTCTATTTAAATTTGTGTTTATACTTAGACTAGCTATGAGAAATGATGTAATGACTGACTTCTTACCCTCTGCTTTTATATTGCTATTTTAGTTGAACAAAAATATTTGGTAGTGAGAGATAAATATTGTTTTCTTTTGTATTATAAATATACATTTTGTTATGTTATCTCTTTAAATACATCAATTTTTTCACTACATGTGTTACATTGTATGAATAAAATTTTACTAAAATAAAGAAAAATCTTAACATTATTTGGTCTCTAGTTGTAATTTTCTTTAATATATTTAGAGTAAATTATAATTAAAAAGTAGTAGTTCTCCTTCCCTACTAACTAAATGTATTTAAAAGAGTACATTTTAGTGGAGTGTTTGTCAAATTGGGTCCGTGCTTGGTACCCGATCGTCAGAAAATAGAAAAAAAAAATGAATAAAGGCTAGTACAAAATGGTACATGTATAGTTATTTTATGCTTATTTTTAACTATTTTTCTTACGTTTCCTTTTATAACAACCACAATTTTTTTTTATCAGGCATATTATTTTAATAAGGATTGCAAAAAAATATTACAAAAAGTTTGGGAAATGCTGGTATGATTTCGTGTATTTTTTCTGAATGATCAACTGAAACAGACATTTAGTGTGTATATTATGAATATTCTTTTCAAAAAGGCACAAATAACCTGAGTTTTAAAAAATAAATATGCTACATATCGGGTTTTATCAACGTATTATCCGCGCAACGGTGATATGCAATGGATTCAACAAGCGGAGATCGGCAGAAGTTCGACTAAGATGGTCACGTGACTTTCTTTCTCGCCGTTATTTTCGGGGCCTGTCTTTGGCCTTGCTCATAGTGCGCTTGCGTGAGAAGTATCAATACTTACTTGTGATGCCGTGCCTCGTGTGTGTGTGTGGGGGGGGGGGATCACTGCTCTCTCATTTATATCAGTTTTTTACCCGTTATTTTTTGCTACAGATGGAAAATAAACTTCCAATTCTTCTTATATGCCTACGAACTGTGAAAAGAAATTATATTTCGCAGTGGTTAAACTATCGTTACTCACATTTGGTAAATTTTACAGAAGAGAGATTAAGAGTTATTTTTAAAGGGATTTTTTTACATTAAGTAAGATGCTTTTAAAGACAAATAAATGATTGCACCCCTTACAATACTTCAAATGCCACTTACGATAAAAACCCTAGAATCGAAAATTATGCAGATACGAAACTTTTACTCTAAGGTACAGAATTGTAAGTACATACCTATGTTTTTGAATTAAAAAAAAATGTCCATTGTGATCTTGAAATATGCATCGTCTATTCTTTAAGGTGTTTAGAACAGTTCATTGAGAATCATTAATAAAATCTCCACAGATCACTCGTGGTGGGATGAACTGAGGCCCCCCCCTCCCCCCACATGTCTCGGCATCGCACTTAAATATTGATACTTCTCACGCTTGCGCACTATTAGTGAGTGACGTCATAAATGACGGCGAAAATCCAACCAATCAGCGGGCTTAAAACTATTCCTTGGCTTCTATTCTTGTAAAGATAGGAATTGACGACGGTCCGGGATCAATCCCCAAACGGAAAGATCCGAGGTCAACAACCCGTGATTTTGAAGCACGATCAGATGACGGAGCAACACCTGAGCTGGCACCACACTCTCCAAACTTCCACCCCAACCCATCGTGAAGATTTTCGGCCACGACAGATTTAAGGTGCACCAGCCGGCTCTGCATTATACGCTAACAAACACACATGCACTGACCCGGATTCGTACCAAGATCCTTCCGATCTGTAACGTTACACCTTAACCACCAAACCGGTGGTCTGCTCCTATCTACACGATTACAGTAACAGCACTCATAATTTTGAACCACGGTCAGATGACGAGGTCAACACCTGAACTGTCACTCCACTCTTCAGCATTCGAAACCACGCTAGGGGCCGATTTAAAACAGTAGCAACCGAATGACGACCGTTCCAAAGAGCGTCGTCTACGAAGGGGCTGGCACACTTAAATCTGCAGTCGGCCAAATGTCCTCACGTTGACGTGGAGTTGAAGTTCAGCGAGCGGGTGCCAGATCAGGTGCTGGCCTCGTCATCTGACCGTTTTTTTTAAATGTCCAGTAGTTATCGAATTCTTCACTTCGGGATGGAGGCTACGATGGCCCGGTTCAAAGAGAAACGGATTAGCAACCGATTTCGCATCCACCAAAAACCGCAGTGTGGTGGCTGGTGCACATTAAATCTGTCGTGGCCTCTTACGTGTTGGTGTCCTCGGATGTTTCTCTTATGGGATTGATCCCGGACTTTCTACAAAAACGCGTTGTGGTGCTCTAGTACGACGTTAGTTATAAATTACAAATTACCTGTCGTGGCCACAAATTCCCTCTCGCTGGCGTAGTATGGAAGATATCATCGCCAATAGCCCGTTATGGTGCTCCAGTGCGATGTTAATTTCACTACATTCATATTCATACCATGCCAACTTCAAAATATTGGATGCAAAAAGAATAAATTGTATAACATATAAATACAAGTAATTTTAAAATGATCTCAAGTTGAACGTATTTTGGGTAATGAAGGTTTAATTAACGTCACACCTGAAAAACACAATTGGCTATTGGTTGCGTTCCGGGATCAACCCCTTAAGGGAAATATACGAGGACAACACCCCTTAATTTAAATCACGGTCAGATGACGTGGTCACGCCTGGGCTGGCACCCCACTCTCCAAACTGCTACACTATGCCAGCGTGAGGACATTTGAGGCCCCAACAGATTTTACGTGCACCATCTCCCTTTGTGCACGACGGTCTTTGGTGAGATTCGAACTCGCAACTCTGCGGCAGCTTGTCTGTTACTGGTCCAACAACCAAACTACCGCGTCACCTTTTTGTGATGAAATCGTGATTGGTAATTGTAATTTAAGTTAACGTCGTACTAGGGCAATACAACGGGCTACCGGTAGTGAGTCCTATAGTGGCAGAAAAGTAAAACACTTAATCAAGAATTTACGAATTCGGACAGCATTGAGTTTATCACCAATAGAACCAGTGTACGGTCATTTGATTGCTTCAGCGCCTTGTTAGTGCATGTTTCACTTAAATCTGTGAACCAACTTGAATCGACTAAGCTAACAGTTCTGAAAGGTTGTTTTTCTTATTAAACTAGTGTTTAAGTCTTGTATTATTAATGATTCAAATATTTAAGAAAATTTTTTAGATAAGATTTGTTTCCGTGTTTATTGTGATTTAAAAACAATTTACTACTCTTCAAAGCTTAAAATTTAGCATGTATGTTCTTAAAGCACTCGTAAGTATATTTACATGTCCCTGACTATTAATATGCTATTAGATTATAATACGTACTATTCTATGTAATGTACTTACTGAGAAATTATTGTTTATTAACTCCGGAGGGTTAATGCGGAACATCATGGGAACGCCAGCAATGAGAAATTTTTCATGTTTCATTTAACGGAACATTAATGGATATTTTACGGTCCTAAATACGTTTTTTTCAATTGAAATTTCATCTCTTTAACAAAAGGATTTCGTTATGAACCATAAGAACTAGATGGATGAACTAAAGATTCCAAACTATCTGTATTTCCAATTTAGATGGATGCTGCTGTTATTTTTCTGGGTGTTTGGTCGATGAAGCCTGAAGCATTCTGTTTTAATTTCTACACTATCAAAAGCTCAGATTTGCAAGCATTGGGTCGTCCCAAAAGTTCTGCGCGTTTTCAAATCGAGGCTAGCGTTATTATTCTGCTACAGCTGATAAGGAGTGACCTTGAGGGGTGCAGATGTTTATATATTCGGTCTTTTCTGCTTACACTGCATAATTATGGTACGTGTTGTGGCACAATTTTTGTTTCACTGCTAAGAAAAGAGAACCAGAAAGCTCATTTTCGTCATATAATGCTCTTTTTATTTTACGAAAGGAAAAAATGCTAGTCAGACTGCTTGTAAAATGTGTGCTGTACATGGACATAGTGCTGTTTCTGAGGTCACAGTTCGAAGGTGGTTTGATAAATTTAAGCGTGGAAATTTCAGCCTCGAAGATGATGCCCGTTTAACATCGAGAAGGGGGTGCTGCATCTCAAAAAAGTAATGCTTTCTGTAGGGTTGGACTAGAAGGAATTGTTTATTATGAATTGTATTGCCACAAAATCAGACAATAAATTCGGAAAACAACAGTTCTCAAATGGCAATCTTAAAAGCAGAAATCGAAGCAAAGCAGCCAGAACTGACCCATCGTCGAGGTGTCTTCCAGCATGACAATGCTCGGTCCCACATTTCACTGAATGTCAGATAAAGGCTTATTGAATCTGGCTGAAATGTTTTGTGTCACTCCCATATTCACCAGACCTTTCCCCGTCATATTTTCAACTCTTCGGGTCACTTCAAAATTCTCTGAACGGCCTGGAGTTCAAATTCTTCGGAGATTGTCAAATAGCACCTCAAACACTTCTTTATAAATAAGCCTGAAGATTTTTTGAAAAGAATTTTCCAGCTGCTGGAAAGATAGCAAGAAGTCATGGAACAAAATGAGGCTTATGTCATTCAATACCATTTTTTTATATTTTTGTACTGCTTCGTTGAAATTTATCTTAAAAAACGCGCAGAACTTTACGGATGACCCAATATTATGTTAATCATTAATACATAAGATATGGGTTGACGACCTTTCTGTAAGGTGAATCAACCAACAGTGAGGTGTTCGATTAATTTCAGGTGCATTTCTCCTTAAGTTTAGTCCTATCCTCTATCTCAGTAAAACGTTCATTCTGTGTCTGTTACTGGATATTGCATGTTTTGTGTCTGCTGCAACATGACCCAATAGAACCCTTGCGCCATCCAACCCCAAACCTAACCTAGTGAGTTGAAGAGTAATTATAGCCACGACGAACTTCCGAAACAAAATTACATTTTTCTCGGTAGAATTTTTGCGATTATCTTAAGTCTATAAACACAGTTTACAAAGTATAAATTCAATAAAAATAATCCTACGAAGGTATTAAGTGCTGTACATCTTATGTTCAAAATGAAAATGACCCAGAAAGTATTGGAAGGTGTTGCCTGGTTCGAATCCTGGTCAGTGCACGTATGTTTGCAAGCGGATGGTGTAGAGGAGGCTGGTGCACTTTAAATCTGTCGTGGCCGAAAGTCCTCGCGTTGGGGGGTGGTGTAGAAGTTTGGAGAATTGGGTGCCAGCTCGGGTGTTGCCTCGTCATCTGACCGTGATTCAAAATAACGTGGTGTTGTCTTCGGACCTTTCCCTTAGGGGATTGATCCCGGACCTTCGTCAATATCCCGTTGTGTTGCTCTAGTACGACGTAAATTAAAATTACCTTACCTGCTGCTCTTGGATCGTAATATTTTTACTAATTCTTAATTTAACTTAAATAACACTGCTCTGCATGAAAATCAGCAATGACACCATTCCTGCTGATTCTGATGCAAAATGACCTCCTGAATCCAAATATGACCCCCGTTTCCCCCCATCCCCCTATGTTTATCACTTTTCGATATAATTTTATGGGCATAAATTTAATTTGGAGTGGGGAAAAGGATTATTTTAACCATTAAATTTCTTCTGAGGGACTTGAGTGGATAAAAGCTCTGAAAATGAACATTTGTAGCAAGAAGGGAGATTTAAAAGGGGATTTGTCCCCTTAGATTGTAAAAAATAATTAATTATCGTTTTCTCTGGGGGTTTTTTTGCAATTTTTTTCATTTATTTTCTACATATTCCAGCTTCCAGACTCCACTTTTCCTCCCTAAAACATCCCCAACTAATAAAAATATATAGCAATAATTTTGGCTAAAAGCAGGTGAGGGGGGAGAGGTCCCGAATCTCTCCCAAGAAAGTTTAGAAGATTCACTGTACGACGTTGACGCTCTCTATAACTCGCGCGCTTCCTGTTTTGCGCAGGAATTTCCATGCTTTCACAATTTTAAACTTGAAATTCTTTTTATCACTATAGTTGTAAAGAGGAAAGATAACGATTACAGTTCACATCTTACGCGATCGTATAGTCAACTTTTCGGTATTCTAGGCGGGGATTCTGTGTTTCCAAGCTGTTTAGATTGTGCAAAACGGTCCAAATTTTTTTTGCTCGTGCTTTTTCAAAGTGAATTACAGTACGTGAGTGTAAGTTGTGATTAATACCGAGCGTTTATTTATTTTTAATTATGCCACGCGAATGTAAAAATCATCCCGATAGCTTATGCTATGTTTGCGGTGTTAATTGGCTTTAAAAGGCGCACCGAGAACCCCTTTCTCCGCTTCTTAAAACTGCTTATCAATTTTGCTTTGATTGCGAAGTTGGCGATCAGGACAAGGATTGGGCTCCAAAGTTTTACTGCACTACTTGTTACAGTATCTTGATCAAATGGCTCAAAGGTACCCGTAAATCAATGCCATTTGCTGTGCCAATGGTTTAGCGCGAACCTCGCTGTCATCTCGCTCATTGTTACTTTTGTATGACTTCCACCATTTGGAGTCCAATCTTTGTCCTGATCGCCAATTTGGCAATCAAAGTAAAATTCATGAGCAGTTTTAAGAAGCGGAGAAAGTTGTTTTCGTTGCTCCTTTTAAAGTCAATTCACTGCAAACAGCATAAGCTAACGAGATGATGTTTACACTCGCGTGGCATAATTAAACAATAAATCAATGCTCGGTATTAATCACAAATTACTCATGTATTTTGTTCACTTTGAAAAAGTCGGAGCAAAACAATTTAAGGGGACAAATCTCCCTTCTTGCTACAAATTTTCCTGTTTTAGAGCTTTTCACCTCTCTATCCCCTCAGAGGAAATTTAATGGTTTATAATACTTTTCCCCACTCCAAATCTAATTTATCTCCATAAAATTATATCGAAAAGTGATAAACATAGTGGGATGCGTCCACAGAAACTGGTGAATATGGGTGTAATGGGGGAAACGGGGTTCATATCCAAATTCAGGTCATTTTATATAATAATCAGCAAATAAGGTGTCAGAGCTCAAATTTTTTTTTTTTTTGCAGAGCAGTGTAATTAATCCAAAGCGTGCAAGTTGTGTACACTGAATACCATTTTAAATAGTTTAACGTTCTGTAATGGTCGCTTTTAAAGACATTTGTCGAGGCATGAATACAGCTTCTTACTCCTTCAGAAATACCTTTTCCTTGTTGTGTTTCTTAATGAACTCTGGACTAAACGAGGTGATGAGTCCATGAATATCACGGGCAATGGAAATTCAAATTAATATCTATCGGGTCGACATCACTTTAAATTTCATAGAATTTATTTCTTTGATTCAGTTACCACCATTTTAAATGTATTGTGTTATCAGTTTACCCTGTGAAGGGGTCCACACGTATATATCCGTTCCTTATCCTGGTGTCTTTCTGCATGACTTCCAACCCGTTTTGAGATTGACCAATAGAGTTCTTCTTGGGATTCTTGCAACCAATACTATCTGGCTATTTCATCATTATAGGTGTGAGGAAAACAATTACTACGCACACTACTCGAAAATCGTGTTGCTCAGAGGATCCATAAAGTTTTAGCATTGCGTTACTTTCTATTTTAATTATTATAATCACAAATCATCCGATTGTGTAGTACGAAATACGATTAAGGGGTTTGGTACTTCCATAGGCACCCATGTTAAATTCACACACTTTGGAGGTATCTCATTGATGCATAAATTACTGCATTCATCTGGAATTTTTACTGTGCAATATTTGGATACTTTTAAAAACTTTAACACGGTTTTTAATTTGTTTTAAAAATTCACAAAATTATAAACTTTTTAAAAATTGACAAAAAAAAGTTTGAAATGTTTTTTTTATACATTTTATTAGTGTGCATTTTATTTTATTCCTCAAGTTAAACTCTTATAAACAATCCTAAAAAGTTTCAAGAATGTATATTAAGGAGTTTTTGAGTAATGTGCTCCCAAACATGAAAAAAATAAAATATGTTCCGAGACGTACGTCGCGGTGAATAGTGCATCTAGTTAAAAAAATATTTAGAAATACTTCCAATCAACGGATGTTTACAAATGAGGTATTGTTATAAAAAGGAGAATTCAAATTTCCATACACTAAAAATCTCAAAAAATTATTTTTGCGAATTTTTAGGTGCCGTACCACCTTAAGCTGCTCAATTTTGAACTGAATCGAGTTGGAATTTAATCCCACACAATATCGGATTGTTTTGAAAATCCCACATTCCTTGTATTGCGGTCTTTTCGGATTGAAATGACAGCATTTTTAGGAAACTTAATTTTCGTTGCAAGGTGAATTGTAATGGAATTAAGAGGACCCTATGGATGTCGAAAATAAAATATTTAGATTGGAATCTGAAGAATTTTGTTAAAAAAGTTTCAGCTATTGAATAAATATTTGCCTTTAATCCCTAAACTGCAATTTCAAATATCAGTTATTCTATCCAAGTATTGTGACAAATGGAATCCTTTAAATAATACATTCGTGATTTAATAATGCATGCATCCTATTTACAGGTCTGGAAGAAAAACCAATGGCCTCGAGTCAGCAGACGAATTTCACCCAGCCCAGATAAGTTCGAGATCTCGCTCAATTGTCCGTGGAGCTCCTAAGAAATGCGACCAACTGCAATGGGATCCAGTTTCTAACAGGATGGACAGTCGACTCTCGTTGTTTCTTGCGTGTCAATGAATATATACAACAATGGAATAGTCATAGTTCTGTGCTCAATTTGGAAGTGTAAAACTCGTGTAACCAAGATGAATTTTATTTTTAATAAATTGTTGTCTGTGAAAATGGTTTTTCGTCCTATTTTGTAGAAGTGTCTGATTCCATGTCCATGCCCGTCAGCATCGACATGCGCGAGGACTTCGAATTGATTGTACTGCGCATATGCCGGCAACCCTAGTGGAATGGGCGTCGTATTCTTTAAGTTATCGTAAGTTCATCGCCGGCAGTGTTATAGCACACGTCTGGTATCCAAAAAAATTATTCCACCAGCTTGGAGAAATTTCTTTCAAATACCAGTATAAAATGGGGAGGTATTGTGAATTCTAATGTTGCCAAAACTGGAAGAGCAAAAATATATGTAGTGTTGGCAATATTCAAATACAGATATCTCGCGACCTTCTAATTGAACGTTGTTTGGCCCTTTGCATCAAAAATCTACTCTCTGCTGATAAAACAGTGGAAAAATAATTCCATCAACCTGGTAGAATGTTCTTTTTGGCGAGCAGACTTGTCCTGTCAACACTACCTGCAATTACCCGTGATAACTTAAAGAATACGACGCCCATTCCACTAGGGTTGCCGGCATATGTGCAGTACAATCTATTGAAAGTCCACGCGCATGTCGATACTGACGGACGTGGACTTACAATCAAACTGAAGTGTAATAAAATATAACATTTGATATTGGTTGTACCTGGATATTTATTAGTTTTCTTACGTAGTTAAATTTACATAATTTTAATTCCACAGAAAAATCAGAAACAATTCTCTATTGCAGAAACAAAAAAACAAGCTAAGTACAGTGCATTCAAAATTAGTAATCATTCTTTACATGGCTTTACATTACACTTTAAGCCTTTAAGACTATTTCCAGTACAGCAGTTGTGCCTTGTAAGTTATGAGTCACGCTTGTTAAATCTATAGCCGTAGTCAAAAGGTTAAACCTTTTCTGGATCTTAGGTTCATTTCAGACGGACGTTTTGAAGCAGCAAGAGCGTAGCCAAAAGTCCTCACGTTGGGTTAGTGTGGAAGCCTGGAGAGGAGGTTTCAGCTCGGATGTTGCCTCGTCTTCCGACAGTGGTTCTAAATGAATGGCCTCGGATCTTTCCCTTGGGGATTCATTCCTTACCGTCGCCATTATCCCATCAGCTTCAGTGGTGTGAAGATGTTCGTCCAGCAATCGCTGTCAAATATCTCCCCAAAAGCGAGGAAATGCTGCAGAACGTGTGTACAAGCTCTAATCGTCTATATGGGAAAGTAAAACAATTATAAAGATCATTCAGACAAAAAAAAAGTTAATTTCTTTTTCTTAAAATGCATATGAGAATTCTCCTTGAGAAAAGTGAGCTCAAACTGAGATTTTATAACGCATTTAAAAAAAATTAATTCCATAAATGACAAATTATGCAATCTAAATCTTGCAGAAATGTCCTGTAAGTTGAAAATTCCTACTCATTGAAAGTGTAACTAACCCTATTTTCCCTTCTCCCTTTTAAATATTTTGTTCCTCCGTGGGCTCGCGTATCATTTTGGAAAATCATTTTAACAGAAATTTCATTTAAATTTAAATCAGAAGAGAAATGACGAAATGGAAACTGGCGAAGACTTCCTATGAACTATCTCTGTTGTTAGCCGGCAAGAAAAAACCCTATTCTTACGGAGGAGATAGTAAAAAATAGCCTTTTAATATTTGCCCAAAATGTCGGTGATATAAACGTCAAAAATATAGATGATAAAATAGTTTTGTCTAGAAATAGAGAGAGAGAGAGAGAGAGCGTCATGCGACGTATAGATGGATGACGGTACTGGGCCAGGATGTTGGCACGCAAATTGTCTCTGCACTACAATATTGTTAATACTTTTAATTAACTTTGGATGAAAGCTGTGACATCACAGACAGCGCGCAGTTAAGCATATTTGTTCGTTACATAAACGATAATTCTGATATTGTGGAAGAACTTCTTGATTTACCCCAACTAGTTTTAACTACAGATGAGGACAAAAAACTCAGAAATGTAATTGAAGTTTACAAAATAGAGTGGACAAAATTAGTGTTTTCACAGATGAAGCGCCTTGCATTGGTTGGCAAGATAAAAGGTTTTGTTACATTGCTTAAAAATAATTCGAGAAGAAAATGTTTTAAATATCATTGTATTATCCATCAAGAAGCTCTTTGTGCCAAGGACTTAAACCTGTCTTCTGTTGTTGAACCTGTAGCGCGCTGCATCAACAAAATACGAGCTTTGAATCGACGACGATTTCGTACTAGCGCCTCAGCGTACAGCGTAAGTGTCCGACAAGTTGACTCTGATTGGCTCCTCATATATATGTTGTATGGTTGTTGTTAGTAGTATTTCTCGCCAACTTATACTCGCCAACTTATACTAAGGGTACTTATACTTTTAAAGAGCTTCTTTCCGTGAAGCAACGATGGCCCGATGGCTAAAGTAACCTACCCTCACATTGGCGTCGGCAACGGAGGATGACTTTGCGAGTTCAAATCCAGCTGGCGGTAGAAATTTTTAGATCCTCGAAATTATTTTAAAAAAAATTCCAATTTAATTCCTTTTGAGTCAAAATTACTTTTCCTAATTTTTAATACCCTTTTTATATTTTTCCAAGCTTCCGTTGATTTTACATAAATAATCTAAGAACCACTCCTGAACTCACTACCAGCTGATATTTTCCCGCCCCTCTGCCGTCCCCTATGCTTTAGGATGATGGTGTCGTATCCACCCTTGGCTTAGGACCATTCTGATGTAACAAAAAGCATACATAAAACACTAACTTATGTAATTATTAACTTATATAATAAAATGATACAATTTTCGGCTCCCACCTCTTCCCACCCATACCCATGGATCTGAAAAGAAAAGAAGAAAGCAGAAAAATTATTCCTTTATTTAAGTTTTAAATTATGACTTATAAAGTAGTTTTCACTTAAAATACATAATTGATACCATTGTTCTAAGTAAAAACCAGAAAAGATGGGACTTGGTGTTGAAAAACTCATTTTTTTAATACCATAATAGAAATTCAAGCACTAAAATTGGGTTACCCCCCCCCCCCCCATACCAGAATTACTATTTTAAATATGCATAAATAAATGCCTTATTAAATATGTTTTTTTTTTTTTGCGGTATGGAAAACGACCGCTCTCAACAGTAAAAATAAAGCAAAATGTTAAAACCTTTCAAAAACCGTTCCTATCAGTCAAAGAGATCTGCGCCAAAACGTAGATAAATAGCCAAATGAAACACCTTTACGTCTCAGATGTCACATGATCATACCAGCCAATCAGTCAACTTGTCGGACACTTACGCTGAGGCGCGCCTGTCGATTTCGTGAGCTTTTCCCGAAAGAAACGGAAGAGGATGGCGAGTTATTCCTTCATTGTAGAGTACGCTGCCTTTCCAAAGGAAGTGCATTCGCGAGATTTTAGAATTTGAGGGAGTGTTTTAAAATATCTGGGAGAAAACAATGAACTGCCAGTGAATGCTTGCTACTCAAGAATGAAGATTGGCTATGGGATTTAGCCTTTCTCGCCGATATTATGGGATATTTAAATAATTTAAGAATACAAAGAAAATATTATATTTTTTCCTACCCTAGTTGGTCATATATCTTTTGTGAACAAACTTTTGTTTTTTTGTCTCGATTTTGGAGAAAAAAGATTTTTACATTAATGCAAGAACTAGCTATCAAAGTCAATAATGCTCCAAACTATGATAGATTTAAAATTTTAATATTCATTCTGCAGGATTCATTGAGTGCAAGGTTTGATAATTTTCTAGATGATAAAAAAGAAACAGCTCTTTTCACAAATTTTTTTTCAATTCCTCTACAAGACGTTAATTATTACCCACCTGCAATCCAAATCGAAATTAATGACCTACAGCACCATACTACACTGAAAAGCAAATATAAAAAACTTATTGCAACTGCAAGTGATTCGAATTATATTGGATTTTGGAAATTTGTACCAACAAGCAATTTTCTAAATTTACACGATTTGTCTGTAAGATATTGTTGTAGGTTTGGATCGACATATTTTTGTGAACAAATGTTTTCTATTATGAACATAATCTTGGCCGATATTTTGATATTATTAACCGATATGCACCTAAAACACTTAATTTTGTTAGCATCTTCAAGATATAATCCTAACATAGATGACTTGGTAAAAAAACTACAAATTATCTTCAGCCACGGGTACGACGATTTCAAAGCAAATCGTTTACAGACGTTTGGGAAATGTTGGTGTATATGCTCTCAGGTTTGTCAGATGTGTTCCGCTCACGATAACTCACTATCGCCAGCGGTTAGCCTGGAGTAGAGAACATGCAATGTGGACATCGCCACAGTGGGCTTGTGTGAGGTTTTCCGACGAGTCCAGGTTTAAGCTTGCAGTCTGATTCACGGTGGACGGTCATATGGAAAACGCCTGGTACCCGCTACCACCAAGACAACATCATTGAACGACACCGTTACGGTCATGTAGGATTGCTCGTTTGGGGCGGAATAATACTGGGCTCCAGAACATACCAACCATTTAAAAGAACCAAACATCAACTTAAGCATAGCGTGGAAACATAATACTGCCACCAACAACAAAGCCCAAGTCAAAATAATGAAAGTAATGCACTTCCTTTTCAACAATATAGACATAATTACAGGACCACACTTCCAACTTAACACCACCATTTAACAACGGCTTTCTTCTACAGTATTCTCAGGACAGGACAACTGATTTAACTCTACCATCTGCCATAGACTCTCAAAAGTTAAACTTTAAAGTTCCTCAATGCATCGCTTCGCATCAATTTTGAATTCTGAGCAAACTTAAACGCCAAGATTAGAAAACTCCAATGCCAAGCTGAGAAAACACCTTTGCAAATAGCACCTCAATGGCCGGGGGGCGGTTTACGGCGCCCCCTGCCCAGTCCTCACCCCACTTCTGGGGAATACTCTCCTTCCGTGGTTGGCCACAAAAAACCGCTCATAACCTGCTATCACAGCGGAACGGGGGGGCCACCTGCGGTGTCAAAACCCAAGATCAGCTCGATAATTTGCTCCTTGAAGAGAAAACGAATTGCGATGTGAAGTCTTCTCTTCGGGCCATTCCAAATTGTGGTCTCTTCTAAATACTTAGGCTTGTAATTAATACTACTCTAAGGCTTTAGTTTGTATATTTTGGTGCAAGACCCAGAAAGTGTGGGAGGAAAACATTTAACAAGAATTTTAGGTTTCTTCGTGATTGCCGTGATTTTTCTGGCCGTGAAGACCCTCACAGGTAATACACGTCACACTGAAGCAACACAACTGGCTAATAGCGACGGCCCGAGATCAATCTCCAGAGGAAAGATCCGAGGACACTTCGCGATTCATAACTACGGTAAGATGACGAAGTCACACATGAGCTAGCACCCCACTCTTCAAACTTCCACGCCAACCTGATGGCATTTGAGATCACGGCACATTTAACGTGCACCAGCCTCCTTTGCACTCGTCGGTCTTTGGTTGGACCGAGTATAAAACTCGTAAATCTACGGATGTGCTTATCCGTTACTTTTCTAGTTTGGCTGCTTCAGCCTCGTGTGGATCCTGGTTTCCAAATGAGATGAATGAACCTTCTTTTCAAAGCAAACTAAGTTCTTGAAACCTAGTAAGCCTCTTTAACCTTTTCATGAAATCAGTATCGAAACTAGTGGTCAGTGTTTTGCATGACGGTCATTTCAGAGATGAACACGAACTTGACAGACAGGGGGTGCAAGTTCCCCGGATGCTTTGAGGCTTCCCAACAGGGACAAAATGCTGTTGCTCTAGCAAGCCAAGTGTGTCAATTCAATGTTGTATTGTCCTACTGCTTGGGTTTTGACTCATTTGAAGGAATGAAACATAAGGTCAGATATATATTTTGAACCGACCTTCAAAGTATTTTAATCTCTTTAAAACATGCTATACTTTATTAAATGTCATATTAGGACTCATTTAAAGTAATCGGATGCATAAGTTTAACAGTTGTTTAAAAATTTAAATTTGATCCTTCATTTCATTCAGGATTCAAGTTTTACTTCTTAATAAGGACTAAATAAGCCATCTAATCAAAAATGACCGTGAGCTTTTTATTGAAATTTGGTTGGTTTGGGAGATTTATAGCGCGCATGAGTCGGTAATCGATCATTTTTAATTAACGTCATACTAGAGGTATTGACGACGGTCCGGGATCAATCTCCATAGGGAAAGTTTCGAGGACAACACCACAGTCAGACGACGAGGCAACACCTGAGCTGGCACCCCACTCTACACTCTTCCACATCCCCACCCAATGTGATGGCTTTCGGCCACGACAGATTTAAGGTGCACCAACCCTCTCTACACCATACGCTTAAAAACGTACGTGCACTCACCCGGATCCGAACTAGGATCCTTCCGATCTAGAGGCTAACACCTCAACCACCAGACCGGTGGCGTATGAGTGGGATGCTGCGCCATCCACAAGACACGCACTCTCTAGTCATCGACGCACTCATTGAAAGTGACACAGAAGAGACGTACAGAAAGGGAGGAATGTGCCAGACAGGTTGGTTGGGATTGTATGCCGCCCTATTTGGCCACGCTGCGCCACACACAAGAGCAGTCAATGCAATATCACGTAATAGACAGACACATAGATGTTTTGACTTACACAGAAGAGATAAATACGGGAGGAATAAACCTGACAGGAATCGAACTTGCACGGACAAACTCATAGAGCCAAGATGGCAAAATTTCAATAAATTAAAATGCTTTTTGAAAGTTTTAAAAATGAGCCCACAGAATATACTGTCAAAATGTTTCTTGATTTGAATGCATTTTAATTCTAATAAACGGATTTTGTAACTGAGAACAAACTCAATTTTACGAAGATACGATTTTAAAGATGATTTCGAGAGGTAATTGGGTAGTTCGTATAAGTATTCGTACAGCAATGATTGAGAAATACTCAGTAGGTTTAATATATATTAGTTGGCAAATGAAACAATTAAAAAGAATGGAATATTCTTTTGCAAATATTTGAGTACGACATTTGGATGTTTATTAGAGCATTTGTTTAAATTATGAAACGTCGAACAGAGACACATCTTTCGTTCGCCAGTATTCGTTTATTCATTCGTTTTAGTAATTCACTAGCCACTGCGCGGCTAGCCCGGCGTTGCCCGTGCCCGTGATGTAAGGTATTAATCTGGAGTAAAATTTTCCGCAGATTATAAATCCGTTGAAATTTTTAATCTATCTTTAGCGATTCCGATTTTACGGGAAAAAAATTAACAATCTCAGTCAATACGTTTTTTATTTCTTGCTCTCATTCGCCGAAAAAGGGACAGGAAATGTAATCTGTTTCTTTTTTTTAACGCGTAGGGCAGAATATGCAATCTGTTTTTGTTTTGGAAAGAGAAAGTTCACGTAACGTTACAATCTCTTGCGAAAATGTAAAAAAAGGGCACATGGGTAGAAATTTCGGTTTTTTTTCTTTTTTCATCCGAATGAAACGCGTTTGAAGAACCAGGTAGAGGATAAAACTATTAAATTAATTTTAAAATCTTCTAGATTGAATTTTAAAATTTCGCCGTGACCCAAAAATTGCAAACAATCTGGACTATTTGTGTGCCAAATCTCATTGCAGTAAGCGCCATAGATCGTCAGAATTTTGCGGCCGCGAAACAAACACTTCCTTTTATAATAATAGAGATTATTGTTTTCGAAGTAGAGATTGGAAAATGAGTTTGTAAATATTGTGTATCAAACCAAGGTAGGTGTTTAATTAACGTCGCATTGGAGCCACGCAATGGGCTATTGGTCCGCGATCCACCCCCTGAAGGAAAGGTCCGAGGACATCACGTCATTTTGAACCACTCTCAGATGACGAGGTCATATCTGAGCTGGCACCCCACTCTTCAAACTTCCACATTACGCCAACGCGACGACGTTTGAGTCCTCATTTACACGACGGTCTTTGTTTGGGTTCGAACCCGCAACCCTTCCGTTGCTAGTCTGTTACACTTCCAACCGGCGGACTTCGACTCTTTGCTGCAAAGATCAAAGCTCAGCCACACTATTAGCAGAGGACGAATGAGGATAACTTGACTAATACTGAAGATGAGAATGCTCAGTAGCCAGACACTATTGCTTTGATTAGGAATGCACCCGGGGAATAACCTTCAACAAAATTTCTCGAACAGATCGTGTTGATATTATTCTTCCATAATTTCACATGCAGTGCATTTCATAAATTAAATACGTTTTCCAAACAAATTAACGTACGGGAGTCCAATGCAGCATTAAAAATGGTTGCCAGATTTAGAACAAAAAGCAAGCAGAAACTTACTAATTTCTTATAAAATATTCAAAACTTTTGCTTCCATAAGAGACAGCTTTAAATCAATAGTAATCTATTTTATTAAGGATATCAAGGCACTCATTAATGTCTAGTTTACAGTCACAAAAGTTACATTATGATTTCATACATTCAATCTCGATTAAGGCGCACGTTTTCAGATTTAGAAGTATGACGTTTATTTTATCTGACAGATCATAGAATTTAAGTGTAGGTAGTAAACTAACGCCTCGTTGGTCCAAACAACGGACTATTGGCAACGGTTCAGAATTTATCTCGAAGGGATTAATTATCCGAGGACAACACGCAATTTTATGGCCACGGTCAGATAACACCTGAGCAGGCACTCCACTCTCCAAACTTCTACGCCAAGGTGAGGACACGACACATTTAACGTGGACCAGCCTCCGTTGACACGAAAGTCTTTGATTGGACCTGGTTTCTAATTCGCAACCCTGCGGTCGCTAATCCGTTACCCTTCCAACTGGGCTCCTTACCCCCTTAGAAGGGAGAACGCACCATGTTCTAATCTATTGAAGATTTGTAATGTAGCTTTATTTACCTTATGAGCTTGGTTAAGGTGTTAGCCTCTAGATCAGAAGGTTCCTGGTTCGAATCCGGGTCAGGGAATGGATGTTTGTAAGCGTATGGTGTCGAGGCGGCTGGTGCACCTTCAATCTGTCGTGGCCGAAAGTCCTAACGGTGGGTGGGTGTGAAAGTTAGGAGAGTGGGGTGCCAGCTCACATGATGCCTCGTCACCTGACCGGGATTCAAAATTATGTGGCGATACACCGAATGGCTTAGGATGGGGCAATGGTAACTAGTTTAATAGAAATACACAACTAGTAACTAATAGTGATAGAATATGCAGAATATGGATTACATTTTAAGCGTGAATTCTTTCTTAGACTTACACCCAGCTCCCAAGACAGTGAGATTCAATTGAATTTGAAATATTTTTGAAGATTACAGTCGCAAAATATTACACTAAGATCAAAGTAAAAATTTAAAAACGCGTTTGAAGCACTCACCTTCCTTGAGCATGGAAGGCCGTCAAATTCCTCCAGTTGAAGAACACGCGAGACGCTCTAGAAAATGGCTTCATCCACAAAGTTCAAATGATCAACACCTGATAAGAAGTTGCCATGCTTCTAGCCAAACTAACGTGAACTTGGTAAGTATAATTATAATTAACGTCACACTGGAGCTATACAGTGGGCTATTGGGATCACACGTAAAGGGAAAGATCCGATCATTTCTTTCGTCCTCTGACCGTGGTTCAAAATGACATACCGTTGACCTCGTATCTTTCCCTTAGTGGATTGATCCCGGACCGTCGTCAATAGACCGTTGTGTTGCTCAAGTGTGACGTTATTTAAAATTACTTTTTCTTATCTTACCGATCATTTGGTAGTGCCGCGGTTTCTCGTTTGGAAACTCATCGGATCAGCAATCGGAGGTTTAGAATTCGAACCCAGCCGAGGAAAGTCGTGTTAAAAAGGTGCGTTAAATCCGTTGTGGCCACAAATGACCTTACGTTGGCGTAGAGACTTGGATATTGGGGTGCCAGCTCAGGTTGTGTTGCTCTAGTACGACGTTAATTCAATCGAGGCAACACCTCAGCTGGCACCCCACTCTTTAAACATCCACAACACCCCAGCGTGAGGACTTTCGGCCTCGACAGATTGAAGGTGCATCAGCTGCCTTTACACCATACACTTACAAACATCCATGCACTAATCCGGGTTCGGAAACTTCAGATCAGGAGGCTGACACCTTAACCACTAGACCGGTGGTTCGGTGGGTAATAAATTTGGTTAATTTATATATATATATATATATATATATATATATATATATATAATTAACGTCGTACTAGAGCAACACAACGGGCTATTGACGACGGTCCGGGATTAGACCCTTAAGGGAAAGATCCGAGGACTACACCTCGTCATTTTGAAACACGGTCAATGACGAAGCAACACCTGAGCAGCCACTTTATTCTCCAAACTTCCACAACCCAACGTGAGGACTTTCGGCCACGACAGATTGTAGGTGCACCAGCTGCCTCTACACGATAATTTTACAAAAATTCCATGCCCGGACACGGAATCGAACCAGGGACCTTCAGATCTAGAGGTTAAGACCTTAACCACTATACCGGTTGGTCGACTTCAAACAAAGGAAATGAATCATTTTAAACTTCTAATTCAAATCGAACCGGAGGTTTATAACTCTGCAGCTGGCGCTGCGTTCTAAGTTCACTCGTCACAAATGCGAGACAGCAGATTCGTGCTCTTTCGAACCTTTTGGATCAGTGAGCACAGACTTCTGTAATTCTGGTGTTTATTAGAGGAGGTTATACGCTTTGACCTGTTGGTGCCAAATCGCCAAGGAAACCGTCAGATCTCATATTACACGACGTTCACATCACTTAAAGAGTAAAGGATTCAAATAATGTAAAACTAAATGGTTAAATTAAACTTCTACTTATGAACTTTTTCGTTTTCCCATTTGAATGGTTGGTAGACCGCAACAATGGGATAATTTGCTTTGTTTTGGACATCAGAACTTCACGGTACAATATATAATCCCTTACAAGTATCAAATTCGGCCAGATATTTAATCTGATTGGTAAAATTCGCAAATACGTCACAGGTTCAAGAGTAGTCAAAAATTCGTTCATCAATACAACTGATGATTATTTTGTTTTTTATTTTTTGTAATTACACTTTTCAACTTGTGAATCACTTCAGAATCTACATTGAGTTATTTTACAGACTTTACAACTTCATCTTCATTTTTTTCAAAGATCGTGTAGTAACTGTTTAGTTGAATACGTGAATAGAACGCCGCTTGCGTTTCTCTGGAACTAAATTAATTATTTCTTAAATAAGCATTTATAATACTTCACAGTATTTATTTAGGTATTTTTCATACAATGTTTTGCCCTTTGTTTGCTCCTGTGTACCGTTAATTAAAATACCTTCAAAACTTAAAGTAATATATTTGTATTTCGAGATTGAGTAAAACTGAATCGGAATTGGTTTTTTCCGTGAGAGAGTCACGGGCACAGAAAACGTCTAAATTTCGAATCCTACCTTGCACGGAGCCTTAACTTTATTTCCTTAACATGCCACGAAGAGTGGCATTGTGAAATACCAACACGCCAAATAAGTGACAAAGGTGTCAAGAGTTCTGTCACAAGAGATATCTGCTATTAAGTAGTATACATGTATCCTAGATGGCAGAAATAAAAGAGGTAAAGTGATTCAGTACATAAAGTGAGCATAAATCGCCCCGGTTGCTAATACGTTGTTTTTCCAACTCAACCGAAGCTAGTATCGAATTGAGAATAACGCGTGAACATTAAAAAAGCATTAAACGGAAGGTATATCTCTATATAGAAAGAAACTAGTAGAAAAGATTGATTTATGCCGTCCAATAATACAATACATCAAAATCATGCAAAGATTAAACAAGTGCATACTGTTGGAATTGCTAAAACATGGCGCGAAAATTGTTGAAAATTTATTTAGGTATTAATTTTACACATATATTTTAAGAAATGTTCTGCTTCTTTTACATAAAAATCAGTTTTAAAACATGAGATTCTATTTTATACATATTAAAAAGAAACAAAAGAATGTTTACAAATAAGTCAAATAAAAAATGTAAGTAGCATTTTTTAATGCGTTTTATGTGTACGGTTTTTTAGTGAGTCATCAAAACAATGACATTTCAACAGTTGATTTCAAGTTAAAAATTCATCTTATTCATGAATGAAAACATCAGGAAAACTTTGACTTTGAATATACTGTAATCATGAGCCTTTCAAAAAGAAACTAGAAAAGAAATTGATAGTCCAGATCAAGGAAAGTTTAAAAACGAATTGAAAAACGTTTGCACTCTAAAAATAATATAAAATACGGCTTACAAACCATACAAAATTATTGCCTAAAAAAACATTGCTTCCAAAAATATAATGATAAATCCTTTAAATGAGTCCTTTTATGAGACATTTTATATATCGTTGCTAGTACACTTCTCGCAAATTCTTTCTAGCACTCTTAACATTTATATATTTTCTTTTTTTTGGTGGATACGTCTATGTCTTTGTAAATTTAAAGATCTTGGAAACTTTTTCATGCATAGTTCACACATATAAAGCTTCTCTTCAGTGTGTACTCTCCTATGTCTTCGTAAGGTTGAAGCATCTGTAAACTTTCTCGTGCATATTTCACACGTATACGGCTTCTCTCCAGTGTGTATGCGCATATGTGTTCGTAAGCTCGAAGTGTCTGAAAACTTCCTCATGCATATTTCACATGCATACGGCTTCTCTTCAGTGTGAATGCGCCTATGTTTTTTTAAGCTTCCAAGTTGCGTAAAGCCTCGGTTACAAATTTCACAAGAAAAAGGTTTCCTACCTGAATGGATGATTGTATGTTTTTGTAAATTTCCTTTTTGTGCAAACGTTTTCTTGCAAACTTCACACTCGAACGGTTTCACGCCACTATGCACTCGCATGTGAATTTTTAATTCTGAGTTCCTTGAACACACTTTGCTGCAATCTTTGCACTGATGTAATTTCTTTTCAGTGTGGAGTCCTTGATGTCGGGTCAGTTGTTGTTGTACTTTGAAACGTTTTCCACTGGTCGCAAGCATAACCTTTCGTCACAGAATTCTCTGTGCCATTCGTTTCCCTTGGTACACGATTCGAAGAATCGGATTTTAATGACACATGGGGCGGCTTTCGGTACTTTTGAAAGGATGGTCTGCTGTGATGAGCGAAATAGGAGAGTTTTTTGTGGTCAGATAGTTCGTTTCGGATGACATTGGATTCACTTTTAAACATTTCACTCTTCCCCTCTTTTCCTACAGCGTGTGTCTTTGGATGCTGTGTTGAGTGGTGTTTTAATGCTTTAAGTTTTTTACTCCGCAGGGACACATTTGGACTTGTAGCTGAATCACCAACATGGCCTGTTCCTTTCTGCACACGGTTCAAACGACGAGATCCTGAAGACGTGTTTGTGGAAGGAAGGTTCTCTTTGGTGTGTTCATAGAATTCGTACCCTTTACTTTCATCTTGATGTCCTATGTAATGAGGCTGAAGTTTGGTTCTAACTGAACCTTCTGCATCCGGCATTTGTCTTCCATCTGTCGCTTCATATGATGCTGATACTTGTGGTTCCAATGGATGATCGAAAATCCCAATGTTGTCTTCAAAGTGAGGGTGTTCATAGCGTTCACAGTTTCGATTCGTATTTTTCAGGGTATTCGCAAAAGGAAGTAATTCCAGATTAAAGTGTTGATCTGTAGAAAAGCTTTCATCAATAGAGCCCATGCCGATGTTCGAATCGTTCGTTCTTTTGGCCTTTGCGTCCGCATTTCCGGTACCCTTCCAACTCACTTTCCGGTTTTCTTTCGGTGTTGGTGAATTCTGATCTGCAAAGGATGTTGTTGCTGGAAAATGCGAAGGGCGCAAAACCTCTGGATCCGAATGTTCCTGATCCAAATTCATCTCGAAAGCTTTATCATACTTTTTCAAATAGAAATCTAACATAATGGAATTAGATAAAATTAAAAGTTTATCATTAAAATGTATTTATTTGTACTACGATTTTCAGAACTCAAGAAACGTATTCATTTAAGTATCACGAAACAATTCAATGCGTTTATGTAGCATTTCCACTTCATTACTTCACTTCAATTCTTTTGAATTGTAAAGAAATATTCCGTAATATACGGAAAAATATAGCAATTAAATGATGAGTGTAAACTGGTATGTTTAACACTTCAATTGATGAAAATAAGTTACGAAAGTTTCAGAAATAATCAGAAGGTTGTTCAAAATTACGTAGTTTTGATCCCAGATCATCGTCAATAGCCCGTTGTGTTGCTCTACTATGACGTTAATTAAATTTCTATTTCCTTACCTTACCGATATGCCGACCAAACGGTATAGTGGTTAAGGTGTTAGCCTCTAGATCGGAAAGTTCCTGGTTTGAATCCGGGTTCGGGCATGGATGTTTGTAAACGTATGGTGTAGAGGCGGCTGGTGCACCTTAAATCTGTCGTGGCCGAAAGTCCTCACGTTGGGTTGGCGTGGGAGTTTGGAGAGTGGGGTACCAGCTCAGGTGTTGCTTCGTCATCTGACCGTGGTTCAAAATTACGAGGTGTTGTCCTCGGATCTTTCCCTTAAGGGACTGATCCCGGACCGTCGTCAATAGCCCGTTGTGTTGCTCTAGTACGACGTTAACTAAAATTACCATTAACATTACCTTACCGATATCAAAAATAATAGTTCAGATCAAATATCGAAACCTATTTGATAGTCACAGTGTTTCAGTCTGAGTAATAGCGATCACTGTATAGCATTGGGTAGTAATAATTGGTAATTTTTAATTAACGTCATTCTAGAGCAACACAACTGGCTATTGACTATGGTCCGGGATCAATCCCCTAAAGGAAGAATCCGAGGACAACACCACGTCAGTTTGAACTACGGACAGATGACGAGTCAACACTTGATATGGTTTTTCACTCTCCAAACCTTCACACCAACCCACTGTGAGGATTTTCGGCGACGACAGATTTAAGGTGCTCCACCCGGTAATGGTAATGGTAATGGTAATTTTAGTTAACGTCGTACTAGAGCAACACAACGGGCTATTGACGACGGTCCGGAATCAGTCCCTTAAGGGAAAGATTCGAGGACAACACCTCGTAATTTTGAACCACGGTCAGATGACGAAGCAACACCTGACCTGGCACCCCACTCTCCAAACTTCCACGACAACCCAACGTGAATTCTACTTTGATATTTAATTAGTGCGAAGATTTGTGGTGCACCAGCTTTCTTCTACACCAAACGCTTACAAAATCCATGCATGGATCCGGATTCGAACCTTCCGATCTAGAGTGTAACGCCTTAACCAACAGGTCGGTTGGTCAATGTTTTTTAATATACTGACGTGGGAATTAACACTTCGCGTTGCATAAAAGGATTCACAAAGTATCCTAGAAACGGAAAAGAGTTAATTCAATTATGGATGGGATTTGTAGAATTATTCAACTGGTAGCTGTACCTTGCGATATTTTGTAACATTTAAAGCAGTATATGGCAGTAATGTCGGATCAGAATCATCAGGACAAGTAATGGCGATATTTTCTGTAGAACTATAATTTTAATTTTTTTCGTATAATTATTTTGATTTATTCTCTTAAATTTACGGTGCACTTCTGAAGATAAATCAGTTCTATCACATGAATCAAGTAGGAAAAAAAATTTATAATTTCATGCTTGGTAACTCTGATTTCGGTTCGAATTCTTATTGATTTGTCTAATGTTCTCTATGAAAGAACCCACATTGTTATGATAGCATAGTTCGTATTTTACGTCCTACAACTAAGACTGATGAAAACTGAACTAAAATGAAAAGTGAACGTCTGGTGAAATTGGGGCGTCATGAAATGCAAACTACTTATGCCAGGGGTTCCCAAACTTTTGAACATTCGACCCACTTTATAGAAATCGAATCTATAGCGACCCACACACACTTCATCCTCGGCGATTTGGAATATTTTAGAGACGAACGTTCTTTCCGAAAGAGTTTTTGTAGGCAAGAAAGGAACTTTTGTGAAGGAAAAAACATTTTATTATTAATTATAATTTTACGAAAAGTATTTCTAATAAGAAATGTGTGAATAGTGCGCTTGTTTTCAATTGCTGTTGATGATGGTAATGAAATCCATTTCAATTCAGGTCATTTTATGTTGTAAGGATTTCGACAATTGCAGCTTGTTTCGATACTTCGTTTTAATTCCTACCAATGCCGAAAATGCAACTTCACATACCCTACAATAATTAACCAGACAGCAAGATGTGATGTTATAAGGGAAAGAATACATGGTTTAAGAAAGGGATGGTCCCCCACTTGCTGCAATGACAGTAGCAACCCTTCTGGGCATACTTTCAACATAGTTTCGATGTACAGCTATGGGTATTGGTGTCCATTCCTGCTGCAAGAATGTCGCCAGATCAGCTGTGGATTGCGGTCGGTGTTTCTGGTCCGTAATCGTCGCTCTAACGCGTCCCACGTATGTTCTATGGGGTTTAGGTCGGGAATCTGAGCAGGCCAGGGAAGACGTTTTACATCCATATCTCGATACCACTGTTTGACAAAGGCTGCAACGTGACATGGAGCGTTGTCTTCGAGGAAGTAACATTCGTCCATTCTATAAAATTGACAGAGCGAAGGAAGAACACGATTGTCCAAAATGTTCGTGTAGGCATCGGCGTTCAACTGTCCAGGAACAATCTGAAAAGGTCCCAGGCCATACCACAAAAAAAAAATCCCAAACGCGTAGTTGGATTTCATTCAAATCCGCTGACGTCCGGTTAGTTAAAAAATTATTATAGGGTAGTGCTGGTAGGTATGAAGATTTGAGAAAGGGAGTAATATCTTCAAAGCGTCAGTTGAAAATTGGAAAAGTTTGTTGGACACATAACCACAATTGTGTCAATTTACTAAGATTGAAATTCCGTATTTGGTTATGTATTTTCGGAAAGGTCGATACCTTCATCAGCCTTCGTCGATATGCCAGAAGTAATGTTTCCCTGGAACGGAAGCGCAATCCATTTTTTTTCTCTTGGCAGTTTTCATTTCTTCATTAAAGAAATAATTAAAAAAAAATTTCAAGGCATTAAAATGTTTTGAGATTTTGGTAATTATGCTTCCAGAAACATTCACATTATTTTCGATAATAAACATTTTAAATGTTTCAAAACTCTTATATTTGTGGTCTTCAATGTTGTTCCTCCCATGCCTTGCAAGTATAAATCTATTTCATTAAATTCGGTGAATATGTCTGCTAAATAAGTGAGCTTCAAAACAATTTTCAAATCGCGCTACGATTTTTCTAATATTCGTTTCTATCGCTCAAAAACATTGCGACTTCTTCACGGAGTTGCACAATATTTGTCAGCACTTTTCCTCTTGATAGCCAACGTACTTCCGTATACAGAAGTGAGTTGTGGTTGTTCCCCATCTCTTCGCATAGATTTTCAAATAAGTGCGATTGTAACGGTCTAGATTTGATTAAATTTACTATTTTAACAGCATTTTTCAAACCATTTTTTAAAAATCCTCTAGCATAGATTTTTATACCAATGTTTCCTTGTTAATGTTGCAGTCAGTCCATGATGGATGTGGACTCACTGCAAGCATTTGAGTCACAACACCGCTTTTTTTTACCGCTCATAGCTCGTGCACCATATGTACATATCCTGACACATTTCAGGTTCCTGGTCCGAGTCCGGATGTTTGTAAGCGTATGGTGTAGAGTAGGGATGTCAACTCTCAGAAAATAACCGGTTTTCGGTAAACTGTCTTTTTTCCGTCCGGTTATAACTCCCCCGGTTTAACCTAGTAAAAAAAAACCTCTTTTTAAAATAACTCTTTTTAACTAACCGGAAAAAATAACCGTTTTTTAAATTTTCAAGGTATTTCTATTTAGTTGTATATAAAAAATGCTAAATGTCATTAACAGTTTTTATTTATCACATTCCAACTGTTACAAAAATTCACATTAATTCTGAAATAAACAAAAACCTAAAGTTTCAAAATAAAAGTACACAAAGTAATAAAATAATTAAAACATTAGTTACCTTGTTAATATTGTTTTATCTATTCAACCCAATACTTTTTATTTACTCTAATTATAAATACTCGCTCAGTTATATGCTAGTTAGTTAATCGACTTCTGTCATCCGAAACCACAGAATTAAGATAAGATACTAACCTTTCAGATAGCACTCTGAACTTCCAACAACTGTCAAATACTTAAAAGCTAGCAATGCTAATGCAGGCGAACATGTCTTTCTCTTTGAGCCCAAAATTCAAGTGGACTACTAACCCTTAACAACAGAGGCTGCTGCAAATATAGTTAGGGCTCATTGGGAAAGTAAGCATCTGCACCCTGCGATTTTGGAAAAATGGATTTTGTGAAATTTTTGTCATGTGTTGCCCAAAGAAGGCTTGGGTATGTTGAATCGGAACTCGCTGGTATTGCTGAAGGAGGAGAATTTTTTTCTAATCGATTCAGTCAGTGCGTTAACTCTTTGGATCACTTGGAAAATCCTTGACTAGCAATTGTGGAAGACATAAAGTTTGTTTTTGAAACTGGGGTCAGTAAAAGACGCATTGCACAGAAGAGGGTTGGATAAAAAAAAATTTCGAATGAGAGGTGAAACTTTGCGACAACTTTAATTTAACAACTTTAAATAACATTAAACTTTAAATAACATTTTAGAAGTACCATGAACAGGGGTAATTTTTGCCAGTGATGCCTCATACAATAAATAAGAGGGACAACTAGACTACAAGTTAAATATTCACTGCCAGAAATTTCGTCATGGCTTTCTTAAACGGCCCTAATGCTTACTACTTCCGATAGTACAGTCGAGCCCGTATATAGCGAAGTCGCATCAAACACTGAAAATTATGCGTTATATCCGATATAATAAAAATTGGACCTCCCCGCTAGTTCTAAAGCAAAAGAATTTTCACACGAAGGTTTTCATATAAGTGGGAAAAAGTCTGTAAAACTTTCTTTTGAACAGTTGAATTTACAATGCAGTTGCATAATTCTTTTTCCAGGGCACTAAAATTATCATGGCAGGCAATTTTAGGCTCAAATTTTGAACTGTCTACGGCAGATTTTGATGTCACTAATGGTCTATTTACTTCAATTTCAATGTCTTCCTTTTCGGAATTATCAGAAGTATTTTGAAACACTGCTGCAATGATGTCATCGTCTGATTGTTGTGCTTCAATTTCAAGGTTGCTATCGCTAGCTCCATAATCAGCAAAAATAACATCACCACATCCAAAATTCTTTTTCCCTGTAAATTTTGTCCGCAGAGAACTCTTTTTAGGATCATGCTCAGAAATGGAATCTGAGTCCCCAAGGCCCCCTAAAAATTCTACACGTTTCCAGCAGTTTTGGATGGTTTTCTATTGAACCAAACACCAGACTTCATCTAAAAAATGGCAAGCAATTTTAATGTCCGTATTAAAATGCAGATCAGTTCCTAGATTCAAAAGAACATGTCAAATAATCTGAGATCTGTAATACACTTTCACGTATTTTATTATGCCCATATCTAAAGGCAGCAGTTTTGATGTAACACATTTAGATTAACACACTTACTAAACCTTCCCAAACAACCAATCTGTTTGAAATTGTTCTCCATTGCCTTTCTCTCCTCTCGGTTTTTGTCGCCCAAAATTGAAAAAAAAAGGGTGGAGTTGGTACCATGCCAGAACCCAAAACATTGCAGTATCCGATATTCACGTTCCAATATTTCGCTATAGGCGATCTTTTTAACATGATATAATATTGCAGTTCCAAAAGGACAAAACAATAGTCGTAATAACCGATATTTCGCTGTATCCGAGCTCGCAAAAAGTGGGCTCGACTGTAGTTCAATTTCTGACCCAGTGAGCATGCGGGGAGTTCTTTTAAGGTTCAGTTTTGCCGACACACGTGCGACGTATAGAGATAAATGGATAAATCTATCCAACATGGCATAAGTTCTATACCACCTTGTTGGGACGGACTAAGCAAAACGAAGAATATTTCCTTCTGCTTTTCATTCTCTTAGTTGTTCGCTCCTCAGATTATTCATGAACAAATTACTGTGCCTAGCAAACTTTTTTCTTGCTTTACTTCCCCAATGAGATCTTTCACGAGGGCAATCAACCCATTTACTTTAAGGTTAAGAGGAAACAATATTTAAACTTGCCTATTCATCTTGAAAATTCGGATGTTTGTACATGCGATGTTGCCGTAAATTTAAGTGTCCTCCTCCACTTTTAATTGGATTCAGGCAAATATTACATTGAGCTTCGGTTTTATTAAGTTCAGCAAAAGATGTTCAAATATTCGACGAAGGCGGTTAGACGATGGGATGAAAACTGTGAATCTCAGTGTCCGTAACTAATCTCTACTATTATAAATGGAAGTGTTTGTTTTTTTCGAGGCCTCAAAATCCTGACAATTCTATGACACTTACAGCATTGAGATTTGGCATACAGGTATTTCAAATTTTTTGCAATTTTCGGGCCGCGGCAAATTTAAAAATTCAATCTAGAACATTTAAAAATGAATTAAATTAAATTTAGTTAGTATTGTTTCCATTGGAATGGCAACCGCATAAAGATATGACAGATTATAAATTTATTTTTCCCGTTTACGTTTTCATTTTGCGCATAAGAATGATTTTCCAGCAGAGGATAAAAAAAATTTTAACTTTAGTTATGTAGGTCTTTTGTCTAGTTAAAGATAGAGTAAAAATTTCAACGGATTTGAAATCTGCGGAAAATTTTACACCAGATTAATATCTTACATCACGTCGTTGCCCGGGTTAAATGTAAGTTTGCTTCGCAAACCAACACCACGGGCAAGGGCAATGCCGGGCTAGCCACGCAGGGGTAGTACTTACATAAAAATGGTTACAAAATAATAACAAACAAACTGCAACCAAGCAACATCATCCATACCACTACCGTAGCAACATCCTTCAACACAGCCGCAAACTTAAAAACCTCCTATCAAACATCTGTAAGACGGATAACCCACTCCAAGACTCACAAATAAGGAACTTAACCCATCCTACAAGTAATGCCCCAATCACTTCCTACTTCACAATGAGAGATCTCAGGCACATAGTGCAAACAGCCCCTAAAGATAAAGTATCAGGCCCTGACCTGATAGACGCCACAGTTCAACAACTACTAATGGAAGCAGACTCCGCTAAACTACTGGATTGCATGAACATCTGCTAAAAACTAAAACATTTCCCAACTGCCTTCAAAACAGGAGGTGGGAAAATCTCTTCCCGAAAATAGGAAAGGATCCCACCAAACCAGAATAGTACAGACCCATGAATTTACTACCAATCCTAGGAAAGACGCTGGAAAACCTAATGCTCTTGCTCCTCAACTAATTAGTCAGGGAAAAAACATATTCAATGATAAGCAGTTCGGATTCCGAACAGGACACTCGACGGAGCACGCCCTAAAAGAAATCCTCATATACATCGAGCAAAATAAAACAAATCATTTCCACACATGCCTGATATCACTTGACATTAAAGGAGCATTTGATTCAATGTGGTGGCCGACCCTCTTCTAAGCATTCCACAAATGCAAGTTTCCACCAGACCTAATAGCCATCACGAGAAGCTTCCTAACAGATAGAAAAATCCTCCTACATCAAGAAAACACTACAGTCACACATAAGCTGCAAAGGGGATGTCCACAAAGTTCCTGCCTGGGTACCTTCCGACGGCTTATCACAATTAATGGACTACTACAACAAACCTGGCCAACAAACTGTACAGTACAAGCCTTTGCTGACGACATAACAATAATAATCACAGGAAGAAACAGACGCACATTAGAGGCAACAGCAACATAATCCCTCAATAAAGTTCAAACATGTTGCCAGCAAGAAAAACGTACAATATCACGACAGAAACCCATGGCAATAGGAATTGGAGCCTACAAACAGCTGGCAAGAAAACCCACAATCCAAGGTGGTACGATGAAAATAAAAGTAGTCAAACATCTTAAACTACTGGGCGTTATCATAGACAATAACCTTAACTTCGCGCAACACCTGGCACACCTCAAGACAAGAAGCCTCACCCTTAGCAATAGCATGGCTCATACGGTCGGTATAACTTGGGGCACAAAGCCACGTTTTCTAAAAATATGGTACAGAGCAGTGGCAGAAAGCCAAATATGCTAAGCAGCAAGGGCATGAGCACAACATCTCACCCAACGTAATCTCTTAAAGCTGCAAAGCCTCCGGCGCCTCTTCACAGTGCAAATCTCTAGGGCATATCGTACAACTCCAACAAACGCTGCAGAAACACACCAAAGCCATACGAAGACGAACACAGAAAGAACAAGACCCCACAACCAGAGAACTGTTCAGAACTAAACTCAGAAAACTAAAGCCAATCTACAAAAAAGAAATAAACAAGGCATTGAAAACTTTTTGCAATGAAGCAAACTGCATTTACGGAACAACATTCAAAATATTAACAAACAAACTGCAACCAAGTAACATCATCCATACCACTACCGGAGCAAAACCCTTCAACACAGCCGAAAACTTAAAAACCTTCTATCAAATATCTCTAAGCCGGATAACCCACTCCAAGACTCACAAATAAGGAACTTAACCTATCCTACAAGTAACAACCAATCACTCCCAACTACACAATGAGGGAGCTCCGGCACATAGTGCTAACAGCCCCCAAAGATAAAGCATTAGGCCCGGGCGGTATAGACGCCAGAGTCCAACAACTACTCATGGAAGCAGACTCCGCTAAACTACTGGATTGCATGAACATCTGCAAAAAGCTAAATAATTTCCCAACTACCTTCAAAACAGGAGAAGTGGTACTCTTTCCGGAAATAGGAAAGGATCCCACCAAACCAGAATCGTACCGACCCATAAATTTACTACTAATCATAAGGAAGACGCTGGAAAAGCTACTGCTCTTGCGCCGCAATAAATTTGGCAGAGAAAAAAACCATAATCAATGAAAAGCAGTTCGGATTCCGAACAGGACACTCTACGGAGCACGCCCTAAAAGAAATCCTCATATACATCGAGCAAAATAAAACAAATCAGCTCCACAGCTGCCTGATATCACTTGACATTAAAGGAACATTTGATTCAATTTGGTGGCCTTCCAAGCACTCTACAAATACAAGTTTCCACCAGACCTAATAGCCATCACGAGAAGCTCGGAAAAATCCTCCTACATCAAGGCAACACTAGTCACACATAAGCTGCAAAGGGGATGTCCACAAGAATCCTGTCTGGGTCCCTTTCTATGGCTAATCACAATAAAAGGACTACTACAACAAACATGGCCAACAAACTGTAAAATACAAGCCTTTGTTGACGACATAACAATAATAATCACAGGAAGAAACAGACGCACATTAGAGACAACAATAACAGAATCACTCAATAAAGTTCAAACATTTTGACAGCAAGAAAAACTTACACTATCACGACAGAAACTCATGGCAATAGCATTTGGAGCCAACAAACAGCTGGCAAGAAAACCCACAATCCAGAGTGGTGCGAATGAAAATTAAAGTTGTCCTTTTCTTAACTTCTGGGCGTTATCATAGACAATAACCTTAACTTCGCGCAACTCCTGGCTCACCTCAAGACAAAAAGCCTCACCCTTAGCAATAGCATGGCTCATACGGTCGGTATAACCTGGGGCACAAAGCCACGTTTTCTAAAAATATGGTACAGAGCAGTGGCATTAAGCCAAATATGCTAAGCAGCAAGGGCATGGGCACAACATCTCACCCAACGTAATCTCTTAAAGCTGCAAAGCCTCCGGCGCCTCTTCACAGTGCAAATCTCTAGGGCATATCGTACAACTCCAACAAACGCTGCAGAAACACACCAAAGCCATACGAAGACGAACACAGAAAGAACAAGACCCCACAACCAGAGAACTGTTCAGAACTAAACTCAGAAAACTAAAGCCAATCTACAAAAAAGAAATAAACAAGGCATTGAAAACTTTTTGCAATGAAGCAAACTGCATTTACGGAACAACATTCAAAATATTAACAAACAAACTGCAACCAAGTAACATCATCCATACCACTACCGGAGCAAAACCCTTCAACACAGCCGAAAACTTAAAAACCTTCTATCAAATATCTCTAAGCCGGATAACCCACTCCAAGACTCACAAATAAGGAACTTAACCTATCCTACAAGTAACAACCAATCACTCCCAACTACACAATGAGGGAGCTCCGGCACATAGTGCTAACAGCCCCCAAAGATAAAGCATTAGGCCCGGGCGGTATAGACGCCAGAGTCCAACAACTACTCATGGAAGCAGACTCCGCTAAACTACTGGATTGCATGAACATCTGCAAAAAGCTAAATAATTTCCCAACTACCTTCAAAACAGGAGAAGTGGTACTCTTTCCGAAAATAGGAAAGGATCCCTCCAAACCAGAATCGTACCGACCCATAAATTTACTACTAATCATAAGGAAGACGCTGGAAAAGCTACTGCTCTTGCGCCGCAATAAATTTGGCAGAGAAAAAAAACATATTCAATGATAAGCAGTTCGGATTCCGAACAGGACACTCGACGGAGCACGCCTTAAAAGAAATCCTCATATACATCGAGCAAAATAAAACAAATCATTTCCACACATGCCTGATATCACTTGACATTAAAGGAACATTGGATTCAATTTGGTGGCCGACCCTCTTCTAAGCACTCTACAAATACAAGTTTCCACCAGACCTAATAGCCATCACGAGAAGCCCAGAAAAATCCTCCTACATCAAGGCAACACTAGTCACACATAAGCTGCAAAGGGGATGTCCACAAGATTCCTGTCTGGGTCCCTTTCTATGGCTAATCACAATAAAAGGACTACTACAACAAACATGGCCAACAAACTGTAAAATACAAGCCTTTGTTGACGACATAACAATAATAATCACATTAAGAAACAGACGCACATTAGAGACAACAATAACACAATCACTCAATAAAGTTCAAACATTTTGACAGCAAGAAAAACTTACACTATCACGACAGAAACTCATGGCAATAGCATTTGGTGCCAACAAACAGCTGGCAAGAAAACCCACAATCCAGAGTGGTGCGAATGAAAATTAAAGTAGTCCTTTTCTTAACTTCTGGGCGTTATCATAGACAATAACCTTAACTTCGCGCAACTCCTGGCTCACCTCAAGACAAAAAGCCTTACCCTTAGCAATAGCATGGCTCATACGGTCGGTATAACCTGGGGCACATAGCCACGTTTTCTAAAAATATGGTACAGAGCAGTGGCAGAAAGCCAAATATGCTAAGCAGCAAGGGCATGGGCACAACATCTCACCCAACGTAATCTCTTAAAGCTGCAAAGCCTCCAGCGCCTCTTCACAGTGCAAATCTCCAGGGCATATCGTACAACGCCAACAAATGCATTACAAGTTTTGGGTGGTATCGAGCCCCTGCACTATGTGGCACACAGAGAAGCAGCATTCACCAAACTCAACAGATTAAAACAAGATGTAAATTACCTGGGCACAACTTTCAACACCAATGCCTATGAACAAGAGGCAGATATACACAAAGAAAATACTTGGCAAACATATTACGTAGAAATAGGAGGACAAGGCCCAACAAATTACGTAGAAATAGGAGGACAAGGCCCAACAAATTACGTAGAAATAGGAGGACAAAGCCCAACCGAAACATGTATTAAAATATACACCGACGGCTCCAAAATGCAACACGGAGTAAGAGCAGCTTTTGTGGCATTTAGAAACAACATAGAAATCCAAAACCAAAACATTCAGCTCCATAATACCGCAGTACCGTAAGCAGAGAAAATAGCCATCCTCTTTGCCTTAGCATGGGCAAAACAACAAAACATACTAACGGATAGCCTCTCAACTATAAAGACACTCCGACAGGTCGAAATAAAGGATCCAATAGCGCAACAAATCCGATCACTGCTTAAAAATAATTTCCACAATACATACATCAACTGGGTCAAGGCTCACATAGGTATAAACTGCAATGAAAGGGCCGACCAGCTTGCAAAAGAAGCAACAACAGGAGCAACAAACTTCCAAATCACCGCAAAACTACCCAAGAGCCACGCAAAACAATTAATGAAGAGAACAGCACTTAAGAGATGGCAGGAGGAATGGGACAAGGGAGAAACGGGAAGAAGAACCTATTCCTTCTTCCCAAAAGTCAACCCCAAAAAGGAGTGTAATGTCGTGGGTATAGTTAGCGTGGCGAGTGGCTTGAAGATAATTAAAACGACATTTAGAATTACAGCACATTTAATTAATTAAAGAAGAATACATATATGTTAAAACTATTTCGAGAATAATAGATATTGTACAAATTAGAGTTTCAGTCCCGCGGCTTCAATCCGGAGCAGAGTCCCTGCGTCCGCTCACGTTTCGGTTTTCCACGATTCTCCTTTTCTCGAGAGAAGACCCCACACGTTCTTCCGAGGCCGCTATCGCCCAAAGAGAAGGGGATACCCCCATCCGGTCATAAATTCATGGACCAACATGAAAGCTGTGGTCAGAGGGACCCCTACAGTGTCGCTACAGGAGCCAAACGGACCATTCCTCACGGCGTTTTACATATGACACAGCCCTTTCTCCAGTTACCTCAACAGATTCCGCATAACAAACAACTGCATCTGTGGGCCGGAGGGGACTCTAGACCATCACGTGTTTGAATGCCCACTTACAGTCACAAACCACCTTCTACAGCCAACAAATCAACACTTCACGGAATGGGTAAAAAACACAGCAAACAACAGCAAGGCACAGGCAAAGATGATGCTGATCATGAAATATCTTACAGAGAAAATCGACACAATCAGACCATAGTGCCACATGGCAAATGCTATCACTCCGCAACTAAAAACATTGAACTTCCACACTTGCTCAAATCTTTCCAGTGCTGATAGCACTTACATTGTTTATAATTATACTATAAGCAATTGTTTTTATTCTCAGGTAAATTTTGTCTAACCCCTGTATGTCTAACGGGAACCCTCGTCATGAGGAGCTCCTACAATGAACACAGATAAAGAGTGATTATCCCGTTCGGAAATAGGTGGCATCACCCCTCATGACAATTGACCAAAGCTCAATTTGACAATCAAAGTGCAGCAAAACCAATACGGTCAAAACCAGCGGCGCAGTTGCTCCTAGAGCAGAAGCGCACAGCCAAGATTTCGCCTAAAGCTGTCACGTTCCGTTACGGTGGGCTCAAACCACTTTTTCCGCAGCGTGTCCATCACAAACCACTTTTACCAGTCCTATTGGACGGGGGGGGGTAAGGGGGACACTTGGTGTCCAAAGGTTACATGTTTTTTCAGGGGTTTCCATATTTTTGTCCAAAACTGTAGTTTTCGTCAACTGATCGTGGGTCATCGAATCCTTCCCTTTGATAGATGATCCTGGAACAGCCCATTGTGTTGCCTCAGTGCGACTTTAATCAACTATCTACCTAAGTACACTGCGAAAACCAGTTATAGTTATCCTTATGATTTATTGGGGTGCCAGTTAACATGATAAGTCGTCTTATGATCATGGTTCAAAATTTCATGGTATTGTACTCGGATCTTTCGTATTTGATTGTTCCCGGACTATTGCCAAAAATCCATTGTTGTTATTCAAATGCTACGCTAATTATTTACCTTCCTAATTAAAATCCAGGATCAAAATTACGACTGGTTGTCTTAAGATCTTTCATTACGGGATTGATTACGGACGGTCGCCAATAACCCGTTTTGATTATGACGAACTACTTTGATTCAACTACCTTGCTATGCTGTTACTAGTGTGATATAATTTTTAGAAACATGTATAATTTTGGTCATTTTAAATACCCAGAAGAAATGCTATATTAATATAATGTGGAACTCAGATACGAGGTAACAAATGCAGCCCGAAATTTAACTTGATTGCCAGTTAGGTTGGATCGGATCTTTTCCTTCGGGATTGAGCCCGTACCGACGTAAATATCCCGAAGTGTTGTCTCCAGAGGGTCGTCAAGGCGGATCTTTCCACCGTTTATTCAGTGGATCACTAGAGATAGAGGCTTTTGATTTGCTATCCGAAAGAGGGAGGCCCTTTTCTTGTATCAGGGACTGGATCATTCCAAGAGTTTATTTCCAGAGAACGTCGGGGGTGCTGATGGCCACATCGTAAGCGGATGCTTGTACGTCAGCACCTGCTGAATCCCAAAGTTTCATCAAATACGAGATTCCAAAGAATGTATCCATTCCTCGATTTGTGGGGACATCCCATCCTTTGAAGAGTTTTGGAAAAGGCTATGGGTGTGTGTAATTAAACGTTCTATCCTGTAGACTTAGAGGGCAGATAATTTGGGTGCACGTTGTGTAGTTTTGAAGTCTCTAGAAGATTTTGCTCCAGTTTAGAAGGTTAAAGCTCTAGTGACGTCCATGGTATTGTTATCTTTGGATAAACGTCGTACTAGTGCAACACAACGGACCATTGACAAGGGTCCGAGATACATCCTCTAAGTCAAAAATCCGAGGACAACACCCCGTTGATTTGAACCACGGTCAGATAACGAGGCAACACCTGAGTTGGCACCCCATCCTCCAAACTTCCACAACAACAGAACGTGAACACTTTCTTCCACGACAGATTTAAGGTGCGCCAGCAGCCGCTACACCATACTCTCCAAAACATACCTGCTCTGAGAACCAGGAACCTTTCAATCTAGAGGTTAACACCTTAACTATCGGACTGGTCGGACGGCCTTTCGATAGGTGGGGAGGGGACAGAGGTCGGGGAACTTTTCATCTAAGCAAAAGTACATCTCGTGATTTTAAAACGCCAAGACCTTCAAATGTGTCTTAACCGAGATGTAATGTGTGACTTCAAGAATGAAAAGAGAACGGCTGATCCAATTGTGTCGTCATTGAAATGCAAACTACCTATACTATACAGGGTGGTCCCGAATTCATGGTACAAACTTTAATGGTAGGTACAGGATATTGTAACAATGATTTATTGTATAGGAATGTATAGTCGCAAGTGACGCGGTGAGGCGAAAACAGGGGAAATAACGGCCGAAAGGAAAAACAAAGATTTTATTGAAAGCGTTGTTGACAAGTGTCATGTTTACAGTAATTGTTCAAAATTGCGTCCACCAGTATCGATACATGCTTAACAGCGTCGGTGGAGCGATTGGCGTACACGTTCAAAGATGCCTGGTATTTCACGCACACCTGCAGCAGCTACATATAAGCGAGCGACGAGATCCTCATCTGAGTCAACTGGAGTCTCATAAACAAGATGCTTTAGATGTCCCCATAAAAAGTAATCGAGGCTCGATAAATCGGGAGATCGGGGTGGCCAAGGGACTGGTCCACCACGCCCAATCCATCGAGTACCAAACGTGGCATTCAGGTAATTCCGTACATCAATGCTGAAGTGTGCTGGCGCCCCATCGTGCTGAAACCACATGCGGTTACGAATGGCGATCGGAACATCATGCAGCAGTTGTGGTAACACTTCTTTCAGAAAAATAAGATAGCTTCCGCCAGTGAGCCGCGTGGGTAGTAAGTATGGGCCAATCAAAAAGTCGTTCACAATACCAGCCCACACATTAATACTGAAACGTTGTTGAAACGCATGTCGACGCGTTGCATGTGGATTATCGGTTGCCCACACATGGTAATTGTGCGCATTAAAGACACCCTCGCGTGAAAATGTCGCTTCATCTGTAAATAGCACATAATCTACGAAATCCGGCTGCAACGCACATTGCTGCATCACCCACAGGCAGAAGTTCACGCGGCGAGGATAATCTGCCGGATTCAATGCTTGTACTTTCTGAAAATGGAAGGGGTGTAAGCGATTTTCGTTTAACACTCTGCATACAGTCTGATGACTCACACCTACGTCACGCGCAACAGTTCTTGTGCTTGACTCGGGTCTATCAGCCACAATGTTCAAGATGCTTTCTTCCAGCCTTGGTGTGCGTACAGCTCTTACTCGATAAGCGCCATGTCTGATGACGTCGAACGCACCTGTTTCACAAAGTTGACGATGTAACCGTTGAAAAATTCTATGATCCGGCATTCGTCGATCAGGATACTCCGCGCGATACATTCGTAACGCAGCTCTGCCGTTACCATTTGCACGGCCGTACATGTAATGCATGTCTGCTTTTTCTGCATACGTAAAGTCACCCATCGTCTACGGCAGCACAATTGTGAATGGCGCTTTTCCCTACTGCGATGCATCATGTTCAACAGCGGCTAGACATCTACTGCCCTCTACCGGCAATGATACCAACCGATCACTCCATTTCTCTTTCCTTTTATTTCCCCTGTTTACGCCTCACCGCGTCACTTGCGACTATACATTCCTATACAATAAATCATTGTTACAATGTCCTGTACCTACCATTAAAGTTTGTACCATGAATTCGGGACCACCCTGTATATCTTAATGATCCCTTTAGATTGAGAATCAGCATTGAAATAAGATCAAGGCCTGGTTTGATTATTTTATGTTCCATTTATTTAATGTAAATTAGCAAACTGCTTATCCTTAAACACCAAAGAACCAAATAAACAATGTTATCCTTAATACGACATTCTTCCACGCTTACTTTGCCCGTAGGGAAGGCCGCGGTAGCCCGGTTAGAAGGGTAACGGACCGTTTTTCCGTTTGCATGATAGGTAGATCGCAAAGATTGGATAATTTGCTTTGTTTTGGAAATCAGATCTTCACGGATCAATATCTAATCCGTTAGTAGTATCAAATGCAGCCATATATTTAATCTTATCGGCAAAATTCTGCGATAAGTCACATGCTTAATAAGTTAGTATTAAGCAGTTCAGAATATGCTCAGAAAAACACCCGATGAATAATTTGTTTTCATTTATTGTAAATACCCTTTTAAACTTGTAAATCACTTCAGAATCTGCATGGAGTTATTCTACAGACTTTACTTCAACTTCTTTTTTTCCCAAGTATGGAATATTGACTGTTTAGTTGAATAAGTGAACATACCGCCGTGTGTGTTTCTCTCAAACTAAAGTAAGTATTTTTTTTAAATAAGCAAGAATTTCTTAAATAAGCATTGATCTTAACTAAGCTTCACAGTATCTCTAAGAATTTTTCATTTAATGTTTTATTATGTTTTGCCCTTTGTGTGTGTGTGTGTGTGTGTGGGTGTGTGTGTGTGTGTGTGTGTGTGTGTGTGTGTGTGTGTGTGTGTGTGTGTGTGTGTGTGTGTGTGTGTGTGTGTGTTGCTCCAGTCTCTGATGTTAATTAAAATACCTTCCAAACTTAAAGTAATTTTTTTTTGTATTTAGAAATTAAGTAAAAACTAATCGATATTAGGAATTTCGAACACCGAAAGTCACGGTACTGAAAACGTCTAAATTTCGGCCCTACCTTGGACAGATAATTTATTGCCTTAACATGCCACGAAGAGTGACATTTTCAAATACCAACACGGCAAATAAGTGACAAAAGTGTCAAGAGTTTTGTCACTAGATATATCTGCTATTAAGTAGCAAACATGCATCCCAGAATGCAGAAATGAAAGAGGCTAAGTGTTTAATAAGATATATTGAGCATAACTAGCTGCTGTTGCTAATACAATACTTTTTTAAACTGGTCTACAACGGCCAGTATCAAATATTGATTACCGCGTCGAACGTTATAAAAACAACTAAATGTGGGTATGTATCTACATAGAATGAAACTAATATAAAATATTGATTTACCCCGTCTGATGATAATATTGTACAATGCATCAAAATCATGTAAAGTTTAAAAAATTGCAAACTGTAATAACTAAAACAAGGCGAGAAAATTGAAGGAAACTTATTTAGGTTTTAATTTATCACATTTATTTCGAAAGATTTTCTGCTTTTTTACATTAACATCAGTTTTAAATATGAAATTCAATTTTATACATATTAAAAAGAAACAAAAAGGATGCTTACAAATAAGGCTATATAAAATGTAAGTAGGCACTGTTTCATAAAAGAGTAATGACATTCAACAAATCATTTCAAGTTAAAAATTCATCTCATATGTAGTCATGAATGAAAACATCAGGTAAACTTTGATAACGAATATACGGTAGTCATAGTTCTGTCAAACTAGATGAGTAATGTATAAACCAGGTCAAGTAAAGTTCAAAAACGAACTGAAAAAGTTTTGTCGTCTTAAAAATATATAAAATACAGTTTACAAATCATAAAAGTTATTGTCTAACAAAATATTGCTTTCAAACATAAATGGAAAATCTTTAGAGTCATTTTATATGTCGCTGTGAGTGCATTTGTCGTAAATGATTTCTAACGCTTTTCACATTTAATTATTTTTGTTTTTGATGGATACGTCTATGTCTTTGTAAGTTCGAAGCTCGTGAGAACTTTCTCATGCATATTTCACATGCATACGGCTTCTCTTCAGTGTGTATGCGCCTATGTGTTCGTAAGGTCGAAGCATTTGAAAAACTTTTCATGCATATTTCACATGAATACGGCTTCTCTTTAGTGTGTATGCGCCTATGCGATTTTAAGGACGAAGCTTGTGAAAACTTTCTTATGCATATTTCACACGTATACGGCTTCTCTTCAGTGTGTATGCGCATATGCCTTTGTAAGGTCGAAACATCTGAAAACTTCCTCGTGCATATTTCACACGTATACGGCTTCTCTTCAGTGTGTATGCGCATATGCCTTTGTAAGCTAGAAACGTGTGAAAACTTTCTCATGCATATTTCACATGCATACGGCTGCTCTTTAGTGTGTATGCGCCTATGTGTTTGTAAGGTCGAAGCATCTGAAAAACTTTTCATGCATATTTCACATGAATACGGCTTCTCTTTAGTGTGTATGCGCTTATGCGATTTTAAGGACGCAGCATGTGAAAACTTTCTCATGTATATTTCACACGTGTACGGCTTCTCTTCAGTATGCAATCTACTATGTTTTCGTAAGGTCGAAGCATGTGAAAACTTTCTCATGCATATTTCACATGTGTACGGCTTCTCTTTAGAGTGTATGCGTCTATGTGTTTTTAAACTTCCAAGGCGCGAGAAGCCTCGGTTACAAATTTCACAAGAAAAAGGTTTCCTACCTGAATGGGTTATTCCATGTCGTTGTAAATTTCCTTTTCGTGCAAATGTTGTCTTGCAAACTTCACATTCGAAGGGTTTTACGCCACTGTGCAATCGCATGTGAACTTTTAATCTTGAGTTCGTTGAAAAAGCTTTGCTGCAATCGTTACACTTATGTGATTTCTTTTCAGAGTGGAGTCCTTGATGTCTTGTCAGTTGTTGTTTTACTTTGAAACGTTTTCCACACTGGTCGCATGCATAACCTTTCGTCACAGATTCAGTTTTAAACATTTCACTCTTGTCCTCTTTCTCTACAGCGTGTGTTTTTGGATGCTGTGTTGAGTGGTGTTGTAGTGCATTAACCTTTCCACACCGCAAAGACACATATGGTAATGTAGCTGAATCACCAATATGGCTTGTTCCTTTCTGCACACGGTACAAAAGAGGAGATTTTGAAGAGGTGTTTGTTGAAGGAATGTTCTCTTTGGTCTGTTCGTATAATTCTTTTCCTTCACTTCCACCTTGATGTCCTATGTAATGAGGCTGAAGTACGGTTGTAACTGAACCTTGTGCATCCGGCATTCGTCTTCCATCTGTCGCTACATCTGTGGCTGATACTTGTGGTTCCATTGGATGATCGAAAGTCCCAATGTTGTCTTCAAAGAGAGTTTGTTCGTATCGTTCACAGTTTTGGTTCGTACAGCTCCGGTTTTTCGACGAACCAAGCAATTCCAGATTCGGGTGTGGATGTGAAATGTCGATGTCGGAACCTTTCGTTTTTTTCGGCCTTTCCGTCCACATTTCCGGTACGCTTCGAACTCACTGGTGTGTTTCAAGAAACGTATTCATTTGACTATCAAGAAACAATTCGATGCGTTTATCTATCAATTCTACTACATTACTTCACTTCAATTCTTTTCAATTGTAACGAAATGCTCCGTAATACGGAAAAATATAGCAATTAATGATGAGTGTAAACTGGAATGTTTGTGTAACACTTCAATGGATGAAAATAAGTTACGAAAGTTTCAGAAATCAGAAGGTTATTCAAAATTAAGTAATTTTGATCCCAGATCGTCGTTAATAGACCATTGTGTCGCTCTACTATGACGTTAAATAAAATTATTTTACCTTACCGAAATCGAAAATAATAGTTCAGAATTCAAATATCGATATCTATTGAAAAGTCAGAGTTCTTCGGACTAAGTAATAGTGATCATGGTAGAGCATTGGGTAGTAATAATTGGTTAATATTTAATTAAAGTCATTCTAAAGCAACACAATTGGCTATTAACGAGGTACTGAGATCAATCCCCTAAAGACAACACCACGTCAGTTTGAAACACGGGCAGATGAAGATGCGACACCTGACTGGCACCCCACTCTCCAAACTTCCACACCCACACAACATGAGAACTTTCTGCCACGAGAGATTTATGGTGCACCAGCTGCCTCTACACCATACGCTTACAAAATCCTTGCGTAGACCCGGATTCGAAGTGCGAATCTTCCGATCTAGAGTGTAACAACTTAACCGCCAGATCGGTTGGTCAATGATTTTTATTGAACTGTCCGCGTGCAAACTGGGAAGTAACACATCGCGTTGCACAAAGAATTCACAAAATAAACCAGAAACGGAAATGAATAGATAATTGAAATATGGATGTGATTTGAAAAATAATTGAAAGGGTAGAGCAGTTCTTCATCTGTGTACCAAGTGATATTTTGCAACATTTAAAGAAGTATATGTCTGGACTCTATTATATCTGAATCATCAGGACAGGTAATGACGATATTTTCTGTAGATCTCTAATTTTAATTATTTTGGTATATATATTTTGATTTACTCTCTAATATTTTCGGAGAACTTTTGAAGAAAAATTAGTTATATTACATGAATCAAGTACGCCACTAACCCATTTTTGTTATTCCAGTGCTACGCTAATTATTTAACTGCCTAATTAAAACTTGGTTCAAAACTACTATTATTTGTCCTCGAATCTTTCATTTTGGGGTTGAACCTGGACTGTCGCCAATCACCTGTTTTGATGATTATCACGTGCTACGTTGATTCAACTATCATTCTGCCTATGCTCTTCACTGCATTTTACTAAATTGCAGAAACATGCATAATTTAAGACAATTTAAAACCTAAAATTGCTATATTAATCTAATATGGGAATCAGATTTGAGGTAGCACATGCAGCCCAAAATTTAACTAAAGGTAATACAGGGTGGTCCCGAATTCATGGTACAAACTTTAATGGTAGGTACAGGACATTGTAACAATGATTTATTGTATAGGAATGTATAGTCGCAAGTGACGCGGTGAGGCGTAAACAGGGGAAATAAAAGGAAAGAGAAATGGAGTGATCGGTTGGTATCATTGCCGGTAGAGGGCAGTAGATGTCTAGCCGCTGTTGAACATGATGCATCGCAGTAGGGAAAAGCGCCATTCACAATTGTGCTGCCGTAGACGATGGGTGACTTTACGTATGCAGAAAAAGCAGACATGCATTACATGTACGGCCGTGCAAATGGTAACGGCAGAGCTGCGTTACGAATGTATCGCGCGGAGTATCCTGATCGACGAATGCCGGATCATAGAATTTTTCAACGGTTACATCGTCAACTTTGTGAAACAGGTGGGTTCGACGTCAACAGACATGGCGCTGGTCGAGTAAGAGCTGTACGCACTCCAAGGCTGGAAGAAAGCATCTTGAACATTGTGGCTGATAGACCCGAGTCAAGCACAAGAACTGTTGCGCGTGACGTAGGTGTGAGTCATCAGACTGTATGCAGAGTGTTAAACGAAAATCGCTTACACCCCTTCCATTTTCAGAAAGTACAAGCATTGAATCCGGCAGATTATCCTCGCCGCGTGAACTTCTGCCTGTGGGTGATGCAGCAATGTGCGTTGCAGCCGGATTTCGTAGATTATGTGCTATTTACAGATGAAGCGACATTTTCACGCGAGGGTGTCTTTAATGCGCACAATTCCCATGTGTGGGCAACCGATAATCCACATGCAACGCGTCGACATGCGTTTCAACAACGTTTCAGTATTAATGTGTGGGCTGGTATTGTGAACGACTTTTTGATTGGCCCATACTTACTACCCACGCGGCTCACTGGCGGAAGCTATCTTATTTTTCTGAAAGAAGTGTTACCACAACTGCTGCATGATGTTCCGATCGCCATTCGTAACCGCATGTGGTTTCAGCACGATGGGGCGCCAGCACACTTCAGCATTGTTGTACGGAATTACCTGAATGCCACGTTTGGTACTCGATGGATTGGGCGTGGTGGACCAGTCCCTTGGCCACCCCGATCTCCCGATTTATCGAGCCTCGATTACTTTTTATGGGGACATCTAAAGCATCTTGTTTATGAGACTCCAGTTGACTCAGATGAGGATCTCGTCGCTCGCTTATCTGTAGCTGCTGCAGGTGTGCGTGAAATACCAGGCATCTTTGAACGTGTACGCCAATCGCTCCACCGACGCTGTCAAGCATGTATCGATACTGGTGGACGCAATTTTGAACAATTACTGTAAACATGACACTTGTCAACAACGCTTTCAATAAAATCTTTGTTTTTCCTTTCGGCCGTTATTTCCCCTGTTTTCGCCTCACCGCGTCACTTGCGACTATACATTCCTATACAATAAATCATTGTTACAATGTCCTGTACCTACCATTAAAGTTTGTACCATGAATTCGGGACCACCCTGTATATATATATATATAATGTCGCGTGGAAAACATATAACGTTGTCGCAAAAACACCACCACTAAAGACATCGGTAATACATCGCTTGTGTGTTTTATTAAGAGGCAAAACTAACACATTAAGAGGGCGTTTATCACAGCATAGATGCTGTCACTCATTGAGCACCATTGTTCATCTATTGCGATGTTGGTCGCGATGCAAACGGAGTCAATATGATAGGAAGAGACAGGTTGTGTGTGACATTGACATGCAAGAACAACGTCATTTTGAATTTTCCTTGTCTCCTCCATATTGTTCGGTTAAGAGTGCTTTGTATTGAGTTTCTAGCGGGTCTGCGCGAAACTTTCTTGATTGCTAACATCTACTGCTGGCAGTGTCGTTACTCCATTTCATATCTTATTTATATCTATTTATAACGAATACACGCCACTGCGTGGCAAGCAACGGACCGTCGTAAATATCCCGAAGTGTTGTCTCCAGTGGGTCGTCAAGGCGGGTCTTTCAAACGTTGCTTCAGTGGATCGTTAGAGAAAGAGGCTTTTGATTTGCTATCCGAAAGATGGAGGCCCTTTTCTTGCATCAGGGATTGGATCATTCCGAGAGTTAATGTCGCTGTGGTCTACAGGGAACGTCGGGGTTCTGATGGCCACATCGACAGCGAATGCTTGTACGTGAGCACCTGTTGAATCTCAAAATTTCAAGGACGAGATTCCAAAGAATGCATCTATTGCTCGATTCGTGGAAACATCCCATCTTTTGAAGAGTTTTGGAAAAGGCTATGGGTGTGTGTAATTAAACGTTCTATCCTGTAGACTTAGAGGGCAGAAAATTTGGGTGCACGTTGTGTAGTTTTGAAATCTCTGGTGATTGTGCTCCAATTTAGAAGGTCGAAAGCTCTAGTGACGTCCAAGGTATTGGTATTTTTGAATAAACGTCGGGTAGGGTTGGTGTGGAAGTTCGGAGAGTGGGGTGCCAGTTCATGTGTTACTTCGTCATCTGACCGTGGTTCAAAATTACGAGGTGTTGTCCTAGGATCTTTCTCTTTAGGGACTCATCCAGGCTATTGACGACGGTCAGGGATCAGTCCCTAAAAATAAAGATCCTAGGACAACACCTCGTAATTTTGAACCACGGTCAGATGACGAGTAACACCTGAGCTTGCACCACAAAATCCAAACTTGCACACCCACCTATTGTCAGGACTTTCGGCCATGACAGATTTAAGGTGCACCAGCGGCCTTTAACGGTACGCTTAAAAACATCCATGCACTGACTGAGATTCAAAGCAGGAACCTTCCGATCTAATGGCCAACACCTTAACCACCAGACCGATTGATCGGCACAGCATCAATGGAATAACTTGATTTGTTTTCGAAATCAGAAAAACACGGATCAATATCTAATCCGTTAGAAATATCAAATGTAGACTGATGGGCAAAATGTGACGATTACTCAGAGGTTCAATAAGCAGTTGAGGTAATGGTAATGGTAATTTTAGTTAACGTCGTACTAGAGCAACACAACGGGCTATTGACGACGGTCCGGGATCAGTCCCTTAAGGGAAAGAACCGAGGACAACACCTCGTAATTTTGAACCACGGTCAGATGACGAAGCAACACCTGAGCTGGCACCCCACTCTCCAAACTTCCACACCAACCCAACGTGAGGACTTTCGGCCACGACATATTTAAGGTGCACCAGCCGCCTCTACGCCATACGCTTACAAACATCCATGCCCGAACCCGGATTCGAACCAGGAACCTTCCGATCTAAAGGCTAACACCTTAACCACTATACCGGTTGGTCGGCATAAGCAGTTGAGAATACACTCATAAAAACAGGTAATGAATTGATTTTGATTTATTGTAAATACATTTTTCAAGTTGTAAATCCCTTCTGAATCTGCATTTTACTGACTGTACAACTTCAACTTCATTTTTTGTAATTTCGAATAATAGCTGTTTAGCTGAATACGTGAACATAACGCCAAGTGTGTTTCTCTGTAACTGCAGTATTTATTTCTAAAATAAGCATTGATAACACTTCACAGCATTCCTTTAAGCATTTTCATTCAATGTTTTACTAAATTATATATAGTAACAAAAATAGCCCTTAGAGTTGCTCCAATGTTACTTTACTGTTGAAAAGTGTTTTAATTAACGTAATACGTATAATTGTATTTAGAAAGATTAAAAGTTAAAAATATTCGACGTTGGAAATTTCATATCAAAGTCACGTGTACCGAAAAAGTCTAAATTTCGAACCCTATCTTGAACAGATAATTTATTGCCTTAACATGCCACTAAGAGTACTATTTTCAAATACCAACACTGCAAATAAGTGAAAAAGGTGACAAGAGCTCTGCCACTAGAGATATCTGCTATTTAATAGAAAACATGTATCCAAGATTGCAGAAATGAAAGAGGTTAAGTGATTAAAAAGATAAAATGAGCATAACTCGTTCCGGTTTCTAATACGTTATTTTTCCATCTGGTCTACCGCGGCCAGTACCAAATATTGAATAATGCGTCAAGAACATTATAAAAGCACTTCACTGTAGGTATATCTCTACATAGAATGAAACTATTAGAAAACATTTGCTTATGCAGTCCAATAATACAATGCATCAAAATCATATAAAGTTTAAACAAGTAAAAACTGTTAGTGTTGCTAAACATGCACGAAAATTACTCAAAATTCATTTATGTTTTATTTTCTTGCATTTATTTCGAAACATTTACTCCTTTTTTACATTCATATCAGTTTTAATACATGAAATTCTATTTTATACTAATTGAAATGCAAACCAAAAGATGTTAGCTAATAAGACTAATAAAAAATGTAATTACCATTGTTTATTAAAAGAGTTATCAAAACCATGACACTTCAAAAGATGATTTCAAGTTAAAAATTAAATCTTATATATTCATGAATGAAAACATCAGGTAAACTTTGAATTCGAATATACGGTAGTCAGAAAGAAACTAGAAGAGAAATTTATAGTCCAAGTCAACGAAAGTTCACAAAGCCACTGCAAAAACTTTTTTCCTCTTAAAATAATATAAAATACATATTAATAATATTATAAAGTTACTGTCTAACAAAACATTGCTTGCAAAAATAAAATGTCCTTTTGTATTTCGTTGTATGTACACCTCTCGCAAATACCTTCTAGCACTCTTCACTGTGAATTAGTTTCTGTTTTGATGGATACGTCTATGTGTTCGTAAGTTCGAAGCTTGTGAAAACTTTCTGATGCATATTTCACATGCATACGGCTTCTCTTCAGTGTGTATGCGCCTATGCGATTTTAAGGACGAAGCATGTGAAAACTTTCTCATGCATATTTCACACGTATATGGCTTCTCTTCAGTGTGTAATCTCCTATGTGTACGTAAGATCGAAGCATCTGAAAACTTTCTCATGCATATTTCACATTGATACGGCTTCTCTTCAGTGTGTATGCGCCTATGTGTTCGTAAGACCGAAGCCCGTGAAAACTTTCCCATGCATATTTCACAAGTATACGGCTTCTCTTCAGTATGTATGCGGCTTTGTGTTTTTAAGCTCTTAAGTTGCGTAAAGCCACGGTAACAAATTTCACAAGAAAAGGGTTTCCTACCTGAATGGATGATTCTATGTATTTGTAAATTTTCTTTTTGTGTAAAGGTTTTCTTGCAAACTTCACACGCGAACGGTCTCACGCCACTGTGCACTCGCATATGAATTTCTAATGCTGAGCTCTTTGAAAACATTTTGCTGCAATCTTTGCACTGGTGATTTCTTTTCAGTATGGAGTCCTTGATGTCGGGTCAGTTGATGTTTTACTTTAAAACCTTTTCCACATTCGTAACTTTTCGTCACAGAATTCTCTGTGCGATTTGTTTCCCTAGATACTCTATTCGAAGAATCAGATTCACTTTTAAACTTGTCCTCTTTCACTACAGCGTGTGTTTTTGGATTCTGTGTTGAGTGGTGTTTTAGTGTTTTAAGCTTTCTACTCCGCAGGGAAACATTTGAACTTGTACCTGAATCACCAACACGGCCTCTTTCTTTCTGAACACGGTTCAAACGACGAGATTTTCAAGAGGTGTTTGTTGAAGGAAGGTTCTCTTTGGTCTGTTCATAGAATGATTTACCTTCACTTTCACCTTGATGTCCTATGTAATCAGGCTGAAGTTTATTTGTAACTGAACCTTGTTTTTCCGGCATTCGTCTTCCACCTCTCGCTACATCTGAAGCTGCTACTTGTGGTTCCATTGGATGATCGAAAATCCCAATGTCGTCTTCAAAGTGGTTCGAAGCGTTCACAGTTTCGGTTCGTATATATCCGGGTTTTCGCAGAACGAAGTAATTCCAGATTCAGGTGTTGATCTGTAGAAAAGCGTTGATCAATAGAGCCCAATGTTCGAATCGTTCGTTCTTTCGGCCTTTTCGTCCGCATTTCCGATACGCTTCTAACTCATTGTTCCACGATCACTTTTGGTCTTCCGGTTTTCTTTCGATGTAGATGAATTACGATCATAAGTTACTGGAGCATGTGATGGACTTATAACGTCTGGATCCGAATGCTCCTGATCAAAATTCATTTTGAATGCTTTTTCAATGTTTCTCGAATAGAATGAAAGTAGATCAAATTAAAATTATATGACTAAAATGTGTTCGTACTGCCAACTAAAAGTAAGTTACAGTGCGAGAGAACTCAGGAACAGTGTTCAATTGAGCATCATAGCCCGTTGTGTTGCTCTAGTACGACGTTAACTAAAAAATTACCAATTATCAATTACCAATTATCAATTGAGCATCACGAAACAATTTGACGCGTTTACATATAATTTCTACTTCTTCACTTCAATTCTTTTCAATTGTATTTAAGGGACTGATCCCAGACAGTCGTCAATAGCCCGTTGTGTTGCTCTAGTTCGACGTTAACTAAAAAAATGACCAATCATCTTTTCAAGTGTAAAGAAATATACCAAAACAAGACAAAGTCTAACATTATAATGATGAGTGCACATTGGAATGTGTGTGTGCAACGCTTCAGTTGATCAAAATCAATTTCAATTGTTTTGAAATCAGAAAGTTGTTCAAAATCACGTGGTGTTGATCTCAGAACATCGTCAATAGTCTGTTGTCTTTATGCAGTGCGACATTACTTTTAATTTGGTAATTTGTAATCAACGTCGTACTAGAGCAACACAGCGGGCTATTGACGACAGTCCGGGTGGAATCCCTTAAGGGAAAGATCAGAGGACAACACATAGGAATTTTGAACCACGGTCAGATGACGAAGCAACACCTGAGCTGGCACCCCACTCTCCAAACTTCCACGCCAACCCAACGTGAGGACTTTCAGCCACGACAGATTTAAGGTGCACCAGCCGCCTCAACACCATACGTTTACAAACATCCATGCCCGAACCCGGATTCGAACCAGGAACCTTCCGATCTAGAGGCTAACACCTTAACTACTATACCGGTTGGTCGGCTGATGATACTTTGGGAAAAAATGTCAAAAACAAAAGTATGGTTGATAGGGATGTAAAACCAAAACTCAATCTCTAACAAGTTGTTCATTTATTGGACAAAGAAGTTGATTATTTTGTTTCTCCTCGAACTCTAAATTTTTTTAAGAGATTTGAAATCGATATAGATTTTTTAAATACTGATCCCGATGTATGGTGTAAAAATCGACGTTATTTAAAAGCTATAATAGTTGGTCAGGGTTGTTTATTATACTGACGTGTGCAAACTGGGATGTAACACTTCGCGTTGTATAAAAGAAATGACAAATAATCCCAGAAACTGTAAACAATAGCTATAATTTAAATATGGATGTGAATTGAAAAATATTGAACTGGTAGTTCTTCAGTCTATATACGAAGCGATCGCTTTACAATATTTTGTTACATTTAAAGTAGAATATGTCTGGACTCTTAATGTTACATCTGAATCATCGCAAGACAGGTAATGACGGGGTTTTCTGTAGATCTCTAATATCATTTAGTTTGCGTACCAATAATTGGGTTGGTGTGGAAGTTTGAAGAGTGGGGTGCCATCTCAGGTGTTGCCTCTTCATGTGACCGTGTTTCAAAATGACGTGGTGTTGTCCTCGAATCTTTCCCTTAGGAGATTGATCCCGGAAGGTCGTCAATAGCCCCTGGTGTTGCTACAGTACGACGTTTTTAAAATACGCAATAATCCGTCCGTACTTTGTTAATAGGCAGGCTGAGGTAGTCCGCTTGGAAGAGTAACGGAGTAGCAATCGGAGGGTTGCGAGTTTGAATCCAACAAAGACCGTTTTGTACAAATGGGGCTTGTGTGGCCTCAAATGTCATCACGTTAGCGTGGTGTGATAGTTTGGAGAGTGGGATGCCAGCTCTAGTGTGACCTCTTCATCTCAGCCTGGTTCAAAACTGCGTGGTGTTGCAGCCAGATATTTAGTCGAATTGGCAAAATTCGCCTATAAGTCGCAGGTTCAATAAGCAGTTAGGATTATGTTCATAAATACAGTTGATGATTAATTTGTTTTTATTTTTTTAAATACACTTTCCAACTTATGAATCTGCATTGAGTTAATTTACAGACTTTACAACTTCACCTTCATTTTTTGAAATATTGAATACTAACTGTTTAGCTGAATGCGTGATCCTAACGCCGCGTGTGTTTCTCTGTAACTGAAGTAAATATTTCTAGAATAAGCATTGATAATACTTCACGGAATTCTTAAAACCTTTTTCATTCAATGTTTTTCTAAATTATACACAGGGTATTTCAAAACTCAGTGGCAAAAATGTTAGTGGTGATAGAAAACATCTAAGCAAGTAATTTTTTTCAACATTCAATGCATGGGTGGAGAGCAAGCGATGAACCGTTTGGAGGTATCCGCCGTTACTGTCACATGAAAGAACGAAACACTAAACGAATAGAATAGGTACTAAATAATTTTAGTGACAGCATGTGCGGCAAAATTACAGAAACTGATCAAAGGAGCAATCGCCTGCGGTAATGCAGGCGTTGAGGAGCGGCTCACTTTTTCAAACACAGGCAGCAACAGAAATCCTGGGAACTAATACCTAGTTGGAGGTCTAAGAAACTGAAATTAATAACCATAAATTAAATAGGGAATAGAAATGTAATAATAAGAGGGATGTGATTTGAAAAATTATTGAAGTGGTAGCAGTTCTTCAGTCTGTACCAAGCGATATTTTGTAACATTTAAAGCAGTATATGGCAGGACTCGTAATGTTGCATCAGAATCATCAGGAATGGTAATGGCGGAGTTTTCTGTAGAACTCTAATATTTTTTATTTTGCGTACAATTATTTTTTATTTTTTTTCTTACATTTACGGAGCACTTTTGAAGAAAAAATAGTTTTATTACATGAATCAAGTAGGAAAAGAATAAAAAATGATATTTTGATGTTAGATAACTCTGATTTCGGTTCCAAAATTCTTATCGATTTGCATAGCGTTCTCAATGGAGCAACCCACACTCAGACGATTATCATCGCATAGTTCGTTAGTGCAAGTATATTACGTCTTACAACTAAATCTGATTTTTGAAGGTATCTAAGATCCTGGCACAGTGGATTCGCCCACTTCGTTAGGTTCAACGTGTTACAGATGGCATAGGTGACGTGTAGGTTCGTTTCCTTCCTGTGATATTTCTCTCTTTCGCGTCGGTTTCTTTTGTTTCTGTGAGACATGTGAAAACAGATGGAAGTGTAGGTAGGTAGTTAATAACGTAGCTCCAAAGCAATGCAACGGTCTTGGATGAATCGCGAAGACAAACATCAAAAATCCGATAGAGAAAATCGGTTTGGAAATTGGTTGTTTGCGATTTCGAAATTCGATAGAACCAAAGACCATTGTATAACAAAAGGGGCTGATGCACGTTAAATCTGGCCCTTATTGATGGCGTGGAAAAACTCCAAATAATTGATCCATTGCACGATCCCTGGGGACTTGAAATCTATGGTAAAGTTTTGGCAAAGCCAGTTGATGTGTGTATTGTTAACCGTTCTATCCTTTAGACTTCGAGAGGGCAGATAATTTTGGTGCACGTCGTGTAGTATGAAGTTGTTAGAAGATTGTGTTTCTGTGTAGAGGGTGGAAAGCTCTAGTGATGTCCTGGGAGAAGAATTTCATTTCTATGTACAGGAGTAAGTAGGGGCAGGTATTTTAACGAACGTCGAACTGGAGCAACACAACGGTCTATTAACAACGGTCTAGGCTCAAACACCCAAATGAAAGATTCGAGGACAACAAAACGTTATTTTGAACCACGGTCAGAAAACGAGGACACACCTGAGCTTCCACTCCACACCAACGTGAAATCATTTGATTCCATGACAGATTTAATGTGCACCTTTCTACACGATTATGATTGGTTGGATTCGAACTGAAAACCCTCCGTTTGTTATCCGATGCTCTTCCAACTGAACTACCATGGCCCATATGGACAAGTGAATTTGAGGTTAAACCATTTTTGTCCTGCACACATTTTAACATCTTTAGCCCACTCTTCTTCCTCAATGACCGACTGTTTCCCCTGGCATTGCTACTCCAAATTTCTTCAACACCGACAGAGAATAACTTTGGGAAATTATCTTGCACCTTCAATACTTTTAAAGGTTACGCGCATCTACTGCCAAACTAAAAAGTAAGTCATGGAACACTTTTAAAACAATCTATGCATTGAAAAACAAGTTTATTTTTTCTATGTAGGTAAACAAAATCAGTATTCATAAACATTCGAATAGTAAAGTCAGGAATATTCCAAATTATTTTAATGCACACGAAACCCGGTAGATAGAAGCACCTATCGTTTATCAAAAGAACTAAATGTTTCCAAATAGGTATGAATTAAAATATATATATATATATATATATATATATTTTATATATATGAAATGAGAACTTCATCTGACAGTGCTAAAACACCACAGGGATTTTACTGTTAGCGTTGTAAGAACAATTATCTAGTATCAATTAGTATTTAGTTTCAATTATTGTTTTTAGTATGCAATAATAATTATTAAATGAATGACTGAAAAATTATGAAATGGAAGCTTACTATATTTTGATAGTAATCGATGAAGAAGGATTTGTAATTTGTCCATGCGAAATTTCAGCTCATTGCAATGGTTAGTTTTTGTATTGCATTAAACTTTCACCATTATTGCGATTGAGTGAGTAACCAAAAGTTAAAAAAAAGTGTGACAAACATCAGAAAAAAATTCTTAAATTGGTTCCTCTTGCATTATAAATATAATTCTCCCATAGCTGAAAAGTATGTTTGAAATATTTTTAAAATTTGAAATTCGGGTAGCTATAACTACAACTAATCTCACTTTAAGAATAGCGATTTTCGATGTGGAGACGATCCCTGGTATTGACAGCTACTTTATTATAGGATACCTCAGCATATAAATATAGTACAGTCATGAAATTTCTAAATTAGACTGATTTATAACGATGCGGGATCTGATTAGGGCAACAAAGAAGGATGTCTCCATTAGAAATTACGTTGTTTGCAAAATTTCATATGAAGACGTCCACTTACACAATTTTTTTTTTAACTTTAAATTTGCTGAGGACATAGTTAATATCTTTAAATATTCTCAGAGAACGGTGCTCGAAATAAAAGGAGGTGGTTCTTTTGAGCGACTGCCACATTCCTTCTCTAACTTAACATGAAAGCTTTAAAATATTCTATTTATGGTTATATAATGCTACATATTTATATGTGCCTGGCACATTGTTTGATTTGTGTGGTTCAAGATACAAAAAAAAAAACAATATGCGCCAACGCAGCACCGATTAACAATTAGCCGGCCAACCGGTGTAGTGTTTAAGGTGTTAGCCTCCAGATCGGGAGGCTCCTAGTTCTAATCCGGGTCCGGGAATGGTGTTGAAGCGGCTGGTGCACCTCCAATCTGTGGTGGCCGAAAGTCCTCACGTTGGGTGGGTGTGGAAGTTTGGAGAGTGGGGTGCCAGCTCAGGTGTTGCTTCGTCATCTGACCGTGGTTCAAAATAACGAAGTGTTGTCCTAGGATCTCTTTCTTAAGGGACTGATCCCGGACCTTCGCCAATAGCCCATTGTAGGTCCGAGAACAACACCAAGTAATTTTGAACCACTGTGACATGACGAAATTAAGACTTTAGACTGATCACTATACTGTCTTCCTTTCTTTGATCAGAGTCGTCACCTGACTGGTTCAAAATTGTGTGGAGGATTGCAAGTTCGAATCCAACCATAGACCAACATGTACGAACGGAGCAAGTACATGTTAAATGTGTCTTGGCCTCAAATATCCTAACGTTGGCGCGTTGTATAATTTTGGTAAGGTAATTATTAACGTCGCACTAAAGCAACAGAACGAGCTATTGACGACGGTATGGGATGATTTCGCGGAATTCCACACGCTTTCAGCACTCTTTGGCGAGTTGGCGAAAGCCGGCTGTATCGCCAACTGCGAGAACTGGTTGAGATTTTCATACTCTCCTTCTGCCATCTGCTGACTGATATAGGAATCTTTTATCTATAAGTTTTTTTTTCTACCTCTACATAATTTAGTATGTTTTAAAATCCGAATTACATGTGCAACACAGGATTTATGGAGATTGAATTAGATCTTTGTTTCTATAATTTAAGGTCCGGGATATATATATATATATATATATATATATATATATATATATATATATATATATATATATATACAGGGTGTTTCAGTGAACCGTTTCAGAACTTCTAAGAGGGGTAGGGTACATCCTGACAACTCGAAATCATATAGCAATGTGGGGTCGGAAATGCTTTCCTGAAGCGGTGTTGTACACAGAAGCACCGTAAAGAAAAGAGACCGTAAGTGAGAAATCGTTTTAATAATACATGAAAAGAAGCAAAAGGTACATGGATTAAAGTAAGTGTTCGAAGTTTCTTCCACGGGCTACAATGCACGCCTCATATCTCCGACGCATGGACATCCGAACATTCTGGAATACTCCAGGCATATCTCGAATTTCTCCGGCAGCTACTGCAATTCTTGCAACCAGCTCCTCAACATTGTCAACAGGGGTGTCATAAACTAGCGATTTCAGATGACCCCAGAAATAAAAATCAAGACATGATAGCTCGGGTAACCGAGCAGGCCAACGCACGGGACCACCACGTCCGATCCACTGCTGACCAAATGTGACATCCAGGTAGTTACGAACATCTCCACTATAATGGGCAGGGGCTCCATCGTGTTGGAACCACGTTGTCTGTTGCGTCGATGCAGAAATCTGTTCATCTCTCAAAAGTTGTGGCAATACTTGCTGCAGAAAGAGCAAGTAGTTAGGTCCGGTTAGACGAGACGGTGACAGGTAAGGTCCGATGAGGTGATCTCCCATAATACCGGCCCATACATTGACCGAAAATCGAATCTGTGCTGCACGACGTCGTATTGCATGCGGGTTCTCGACCGACCAGATATGGTCGTTATGCGTGTTGAAAATTCCTTCCCTTGTAAAGGATGCCTCATCGGAAAACAACACTTCAGCAGGAAAAAGGGGATTTGTAGCACATTTTCCAAGGTACCACTGTGCGAAAGCAATACGAGGTGCATTATCCTCCGGTTGCTGTGTCTGGACACGCTGCACGTGAAACGGATGCATGTCTTCTTCTCGGAGAATCCTCCAGACGCTGTAATGGGAAACCCCGACTGCGTTTGCTACACTTCGTGTACTCGTTCTTGGATTCCCCTGTACATGCTGCAGCACATTCTGTTCGAAGACTGCAGTCCGTGCTTTTCTTACCCTGTCCCTGTCAGCTCTTTCTAATGAACCTGTCTCAGCTAACCTCTGGTGCAGTCTTGCAAAAAAATTATGACTGGGGATACGCCTCGTCGGATATCGTTCCGCGTACAAACGCTGTGCGGCTGGCCCACTACAATTTGCAGCCCCGTACGCCAAATACATATCGGCTAACTCTGCGATCGTGTAATCATCCATCCTACTAACTTAGCGTTCTTGTGCGAAATGAAGATTCCCTACACGATATATATATATATATATATATATATATATATATATATATATATCCCGGAATCCTCCTGCTCTTGGCCGATACGGTTTTCGGACTTCTCCGGATTTTGGATTATTGACTCTGTTTTTTGTTAAAAAAAACCCTAATCTAACTCACGCGTGAATTGTCCGCTCGTTACTGAAGTTCGGAACACGTTTGTAGCACTAAAATAGAAGATATATAAATAGGAATAGTTTTTAAAAAAAGGAAAAAGAAAATTTTAATACATTGCAACAAATTTTGTTACTAATCTTCTCATTTTTCTGTGTGGTATTTACTCTGTACATGTCCATTAGTTTGCTATGTTTCGTGACTTTGGTCTAGGTTGAATGCCTTGTTCTTTAAAAACTGTTTATAAAAGAGAAGGAAAATAAGCTCTGGTTATCAAATTGTCCAGATTTTGGACAGTTCGTTATTTCGAAGTCCGAATTTGGTTCTCTGTAATGTATATGCTAAATAAAAATTAGGAAAAAACTACATGTTTTGCATGAGCTACAAATATATTAAACACATTAGATAATATATGTTTGTGTGACACATTCTAATATCCTAAACAATAAGTATGAAATGAGCAACTTCAAATTGTTTTTTTTTCCTTTAAGAATACAAGTGTCAAAAATTTCTGTCTCCATAACAGCTCAAATGCAAGTGCTGTAACTATAGGATATGAGATAGAAAAAACATTGTTTCGAAGAAAGCTTGAGCTCAACTGATTAAAACTAATCAAGAAGTGTATTTGTTCACAAAAAATTACTTTAGTTAAATCTTAGTACTTATTTTTGACAACCGATTTTACTAAGTTTATATCTACTACTAGTTGTCTCCCCAAGAAGTGGCGAGATTGTATTAAGTAGGCGATGAGACTAGAGATTTGATTCATAAGAAACTATATTATGAAAATAAAAAACTAGGTTATAAGGGAGAATAATTTTCATAATAAACAACGTAATTGATTTATCTGCCTCCCCCCTCGCATCTTAAACAAATACAAAGTCATCAACTCTTTCTATTTGACGAGTTTTAGAGTAAGTGATCATGTTATATTGTAAAATTCATAACGAAACGTAATTGATTGACTAATTTTTAAATAAATATAAACATATACAATTTGTTTACATGGGGGTACTTCTTATATCAACCAATATTATGAAGTAGTTACAATAGAGATAGATAAAGTAAAACAAAAAGAATCATGTTATATCTTGAATGTCAACATAATATTTATATATAGAATATCCAGAAAAAAATCAGACGGAAAATCATGGCACTCAGCGAAAAAAGGTGGCGATCTTCTTAACAACTTAGTAGGGTTGCTTGAGAAATTGGTAAAGATTACCAATTACCCCAGCTTTCGGTTCTCAAAATTCGGTTCTCTCCCAGCTTTCGGTTCTCGCCAACTCGGCAAGGGGTGCTCAAAGCGTGAGGTTTTCCGCGAAAGCTTCGGGGATCTATCCCTTAACAGAAAGATCCGAGGACAATACCACGTCATTTTGAACCACGGTCAGATGACGAGGCAGCAGCTGAGCTGGCACCCCACTCTCCAAAGAATCACATCCACCCAATATGAGGACTTTTTCCACGACAGATTTAAGACGCACCAGCCGCTTCTACATCATACACTTACAAATAACCATGCACTGACCCGGATTCGAACCAGGAACCCGTGAAAGTTTTGAAAATGGGGATTTGGAAATGTGACATCGTCAACTGACTATGGCTCAAAATTACGTGTTGTCCTCTGATTTTTCCCTTCGGATTTGATCCCGGACGGTAGCTAATAGATCGTGGTGTGTATCCATGTGATGTTAATTCAACTACCGGCATTTTCTGTGATGAAGATCATATTTACAACACACAGTAGCTTTCTTTATCCGTTTAGGGGGTCGATCCCGTTTGGGTCTCGGGACTGAACCGTAGCGGGTGGTTGGTACATTCCCATAGGAACCAATGTAGCCCACCAGTGGCTGCACGAGGAACTACGACGGAAGAATAGAAACAACTTTAACACTTTCGCAGCCGATCTCGCGGCAGCGCGTGATGTGGCGTCTACGCTAATGAGCCAATCACGAACCAGAGCGTAGCGTGGAATCATGTCTCAGTGGCTTCAACATATTGGCATTATACAATATATAAGGCGCTGTCGTGGTATTGGCGTGGAGTAGAGGTTAGAAGCTAGTTGTAAAGGTATGTGTAGTTTCGAATTGTAGCTTTATTACGGCCATATTCACAAATCTCGAGTTAACTCGAGGATCAGTTGAACCGCGGGTGAGAGTTAACTCGAGGATTATCAAGAACGGTATTCTCAAACGGCGTGTTAAATGATCCGGGGATTAAAATGAGACGCTCGCTGTGATTGGCTACTACCGTCTCCTCACGATCACGTGGTATTGGTTACGACTCCCGAATCTGCATTCATACTGATCAAGCACGTACTTCGCTGTAGAATTGATTCCAAATTGTGATTCAATAGAACGCATACGGCATTTAAATTTGGGTTAGGGAAAAGAAATGCAAAGGTTTTTAATTTCAAATTTGATTTTTATGGAAATCTAAATTTTGCAAGAACAAATTGTACACAATGTCTTGACAAATGAATGTAATTCGATTATCTTTGTACTTGTCAGTATGGGTGTGTGTTGGTGGTATGAATAGTAACTTGCACTGTCAATTTTCTTTCATTCGTAATAAATCAACAGAATAATTTTTATTCTACGACGAATTTGTATCTGCCATGGTCGTATTCTACCTTTCGCTCTAAGCGGACGGAGGTGCCGCCATCTATCTTTTCGCCAAGCTGCTTGTTTACGTTTTCGCATCTACCTTTTTTTTTCATTTTTCTTTTGAATTTCAAAAAAATTATGTTTTAAATTTTGCTATTTAGACAATATTATGATGAGGAGATGAGCTGTTATGTAACAGGTGCTCCGTAATGATACGTCAAGTCCAGTAGTTGCAAGAGAATAGAATGAAATGTTTCATCCATTTTGTTCGCTCGTTTCCTTCACAAGAAGAAAGTACTTCGCATGCGTTAAATCTTACTCGCGAGTTAACTCGCCGATTTCGGAGGATCAAAATGTAACACCGAAACGGCAGTTTACACCACTTATCAGGCATTGTGAATACGGTTTTTAAGATAAACAGGGGATTATCGTTGATCCGCGAGTTAACTCGGACTTGTGAATACCGGCTGTTAGTTTAAAAGACTGTAACATGAGTTGTAGTGACGATAGTTCTGAAGGGACTTCACGCCGCAAATAAAAAGAAAGAAAAATACAATCTAATAAGCCTCTAACACATGATGAGAAATTGGAAATTTGTTGACTGAGCTTTAGCCAATCAATTCTGGTATTGGCGGAGTTTTGGTATTGGCTTCTGGGAAAAACCCTTTTTTACGGCAGGCAATAACTGTCAACTCACCATATCAGCTTTGGTAGTGAACGTGTTGAGAAACTCAATCTTAGCAGAGAAAACAGCTCTGTAGTCCGTAATAAATATTAAAATTAATTAAAACGTTAATTAAAATACCTACTCGCGCTTTGGGAGATAGCATGTAGAGATGCGGAGAAAAATATCTAATCCACCCATTTATTCCCGCGACAAATTCAAAGATACTATTGGATAGAAAAGTTTACAAATTTAATTGTTAATTGATGGTAACGAAATCGTTTTTACTAGACTTAAATATTCTAGGGTAATTTTTCACTAACGTCGTACTATAGCAACACAACGAGGTATTGACGACGGTCCGGGATCGATTCCCTAAGGGAAAGATTCGAGGACGACAACACATTCATTTTGAACCAGGATCGGATGACGAGGCTACACCTGAGCGGGCACCCCACTTCCACACACACCCAACGCGAGAACTTTCGACCACGACAGATTTAAGGTGTACCAGACGCCTCTACACAATACGCTTACAAACATGCATGCACTGACCCGGATTTGAACCAGGAACCTTCCGATGTTGAGGCTAACACCTTAACCACTAGACTGGTGGATCGGTAAGATTAAGGTGTAAGGATTAAGGAAAGATTTGAGGACAACAACACGTAATTTCTAACCACGGTTAGATGACGAGGCCACGGTTCGAGATCAATCCCCAAGGGAGAGACAGAGGACAACACGCGTATTTTTAAACCACAGTCACACTTGATCTGGTCGGATTCTTTTCTTCGGTGATCGATTCCGGAACGATGGCAACAGCCCATTGTGTCGCTCCAGCGTGACGTTAATTTTAAAAAAATATCAATCTTGCGACAGATACTTTTCAACGAAACGTCAAGACTTCTAGACTTTTACGAATACAATGCTGTTTGATTTCCTACCAAAAGGATGCATATGTGCTTTTTGACAACTTTCGCTTTAATCAAATTTTCAGACCCTCTTGATTTACAGATTTCGAATTTCGAGATGACTGTTCGAATCCTCACCCACCCTCGGAGGTTCTCTCGAGACAAGGTGTCGCGTCAATCATAAAAACTACTTCATTTTCAATGAGAAAACTTTCAAATTGTGACAACAACTAACGATTGGATCGAACCACTCGTTTCGCTTGTCGTCAAGTGTGCAGCTCTCGGCTTGTTTCCGACGGACGGATACAACTCAGGGCTCACCACGAGAAGGTGGCTGCACTTCGAGCCCCCCCCCCTCCCCCTTCCCCCAACCCCTCCTTTATGATTCCCAAACCTCGATGTCTGCGTGTGTCTGTGTACTGTCGCGATGCTTGGATGATGTGGGACTATGGAAAGGCTATTGATGATGCATCTGGAAAACAAAGGCAGCTATTAGGAAAAAATGTTAAAACAGAGGAATTTCGAAAGACGGGCCAAAAAATAAAATCCATGCAATCTTATGTCCTAACTTATATCCTACTTATATCCTAACTTATATCCTACTTATATCCTAGACCTAATCAGAATTTCGAATGATTTAGCCGAAACAATTCTCTATCCTCCTCATGATTAAGAATTTAGACATGTGCTCGAAAAGTCGAGGAGGATACTACTCCACGACTGGCAGTCACGAGACTCACTCAAGTGCCCCGTGACTCCAGCCCTTCAACGTCTCCCTCAGATGGCCGATCAAACCTGAAAGAGAAAGAAAGACGACTGATTATTTTACTATTCACACACCAAAACACAATCAGTTCTGAATCGAACTCAGAGGAAGTCGTTAAACCTTTGCCCTCTCCTTCCAATTGGGGGCTGCGTTTGAGCATGCAAAGTACATTTTGAAAGTTAAAACGGCACGGGACTCCCAATTACATTATTCCTTTTTCTTCTTTCGAGTCCCATGCAGCTGATAGTAGTATTTTTGACGCTCTAGTTTTATGCAAAAGAGAACGAAACAGACTCGTTTTTCACTTGTGTTTGTGACGTTCTAGTCGCTGTTGATGTGGGAGACCCTTCTCGAGGTCGTCGTCGTGAATGGAGATGTGTGTTTTGTATATTTGTGTTGTCCATAGAACTTTTAGTATCTTTTTTTCTATCCTAGGGCTGAGTCATTCATTCCAGGCAGCATGTATGAATGTTCTATAGCTTTCTTGTACGTCCGCTCAATAAATAGTCTCTTTCCCTTTTGCGATCCACATGCCCTGTGTCATTCCTTTCCTCTGAAGGAATAGTATTTAACAGTTTGAAAGACCACCAAACCACATTTTGCTTGTCAGGAATCTGCTTACTTTAAATAACATTGGTATGAGGTGGGATAAAATTGAACTATCGGAGATCCACAGTGGACGTAGCTTTAATTTTTTGTTAACGTTTTCTTAAAAAAAAACAATTGCAAGTGTGCGGATGCAGAGGAAAGGACTGCTTCTAAGAGAGTAGAAGCAATATTTCAATGCGCACTTATAAATCGCCCGGAAGACGAAAAGTCATTTTTGGCTGAATTGATGGCTTTTTACTAAACTTTAGAAATGCAAACACGATACAAGATTTAAAATTAGTATTTCTGTAGCCATTAATTCTTCAATGCTTCAACAAAATAATATACGTATGGAGTTTTTAGAAAGAAAAAATTGTTATTTTATGGAATATGAAACAAATTTAAAATTGTTTTAGCATTCAAATTTGTATTATTTATTTTCAATTATTTTTGTTTTTAATTTTTGTTGTGTGATAATTTTTGGTTTAGGATGAATGTGTGAAAAACAAAAGATTTATTCACCTCTTTGCCGTAGAACCGTTCTGTCAACATCTCGAACTTGTGGGTGTCAGGCATCGGTCCGGCAATCTGCAAAAAGACAGGAGAAATTCGATGTTTAGTGATATATGTTAATCGAGTTTCCTTGTAGTGAATTGGTCATTCAATGCTGTTCACTTGAAATTCCTAAACTTCGTAAGATTTATTACCATTAGAGATTTTTAAAAAATACACACACAATAAAATATGTAAAATTGTTATTCCTGAAGGTATTAAGTCCTCAATAATTCAACAAAATGGTATACGTAAAGATCTTTAAGAAAGGAAAAAGCTATTTTATATCGCACCAACCACTGCGTGGCCAGCACGGTGTGCCCGTGACAGATCTTTTCGAGGGGTCGGGTTGGACCACTGCTCGCTAACCCCCAGTGATTGCTACGAAATCGTAGCCTATTGAATAACAGCCATAATGTGGTGTTGGTTTGCTTTGCAAACCAAATAGAAATTCGTAACCTATTGAAATAAAATCCCTGCCAATTCGAATTTGGTTTGCTTCGCAAATAAGATTATGAGAATTATGAACTGTGGTTTGCTTTGCAAACCAACACCACGGTCAACGCCGTGATAACCTCGTAATTGTCAAATGCGGCCAAATTGGATAACAGTCATCATGGCGTTGCTCGTGGTGTTGGTTTTCAAAGCAAACCAAATGGAAATTCGTAGCTTATTGGAATGAATTCTCTGCGAATTCCAATTTAGTTTTCTTGGCAAACCAAATTATGAATATCATGAACTATGGTTTGCTTCGCAAATTGGAAAAAAGCCATAACGGAATTGACCTTGGTATTGGTTTGCAATAGAGTTCAGCATGACGTCACAATCTCTTGCGAATATATATATATTTATTTGAAACATTATTTATTAAAAGAAAATCAAACGTATTAGGTATTTAATTGGTTTCCGCAGATGTCAAATACGTTAAAATTTCAATCTGTCTTTAACGATTCCGATTTAAAAAAAAAAACTAAATTATGTTAGACAAATTGTGTTTTATTAATTTTGCTTTCTTTCGCTGAAATCGTAAGAGGGCAGGAAATGTAATCTGTTTATATTTGAAACATAAATGTTGGCGTGACGTCACATTCTCTTGCAGAAATATAAAAGATATATTCAATTTAAAAATTTTATTCAGTTAAAGAAAATCATATTTTTAGGAATCGTATTTTTCAAATTTTTAGGCAATTCGTTGCGGAACATGTTCCAATTTTTCTGCGGACTCGAACGCTCGGACTTCCAACTCTTTTAACCTCCAAAACAAATGAAAAAACCTACGAGTCACGGGTGGCAAAAGTTCGAGTCCTGCACCATACCTGGGGTGTACTTTCCTCTTCAGTGTCAATAATACCTCCCTTGTTGTGTGTGCATTGCTTGACATTGTCTGTCTCGTGTTTGGCTCTGTTTGACCCCTTGAGCCATAAAAAAATCCCAACCATCCAAAACAATGAGCATATCCAAAAAACTCTGGAGAAATGTTGAAACGTAGTATCACCCAGCTATTTAGCGACATCTATCGAGTTTATGTAGTTACCTTGACGGTCTAAGTTTTTGCAACACGAAGTGCCACTGGCAAGTTTCCTATCAGCTATATCAACAACACTTGCATCTCAAGTATTTTAGGCTGTGATCACAACGGATTTTTTGTCTCCAATCCATACAGAGAATATATCCAAGTGATTCCCCAAATCATCATTTCGTTTAGATGACTCGAAAGTACACCCATCAAAAAAAAAAAAAAAAAAAACGACTCACCCTATTGCAATTGCACATTTTACAACACAGAACCAAACGGAAGGTGACAATCGATAAGGATTAACGTTTTCTACAAATGTCAATATTTAAAATGTGTCTAAGGGGCCGTCTTCATATTAAATTGGGTGCTTGTTCTGATAATTTTAATACGAACCCTCATCTTTTATCACAAATTTGGATTCTACACAAAATTTCATGCGGTAATAAAAAAAAATAATCAATTTTATTGAATTTCTCACCGATTTGTAAGTGCTTAAAAATTAGATTTCTTAATGTTATAATTGGAGTTTCATGTTTTTTGTTATACTTGCTACAAGCATTAATTTTTCTTGGAAATTGCTTTTTCATACATTGCTACCCAAACACAATCTATAAACATTTTAGTAATGAAACTAAATATGCTATTTTTTTTATCAATTATAAAATTAATATTCCTAAAACCCCGATTTTTTATCACAAACTTAGATTCTACACAAAATTACATGCGGAAATAAAAAAAGTTAGTTTTATTGTATTTTCACCGCTTTGTAAGTGTTTGAAAATTAAATGTTAAATTCGTGTTTCACGTTTTATACGTATTATAGTTGCTAAAAGCATTAATTTTTCTTGGAAATTCTTTTTTCATCCTTTGCAAGTCAAAAACCCAAACACAATCTACAAACATTTTAATTATCAAACTAAATATACTGTTTTTTATCAATTACGAAATTAATATTCATAAAAATTATGAATAGAAACATGGGCAAATTTTGACACCATGTGATTCAACTGTTACTGAAACATCGGAATTCCAAATTCCAGCTCATTACGTGCATAATTACTAGCGCAGGTAGACTGTTTGCAAAATTCGATGATTACTATCGTTATTGGCGATTGTTCACAAAGTGAAAACAGAAATTTCAGCCAACAGATCCTGGAATTCACTCAGAATGGATTCTGACTTTGTTACTATCTTAAGGATACACAGTACCCTTTTTTCAAAAAAAATTTCTACAGACAGTAACATTAAAAATAATTAATGACTTTTTTCACCTTATATTATTAAATTGAATCCAATAAAAAAAATGTCAGTTTAAAAAGGACCATTATTTAAATTTTTTTTAAAAATGTTTATAAATTATTCAATTTTTAATAATTTTGAGCTATTTGTTTCCATCATTTTGACCATCAGTCTCATTGTTGAATATGTATCATTGTTTAATAATTTTTTTTATAGCTAAACCTGAAATAAACATGAAAATTCTAAAAATATTAACTCTCTCTCTCTCTCTCTCTCTCTCTCTCTCTCTCTCTCTTCGACATTTAAAAAAAAAATTACTAGAACTCTCAGACCTAAATCAATACTAACTTTTCCTTTTTATGAAATTGTCGACACGAAATTTCTAGACTGTATCTTGTACAGAAAAAAAGCCTTAGTGAATTGAAAACACTTGCATCCACAAAAATAAAAGTCTGAGAAAAATGCATTTTAAGTTTTCGAAGTCTTAAAACAAAAACTAATATAGCTTGTAGAACTCTAATTTTTTAATACGTTATTTACCAACTTATAAAATGCACAAAACACTAATTTAACTCAATGTGATTGAATATATATTTTTCTAATTCAAAATATTATGTTTTCATATGATGAAAAACATTTGTTACGACAGCGACAAATTACTTATCTTAATCCTAACTTAATATTTTATTACCAAATATTTAACAAATTTTGATTATAATATATTATGTATAACAATCGTAACCAGATATTGGTTTTGAAAAAGGCCTTTTTATCATTGTTGGTTAGCTAGTAATGTGACTCAGAAAAGAACGCAGAACATAAACTAACAGATACGATTTTAGTAGTGAAAGTTGAAGATAATAGCCATTTCACCTAAGAAATTGATTTTATTCAAAAATATTTTAAAATAATTGTAAGAATGTAAAAATACATCAAAGCAAAAACGAATTTTCCCACGCCCCCTCCCCTCTTTATACTGTCAAATTTTGACACTGACAACACTTAGAAAACTTCAACTAGAACAACAACTAGAATTTTGAGCCAAGCTTCCCAACTGAATGGCTATCTAAAAATGCAAAAAAAAAAAAAAATCTATATGTTTGTTATTTTTAGGGTATTGTGCAGCCTGGACAACATACCAAGGGGCCTGCAACAGGTCATTGATTGCGACAGCCACTACCACGTGTTTATTAATATTTATAATGTGATAGAATTCCAAACTTTTATACTCTTCCTTAATGGTTTTTATGGATTTTCTCGGTCAATTTTACACCTTTTTACATTATTTTTTATCAATTACGCCTGAAATTGTGTGTAGAATCCAAAATTGAGAAAAAAAAAGATGGGGGTTAGTATTGAAATAGTCGGAGCAAGTACCCAATTTAATATGAAGACGACCCCTTAGAAAAATTTTAAGTATTGATATTTGTAGAAAACATTAATCTCTATCGATTGACACCTTCCGTTTTATTCTGTGTTGTAAATTGTGCAATCGAGATCGGGTGAGTCGCTTTTTTTGACGGGTGTACATTCAATACTAAAGGTAGGTTCTACTAACAACTCATTTCGAATAGTAGCTCCTAATTTTGCCCTGGTGGGTGGTAATAGGAACAGGGGTAGGCGATATTAGGAATCCAGTTTTGAAAATTCTCTTGGGAAACTTTTTGAAGCTTGACCAGTTAACTTCAACTGACATAAGTAAAGAAGGTATAGGATCTCTGGAAACAAAAGGGAGAATAGTTCCTAGCAATATTCATTTAGTTTCCAGCTTGATTTCCTAACCCAGGAGGCTGAGATACAGAGAAATAGTTACCAACATGTCCAGTGGTTAAGGTGTTGACCTCTTAAACGGAAGGTTCCCGGCTCGAATCTGGGTCAGGGCATGGATATAAAATTGTGCTATGTTAGGAGCAATGATGAACGTCCATTGGGTGCTACTTCACAAATGGCCATCGCTTCCGACCATTGCAGCGTATATGGATTGAATTCCAATACGGTCATATGTTAAAAAAAAGTTAGGGTTGACGATATTTGGAAATACCCTAATTTAAAATTATCTTGATTTTACAGTTTCTAATATTTTACTGATGAGACTTCGTAGTTTGATTCTTAGTGAGTGAGGAATGAGATGGGAAGCACAAAAGAGATATTCACCTTTTCTTCGTAGAAGCTTTGCCACAGCATCTGGAACTTGTTCGTCGGCGGCAAGGGTTCAACATACTGAAGAGAGAAATTCGTGGTTAAGTAATCTGTGTTAATCAGTTTCTCGAAGTAAATAATTAAAAAACGGGAATACAATCCAATAGAGTACAACTGATGAATGTAAAAAGCAAGTGTGGAGAAAGTAGACCTTTCATGTACAGAAACAACCCGGATGTGAAGTATATATTCTTTTTTTTTTCAATCTTTAGGCATACATTCAATCTGAATGTGAACATAGAGAAGAACGTACTTCGGAATTGGTAGTTATGTCCGTCTAATATATAAAACTAGGGGGCTCCGCCCCCTGCTCGCTTACGCTCGCCAACCCCCGGGGATTGCTGCGCAATCCCATTTGGTTTGCTTCGCAAACCAACATTACTTTCACAGAGTGAAACTATCTGAATAATTCGTATTATGCTGATTTCACTTTCCGGTTCATGACGTCACAGCGAGGGCTTCGCTGCGTCTCGCTTACGCTCGCCTACCCCGGGGATTGCTACGCAATCCGTTTGGTTTGCTTTCTCAAACCGATACTTCTTTCGCAAGTGATTTTTTTTTTTTTGCTTTAACACTTAATGCACCCTAAACTAATAGCCGCATCAGTAAAAAATCTTCTGCATCTTGTTCCCTGTACAATTTTAAGTAAACATTGTTAATATCCAAACTTTACGATCTGTACTTTGTCGGTAAACTGTCTTGAGAACAGAGGGAAAAAAGCGAGCCTTTTTCCTCGCCAAATAAAAATAAATCGTTTTTATGGCAATTGTTGCTACGATAAATTTGATATCTGACAAACCCGATAGTCAAAAGTGCAACCCACTACTGTTTTCGGAAGCAGCTATGCGAACTGAAAAATACGAAATTTGTGTCACCAACTTTTGATTGCATCGAATTTATTTATGAACCAATTTTAAAAATAATTGTACCGTAAGAAAGAGTATATTCTGAGGTATACTGCAATATTTTTAAAATTAAAAACTAACAGTAATACTATACAGATATGACCATTTTAGTTTTGTATCGGAAGTTACGATCTGAAAGTTCCAAAAATTGTATGACCAACTTTTAATTGCATCGATTTTATTTATTAACCAATTTGAAAAATAATTGTACCATAAGAAAGAGTGTAATGTAATGTATTCAGTGATGTTTTCAAATTTAAAAAATATTGGCTTTTGCCGTAGACAAAACGGTTTTAACAATAAGTAGCGAAAATATCCAAAGATTCCGAATTTTGTATGACGAACTTTTGATTGCATCCAATTTAATTATTAACCGTTTTCAAAAATAATAGCACCGTAAGAAAGAGTATATTCTGAGGTATACTGCGATATTTTAAAAATTAAAAACTAATAGTAATTAGATATAGATACGGCAGTTTTAAAAAAAAGTAACAAAAATGTCCCGATTTTTCCTGAATTTCAAAAAAATATTATCAAGAACCAAATTTAAATTTAAAAAAAAACTCGACGAGCTGCAAAAATTTACGTTGAGAGGTACTCTTAAAAAAAACTCACGACTGAAGACTGAAAATTTGAATGTGTTTTGCTCACTCGCGGAAGAAATTTCACTTCTTCAACTTTAACACTTAATAAAACCTAAACTAATAGCCGCATCGGAAAAAAAATCTTAATAATTATCCAGGGAATACGATGAAGAACAAAGCATGTTAATTTCATTTTTTCCGATCAGTACTTTCTCGGGAAACCGTCTAACAATCGAGCTAAACAACACAGTTTTCAATCCTGCGGCGGCGGCGGTAACATTTTTTTAATATAGAGAGATATGTGGTGACGCATAATTACACTACACTAGCATCTACTTGAATGACTGCCTAGTTTCAAGTAAACTTCCTCCGTTTTACATAGCTGCACCTTAATATGCACTTAGTTGTTCAAGATGGTTTAAACAAAGTCGATTCATTACAGGCTGGACAACACTCCCAGAACGATGATGCGGTTACAGTTTCTCCGCGTGATGCGTTCTCTTTCAAACGTGTGCTGTTTGCTATCAGTGATGCCGATACAACTAAATTGGTTTATCGCACCACTTGATGGAAATCTACTTATTATTACTTTTTCAGTGGGCTCTATCTCTATCTTTCTGCCATTCATTTTAATGTCGATTTAGCCTTAATGAATCTTCGTGGTCCGTTCAATGGTTTACTTTCATGGAATTTACAAATTCAATTGCTCCTAGGAAATGCTTTCTTAAAACTACAATTTTTGCATATTTTAAGTGTGTTTGATATGATGATCCCAGATCAAATTAGCGAAACTGTAACTTTATACAGCGGTCGATATAATTTCAGTTAATGTCGAAACACAATTTATTGAATGCATGTGAAATATAAAGCAAAGAAAGTAGAACATACCTCGCAGATCTCGTCTTTGTAGATCTCGACAGCTGCCACCTTGAAAGAAACAATATGCATTTGTTGAAAAAATAAAGGATTGGTCTCTCTGTGGTAGCGTTTTCTACTCAACGACTACTTATAGCATTAAAAAGTTAATGGAATCCGATTGGAGTGAAAGATATTTACTTGCAGTACCTTCGATGTAGCAAACTTAGAAATAAGTATGTGAAATTCTAAAACCGCTCGGAAACCGTCTCTATCAGTGCAATAAGTGCTTAATAAAGTAGAAATATTTCCAAAATTGTAATTGATTGTTCTCAATTATTTAACATTGCGCCTTTAGTTTGATCTGACATCTTGTTAGCTATGTTTAGAATTGAAATACGTTAATATATTGAAATATATGCAACGCAAGATCCTGAAACGAAAGTATTCATGCAAAGAGAACTAATTTGTTCTAAACAAATCACGGTTTCTGAAGAAGCTTCAGAATAGTCAAAATTGTCTTACTTTTGTGAATGTTTGCGGAAATGATTTTTGAATATATTTGGTATCAATCTAGATTGATTGCAATTATATAACATAAGGATTTTGCCTAAAGGAGACATTTTTTTTTATCTAACCCTATAACATTAGTGTGAATGTGTGTGAAATGGGTATTTCATCCATTTCTTCATTAAATATATATATATATATATATATATATATATATATATATATATATATATATATATATATATATATATATATATATAACTTTTTACCTACAAATGCGCACATTTGTAGGTAAAAAATATTTATATTTCTACTTTGGTTCGTTACTAATTGCACACATTGCTATCGTGATCTGAACGAAAACTTCTGTGGTAGGTTTAACTTCAATGGTTTACATTCGAATAATAGAAGGTTACATTTCATATATTATGATACACCACCATTTTTTCCTACATACGAGTAAATTAATGAGAAAAATGAGAGTTAAATTTTACTTACATGCCCCATTGGTCTGTATATATATTTAATGAAAATTAAAATACTTACTTCATTTCTTCGCAACCAACTCTATTTGCTTTAATATTTAGTTAAGCACATTAATATGTAATATCGATTGAGACATAAGATTTGTCTCTATTTTGTAGATCGTTGAATTTGCGACGAAAAACATGAACACTGTATCATTACCAACAAATAATAATATTCAGACCTTTTCAGAATGGAGGAAAGAACTTAAATTTGACGGTTAATAGCACAACCATCTCGCCCTGGATACACTTACTAATGCTTAATTAATTGTATACTTACTTTGTTCCTTCGGAAACACTTCGCCAAAAAACGGAACCTGTAACGATATAAAAATATTGACTTAAGTGTCCATTAAACTTTAAAAATTTGATCCGAGAATATTACTTTCCTTTCTCCCTTCAAAAAATACTTGGTGAAAATTCCTAGAACAAATAACCAATCCAAAGTTTAGATTTGATATGTTGTACAGTGTAATAGAAAACCTACTAACGAACTCGTATTAAATATTCCGACATCAAAGCTGTAGTAGTTTCACAGCAATAAAATTGTTTTTAAAATATTATTGTGTGTAAAAATATGTTTTAAAAATTCAAAGGGATAGTCAGTGGGAATTGGGTGAATTCATTAACAAAGGACCAGCCTTGTTGGGCTTGAGCCTGTAGCTGGTCGTCAATGTTTGTATTTGTATTAAGAACCATGGTTCTTTTCCTCGAGTGGTAATTGTTCCTGAAACTAATAAAACAGTAAATAATAAATCTCAAAAACGTAATCCATGAAATGATTTATTCATGAAAATGTTAAGCTTTTCAGAGTCATGTACGTTTTTGTCGGTGTCAAAGCCTGGTCATTAACTTCGACACATTATTTTAAGGAAACGTATAAGAGTAGATAGTCTTTATGGACTTTTTGGGTGTTCCACATTTCCATTAAGTTACTAATGAAGTATCTTAATAATGGAATGGAAACGGTGGAATCTGTGGCAAGAGTTTTGAAATAGGATGGACTTGTAAATAATATATTCCGAGTCCACAGCAACATACGAAAATTTTGGAAATAAATCATGGTAAAAAAAGTAAAGAAAATACGATACTTTCTTTATTATAATCCTAAACGAACACCCTGTATTTTCAATAAAAAAAGCAATCCCAAATAATTTTCCATACTTTGAATGTAAAAAAATCATGTATTTAAAGTTATCACTTCAAAATATTTCCCGCACTTAACGTTTTTTCAGTGTGAAGAACTCAAAGCGATTTTCTTAAAATAGTCAATTTTGAAATAAATGACAGTTCTTTTCGTGTTCTTGCTGATACTAAAAACATTCGAAAGAAAAAACAATAATTTAAGAATGTCGCAAATTCGTATAAAATTCGGACTACCTAAGGTATCGATTGGGCGTAAAATTTTCCGCAGATTTCAAATCCCTTGAAATTTTTACTCTGTCTTTAACGATCGCGAAGATAGAAAACCTCAAATAGTCATTTTTGTGTTCATAATGAGTATCTTCGTCAAATGCTTTAATTGCACATTAGATATACTAAAAAACTTACAAAAGCTCAAATCTGTGGAGAATGGTGTTAATGATTTAGCTAGTAAAAGCAAAACGCAAACCAATACAATGGATTTCTTTAAACACTAAACTATTGAAAAGGAAGAAACGAAAAGGCGTGTTACTTAAATTAGTCTTTATTTCATTTGTTTTTCTCCGACCTTGATTTAATGTTTAAAACAAGTTTCTTTCCGGTTCCTTGAAATACGTTAAATTGGGGTTCCTATTTCGAACAGTATAGAATTCGTGTAGTTTCCAGAACATTTTCACTGATGATAAAATGGAAGTTAGGTTTTATGTTATGAAAATTTGTTTTACGGGGCAATACATAAAAAACCATTTTGATTAAAGTTGATTTCTTCTATTCTAATATTTTGACTTGGAGCTGTAAAATAGAAAATTTGCAAAATGTAAAAGTTCACCTTGTTGGTAGGAGACCCTTTACCGGCATCAGGAAGAAATTCCGACCCTTTTGGCTCCAGAGAGACCATCCCGGACAGACTTCCTTCACCACTCACCTGGATTCCCCCTGAAAAGAAACTAACCACTTTCTATCGCTACATTTCGCGGACAGACAGGGCATCTTCGAAAAGTTGTCGATTGTACTCTTTACTATTTCGTAAACATTCCATCGGGCATCGCGCTGCTCTGAGCGGTAGTTGTGAGAGTATAGAAAACGACACAATTTGTTGAAATGAAACGAAGGGAGCAATTTTATTTTGGCAAAACTAAATGTCAATGTTCAATAAAGTTTTTTCTTCTTCCGTTAGATTGTTGCACTCGTGTGCTTTCTCTTGTGTCGATTTTAAAAAGCGAGCTTCAATATTTCATTCAAAAAAGAGTAGCAAACATTTATTTTGTTAAATTTATAAATTATCTGGCTAACTTTCCCTCGTTTAAAAGTTCTACTTGAAATCATCCAGAGCTTTTAAAAATGTATCGTTTCTTTTGATTTGCAATCTCGAAAATTGCTTATGAAATTATCTGAAACGGATGCTTAAGGTTGAAAACCATATGTTACTTATAAACTAAAAATTAACCCTTACGATGAACAAACTGTTTTATGCGAATGACCAGTATAGTTTTTGAATGTATTTTGTTGTGTATATCCATTTAAAATAAATATCTGATCAATAATTATAGGATAGCATCATAAAAATTCAAAGAAAAGGAAACACAATTTGGACAAAATGTCTCAAGGCTATCTCAGCATTGCATTGTTCAATTGATTCATTTTTATGGCACAGGTTTTGCCTAGTTGTACTAAACTATCGGACACTTTCAATAAGTTTCTTTTGTGATCTATTAAAAAATTTACTACTAATAATAAAAATTTGACAAAGATCAAAATTGTATTAAAACATTTCAATTCACTATTTAGATAAAATTATAAAAGCCTAGGTCTGATGTGACCAAAAACATATTTCTATGAGGATCACTCAATAAATCCTTTATACTAGGGTTAGTAGCACATATAGGTGTTGAGTCTAGTAGTATTAAAGTCAGTACATTCACTTCAAATGTGTCTAACGGATAGGATTGAATCACATGTCGAACGCGTTAGCGCTGGTTCTGAGTGTAGCAAATGCCTGTCAGTTAAATAGGTTGCATTGCATTGTAAATAAAAATTTTCAATGTTGCTTTATTATATTAGTGCCTTTAAAAACTTCATTCTATATTTAGTACTGAATGATTAAATATCACTCTAGCTGCTTTGTAGCTATTACTTAATTTTATGAAATAAATGTATAGTATAATTTTGTGCTCAGATGGCAAAATGTGTTATGAGTCACTTTTCTCAATTGAGTAAGTCTCATCCTGGAGTCTGGTCTATTAATGTTCAGAATGTGGCAAAATATCGCAGGTCTTTTTCTTTCAGTTTATGAGAAAAAAAAGGTGGAAAATTGTAATAAGTCAAAAACCACAGAACCAGATGTTGAATCTTGAATATTAAAATTGCTGTCACGAAAAGTTAAAAAAAAGTGACATAACATTTTGCCATCTGAGTACAGAATTTTAAAAATAAAGGGGGGAATTTTTTATTGTTTTCTTTGAAAATCACTCTTGAATGAAATTGTATTATTATATATTTAGTACTAAATTTTATTCAGTAATGAAATCAGTTTTTTCTATCTGTTAAATTAAGCAGTTTCCTTTTCACATTCGACTGAAGTGATTCCGTTTGATTTTCCCGTTTACTCAAGGATACCGAAAAGCACAAATGAATCTTTCATTCTCTATGTAAACCATGCAAAATATCTACAACGAAAATCGATATATATTGAGCTTTGTCTCAGGAAAGAATTCAAGGTTAAAACATTCAATCTTTTAATATGAATTTATAATTTAGGAACCTGATCCTTAACCATATTCTAGGATTCTTTTGTTCTTGTAAAAATGCTTAGTTTTACCAATTAATTGTGAGCTGTTACAACTTAAAGTTGACTCAGGGGATCTATTATGTTTACTTTGCACAATAGTAAATCTCACTTGACTGTTATTGTCATGGGAACCAAAGAAAGTAATCAACCAAATTATTCAATCAAAACGTTGTACGTAAAAAAGTTATGACATAGTCATAAACTATGTATAGAAAATTACATGAATTATATTTTTTAAATATAACCTATTTTTTAAATTTGAACTGCTTGTTTTCTACATCAATTGTTTTTGTATTTTTATAACCTAGTTTCATTAGAAGTTAAAAATCCGGTATGTCTTGCATTACAAAACTAGTATAATTTAAATATTTCGAATTCTCTGTTGAGTCTAACGTGTCGTTGAGTCATTGATTTTCAGGCGTTTGGTTTACAAGGCATTTATCGATAAAGCGGAAATATGTTTTGAAAAATTCCATGAATGGTTATTTGTAAGGAATAAATTGTAGTGCCTTGTAAGGTTATACTTTTCTCATGCAATTGTTTTGATGATTATGCATCGATATTCTTATCAATCCGTTTAAATTCGCATGTTTTTGAGTATTAAAAAACTGAGGCGAAGCTTCTGAGAAAATTAAATTTGCTGTATAAAGAATAAACGCGAGCTGAAGTAAAGTGGGTAACGGTTTACATAGCTGTAAAGAGAAATTTACAATAATTGCATGCAAAATGTCTATTAGTATTAGCATTGGAGAGAGAGAGAGGGAGTCCATGATATTCATATTCTAAAACTTGCAGGATGTGAAAAATAATTTTTTTTTCATACTGCTTCTGTTTCATTTGTTACTAAAGTCAATTAGAAATAAATTTAGATGTGATGTTTAAATAATTCACTAACATCGATAGTTGCTTCAGTTGAAAAGAAATTTTCTTGTTTGCTAGATCCAACCAAGTAAATCATAATGCGACACATGCGAATGGTTATCACAATTCAGTGTTTATTTGTACAATTTTTACAGAATTAAATATAATACCAGATTTAAAGAATCACTTACATTTTCACAGGTATGGGGAATAGGCGAAGAAAGCAGTAAGACAATCTGTAAAAATAAATACATACAATTTATTGGAGAATTTCATTCCACTTACATATTTATAAAGTATGCAACGAACTAATGTACTCGTAGTAAATACGCGTGTATGTGAACCAATATACTGCTACTCCATATCTATAATGAAATTGCTCAAAAGTTGATATAACTAGATTTTAACACTTTGCTCGTACGAAAGGAAAAGCAATGATGGTAAAAAAAAAACTATTTTAATAACTATGCAAAGTTAAAAGATGTGTGTTCGCAACTGGATAAAGCATACTAACCGAAAGATTGCAAATAATATCAATAGCTTCCATATGACTCGTAGATTTGATCCGAGCATCTGCATACGCTACTTACATCGCGCATACAAGGAGTTTGCCTCAAAAGAGTCTTTTTGTGTGAGGCTAAATGTAGATGTCGCTTTTTCGTGGTAGAATTTTATATTGCTCCTACAATCAGCCATAATTAGTCATCAATATAAATAATATATTCCAACATAATTAGTGCAATTTTTTTTTAACTATGAAATATAAAGGACTGCATTATAAAACAGTTTGAAAAATTAGATTCGTGGATATTTTTGGATTAAAAAAAATGGAAATAAACGGAACTCTGCAAAAATGCGAAATATTTTTAACTAGGGGGCCAGCCCCCTGCTCGCTAGCGCTCGCCAACCCCCGGAGGATTGCTTTGCAATCCTCACTGGTTCCCTGCGCGAACCTATGCTCGCTTCGCTCGCTTCAATGAAGACATGTGTCCTAGCAAAAGGGATTGTTTACAAAATATGATATTCCAAAAAAAAAAAATTCCAATCTAAATTTGCTGTTTGCAGAAAAGATATATACAGTGCCTCTGAAATCAGAATTCAAATGAAAACTGTGCAAATTTTGACTCGAAATGTGATTGCTGCTTTGGAAATTGAATACCCAGCATGTTGTTTGTGTGTACATTTCCCCAGCACTCGAGCCACTCACTTTTTCATTGAGTTAGTTGTCTAAAGTTGAAGTTCAAGCGTATTGTTGAACTACAATTGTTGGTCCTCAAAAAAGATACCGCGTTTTCTTTGATTTCTATTACAAACTACAACAGCTCGACTAAAATTAATTTTTTTCAATAAAATTTCATCCGATTACGCTATGAATTCAATTCAAGCGCGAGACTTCGTGATGGTAAACAAACAATCGCACAATGTTGCCAAAACGCAATAACAAATAACGTCTTTTTTGCGTGCCACGTAAGAGAATTATATATATAGATGCGAATTTTCCTCAAGCAAATCTCGCAGATTCAGTAGATTCTTGCAGATTCGTTTAAAAAATGTTTTAAGATTAAAAACAGGATATACAATTAAATTAGGATCACAGAAAAGTAGTAGAGCAGAAGTTACAAATGGGACCAAGTAATAAATGATGATGTAATAAATGAATTAATAAATGACGTAATACAATTAGTAATAAATGACGATTTTCAGAATCTTGTGTGTCCAATGCGAAGACGTGTCAGGAATCAGTCGCCTTCATTGGACTAGCTGACTCATTCACTGATGAATGAAGGGTTTGAAAGAATATAATTTGTTGGTGCAGATTCCACAACTCTTGCGATAGGGCATCAAAGAACTCATTCGTTAGAATTCTCAAATCGTTAAGAGGTTGTTACTCTTCTGGGATCATTATCACGGAAACTTTAGCTGTACCACAACTCACAACTACTCAGTTATCAATTGCTCTGTTATACGGTTCAGTACAATTTATGAACAGTCCTTCTTACTGATTTTGTCGAAATAAAATATCAGAAATACAATAATAATAAAGGATTGTAATGGCGCTGAACAGAAAATTTTCCGGCAATTTTTTTCCCAAAAATATTAATATGAGCAAAGTGTGTTTACCATTTCTGTGGTAAATTTACTTGTGCTAAAGAGGGCAAAAAAAATATTTGCCAAAATCTCCTGTTCCATCCTCAACTAGACCTTGTCGTTCCATCAAATTTGTTTTTGCCACGTAATTAGTAGATTTAACCACTAGGAAAGTTAATAATGTTCAAGGTACTTTAAAGCTGACTTGGATGTTTTGATAGATGTGACCAAACATCAAACAGTGAATACTAACGATAGAAAAACAGCTCGTAGATGTTTTAGAAATGCTGAGAAGTCTGCTGAAAAGATTGTTATTAATGTAATCAATCTCTACCAAGTCACATTAACATGTTTAAATTCCGGTTCCTAGATAAACAGATACGTTTTCTGAGTACGAAGCAAGTGCAAGATATATCTACCTCAGAAAGTGTCCTTGAAACCCCCAGTTACCGTAAACTATACATAAAATACTGGTCCATGGAAATATTACTTCACCTCTTGTATTCTTCCAATTGAGTAATTGGTCTCCGGTTCTTAAAAGCGCAGGAGACAAGAAATAAACACAATAGGCGATAAAGGAAATATTTTCTATTACAATGTCACAAACTGATACGAATAGATTCAATGAATAGATTAGTCATTACTGCAGATCCACTAATTGTAAGTTAACGATCAAGGTCTAAAACTAAACGCAGCAAAATGTTTCTAAAAAGGTTAAAAAATTTTTGAAGTACTTTCCCTTTAATACATTAGTAGACTATTTAGGTAGTTGAGATTCCAAGTATATAATAATAGTTACTCATTTTATAGAATAAAGTAATATTTTTCAGATATTTTCCCCTCTGGTTTTTCTATATTACATACATCTTTATTTTAAAATGGAACTTTTATAGGTATATCTGACCATTATTCAGGTGTATATGAATATATAATTGCAAAATATACGGTGAATAATTGATCGAAGTAAATTTAATATATGGAGCAAAGTTCACTAATTTCTTCAAATTTAGCATATTTCTGCATTTAAATAGTAGCTAAATTAACGCTAAATGTACACCAAATCAGTATTTTATCACTCACAGCCTCTTATAAACAACCAAAATCAGTGTATTTTTGATAGAATAATTTTGTCCTCCTTTATTAAGTAAATGACACACTGTGCGGCGCTTCGTTTGCGAAGCAAACCTAATGGGAGTACGTAGCAATCACAAAGGGTTGGCGAGCGTTATCGAGCAGTGGTCTCACCTGAACCCACGAAAAGAACTGTCACGGTTAGCGCCGTGCTGGCCACGCAGTGGCTAGTTGTTCTAATATACCTATTATTCGTTAATGCTCAAATTAGGAGTAATTTCCAAAAGCTCATCACAAACTACAGAGGCATTCAAAAATTGCACCTCAAAATTCCGCTCCAAATCATTCTTTAAATCTCTTGATTCCCTTTTCACTTGTGTTAGGTAAAATTACATCGCACTTTCTTCTCAGATTTTCAAAATGTTGGTTTTAAAATCAATGCACGTTGGAAAGAATTCACTCGTTGAAACAGTTGATCGAATAGAGTGAATATTGTAAATTCTTGAAGATGCATTTGACTGTGTCTAAATTTGCTTCCACACAGACAACGGCTTAAAAACGAGTATCTTATTTTAATTTTCTGCAGAAATCATGACAGAAATGGGTCCCAAAAACAGTGGAATCCATTGTCAATACATCTTTAATTAGAGTAGAACCCAAATGATTCCAATTACCTTGTGCAAACAACGCTATTAAGACTTAAAGAAGTACAAGATGTAGGGAGAATAAGTACAACTAAATCTTACAAATATTATATTTAGGCATATTTGTTTCAAATGTGTTCATTTTAAAGAAGATGACCAAATATGTATGTGGGTCTGATTTAATACGTTGTTTCCGATTTCAAATAATTAAAATAATGAAGTTCTAACAAATATTAAATAATAAATAGTAAAATCTGTTCATAATTATTTATTTTTTCTTAGGAGCAAAAAGTCATATTTATTATTGTTAGATTATGCATCGTAATTTTGAATACATTAAAGAAAGTTTAAGACTTGAGGGAAAAGATTATATTTGTGCATCACTGTAAATAGTTTTTAGAAACACAACTTCATCAAACATGCAATTCATAAAAGAATGAACAGTACCACTGAAATATTGAAACGTTAAGATAGTTTAATTCATAATTATAGAAACAACTTAAGAGTTCAATCAAACTTTGTAATGACAAAATTTTATTTTGTAGATGTAAAAATGAAATTTCTTTTTTGAATTGTCCTCCGATAAAACAAAGAGGAAATTATAATTCAAATTTTTAATGAAACTTTTAACTGAAATAACCGCTATAAAACCGTACGATATGACAAAGTAACATTCAATTACATTTATATCGCAGTCAAAGAGGTATACAGGTATTATCTAATTGTTTTTTTTTAATTAAAAACATTTTAGGCAAATATATAAGATTGAAAAAGGTACTTACGTTTGAGAGACCGTTGAAAGTATAATAAATTGTGTTCTAAAAATGCACGATTTATTTTTTCCGAAGTCTAACTGTTTAGTGCTCTAGATTTGGATGTTTGCTTTCAACTCACCTGCTCCGTATTTGATTTCTAAGACCATGAAAGCGTTTCAAACAAACTCTCTATTCCTGGAGGACTCTTGAGGGACTTGGGTTCAGGTTTGTATTGTTCATAGTCAAACAGGGAAACTTTCAAGGGAACATTATATAAAAGTTTCCAAAGAAAAGTAACCCAACAAGTACGATTTACATATTTTATCCATCCTTCACTTCAGGTATGGCTAAATAATTTCTTTTAACATCTACTTATCTATAAATTCGGTGTGTGATATAGAATATTATTTAATTTTCACTCAAACACACTACTTTTCTGTATGTTGCAAAGAGTACAATAAAACTATTAAAACTTTCATTTGGATATACATAAAAGGATTATCAGTTACATTAAATGAAAAGTTAAATCATCGTGAATTTGATATTTTTAATCATAATTTAAATTTCTTAAGTGTCTATGCCCTCTTAAAAGTATCAAATGGATAATTTTGCAGTCAGTTATAACTGACATAATTTTCATTTTTGCCTGTATATCTCACGAATGTGTACATCTTACATAAAATTATTGAATCAACACTCCCAGAGCTATAAAGTTACGTGAACTGCGTATATAACCACTAATATAACACATGACTTTTTATTTGAATATACCTATATCCTCGAGAAGAAAATTCACTTCTCCAAATCATTTTCTTGGTATTAACAATATCTCATATCGAGTATCGTAATTGATTTTTGGTTAGAAAGTATCATAGTTTGTCGTATAATCAGTTATCAGCAAAAGTGTCCAGAAATAATGAATACATCGTTAAGTAGAGCAAAATGAAATTTGTTTGTTCCGCGGTGTAAGCAGTGTAATTAAGACTTGGAGCAGAAAAGGATGCAGAGGAACTAAATATAAATAAATCGGAGATTTAATAATTTTCCGTCTTGTTTTTAAATGTGTTCTTCACAGACATTGACCGAATACTTTTAGATGTCTATTTTACTAGGTTGGGGTATAAATTATAAAAAAAAAATGTTTTATCAAACCTTTTCATAACTATTCGATTCTCGTTAAGAAAATAGCTACACCGATGTGAATTGTGGTTAGCTAATTTTAAATACATTTTAAACGCGCATAATAATATTGAAAACCCTTTCCGAATATTAATCCTTGACAGAGGCGACCGATTATTTTCGTGATCCACTGTATACAGCTTTAAGCAATGCAGCTTCTACAAACGCGAATATTGTTAAACCAATTAGGAGTAGCATTGAAAGATTAAAAACCCAACAGTTTAATTCATAATAATTGAAGCTGTTTGTTAAATGTACAACCGAGATTTGTATCCACTAAATTTTGTCCTCGTAAAAATCCAGTATCAAGATTATTGCTCGAAATTTCCTCTGGTGAAATAAGAAGTGGATTCGAAAAAAAAAATTAAACATTTCCATTGAGACGAGTTATAAAATCGTATGTTATGAAAAGCGACATTCAAATATACACTACAACGGCAGATAAGAGATATATTATAGAATTGTATACCAAACATAAAGCATTTTTTAAGCAAATGGCATTGAGAAAAGTACTTACCTTTGCGAGAGAAGTTTAGTATTTGTAATCTAATGAACGAAATTCTTTGAAACAACCGTTGAACTCACACCCAATCATATATTCTATTGCAATGCAGTAGTAGCTACTCTTTCTTCTAACCATCAGTTACAATCCCGAAAAACAACTTAACAGCGAGAAAAATAATCGGTATATTCCAAAGCTGTGCAAAATGCACGATGTGACGTTGAACTCAAAAAGGGACACAACGACAAAACCTCGCAGGAGTGGAGCAATTCTAGTGGGCATATTCTTCTGGGATGTGCGTTCTGGTTTGTGTATAATAGGGTCATAGAAAACTATAAGAACAATAGTGCAAAAAAAACCAAAGAAAAAGAATCAAACAAACATATTCTATTTATTCATGTTTCACTTCAAGTATGACTTAATTTTTTCTATCAATATCTCATTAGGTCAAAATGGAAATTTAGACAATAATGTAAAACTTTTCTAGTTCTTTTTTGCATGTTATGAGACGCAATTTCATGTTTGAACGAGAATTAATTTGACATTATTTCCCAGAAAGTTAATTTCTCTACTTCAGAGGATTAGAACACTTTAAAACGAGTATAGGAACTGAGGGGAGTTGGGAATTATTTTCATAATAGTGTATTATGTATTCTTCAAAATTGACTGCCATTCACACAACTATGGAAATCAATCAAAAAACACAAAACTCAAAAACATTGCAAGGAGAGATAACTAAATTGCTGGTTTAGTAAGATGGGTACAGCTACAGTTTATATATAGTCTTCAGTCGTTTATAGCGCTGGCAACGGCATTGGAGTTTTTTTTTTTTTTTTTTTTGCACATTTCGGTGGAGTGGTCGTTCACGGTAAGAAGGCGATTTGTCGCCAAATATGGTAACCTTCATCTTTTGCGGATTTTCTTCACATCTGCCGTTTTTGTTATGGCAACCCTATCTGCTGTTACGGAATTCGGGAGCCATCTTGATTTGGCTACAAAAATTAGTTGGCGACAAACGTCTTACTTTGAACGACCACTCTACACACTTCTAGTAGCGAGCTACGGCAGGTTCCGACAACCCGTCTGTACTACCGTTAATGCGGGTTTGGTACAGCTACACTCTACGTTTATGAGCGGTGGTAACGGCCTTGGCGAACTTCTAAAATCACCAACAACAAAATTATTTCAAAAATCTCAGCAAATCAATGAAAGTTTGAAAACACATTTCAAAACGTTTAGTAAAGTATTTTTGTCTAAAAAAAATATTTTTTTAAAGTAGTAAGCTTAAACACATATTTTCTCAGAAAAACTAAGCTGAGAATGTTGGGTAAGCATATAGCCTGAAACTTATCAGTTTTGATACCTCAGAACTGTTCAGGGAAAAAATAAACGAAAATTCTACAAATGCCAAATAAACAAAACTCTTAATCGTTTCGTGAAAACTATTATAATAAAATAATAACTCCACAACTGTCGAAATACAAATAAATGGACTAATAGTATCACAAAAAAAGATTTTAAAAGGACCAATGCAATCAAAGGATATTTTAAAATCGTAATAACCAATGGAAGCTAAGAAAAAATTTCCAACGAACCCATGAAATCAAACGACTTTAACGGATTTTGGAAGAACTTTCTAGAATATTCAAAATGAAAATTGAAAGCTTCCGTTTGCTGAGGTTACCATGAAAACCACAACAACCGTAACGACAGATGGGTTGCCTTAATTTATCATAACGCGCTACTAGAAGTGCGCCGTTCGTCAAGCCGTTGCGTCACTCATAAATGTTAAGTGTAGCTGTACCGCGATTTTTATAGCCACCTCTGCAAGCGGAAATTTTAAACTTTCATGTTGAATATTTTAAAAAGTTCTTTCAAAATCCCTTAAACTTCTGTTTAATTTCTTTGGTTCATTTGAAATAATTCTTGCCTTATCAACTTTAGAAGTGAGTCAAGAAAAAAAAAAAGGCCAAGGCCGTTGCCACCTTTATAAACGTAGACTGAACCTGTATCGAAAGATGATAACTAAACATGCAACATTTTGAAAAATAAGTTGTATCGTGGATTGAATTTACACATTGGAACAGTTCATCACAAACTGAGAAATGCTGATTAAAATGGTTACCATGGAATCTGAAACGTGGAGATCTTTAGTACTGGATTGAAGTCACTGATATTTTACACAAGCGGAAGGAATATTGTACAAAAAAAGCCCTCATTAGAGTTATGTTCATTCACTGACACTAATACAGACAATACACTTTAATGATCCGAGTGCATATCGCCGATTGAGGTACTTAGAAATTTATTATAAGTTCAAAGAATCAATATGAAGTTAGCGATCTGTGCAAAAGAGAAATTTGTAACATTTTAGCGGTAAATAAGAAAAACAATTTTTGTATTCTTGACGATGCAATTGACAGTGCCCTGATTCTGCTTCCGGACATCAGTTTTAGAAAACAAGTACCTTACTTTAATTTTCTCAAGAAACCATTACAAAAATGTGCACAAAACTGTGAAATCCATTGCGGTACAGCTACACTCTACGTTTATGACTGATGGCAACGGCTTGGCGATTTTGTTTGGCGCACTTCTAAAGTCGCCAAGGAAAGAATTATTTCTTAACTCTTTTCCTGTCACAATTTTTTTTCTTTTTACAACACACTTTTTAAGCACATTTCAGAACGTTTTAAAAAGTATATTTAAAAAAAATTTCACAAAAAGTAGTAAGCTTAATCACATATCAAAACACATTTGTGAACCAGCAGAGAAACTAAGCTACGAATGGTAAGAATACCCTGAAACTTATCAATTACACTAAATACAGTGAGCATGTTGAAAAAGAAAAAGAGTTACAAAAGAAAAAAAAGCAAGAAATAATACCTGATAACGTCAGAATTCTCTCGTAAAAAAATAATGAAAACGAAAATGGTCAAAAAAACAAAACTCTTAATCCTCTCGTGAAAACTATTATAACAAAATAAAAATTCCACAACTGTAAAAATACAAATAAATGGACCAATGGTATCACAGAAAACGATTTAAAAGGACCAATGCAATAAAAGGATACTTTAAAAACAAAATAACCAATGGGAGGAAAGAAAAAATTTCAAACGAATCAATGAAATCAAACGATTTTAACGGATTTTGGAAGAACTTTCTAGAATATTCAAAATGAAAATTTCCGTTTGCCGAGGTTGCCGTGAAAACCACAACAACAGCAACGAAAGATGGGTTGCCTTAATTTATCGTAACTCGCTGCTAGAAGTGCGCCAAAAAAATCGCCAAGCCGTTGCCATCACTCATAAACGTAGAGTGTAGCTGTACCTCCATTGCAAATACAGCTTTAATTAGAGTATGACGAAATGGGTTCCAGTGATATGGTGAAAACAACACTATTAAGACTTAAAGCAGTTTAAAATGTAGGGAGAATGAGTACAACTAAATCTTAGAAGCAAAATGTTTCAGGCATTTTTGTTTCAAATGTGTTCATTTTACAAAAGTTGACCAAGTATGTTTGTTGGTCTGATTTCTTATGTTGTTTTAGATCTTAAATAAATAAAATAATAAGATTTTAACAATTACTATATAGTTTTTTTAATTAAAAGCATTTCAAGCAAATTATAAGATTGAAAAAAGTACTTACGTTCGAAGAGACTTTTGAAAGTATAATAAACTGTGTTCTAAAGATGCACGATTTAATTTTTCCGAAGTCTAACTGTTTAGTGCTCTAGATTTGGATGTTTGCTTTCCCCTCACCTGCTCCGTATTTGATTTCTAAGCCCATGAAAGCGTTTCAAAACAAACTCTCTAAGGAATGAGGGTTATTCCAGGAGGACTCTTAAGGGACTTGGGTTCAGGTCTGTATAGTACATTGTCAAATGTAATATACATATATGTTTCAGGCATTTTTGTTTCCATTGTATTCTATTTATGCAAGTTGACCGAATACGTTAGTGGGTCTGATTTAAAAAGGTTAGGTGTTTCAGATTTCACACAATTTTTTCAAATCTTTTAATAATTACTGCTAGCGAGATAGGAAAATACTCCTTCACGAAGGTCGATGATTCTCCCCTGTTCAAACTCCGTAATTTGGTGAAATTTCACCCTATTTCGTCGTGGAGGCATACTCAGGTCTCACTAAATGTTCGCCACTAAAAAATAACCATGCACTATTTTCAACGCCCCGCTACAGCCCTCTATTTATATGCTTTTAGCATCATTTCAGAGGGCGCTGCTCACACCACGCATGCGTGGTGGCTTTGGATTTTTACTACTTTGCAAAACATCCTATAATTGATATTTGCTGCAAATTTCATTTCATTCGGATGATTCCTTCATGGTGTTGCATGGATGTTTACAAACAACAGTGTATATATATTTTGGTTTCGGGCAATATGTCCCGGAAATGTCTCTGAAAAAGTTGGCAACTCTAATCACAGAAGATCTCAACAAGTTGAAGTATAGAATCCAACGAAGAACGCGTTATAAATACAAAGCAAGGAATAAAAAAATTATTACCTTGCTCTATGACGAAATTCTGGTTTAAAAAAAAAGGCATTGTGTCTACTGTCAGACGAATTCGCTAGATATTATGCAACCATAGACATCGAAATAATTTTTTTAGTACCTCCTTAATTTTTTAAATATTTTGTATTAAGGGGGTCCGGGACACATCGAAATTTTTTTTTTATTAATTAATTTTGAATTTTTTTGTACTGATTACCCCATCCAACTAATAAACGAAATCACAACACAAAATTTTTCCAAAAGTTTTTTAAAAATTTTAAATTAAAATTGTTTGAAAAAAAGGGGTTATTTTAAATTGCTAAAACTTAAAATATTCTTGATCAATTTTCAAAATTCTTGCAGTAAATTATTCACAAATTTATAAAGTTTAATTTTGATTCAGCAATTTAAAAAATATTATTTAATAAAAAATAAAAAATAATTGAATGAAAATCTTTGAAAATTTTAAGGTACTTTTTTTTAAAAAAGTCGTATTTTTAAAATTAAATATTTGTTTCAAATTTGTTGAATCAAAATTAAAGTATAATGTTTGAAAAAGATATATTCCAAATTTCAACCCTTAAACTTTATCGGTTTTCGACTTATAGCAATTTGAATACAGGAAATCTTGAAAAAATGTATCATGGAGAAAAACGAATTTGAAGTTTTAAAGACAGGTCTTGTTGCCATGACAACAACTGTCAAGAGTGTTAGATTTTCCAAACAACGCACCACAAAAATTATTATATCTCTAGTTCTAATTTAGATAGAAACATGGTTTAGACGTCATTTTAAGCAGAAAAACACAGAGAGTTTCTTAAAATAATAAAAAAAATTCGGAAATTTGACGATTTTTGTGTCTTGGACCCCCTTAATATGTATAAAGAGAACTGCAATTTTTTATTGAATATTTTACTTCTAAACTAGTATTTTTGTTTCTCCTTGTTCCAAAATAAATGAAATTGGTATACATTTATACGCAAAGTCTTGTGTGTGTATTTCGACATATTCGTGTTACTTAAATTCGTATTGCGAAAATATAAAACTTTCAAGTAAAAACGTATTTATTAACAGAAATTTACATTTAAGGTAAATATCTGGTGTAAAATTTTCCGCAGATTTGAAAACCCGTGAAATTTGTACTCTATTTTAAACGATCGCCAAGATAATGAACTTGTATTAAAGGATAAAAAAGCACAACTCACCGAACGATTGACAATTGCGTATTTTAAACGATCAATCGACGCCGACAATGGCGCCCATCAATGTCCATCCATTAAAATTTCCATCAATGTGCGTCAATCGCCTCCTACACTATCAATTTGAGCTTCAATGAGCCTCATTGACAATCACATTGACAATAAGATTGATCGTCTAGGAACCCACTAGGCGTCCCCCGCTGGTCTGGATGCGTCACCCGGCTTGGCATAGACTGAAATTCCCGGATGGTGTCCCGTGTAATTTCTTACCGTCTAAAACCGTTGGGCTAAAAGGTCAACATTCCGGGAGGGGTGAATTCCCATAACGTCCCAAATTTGCTCTATGTGAGATAGATCAGAAGACCTAGCGGGCCAAGGAAGTGTTGGGGACGCTTGAAGACAATTCGTTGCGCCATGACTTTGAAATGTTTCTGAAACGAGAACTAATGTCGTACTTCATGCCAACTGTCTATGCTTTACAACTCCGTGATCCCTTTAGATTTTCCATATCGGAAGGTTCCTAGTTCGAATACGGGTCCGGGTATGGTTGTTTGTAAGTGTATGGTGTAGAGGCAGCTGTGGTGCACCTTAAATATGTCTTGGCCGAAAGTCCTTACGTTGGGTTGGTGTGGAAGTTTGGAGAGTGGGGTACCAGCTCAGGTGTGATCTCGTCATGTGAGCGTAGTTCGAAATTACGTGGTGTTGTCCTCGAATCTTTCCCTTCGGGGTATGATCCCGGACAGTCCCCAATAAGCCGTTGTTTTATCCGGTGCGACGTAAATAAAAATATGCCAATACCTAGCTTTGTATTAAAGCACCTCTAAAACCCGATTTTAAAAATTCGCGGGAATTATCACATGTTGTCTTTTTAGAACATTTCATCAACTATGTGAATATTTTTTCTTACGTGTGCTGATAGGCGAAAAATTATACTGTTGTGGTTGAAGGATCTGTGTGTGTGTGTATGTTTAGAGAAATTTAATTTATTTTGGTATGTGTGTGTGAAATAAAACAATATGTTTACAAGATTTTTGAAACTTTCAATTCAGCAAAATTAAACTTAACAATTAAAAAATGCGAAACAGCAGCTCTTTCCAACCTTTTGGTAATTGGTTATTTTTAGTTAACGTCGTACTAGAGCAACACAACGGGCTATTGACGACGGTCCGGGATCAGTCTCTTAAGGGAAAGATCCGAGGACAACACCTCGTCATTTTGAACCACGGTCAGATGACGAAGCAACACCTGAGCTGGCACCCCACTCTCCAAACTTTCACGCCAACCCAACGTGATTCCAACCTTTTGGATCAGTGTACATACACTTTGGAACTTTTGGATTTTTAAGGTGAGGTTATACGCTTTGCTAAGTTGCAGCCAAATCGCCAAGAAAACCGCCAGATCTCAGAATACGTGAAGTCAACTGCTCTTAAAAAGTAAAGGGTTCAAATTATGTAAAACGAAATGGGAAAGTTAAATTTATAATTGTGAACTTTTGTCCCGTTTTCCTGGTTGATAGATCAGGGTAAGATATTTTACTTTGTTCTCGAAATCACAACTTCACGGATCAATATCCAATACATTATAAGTATCAAATGCAACCAGATATTTAATCTGATTGGTAGAATTCGCCGATAAGTCACAGGTTCAATAAGCAGTTAAGAATATGCTCATAAATACAGCTGATAGAAAACTCGTTTTTATTTTTTGTAATAACATTTTTCAACTTCAAATCCCTTCTGAATATGCATTGTGAGTAATTTAGACTTTACAACTTTACGGAGTGTGTTTCTCTGTAACTGAAGTAATTATTTCTTAAATAAGCAATGATAATACTTCATACCTTCTCCTTAAGCATTTTGCATTCAATGCTTTTCTAAATTTATATCTGTACATAAATTTCGTTCCAAATCCGCGGCACATGTTTCAGTCTATATGTAGCCATAAAATGAAACTTGTAAAAAACATTGATTTATACCGTCCAATAATACAACGCATCAAAATCAAGTAAAGTTTAAACATGTGCATACCGTTGACTTTACTGAACATGGAACGAAAATGGCATGAAAATTATTCAGGTTTTAATTTCTTGCATTTATTACGAAACATTTTTTGCTTTTTTTACATAAAAATCAGTTTAATACATGAAATTCTATTTTATACATATTGAAAAACAAACAAAAAATACATGTTTACAAAAAAGGCTAATAAAAAATGTAAGTAGTATTGTTTGATAAAATAGTTATCAAAACAATAACATTTCAAGATTTGATTTGAAATTAAAATTTTTTTTTCTTATATATTCATGAATGAAAACATCAGGTAAACTTTGAATTCGAATATACAGTGTCATAGTTCTGTCAGAAAGAAACTAGAAGAAAAGAGAAAGTTACAGTCCAGGTCGAGGAAAATTTAAAAATGAATTGAAAAACCTTTGTTTGCTTAAAATAACATAAAATACAGTTAGCAAACCATAAAATGTTATTGTCTAGAAAAAAAAAATTGCTTCCAAAAATCAAATCGAAAATCTTGTGTCCTTTTGTATGTTGTTGTAAGTACACTTATCGCAAAAGCTTTCTACCACACTTCACATTTAACTACTTTTTTTTATTTTGATGGATACGTCTATGTCTTTGTAGGCTCGAAGCGTGTGAAAACTTCCTCGAGCATATCTCACACATATACGGCTTCTCTTCAGTGTGTATGCGCCTATGTGTTCGTAAGGTCGAAGCATCTGAAAAACTTTTCATGCATATTTCACATGAATACGGCTTCTCTTTAGTGTGTATGCGCCTATGTCTTCGCAAGTGCGATGAACGTGAAAAACATTTCTTGCATATTTCACACGTATACGGCTTCTCTTCAGTGTGTATGCTCCTATGTCTTTGCAAATTCGAAGCATCTGAAAACTTTCTGGTGCATATTTCACACGTATACGGCTTCTCTTCAGTGTGTATGCTCCTATGTCTTTGCAAATTCGAAGATTGTGAAAACTTTCTCATGCATATTTCACACGTATGCGGCTTCTCTTCAGTGTGTATGCGCCCATGAATTTTTAGGTACCCAAGGAAAGAAAAGCCTCGGTTACAAATTTCACAAGAAAAGTGTTTCCTTCCTGAATGAATGATTCCATGTTGTTGTAAATTTCCTTTACGTGCAAATTTAGCCTTGCAAACTTCACACTCGAACGGTTTCACGCCACTGTGCACTCGCATGTGAATTTTTAATGCTGAGTTCGTTGTAAACAGTTTGCTGCAATCTTTACACTGATGTGATTTCTTTTCAGTGTGGAGTCCTTGATGTCGGGTCAGTTGATTTTTTACTTGGAAACGTTTTCCACTCTGGTAGCATTCATAACCTTTTGTCACAGAATTTTCTGTGCCATTCGTTTCCCTTGGTACACTATTCGAAGAATCAGATTTTGATGACACATGGGGCGGCTTTTGGTGCTTTTGAAAGGATGGTGTGCTGTGATGAGCGGAAAAGGAGCGTTTTTGGTAGTCAGATAGTTCATTTCGGATGACATTGGATTCACTTTTAAACTTGTCCTCTTTCTCTACAGCGTGTGTTTTTGGATGCTGTGTTGAGTGGTGTTTTAGTGCTTTTAGCTTTCTACTCCGCAGGGACACATATCAACTTATAGCTGATTCACCAACATGGCCTGTACCTTTATGCACACGTTTCAAACGACGATATTCAGAAGAAGTGTTTGTTGAAGGAAGGTTCTCTTTGGTGTGTTCATAGAATTCTTTCCCTTCACTTCCATCATGATGTTCTATGTAATCAGGCTGAAGTTTGGTTCTAACTGAACCTTGTGCATCCGGCATTCGTCTTCCAACTGTTGCTACATCTGAGGCTGCTACTTGTGGTTCCATTGGATGATCGAAAATCCCAATGTTGTCTTCAAAGTGAAGGTAATCGTATCGTTCACAATTTCGGTTCGTATTTATCCGGGCTTTCGCAGAAGGAGGTAATTCCAGATTGAGGTGTTCATTTATAGAAAAGCGTTCATCAATAAAGCCCACGTCGATGTTCGAATCATTCTTTCGTTTGGCCTTTTCGTCCGCATTTCTGGTATGCTTCCAACTCGCTGTTCCACGATCTCTTTTGCACTTCCGGTTTTCTTTCGTTGTAGGTGAATTCTGATCACCAAAGGATGTCGTTGCTTGAACATCCGAAGGACGCGAAACCTCTGAATGTTCCTGATCCAAATTCATCTCAAATGTTTTATGATTTTTTTTCGAATAGAAGTGTAAGACAATAAAATTATATCAAATTAAAATTTTATGTTTTCGTACTGCGAAAGGAAAAGCGATTTTCAGGTCAAGAGAACTCAAGAAACGTATTCATTTGAGCATCACGAAACAATTCGACGCAAATAAATATCAATCCTACTTCTGTACTTCAATTCAAATCTTTTCAATTGGAAAGAAATATTCCATAATAAGGTAATGGTAATGGTAATTTTAGTTAACGTCGTACTAGAGCAACACAACGGGCTATTCCATAATAAGGAAAAATCTAGCATTGAAATGATGAGTGTAAACTGGAATGTGTGTAACACTTCAGTTGATAAAAATAAGCTACAAATGTTTCCGAAATCAGACAGTGGTTCATAATTACGTAGATTTGATCCCAGATTGTCGTCAATAGCCCGTTATGTTGCTCTACTATGACGTTAGTTAAAATTATCTTACCTTACCACACCAAAATAGAAAATAATAGTTCAAAATTCATGTATCAATATGTATTGAAAAGTCACAGTTATTCGGACTGAGTAATAGTGATCATGGTAGAGCATTGGGTAGCAATAGTTGATAATATTTAATTAACGTCATTCTAGAAAAACACAATTGGCTATTAGCGAGGTACCGAGATCAATCCCCTGAGAACAACATCACGTCAGTTTGAACCACGGGCAGATGACGATGCGACACCTGACTGGCACCTCACTCTCCAAACTTCCACATCCACCCAACGTGAGAACATTCGGCCACGAGAAATTTATGGTGTACCAGCTGCCTCTACACCAAACACTTACAAAATCCATGCATAGACCCGGATTCGAACTGCGAATCTTCCGATCTAGAGTGTAACACCTTAACCACCAGATCGGTGGGTCAATGTTTTTTACTAAACGCCGTAGGCATACTGGGAAGTAACACTTCGCGTTGCATAAAAGGATTGACAAAGTATCCTTAGATTTGTTTGGTAATTTTTAGTTAACGTCGTACTAGAGCAACACAACGGGCTATTGACGACGGTCCGGGATCAGTCCCTTGAGGGAAAGACCCGAGGACAACACCTCGTCATTTTGAACCACGGTCACATGACGAAGCAACATCTGAGCTGGCACCGCACTCTACAAACTTCCTCGCCAACCCAACGTGAGGACTTTCGGCCACGACAGATTTAAGATGCACCAGCCGCCTCTACAACATACGCTTACAAACATCCATGCCCATACCTGGATTGGAACCAGGAAGCTTCTGATCTAGAGGCTAACACCTTAACCACCATACCGGTTGATTTGAAGAATTATTGAACTGGTAGCAGTTCTCCAGTCTGTAAAAAGCGATATTTTGTAACATTTAACTCAGTATATGGCAGGACTCGTAATGGCAGATCAGAATCATCAGGACAAGTAATGACGATATTTTCTGCAGAACTCTAATTTTAATTTTTTTGGGTTGAATTATTTTGATTTATTCTCTTAAATTTACGTAGCACTTTTAAAGAAAAATTAGTTTGATTACTTGAATCAAATAGAAGAGGCCATGACGTTGAAATGTATCTGAAGTGAGATATATTGTTGGACAAGAATGAAAGAGAACGACTGGGTTTCCAAACTTTTGAACATTCGATCCACTTTATAGAAATCGAATCTATAGCGACCCACACACACTTCATCCTCGGCACTTTGGAAATTTTTTAGAGACGCACAGCACATGTTCTTTACGAAAGAGTTTTTGTAGGCAAAAAAGGAACTTGCGTGAAGGAAAAAACACTTTATTACTAATTATAAAATTACAAAAAATATTTCTAACAAGGACAAGGAATGCGTGAATAGTGCGCTTGTTTTCGATTGCTGTTGATGATGGCAATGAAATCCATTTCAATTCAGGTTATTTTCTGATGTAACGAATTCGACAATTGCAGCTTGTTTCGATACTTCGTTTTAATTCCTACCATTGCCGAAAATGCAACTTCACATACCCTACAATAATGGACCAGACAGAAAGATGTGATGTTATAAGGGAAAGAATACATGGTTTAATAAAAGGATGGTCCCCCACTTGCTGCAGTGACAGTAGCAACCCTTCTGGGCATTCTTTCAACATAGTTCCGATGCACAGCAAAAGGTATTGGTGTCCATTCCTGCTGCAAGAATGTCGCCAGCTCAGCTGTAGATTTCGGCCGGTGTTTTCTGGCCTGTAAGCGTCGCTGTAACACGTCCCTCAAATATGTTATGGGGTTTAGGTCGAGACTCTTAGCAGGCCAGGGAAGGCGTTTTATATCCATATCTCGTTACTACTGCTTGAAAGAGGCTGCAACGTGACATGGAGCGTTGTCTTCCAGGAAGTAACATTCGTCCATTCTATAAAATTGCCAGAGCGAAGGAAGAATCCGACTGTCCAAAATGTTTGTGTAGGCGTCGGCGTTCAATCGACCAGGAAGGCTGTGGAAATTGACAAAATGTCTTGATAAAATGCCGGTCAATAATGAAGATACCAACACTATCGTTGGGGATGACGGTTCAACTGCTGTAAACGACCAAGAGGCAGCCGAGACTTTGGCCAAGCATTATGCTAAGGCGAGCAGAGTGACTTTCAGTAGATCGGACAAAAGGCTGTCCAGAATTACAAGAAACCTAGTGAAATCCTGCCGAGATTTGAGGACAGAGAACCCTTTATTTGATGATGATTTCACAGCAGATGAACTATCTTACGCTCTTCAACACCAAAATCTGACCAAGTCACCAGGTCCGGATGGAATTCATGGTCAATTCCTAAACCATCTGGGTTTTCTAGGCAAAAGTAGGCTGCTTCATCTCTTCAATTTGTCTTGGTCAACTGGGAAACTTCCAAGGCAATGGAAATCGGCCATAGTCATCCCCATTCGTAAACCCAACAAGAAAGTCAGTTCTGTTGACAGTTACCGTCCAATCTCTCTCACCTGTATTATATGTAAACTTATAGAAAGGATAATTTTGAGAAGATTGACACACCACCTTTTGTCAAATAACTTGTTTCCACCAGAGCAATATGCGTTTAGAAGAGGCCATAGCACAATGGACCAGATTCTGTTCTTCAGTCAAAGTGTTAGAGATGCCCAAAATTGCAAACCCACAAAACATACTTTGGCGGTTTTTCTAGATCTATCTAAGGCATTTGACAGGGTTTGGAAGTATAAATTACTTAACAAGTGTTACAATGACTTTAAAATCAAAGGTAGAGCTCTCCCATGGATCTCAAACTTTCTAAATCACAGAAATTTTTGCGTAAACTTTCAAAATAAGCAATCAGGATTTTACAGGTTGTATCAGGGAATCCCTCAGGGTTCCGTACTCAGTCCTACCCTGTTTTCCATGTTTATTGCAGGAATTGAAAAAATTGTATCACCATGCCAGATTGGCATCTTTGCAGATGACATTGTGTTGTGGTCTAGTGGTTCAGACATAGGAAAACTGGAATCTAATCTAAACGGATCCTTAGAAGCTGTCCGTGATTTCTCAAACTCTCACAGGTTAAACTTCAATCCCTCAAAATCAGTTAGTAGCTTCTTCACCACTAATAGACACCTCTACAATTATTCTCCTGCAGTGTACTTTTCTAATCAGTTACTGGACTGTGACAAATATCCAATTTACTTGGGTTTTACATTGGATCCTGAGATAAACTGTAGGAAACATATAGAGAAAATAGCAGATAAAGCTAGAAAGCGTCTACAGATTTTGAAGTATATTTCAGGTAGAGACTGGGGAGCTGATGCTTCCACTCTCAGACTTACTTTTTGTTCCCTCGTGCGTCCCATTCTTGAGTATGGTTACCAGGTATTTCAAACGGCTTCTGCTTCTAACTTAAAGATCTTGGACAGAGTACAATTGAGTGCAGCAAGAATAATCACTGGGTTAAGGAATAGCTGCCCTAGTGAAGTGGTCCTATACGAAGCTGACATTTTACCCCTGACTACGAGATATAGGATTGGTTCTTTTAAATATTTTAATAAATTGTCAAGTCTTGGTGATTTTAACAGGACTGCTGAATTCACTTTGAAGTGGAGGAGTAATCAGCGTTTAAAGAGAGACACCCCGATGGAATTTGTGAGGAAGGAGGGTTTTATTGATTTTGAGGTTATTCCTTCGACCACTTTTAACTGCTTGCCTCCGACGGTGTCCCTTGAGAATGTCAGTTTTAATGATGAACTGAAGACTCATGCCAATAAACAGACGGATCACCCAGACCTTTTGAAACAGTTGGCCCTGGAGGTTGTCAATAGCATCCCTTCTGATGCATTGGTCATCTATACGGACGGTAGCAAACTTGAAGACGGTAGAACCGGGAGTGGTGTTTTCATCAACAGCGCTGAGGACAAGGTCAAATGCAGCATCCGAAACCCTGACCATTGTTCAGTCTTTAGATCGGAGATCATAGCAATTGGTGCAGCCCTTAATTATGCACAGTCCACTGACAAAAATTGTATTTGGATTTTGACTGATAGTAGGAGTGCTATACAGTATTTCAAAAATTGGCCACAAATTTTTGACATCCCAGACCAGGATATTCTGAAGCTTCTCTGCGAGATTGGCCTGAAAACACCAATAAGCCTCCAATGGATTCCATCGCATATCGGGGTGTATGGAAACGAGACAGCCGATGTACTCGCCAAGAATGGCTGTGATCTCCCTATGGACTGTTTGAATCGCCTCACTCCCACTGAGGTCCACTCCCTGGGAAAACAACGTTTGCTTTCCTTGTGGCGCCGTACGCCATCCCACCATTGGTATGCTGGCAATCACCCTGGACTCTCAATCACATGCTGTGGCCCTCGGCCTTTTCAATCGGCCATGGCCAGATTTCGAAGTGGCCATCTTAAAAGTATCAAATTTCAGAACGGGGAGAGAATTTTCCCTCCTTGTTCCTGTTCCCTACCTGCCAGTCCTGATCACCTTCTTCTCTGTCTTGGCGCTTCATATAAGCAGCTGTTGGTTGATCAGGACTTTTTGCAGGTATATGGGGATCTGGCACGACGGGGCCTTCTGGACCTGGTGTAGGCTTTCCTACACCAGGGGGATGTGCAACAACAACAACAACAACCTGAAAAGGTCCCAGGCCATACCACGAAAAACAACCCCAAACAAGTAGTCGGATTTTATGCAAATCCGCTGACGTCCGGTTATTTAAAAATTTATTGTAGGGTAGTGTTTGTATGAAGATTTGAAAGGGAGTAATATCTCCAAAGCTTCAGTAGAAAACTGGAAAAGTTTGTTGGACAGATAGCCACAATTGTGTCACTTTACTACTATTAAAATTTAGTTTTTGGTAATGTATTTTCGGATAGGTCGATAAGTTTATCAGCTTTCGTCGATATGCCAGAAGTATTGTTTCCCTGGAAGTCCCTGCAGTTTTTCTCTTGGCTGTTTTTCATTTCTTCAGTAAAATAAAATTTTCTTTCAAGGCATTAAAATGTTTTGAGATCTCAGTAATTATGTTACCAGAAGCATTCACATTATTTGCGATTATAAATGTTTGAGATGTTTCAAAACTCTTATATTTGTGGTCTTCAGTGTTGTTTTCCCCATGCCTTGCATGTACAAATGTAATTCAGTAAATTTAATGAATATGTCTGCTAAATACGTGAGCTTCACAACAATTTTCAAATCACGCAACGATTTTTCTAATATTCGTTTCTATTGCTCAAAAACATTGCGACTTCTTCACGGAGTTGCACAATTTTTGTCAGGATTTTTCCTCTTGATAGCCAACGCGCGCGTACTTCCGTATGCAGAAGAAGTGAGTTGTGGTTGTTCCCCATCTCTTCGCATAGATTTTCAAATAAGTGCGATTGTGACGGTCATGATTTGATTAAATTCACTATTTAAACAGCATTGTTCATAACATTTATTTTTTAATCCTCTGACATATTTTATACCAATGCTACTCTGTGAATGTTGCAGTGGGTCCATGATGGATTTGGACTCACTGCAATCATTTGAGTCACAACACCGCTTTATTTACTGCTCATAGCTCGTGCACCATCTGTACATACCCAGACACATTTCAGGTTCCTGGTCCTAGTCCGGGTCAGGGCAGGTTTGTAAGAGTATGGTGTTGAGTAAGTATGTCAACTCTCAGAAAATAACCGACTTTCGGTAAACCGGGTTTTAAACGTCCTGTTATAACTACCCCCGTTTAACCGAATAAAAAAAACCTGTTTTTAAAATAACCGGGAAAATAACCGATTTTTAAAAACTTCGAGATATTTCTATTTAGTTGTATATAAAAAAATGCTAATTGTAGTTAACTGTTTTTATTTATCATATAACAACTGTTACAAAAATTCACATTAATTTTTAAATAAACCAAAACTTAATTGTTTCAAAATAAAGGTACACAAACTAATAAAATAATTAAAACATTAGTTATCTCGTTAATATATATTGTTTTATCTATTCAACCCAATACTTTTCAGTTACTCTGCTCATAAATACTAGCCCAGCTATATGCTGGTTAGTTAATCGACTTCTGTCATCCCAAACCACAGAATTCAGAGCAGATACTAACCTTTCAGATAGCACTGAACCTTCCAACAACTGTCAAATACTTAAAAGCTAGCAATGCTAATGCAGGCGAACATATCTTTCTTTGACCCAAAAATTCAAGTGGTCTACTATCCCTTAACAACAGAGGCTGCTGCAAATGTAGTTTGAGCTCATTGGGAAAGTAAGCATCTGCACCCTGCGATTTTGGAAAAATGGATTTTGTCAAATTTTTGTCATGGGTTGCCCAAAGAAGGCTTGGGTGTGTTGGAACTCTCTGGTATTGCTGAAGGAGGATAATTTTTTCCATAATTGTTTCAGTCAGTGCGTTAACGCTTTGCTCACTTGGGAAACTGCTTGACTAGCAATTGTGGAAGACATAAAGTTTTTTGAAACTGGGGTCAGAAGAACAGAAGAGGGATAGATCCGATATAATAAAAAATGGACCTAACCGCTAGTTCTACAGCAAAATAATTTTCACACGAAAGCTTACATATAAGTGGGAAAAAGACTATAAAACTTTCTTTTGAACAGTTGAATTTAGAATGCAGTTACATAATTCTTTTTCCAGAGCACTAAAATTACCACGGCAGTCAATATTATGCGATTCGAAGAACGTACAAAAATTTTGAACTGTCCACGGCAGATTTTGATTTCGCTAATTGTCTATTTACTTCAATTTTAATGTCTTCCTCTACGGAATCATCAGAAGTATTTTGTAACACAGCTGCAATGATGTCATCGTCTGATTGTTGTGCTTCAATTTCTAGGTTGCAATCGCTAGCAACATAATCAACAAAAGTAACATCACCACATCCAAAATTCTTTTTGTCTGTAAATTTTGTCCGCAGGGAACTTTTTTTAGAATCATGCTCAGAAATGGAATCTGAGTCCCCAAGGCCCCCTAAAAATTCTACACGTTTCCAGCAGTTTTGGATGGTTTTCTATTGAATCAAACACCAGACTTCATCTAAAAAATGGCAAGCAATTTTAATGTCGGTAACAAAATGCAGATCAATTTCTAGATTCAAAAGAACACGTCAAATAATCTGAGATCTGTAATACACTTTCACGTATTTTATTATGCCCATATCTAAAGGCTGCAGTTTTGATGTAACACATTTAGATAAAAACACTTATTAAACCTTCCGAAACAGCCAATCTGTTTGAAATATTTCTCCATTGCCTTTCTCCCTCTCGTTTTTGTCGTCCACAATTGAAAAAAAAGTGGTGGGGTTGGTACCTTGCCAGAACCCAAAACTTCGCAGTATCCGATATTCACGTTGCAATAGGCGATCTTTTTAACATTATATAATATTGCAGTTCCAAAAGGACAAAACAAAAGTCGTAATAACCGATATTTCGCTGTATCCGAGCTCGCAATAAGTGGGCTCGATTGTAGTTCAATTTCTGACCCAGTGAGCATGCGGGGAGTTCTTGTAAGGTTCAGTTTTGCCAACACACGTGCGACGTATGGAGATAAATGGATAAATCTTTCCAACATGGCATAAGTGCTATACCACCTTGTTGAAACGGACTAAACAAAGAATATTTCCTTCTGCTTTTCATTCTCTTAGTTGTTCTCTCCTCAGATTATTCATGAACAAATTACTGTGCCTAGCAAACTTTTTTCTTGCTTTACTTATCCAATGAGATCTTTTATGGGGGCACAACCTATTTACTTGAAGGTTAAGAGGAAACAATATTTAACCTGCCTATTCATCTTGAAAATTCGGATGTTTGTACATGCGATGTTGCCGTAAATTTGAAGTTCCTCCTCCACTTTTAATTGGATTCATGCAAATATTACATTGAGCTTCGTTTTTATTAAGTTGAGCAAAAGATGTCCAAATATTCGACGAAGGCGGTTAGACGATGGGATGAAAACTGTGAATCTCAGTATCCGTAACTAATCTCTACTATTATAAATCGAAGTGTTTGTTTTTTTCGAGGCCTCAAAATCCTTACAATTCTATGACACTTACAGCATTGAGATTTGGCATACAGGTATTTCAAATTTTTTGCAATTTTCGGACCGCGACAAATTTTAAAATTCAATCTAGAACATTTTGAAATGAATTTAATGAAATTTAGTTATTATTTTTTCCTTTGGAAAGGCAACCACATAAAGATATGACAGATTCTAAATTTATTTTTCCCGTTTCCGTTTTCATTTTGCGCAGAGGAATGATTTTCCAGCAGAGGATAAAAAAAGTTTTAACTTTAGTTATGTAGTTCTTTTGTCTAGTTAAAGAAAGAGTAAAATTTCAACGGATTTGAAATCTGCGGAAAAATTTCACTATTGATTGATACCTAAAAATATGATTTTCTCATAATAATTTTTTATTAATTTAATCTGAAAATAATTTTTAAATTGAATATACCTTTTATATTTTCGCAAGGGATTGTGACGTCACGTAAACTTTCTCTTTCCAAACAAAAAGGAACAGATTGCATCTTCTGCTCTTCACGTTAAAAAAAAAAAAAAAACATATAACATTTCCTGTCCCATTCCATTTTCGCTTATGAGAGCAAGAAATAAAAAACACATTGACTGGGATTGTTATGTTTTTTTTCGTAAAATCGGAACCGCTGAAGGTAGATTAAAAATCTCAACAGATTTGAAATCTACGGAAAATTTTACACCAGATTAATATCTTACATCACGGCGTTGCCCGTGGTAAGTGTAAGTTTGCTTCGCAAACCAACACCACGGGCACGGGCAACGTCGGGCTAGCCACGCGGGGGCTAGTGATTACATAAATGGAACGCTGTCAGAGGAAGGGAATAAGAAAAATGACTAACTGTATAGACTGCAGCCACCTAGTCGCATGTATTCTTATGAATTATTGTGATTGCTACCTCAAATACATTTTTACACCTTTTTCGTTTACTTTGTTGCTCGTTTTTCATTTTGTTGATTGATACTTGTCATTTCCGTTTGCGAGAACTAAAATTCAGACCATTTACATTCAAGCACACTTATTAAAACAAGAGACGAGTTGAAACACACTTCTCCAAAAATCAGATACAAATTTATAATAAAAAAGATAACCGAAAGCACTTTCCAAACATTATTTGCTCCCGATTCAAACACGGCGCCTGTAAAGATATGTGCTAGTTATCTGTTGAATTTTACATCGTAATTAAACGTTTTTTGGTATAAATGTACTTTAGATCATCTCTCACCCCTTTGTTTATTACTCACCCCTCATAGACTAAACAATGCAAAGTCAGATAATGAGAACTAGTGATGTGAAACATGACTCTAGGGATCGGATCGGAACCGCTCGCTCACTGAAAAGAGCTAGCATTAGAAACCAAAACTGTTCACCCACCATCATCCAGCAAAATGAAAACTCAGTCACCATTTGCACCAATACATGGAAGAACGAGGACATATTTATAACATCAGCCTACGCTCCACCGAACTATGAATTGGAAGAAACAATGATAGAACAAGAAAACATCCATAAATTTTCACCAAAAAGCCACATCGTAGGAGGGGACTTCAATGCCCATGACCCCTTCTGGGGCTACGAACACGAAGATCGCAGAGGTAATCAACTTATTGAATATGCAGCCAATCACTGCGTACTACCCTGCAACTTACCAAACAAATCCCCTTACTTACAGAAGAGGAAACTCAAATGGTTGACCAGATCTCACCTTCATTAAAGACAATATAGCAGGCAAAATTGAAAACTGGCGAGTCCAGGACTTTGAAATACAATCAGATCACCGACCAATAACGTTCACTTTAACAACAAACACTCATACCAATCCGAAACAGATACAAAACTAAGCACGGAAACCACAACAAATATCTAAAAGAACTTTAACAAGGCCTAAAAAAAACCAAATAACATCATCACAGGAACTGGAGTACATAACATACGACTACACGGAAACAACAAAAAGAGCCATGCGCGACACCTTCAAAAGGAAAAACAACATACACAAATTTAACATCACTTGGTGGAACAAAGACCTACAAACGCTGCAGAAACACACCAAAGTCATACGAAGACGAACACAGAAAGAACAAGACCCCACAACCAGAGAACTGTTCAGAACTAAACTCAGAAAACTAAATCCAATCTACAAAAAAGAAATAAACAAGGCATTGAAAACTTTTTGCAATGAAGCAAACTGCATTTACGGAACAACATTCAAAATATTAACAAACAAACTGCAACCAAGCAACATCATCCATACCACTACCGGAGCAAAACCCTTCAACACAGCCGAAAACTTAAAAACCTTCTATCAAATATCTATAAGCCGGACAACCCACTCCAAGACTCACAAATAAGGAACTTAACCCATCCTACAAGTAACAACCAATCACTCCCAACTACACAATGAGGGAGCTCCGGCACATAGTGCTAACAGCCCCCAAAGATAAAGCATCAGACCCTGACCTGATAGACGCCACAGTCCAACAACTACTAATGGAAGCAGACTCCGCTAAACTACTGGATTGCATGAACATCTGCAAAAAGCTAAATAATTTCCCAACTACCTTCAAAACAGGAGAAGTGGTACTCTTTCCGAAAATAGGAAAGGATCCCACCAAACCAGAATCGTACAGACCCATGAATTTACTACCAATCCTAGGAAAGACGCTGGAAAACCTACTGCTCTTGCTCCTCAACTAATTAGTCAGGGAAAAAACATATTCAATGATAAGCAGTTCGGATTCCGAACAGGACACTCGACGGAGCACGCCCTAAAAGAAATCCTCATATACATCGAGCAAAATAAAACAAATCAGCTCCACAGCTGCCTGATATCACTTAACATTAAAGGAACATTTGATTCAATTTGGTGGCCGACCCTCTTCCAAGCACTCTACAAATACAAGTTTCCACCAGACCTAATAGCCATCACGAGAAGCTCAGAAAAATCCTCCTACATCAAGGCAACACTACAGTCACACATAAGCTGCAAAGGGGATGTCCACAAGATTCCTGTCTGGGTCCCTTTCTATGGCTAATCACAATAAAAGGACTACTACAACAAACACACATGGCCAACAAACTGTAAAATACAAGCCTTTGTTGACGACATAACAATAATAATCACATTAAGAAACAGACGCACATTAGAGACAACAATAACACAATCACTCAATAAAGTTCAAACATTTTGACAGCAAGAAAAACTTACACTATGACGACAGAAATCCATGGCAATAGCATTTGGAGCCAACAAACAGCTGGCAAGAAAACCCACCATCCAGAGTGGTGCGAATGAAAATTAAAGTAGTCCTTTTCTTAACTTCTGGGCGTTATCATAGACAATAACCTTAACTTCGCGCAACACCTGGCTCACCTCAAGACAAAAAGCCTCACCCTTAGCAATAGCATGGCTCATACGGTCGGTATAACCTGAGGCACAAAGCCAGGTTTTCTAAAAATATGGTACAGAGCAGTGGCAGAAAGCCAAATATGCTAAGCAACAAGGGCATGGGCACAACATCTCACCCAACGTAATCTATTAAAGCTGCAAAGCCTCCAGCGCCTCTTCACAGTGCAAATCTCCAGGGCATATCGTACAACGCCAACAAATGCGTTACAAGTGTTGGGTGGTATCGAGCCCCTGCACTTTGTGGCACATAGAGAAGCAAAATTCACCAAACTTATCAGATTAAAACAAGATGTAAATTACCTGGGCACAACTTTCAACACCAATGCCTACTATTGTACTAAACTATCGGACACTTTCAATAAGTTTCTTTTGTGATCTATTAAAAAATTTACTACTAATAATAAAAATTTGACAAAGATCAAAATTGTATTAAAACATTTCAATTCACTATTTAGATAAAATTATAAAAGCCTAGGTCTGATGTGACCAAAAACATATTTCTATGAGGATCACTCAATAAATCCTTTATACTAGGGTTAGTAGCACATATAGGTGTTGAGTCTAGTAGTATTAAAGTCAGTACATTCACTTCAAATGTGTCTAACGGATAGGATTGAATCACATGTCGAACGCGTTAGCGCTGGTTCTGAGTGTAGCAAATGCCTGTCAGTTAAATAGGTTGCATTGCATTGTAAATAAAAATTTTCAATGTTGCTTTATTATATTAGTGCCTTTAAAAACTTCATTCTATATTTAGTACTGAATGATTAAATATCACTCTAGCTGCTTTGTAGCTATTACTTAATTTTATGAAATAAATGTATAGTATAATTTTGTGCTCAGATGGCAAAATGTGTTATGAGTCACTTTTCTCAATTGAGTAAGTCTCATCCTGGAGTCTGGTCTATTAATGTTCAGAATGTGGCAAAATATCGCAGGTCTTTTTCTTTCAGTTTATGAGAAAAAAAAGGTGGAAAATTGTAATAAGTCAAAAACCACAGAACCAGATGTTGAATCTTGAATATTAAAATTGCTGTCACGAAAAGTTAAAAAAAAGTGACATAACATTTTGCCATCTGAGTACAGAATTTTAAAAATAAAGGGGGGAATTTTTTATTGTTTTCTTTGAAAATCACTCTTGAATGAAATTGTATTATTATATATTTAGTACTAAATTTTATTCAGTAATGAAATCAGTTTTTTCTATCTGTTAAATTAAGCAGTTTCCTTTTCACATTCGACTGAAGTGATTCCGTTTGATTTTCCCGTTTACTCAAGGATACCGAAAAGCACAAATGAATCTTTCATTCTCTATGTAAACCATGCAAAATATCTACAACGAAAATCGATATATATTGAGCTTTGTCTCAGGAAAGAATTCAAGGTTAAAACATTCAATCTTTTAATATGAATTTATAATTTAGGAACCTGATCCTTAACCATATTCTAGGATTCTTTTGTTCTTGTAAAAATGCTTAGTTTTACCAATTAATTGTGAGCTGTTACAACTTAAAGTTGACTCAGGGGATCTATTATGTTTACTTTGCACAATAGTAAATCTCACTTGACTGTTATTGTCATGGGAACCAAAGAAAGTAATCAACCAAATTATTCAATCAAAACGTTGTACGTAAAAAAGTTATGACATAGTCATAAACTATGTATAGAAAATTACATGAATTATATTTTTTAAATATAACCTATTTTTTAAATTTGAACTGCTTGTTTTCTACATCAATTGTTTTTGTATTTTTATAACCTAGTTTCATTAGAAGTTAAAAATCCGGTATGTCTTGCATTACAAAACTAGTATAATTTAAATATTTCGAATTCTCTGTTGAGTCTAACGTGTCGTTGAGTCATTGATTTTCAGGCGTTTGGTTTACAAGGCATTTATCGATAAAGCGGAAATATGTTTTGAAAAATTCCATGAATGGTTATTTGTAAGGAATAAATTGTAGTGCCTTGTAAGGTTATACTTTTCTCATGCAATTGTTTTGATGATTATGCATCGATATTCTTATCAATCCGTTTAAATTCGCATGTTTTTGAGTATTAAAAAACTGAGGCGAAGCTTCTGAGAAAATTAAATTTGCTGTATAAAGAATAAACGCGAGCTGAAGTAAAGTGGGTAACGGTTTACATAGCTGTAAAGAGAAATTTACAATAATTGCATGCAAAATGTCTATTAGTATTAGCATTGGAGAGAGAGAGAGGGAGTCCATGATATTCATATTCTAAAACTTGCAGGATGTGAAAAATAATTTTTTTTTCATACTGCTTCTGTTTCATTTGTTACTAAAGTCAATTAGAAATAAATTTAGATGTGATGTTTAAATAATTCACTAACATCGATAGTTGCTTCAGTTGAAAAGAAATTTTCTTGTTTGCTAGATCCAACCAAGTAAATCATAATGCGACACATGCGAATGGTTATCACAATTCAGTGTTTATTTGTACAATTTTTACAGAATTAAATATAATACCAGATTTAAAGAATCACTTACATTTTCACAGGTATGGGGAATAGGCGAAGAAAGCAGTAAGACAATCTGTAAAAATAAATACATACAATTTATTGGAGAATTTCATTCCACTTACATATTTATAAAGTATGCAACGAACTAATGTACTCGTAGTAAATACGCGTGTATGTGAACCAATATACTGCTACTCCATATCTATAATGAAATTGCTCAAAAGTTGATATAACTAGATTTTAACACTTTGCTCGTACGAAAGGAAAAGCAATGATGGTAAAAAAAAAACTATTTTAATAACTATGCAAAGTTAAAAGATGTGTGTTCGCAACTGGATAAAGCATACTAACCGAAAGATTGCAAATAATATCAATAGCTTCCATATGACTCGTAGATTTGATCCGAGCATCTGCATACGCTACTTACATCGCGCATACAAGGAGTTTGCCTCAAAAGAGTCTTTTTGTGTGAGGCTAAATGTAGATGTCGCTTTTTCGTGGTAGAATTTTATATTGCTCCTACAATCAGCCATAATTAGTCATCAATATAAATAATATATTCCAACATAATTAGTGCAATTTTTTTTTAACTATGAAATATAAAGGACTGCATTATAAAACAGTTTGAAAAATTAGATTCGTGGATATTTTTGGATTAAAAAAAATGGAAATAAACGGAACTCTGCAAAAATGCGAAATATTTTTAACTAGGGGGCCAGCCCCCTGCTCGCTAGCGCTCGCCAACCCCCGGAGGATTGCTTTGCAATCCTCACTGGTTCCCTGCGCGAACCTATGCTCGCTTCGCTCGCTTCAATGAAGACATGTGTCCTAGCAAAAGGGATTGTTTACAAAATATGATATTCCAAAAAAAAAAAATTCCAATCTAAATTTGCTGTTTGCAGAAAAGATATATACAGTGCCTCTGAAATCAGAATTCAAATGAAAACTGTGCAAATTTTGACTCGAAATGTGATTGCTGCTTTGGAAATTGAATACCCAGCATGTTGTTTGTGTGTACATTTCCCCAGCACTCGAGCCACTCACTTTTTCATTGAGTTAGTTGTCTAAAGTTGAAGTTCAAGCGTATTGTTGAACTACAATTGTTGGTCCTCAAAAAAGATACCGCGTTTTCTTTGATTTCTATTACAAACTACAACAGCTCGACTAAAATTAATTTTTTTCAATAAAATTTCATCCGATTACGCTATGAATTCAATTCAAGCGCGAGACTTCGTGATGGTAAACAAACAATCGCACAATGTTGCCAAAACGCAATAACAAATAACGTCTTTTTTGCGTGCCACGTAAGAGAATTATATATATAGATGCGAATTTTCCTCAAGCAAATCTCGCAGATTCAGTAGATTCTTGCAGATTCGTTTAAAAAATGTTTTAAGATTAAAAACAGGATATACAATTAAATTAGGATCACAGAAAAGTAGTAGAGCAGAAGTTACAAATGGGACCAAGTAATAAATGATGATGTAATAAATGAATTAATAAATGACGTAATACAATTAGTAATAAATGACGATTTTCAGAATCTTGTGTGTCCAATGCGAAGACGTGTCAGGAATCAGTCGCCTTCATTGGACTAGCTGACTCATTCACTGATGAATGAAGGGTTTGAAAGAATATAATTTGTTGGTGCAGATTCCACAACTCTTGCGATAGGGCATCAAAGAACTCATTCGTTAGAATTCTCAAATCGTTAAGAGGTTGTTACTCTTCTGGGATCATTATCACGGAAACTTTAGCTGTACCACAACTCACAACTACTCAGTTATCAATTGCTCTGTTATACGGTTCAGTACAATTTATGAACAGTCCTTCTTACTGATTTTGTCGAAATAAAATATCAGAAATACAATAATAATAAAGGATTGTAATGGCGCTGAACAGAAAATTTTCCGGCAATTTTTTTCCCAAAAATATTAATATGAGCAAAGTGTGTTTACCATTTCTGTGGTAAATTTACTTGTGCTAAAGAGGGCAAAAAAAATATTTGCCAAAATCTCCTGTTCCATCCTCAACTAGACCTTGTCGTTCCATCAAATTTGTTTTTGCCACGTAATTAGTAGATTTAACCACTAGGAAAGTTAATAATGTTCAAGGTACTTTAAAGCTGACTTGGATGTTTTGATAGATGTGACCAAACATCAAACAGTGAATACTAACGATAGAAAAACAGCTCGTAGATGTTTTAGAAATGCTGAGAAGTCTGCTGAAAAGATTGTTATTAATGTAATCAATCTCTACCAAGTCACATTAACATGTTTAAATTCCGGTTCCTAGATAAACAGATACGTTTTCTGAGTACGAAGCAAGTGCAAGATATATCTACCTCAGAAAGTGTCCTTGAAACCCCCAGTTACCGTAAACTATACATAAAATACTGGTCCATGGAAATATTACTTCACCTCTTGTATTCTTCCAATTGAGTAATTGGTCTCCGGTTCTTAAAAGCGCAGGAGACAAGAAATAAACACAATAGGCGATAAAGGAAATATTTTCTATTACAATGTCACAAACTGATACGAATAGATTCAATGAATAGATTAGTCATTACTGCAGATCCACTAATTGTAAGTTAACGATCAAGGTCTAAAACTAAACGCAGCAAAATGTTTCTAAAAAGGTTAAAAAATTTTTGAAGTACTTTCCCTTTAATACATTAGTAGACTATTTAGGTAGTTGAGATTCCAAGTATATAATAATAGTTACTCATTTTATAGAATAAAGTAATATTTTTCAGATATTTTCCCCTCTGGTTTTTCTATATTACATACATCTTTATTTTAAAATGGAACTTTTATAGGTATATCTGACCATTATTCAGGTGTATATGAATATATAATTGCAAAATATACGGTGAATAATTGATCGAAGTAAATTTAATATATGGAGCAAAGTTCACTAATTTCTTCAAATTTAGCATATTTCTGCATTTAAATAGTAGCTAAATTAACGCTAAATGTACACCAAATCAGTATTTTATCACTCACAGCCTCTTATAAACAACCAAAATCAGTGTATTTTTGATAGAATAATTTTGTCCTCCTTTATTAAGTAAATGACACACTGTGCGGCGCTTCGTTTGCGAAGCAAACCTAATGGGAGTACGTAGCAATCACAAAGGGTTGGCGAGCGTTATCGAGCAGTGGTCTCACCTGAACCCACGAAAAGAACTGTCACGGTTAGCGCCGTGCTGGCCACGCAGTGGCTAGTTGTTCTAATATACCTATTATTCGTTAATGCTCAAATTAGGAGTAATTTCCAAAAGCTCATCACAAACTACAGAGGCATTCAAAAATTGCACCTCAAAATTCCGCTCCAAATCATTCTTTAAATCTCTTGATTCCCTTTTCACTTGTGTTAGGTAAAATTACATCGCACTTTCTTCTCAGATTTTCAAAATGTTGGTTTTAAAATCAATGCACGTTGGAAAGAATTCACTCGTTGAAACAGTTGATCGAATAGAGTGAATATTGTAAATTCTTGAAGATGCATTTGACTGTGTCTAAATTTGCTTCCACACAGACAACGGCTTAAAAACGAGTATCTTATTTTAATTTTCTGCAGAAATCATGACAGAAATGGGTCCCAAAAACAGTGGAATCCATTGTCAATACATCTTTAATTAGAGTAGAACCCAAATGATTCCAATTACCTTGTGCAAACAACGCTATTAAGACTTAAAGAAGTACAAGATGTAGGGAGAATAAGTACAACTAAATCTTACAAATATTATATTTAGGCATATTTGTTTCAAATGTGTTCATTTTAAAGAAGATGACCAAATATGTATGTGGGTCTGATTTAATACGTTGTTTCCGATTTCAAATAATTAAAATAATGAAGTTCTAACAAATATTAAATAATAAATAGTAAAATCTGTTCATAATTATTTATTTTTTCTTAGGAGCAAAAAGTCATATTTATTATTGTTAGATTATGCATCGTAATTTTGAATACATTAAAGAAAGTTTAAGACTTGAGGGAAAAGATTATATTTGTGCATCACTGTAAATAGTTTTTAGAAACACAACTTCATCAAACATGCAATTCATAAAAGAATGAACAGTACCACTGAAATATTGAAACGTTAAGATAGTTTAATTCATAATTATAGAAACAACTTAAGAGTTCAATCAAACTTTGTAATGACAAAATTTTATTTTGTAGATGTAAAAATGAAATTTCTTTTTTGAATTGTCCTCCGATAAAACAAAGAGGAAATTATAATTCAAATTTTTAATGAAACTTTTAACTGAAATAACCGCTATAAAACCGTACGATATGACAAAGTAACATTCAATTACATTTATATCGCAGTCAAAGAGGTATACAGGTATTATCTAATTGTTTTTTTTTAATTAAAAACATTTTAGGCAAATATATAAGATTGAAAAAGGTACTTACGTTTGAGAGACCGTTGAAAGTATAATAAATTGTGTTCTAAAAATGCACGATTTATTTTTTCCGAAGTCTAACTGTTTAGTGCTCTAGATTTGGATGTTTGCTTTCAACTCACCTGCTCCGTATTTGATTTCTAAGACCATGAAAGCGTTTCAAACAAACTCTCTATTCCTGGAGGACTCTTGAGGGACTTGGGTTCAGGTTTGTATTGTTCATAGTCAAACAGGGAAACTTTCAAGGGAACATTATATAAAAGTTTCCAAAGAAAAGTAACCCAACAAGTACGATTTACATATTTTATCCATCCTTCACTTCAGGTATGGCTAAATAATTTCTTTTAACATCTACTTATCTATAAATTCGGTGTGTGATATAGAATATTATTTAATTTTCACTCAAACACACTACTTTTCTGTATGTTGCAAAGAGTACAATAAAACTATTAAAACTTTCATTTGGATATACATAAAAGGATTATCAGTTACATTAAATGAAAAGTTAAATCATCGTGAATTTGATATTTTTAATCATAATTTAAATTTCTTAAGTGTCTATGCCCTCTTAAAAGTATCAAATGGATAATTTTGCAGTCAGTTATAACTGACATAATTTTCATTTTTGCCTGTATATCTCACGAATGTGTACATCTTACATAAAATTATTGAATCAACACTCCCAGAGCTATAAAGTTACGTGAACTGCGTATATAACCACTAATATAACACATGACTTTTTATTTGAATATACCTATATCCTCGAGAAGAAAATTCACTTCTCCAAATCATTTTCTTGGTATTAACAATATCTCATATCGAGTATCGTAATTGATTTTTGGTTAGAAAGTATCATAGTTTGTCGTATAATCAGTTATCAGCAAAAGTGTCCAGAAATAATGAATACATCGTTAAGTAGAGCAAAATGAAATTTGTTTGTTCCGCGGTGTAAGCAGTGTAATTAAGACTTGGAGCAGAAAAGGATGCAGAGGAACTAAATATAAATAAATCGGAGATTTAATAATTTTCCGTCTTGTTTTTAAATGTGTTCTTCACAGACATTGACCGAATACTTTTAGATGTCTATTTTACTAGGTTGGGGTATAAATTATAAAAAAAAAATGTTTTATCAAACCTTTTCATAACTATTCGATTCTCGTTAAGAAAATAGCTACACCGATGTGAATTGTGGTTAGCTAATTTTAAATACATTTTAAACGCGCATAATAATATTGAAAACCCTTTCCGAATATTAATCCTTGACAGAGGCGACCGATTATTTTCGTGATCCACTGTATACAGCTTTAAGCAATGCAGCTTCTACAAACGCGAATATTGTTAAACCAATTAGGAGTAGCATTGAAAGATTAAAAACCCAACAGTTTAATTCATAATAATTGAAGCTGTTTGTTAAATGTACAACCGAGATTTGTATCCACTAAATTTTGTCCTCGTAAAAATCCAGTATCAAGATTATTGCTCGAAATTTCCTCTGGTGAAATAAGAAGTGGATTCGAAAAAAAAAATTAAACATTTCCATTGAGACGAGTTATAAAATCGTATGTTATGAAAAGCGACATTCAAATATACACTACAACGGCAGATAAGAGATATATTATAGAATTGTATACCAAACATAAAGCATTTTTTAAGCAAATGGCATTGAGAAAAGTACTTACCTTTGCGAGAGAAGTTTAGTATTTGTAATCTAATGAACGAAATTCTTTGAAACAACCGTTGAACTCACACCCAATCATATATTCTATTGCAATGCAGTAGTAGCTACTCTTTCTTCTAACCATCAGTTACAATCCCGAAAAACAACTTAACAGCGAGAAAAATAATCGGTATATTCCAAAGCTGTGCAAAATGCACGATGTGACGTTGAACTCAAAAAGGGACACAACGACAAAACCTCGCAGGAGTGGAGCAATTCTAGTGGGCATATTCTTCTGGGATGTGCGTTCTGGTTTGTGTATAATAGGGTCATAGAAAACTATAAGAACAATAGTGCAAAAAAAACCAAAGAAAAAGAATCAAACAAACATATTCTATTTATTCATGTTTCACTTCAAGTATGACTTAATTTTTTCTATCAATATCTCATTAGGTCAAAATGGAAATTTAGACAATAATGTAAAACTTTTCTAGTTCTTTTTTGCATGTTATGAGACGCAATTTCATGTTTGAACGAGAATTAATTTGACATTATTTCCCAGAAAGTTAATTTCTCTACTTCAGAGGATTAGAACACTTTAAAACGAGTATAGGAACTGAGGGGAGTTGGGAATTATTTTCATAATAGTGTATTATGTATTCTTCAAAATTGACTGCCATTCACACAACTATGGAAATCAATCAAAAAACACAAAACTCAAAAACATTGCAAGGAGAGATAACTAAATTGCTGGTTTAGTAAGATGGGTACAGCTACAGTTTATATATAGTCTTCAGTCGTTTATAGCGCTGGCAACGGCATTGGAGTTTTTTTTTTTTTTTTTTTTGCACATTTCGGTGGAGTGGTCGTTCACGGTAAGAAGGCGATTTGTCGCCAAATATGGTAACCTTCATCTTTTGCGGATTTTCTTCACATCTGCCGTTTTTGTTATGGCAACCCTATCTGCTGTTACGGAATTCGGGAGCCATCTTGATTTGGCTACAAAAATTAGTTGGCGACAAACGTCTTACTTTGAACGACCACTCTACACACTTCTAGTAGCGAGCTACGGCAGGTTCCGACAACCCGTCTGTACTACCGTTAATGCGGGTTTGGTACAGCTACACTCTACGTTTATGAGCGGTGGTAACGGCCTTGGCGAACTTCTAAAATCACCAACAACAAAATTATTTCAAAAATCTCAGCAAATCAATGAAAGTTTGAAAACACATTTCAAAACGTTTAGTAAAGTATTTTTGTCTAAAAAAAATATTTTTTTAAAGTAGTAAGCTTAAACACATATTTTCTCAGAAAAACTAAGCTGAGAATGTTGGGTAAGCATATAGCCTGAAACTTATCAGTTTTGATACCTCAGAACTGTTCAGGGAAAAAATAAACGAAAATTCTACAAATGCCAAATAAACAAAACTCTTAATCGTTTCGTGAAAACTATTATAATAAAATAATAACTCCACAACTGTCGAAATACAAATAAATGGACTAATAGTATCACAAAAAAAGATTTTAAAAGGACCAATGCAATCAAAGGATATTTTAAAATCGTAATAACCAATGGAAGCTAAGAAAAAATTTCCAACGAACCCATGAAATCAAACGACTTTAACGGATTTTGGAAGAACTTTCTAGAATATTCAAAATGAAAATTGAAAGCTTCCGTTTGCTGAGGTTACCATGAAAACCACAACAACCGTAACGACAGATGGGTTGCCTTAATTTATCATAACGCGCTACTAGAAGTGCGCCGTTCGTCAAGCCGTTGCGTCACTCATAAATGTTAAGTGTAGCTGTACCGCGATTTTTATAGCCACCTCTGCAAGCGGAAATTTTAAACTTTCATGTTGAATATTTTAAAAAGTTCTTTCAAAATCCCTTAAACTTCTGTTTAATTTCTTTGGTTCATTTGAAATAATTCTTGCCTTATCAACTTTAGAAGTGAGTCAAGAAAAAAAAAAAGGCCAAGGCCGTTGCCACCTTTATAAACGTAGACTGAACCTGTATCGAAAGATGATAACTAAACATGCAACATTTTGAAAAATAAGTTGTATCGTGGATTGAATTTACACATTGGAACAGTTCATCACAAACTGAGAAATGCTGATTAAAATGGTTACCATGGAATCTGAAACGTGGAGATCTTTAGTACTGGATTGAAGTCACTGATATTTTACACAAGCGGAAGGAATATTGTACAAAAAAAGCCCTCATTAGAGTTATGTTCATTCACTGACACTAATACAGACAATACACTTTAATGATCCGAGTGCATATCGCCGATTGAGGTACTTAGAAATTTATTATAAGTTCAAAGAATCAATATGAAGTTAGCGATCTGTGCAAAAGAGAAATTTGTAACATTTTAGCGGTAAATAAGAAAAACAATTTTTGTATTCTTGACGATGCAATTGACAGTGCCCTGATTCTGCTTCCGGACATCAGTTTTAGAAAACAAGTACCTTACTTTAATTTTCTCAAGAAACCATTACAAAAATGTGCACAAAACTGTGAAATCCATTGCGGTACAGCTACACTCTACGTTTATGACTGATGGCAACGGCTTGGCGATTTTGTTTGGCGCACTTCTAAAGTCGCCAAGGAAAGAATTATTTCTTAACTCTTTTCCTGTCACAATTTTTTTTCTTTTTACAACACACTTTTTAAGCACATTTCAGAACGTTTTAAAAAGTATATTTAAAAAAAATTTCACAAAAAGTAGTAAGCTTAATCACATATCAAAACACATTTGTGAACCAGCAGAGAAACTAAGCTACGAATGGTAAGAATACCCTGAAACTTATCAATTACACTAAATACAGTGAGCATGTTGAAAAAGAAAAAGAGTTACAAAAGAAAAAAAAGCAAGAAATAATACCTGATAACGTCAGAATTCTCTCGTAAAAAAATAATGAAAACGAAAATGGTCAAAAAAACAAAACTCTTAATCCTCTCGTGAAAACTATTATAACAAAATAAAAATTCCACAACTGTAAAAATACAAATAAATGGACCAATGGTATCACAGAAAACGATTTAAAAGGACCAATGCAATAAAAGGATACTTTAAAAACAAAATAACCAATGGGAGGAAAGAAAAAATTTCAAACGAATCAATGAAATCAAACGATTTTAACGGATTTTGGAAGAACTTTCTAGAATATTCAAAATGAAAATTTCCGTTTGCCGAGGTTGCCGTGAAAACCACAACAACAGCAACGAAAGATGGGTTGCCTTAATTTATCGTAACTCGCTGCTAGAAGTGCGCCAAAAAAATCGCCAAGCCGTTGCCATCACTCATAAACGTAGAGTGTAGCTGTACCTCCATTGCAAATACAGCTTTAATTAGAGTATGACGAAATGGGTTCCAGTGATATGGTGAAAACAACACTATTAAGACTTAAAGCAGTTTAAAATGTAGGGAGAATGAGTACAACTAAATCTTAGAAGCAAAATGTTTCAGGCATTTTTGTTTCAAATGTGTTCATTTTACAAAAGTTGACCAAGTATGTTTGTTGGTCTGATTTCTTATGTTGTTTTAGATCTTAAATAAATAAAATAATAAGATTTTAACAATTACTATATAGTTTTTTTAATTAAAAGCATTTCAAGCAAATTATAAGATTGAAAAAAGTACTTACGTTCGAAGAGACTTTTGAAAGTATAATAAACTGTGTTCTAAAGATGCACGATTTAATTTTTCCGAAGTCTAACTGTTTAGTGCTCTAGATTTGGATGTTTGCTTTCCCCTCACCTGCTCCGTATTTGATTTCTAAGCCCATGAAAGCGTTTCAAAACAAACTCTCTAAGGAATGAGGGTTATTCCAGGAGGACTCTTAAGGGACTTGGGTTCAGGTCTGTATAGTACATTGTCAAATGTAATATACATATATGTTTCAGGCATTTTTGTTTCCATTGTATTCTATTTATGCAAGTTGACCGAATACGTTAGTGGGTCTGATTTAAAAAGGTTAGGTGTTTCAGATTTCACACAATTTTTTCAAATCTTTTAATAATTACTGCTAGCGAGATAGGAAAATACTCCTTCACGAAGGTCGATGATTCTCCCCTGTTCAAACTCCGTAATTTGGTGAAATTTCACCCTATTTCGTCGTGGAGGCATACTCAGGTCTCACTAAATGTTCGCCACTAAAAAATAACCATGCACTATTTTCAACGCCCCGCTACAGCCCTCTATTTATATGCTTTTAGCATCATTTCAGAGGGCGCTGCTCACACCACGCATGCGTGGTGGCTTTGGATTTTTACTACTTTGCAAAACATCCTATAATTGATATTTGCTGCAAATTTCATTTCATTCGGATGATTCCTTCATGGTGTTGCATGGATGTTTACAAACAACAGTGTATATATATTTTGGTTTCGGGCAATATGTCCCGGAAATGTCTCTGAAAAAGTTGGCAACTCTAATCACAGAAGATCTCAACAAGTTGAAGTATAGAATCCAACGAAGAACGCGTTATAAATACAAAGCAAGGAATAAAAAAATTATTACCTTGCTCTATGACGAAATTCTGGTTTAAAAAAAAAGGCATTGTGTCTACTGTCAGACGAATTCGCTAGATATTATGCAACCATAGACATCGAAATAATTTTTTTAGTACCTCCTTAATTTTTTAAATATTTTGTATTAAGGGGGTCCGGGACACATCGAAATTTTTTTTTTATTAATTAATTTTGAATTTTTTTGTACTGATTACCCCATCCAACTAATAAACGAAATCACAACACAAAATTTTTCCAAAAGTTTTTTAAAAATTTTAAATTAAAATTGTTTGAAAAAAAGGGGTTATTTTAAATTGCTAAAACTTAAAATATTCTTGATCAATTTTCAAAATTCTTGCAGTAAATTATTCACAAATTTATAAAGTTTAATTTTGATTCAGCAATTTAAAAAATATTATTTAATAAAAAATAAAAAATAATTGAATGAAAATCTTTGAAAATTTTAAGGTACTTTTTTTTAAAAAAGTCGTATTTTTAAAATTAAATATTTGTTTCAAATTTGTTGAATCAAAATTAAAGTATAATGTTTGAAAAAGATATATTCCAAATTTCAACCCTTAAACTTTATCGGTTTTCGACTTATAGCAATTTGAATACAGGAAATCTTGAAAAAATGTATCATGGAGAAAAACGAATTTGAAGTTTTAAAGACAGGTCTTGTTGCCATGACAACAACTGTCAAGAGTGTTAGATTTTCCAAACAACGCACCACAAAAATTATTATATCTCTAGTTCTAATTTAGATAGAAACATGGTTTAGACGTCATTTTAAGCAGAAAAACACAGAGAGTTTCTTAAAATAATAAAAAAAATTCGGAAATTTGACGATTTTTGTGTCTTGGACCCCCTTAATATGTATAAAGAGAACTGCAATTTTTTATTGAATATTTTACTTCTAAACTAGTATTTTTGTTTCTCCTTGTTCCAAAATAAATGAAATTGGTATACATTTATACGCAAAGTCTTGTGTGTGTATTTCGACATATTCGTGTTACTTAAATTCGTATTGCGAAAATATAAAACTTTCAAGTAAAAACGTATTTATTAACAGAAATTTACATTTAAGGTAAATATCTGGTGTAAAATTTTCCGCAGATTTGAAAACCCGTGAAATTTGTACTCTATTTTAAACGATCGCCAAGATAATGAACTTGTATTAAAGGATAAAAAAGCACAACTCACCGAACGATTGACAATTGCGTATTTTAAACGATCAATCGACGCCGACAATGGCGCCCATCAATGTCCATCCATTAAAATTTCCATCAATGTGCGTCAATCGCCTCCTACACTATCAATTTGAGCTTCAATGAGCCTCATTGACAATCACATTGACAATAAGATTGATCGTCTAGGAACCCACTAGGCGTCCCCCGCTGGTCTGGATGCGTCACCCGGCTTGGCATAGACTGAAATTCCCGGATGGTGTCCCGTGTAATTTCTTACCGTCTAAAACCGTTGGGCTAAAAGGTCAACATTCCGGGAGGGGTGAATTCCCATAACGTCCCAAATTTGCTCTATGTGAGATAGATCAGAAGACCTAGCGGGCCAAGGAAGTGTTGGGGACGCTTGAAGACAATTCGTTGCGCCATGACTTTGAAATGTTTCTGAAACGAGAACTAATGTCGTACTTCATGCCAACTGTCTATGCTTTACAACTCCGTGATCCCTTTAGATTTTCCATATCGGAAGGTTCCTAGTTCGAATACGGGTCCGGGTATGGTTGTTTGTAAGTGTATGGTGTAGAGGCAGCTGTGGTGCACCTTAAATATGTCTTGGCCGAAAGTCCTTACGTTGGGTTGGTGTGGAAGTTTGGAGAGTGGGGTACCAGCTCAGGTGTGATCTCGTCATGTGAGCGTAGTTCGAAATTACGTGGTGTTGTCCTCGAATCTTTCCCTTCGGGGTATGATCCCGGACAGTCCCCAATAAGCCGTTGTTTTATCCGGTGCGACGTAAATAAAAATATGCCAATACCTAGCTTTGTATTAAAGCACCTCTAAAACCCGATTTTAAAAATTCGCGGGAATTATCACATGTTGTCTTTTTAGAACATTTCATCAACTATGTGAATATTTTTTCTTACGTGTGCTGATAGGCGAAAAATTATACTGTTGTGGTTGAAGGATCTGTGTGTGTGTGTATGTTTAGAGAAATTTAATTTATTTTGGTATGTGTGTGTGAAATAAAACAATATGTTTACAAGATTTTTGAAACTTTCAATTCAGCAAAATTAAACTTAACAATTAAAAAATGCGAAACAGCAGCTCTTTCCAACCTTTTGGTAATTGGTTATTTTTAGTTAACGTCGTACTAGAGCAACACAACGGGCTATTGACGACGGTCCGGGATCAGTCTCTTAAGGGAAAGATCCGAGGACAACACCTCGTCATTTTGAACCACGGTCAGATGACGAAGCAACACCTGAGCTGGCACCCCACTCTCCAAACTTTCACGCCAACCCAACGTGATTCCAACCTTTTGGATCAGTGTACATACACTTTGGAACTTTTGGATTTTTAAGGTGAGGTTATACGCTTTGCTAAGTTGCAGCCAAATCGCCAAGAAAACCGCCAGATCTCAGAATACGTGAAGTCAACTGCTCTTAAAAAGTAAAGGGTTCAAATTATGTAAAACGAAATGGGAAAGTTAAATTTATAATTGTGAACTTTTGTCCCGTTTTCCTGGTTGATAGATCAGGGTAAGATATTTTACTTTGTTCTCGAAATCACAACTTCACGGATCAATATCCAATACATTATAAGTATCAAATGCAACCAGATATTTAATCTGATTGGTAGAATTCGCCGATAAGTCACAGGTTCAATAAGCAGTTAAGAATATGCTCATAAATACAGCTGATAGAAAACTCGTTTTTATTTTTTGTAATAACATTTTTCAACTTCAAATCCCTTCTGAATATGCATTGTGAGTAATTTAGACTTTACAACTTTACGGAGTGTGTTTCTCTGTAACTGAAGTAATTATTTCTTAAATAAGCAATGATAATACTTCATACCTTCTCCTTAAGCATTTTGCATTCAATGCTTTTCTAAATTTATATCTGTACATAAATTTCGTTCCAAATCCGCGGCACATGTTTCAGTCTATATGTAGCCATAAAATGAAACTTGTAAAAAACATTGATTTATACCGTCCAATAATACAACGCATCAAAATCAAGTAAAGTTTAAACATGTGCATACCGTTGACTTTACTGAACATGGAACGAAAATGGCATGAAAATTATTCAGGTTTTAATTTCTTGCATTTATTACGAAACATTTTTTGCTTTTTTTACATAAAAATCAGTTTAATACATGAAATTCTATTTTATACATATTGAAAAACAAACAAAAAATACATGTTTACAAAAAAGGCTAATAAAAAATGTAAGTAGTATTGTTTGATAAAATAGTTATCAAAACAATAACATTTCAAGATTTGATTTGAAATTAAAATTTTTTTTTCTTATATATTCATGAATGAAAACATCAGGTAAACTTTGAATTCGAATATACAGTGTCATAGTTCTGTCAGAAAGAAACTAGAAGAAAAGAGAAAGTTACAGTCCAGGTCGAGGAAAATTTAAAAATGAATTGAAAAACCTTTGTTTGCTTAAAATAACATAAAATACAGTTAGCAAACCATAAAATGTTATTGTCTAGAAAAAAAAAATTGCTTCCAAAAATCAAATCGAAAATCTTGTGTCCTTTTGTATGTTGTTGTAAGTACACTTATCGCAAAAGCTTTCTACCACACTTCACATTTAACTACTTTTTTTTATTTTGATGGATACGTCTATGTCTTTGTAGGCTCGAAGCGTGTGAAAACTTCCTCGAGCATATCTCACACATATACGGCTTCTCTTCAGTGTGTATGCGCCTATGTGTTCGTAAGGTCGAAGCATCTGAAAAACTTTTCATGCATATTTCACATGAATACGGCTTCTCTTTAGTGTGTATGCGCCTATGTCTTCGCAAGTGCGATGAACGTGAAAAACATTTCTTGCATATTTCACACGTATACGGCTTCTCTTCAGTGTGTATGCTCCTATGTCTTTGCAAATTCGAAGCATCTGAAAACTTTCTGGTGCATATTTCACACGTATACGGCTTCTCTTCAGTGTGTATGCTCCTATGTCTTTGCAAATTCGAAGATTGTGAAAACTTTCTCATGCATATTTCACACGTATGCGGCTTCTCTTCAGTGTGTATGCGCCCATGAATTTTTAGGTACCCAAGGAAAGAAAAGCCTCGGTTACAAATTTCACAAGAAAAGTGTTTCCTTCCTGAATGAATGATTCCATGTTGTTGTAAATTTCCTTTACGTGCAAATTTAGCCTTGCAAACTTCACACTCGAACGGTTTCACGCCACTGTGCACTCGCATGTGAATTTTTAATGCTGAGTTCGTTGTAAACAGTTTGCTGCAATCTTTACACTGATGTGATTTCTTTTCAGTGTGGAGTCCTTGATGTCGGGTCAGTTGATTTTTTACTTGGAAACGTTTTCCACTCTGGTAGCATTCATAACCTTTTGTCACAGAATTTTCTGTGCCATTCGTTTCCCTTGGTACACTATTCGAAGAATCAGATTTTGATGACACATGGGGCGGCTTTTGGTGCTTTTGAAAGGATGGTGTGCTGTGATGAGCGGAAAAGGAGCGTTTTTGGTAGTCAGATAGTTCATTTCGGATGACATTGGATTCACTTTTAAACTTGTCCTCTTTCTCTACAGCGTGTGTTTTTGGATGCTGTGTTGAGTGGTGTTTTAGTGCTTTTAGCTTTCTACTCCGCAGGGACACATATCAACTTATAGCTGATTCACCAACATGGCCTGTACCTTTATGCACACGTTTCAAACGACGATATTCAGAAGAAGTGTTTGTTGAAGGAAGGTTCTCTTTGGTGTGTTCATAGAATTCTTTCCCTTCACTTCCATCATGATGTTCTATGTAATCAGGCTGAAGTTTGGTTCTAACTGAACCTTGTGCATCCGGCATTCGTCTTCCAACTGTTGCTACATCTGAGGCTGCTACTTGTGGTTCCATTGGATGATCGAAAATCCCAATGTTGTCTTCAAAGTGAAGGTAATCGTATCGTTCACAATTTCGGTTCGTATTTATCCGGGCTTTCGCAGAAGGAGGTAATTCCAGATTGAGGTGTTCATTTATAGAAAAGCGTTCATCAATAAAGCCCACGTCGATGTTCGAATCATTCTTTCGTTTGGCCTTTTCGTCCGCATTTCTGGTATGCTTCCAACTCGCTGTTCCACGATCTCTTTTGCACTTCCGGTTTTCTTTCGTTGTAGGTGAATTCTGATCACCAAAGGATGTCGTTGCTTGAACATCCGAAGGACGCGAAACCTCTGAATGTTCCTGATCCAAATTCATCTCAAATGTTTTATGATTTTTTTTCGAATAGAAGTGTAAGACAATAAAATTATATCAAATTAAAATTTTATGTTTTCGTACTGCGAAAGGAAAAGCGATTTTCAGGTCAAGAGAACTCAAGAAACGTATTCATTTGAGCATCACGAAACAATTCGACGCAAATAAATATCAATCCTACTTCTGTACTTCAATTCAAATCTTTTCAATTGGAAAGAAATATTCCATAATAAGGTAATGGTAATGGTAATTTTAGTTAACGTCGTACTAGAGCAACACAACGGGCTATTCCATAATAAGGAAAAATCTAGCATTGAAATGATGAGTGTAAACTGGAATGTGTGTAACACTTCAGTTGATAAAAATAAGCTACAAATGTTTCCGAAATCAGACAGTGGTTCATAATTACGTAGATTTGATCCCAGATTGTCGTCAATAGCCCGTTATGTTGCTCTACTATGACGTTAGTTAAAATTATCTTACCTTACCACACCAAAATAGAAAATAATAGTTCAAAATTCATGTATCAATATGTATTGAAAAGTCACAGTTATTCGGACTGAGTAATAGTGATCATGGTAGAGCATTGGGTAGCAATAGTTGATAATATTTAATTAACGTCATTCTAGAAAAACACAATTGGCTATTAGCGAGGTACCGAGATCAATCCCCTGAGAACAACATCACGTCAGTTTGAACCACGGGCAGATGACGATGCGACACCTGACTGGCACCTCACTCTCCAAACTTCCACATCCACCCAACGTGAGAACATTCGGCCACGAGAAATTTATGGTGTACCAGCTGCCTCTACACCAAACACTTACAAAATCCATGCATAGACCCGGATTCGAACTGCGAATCTTCCGATCTAGAGTGTAACACCTTAACCACCAGATCGGTGGGTCAATGTTTTTTACTAAACGCCGTAGGCATACTGGGAAGTAACACTTCGCGTTGCATAAAAGGATTGACAAAGTATCCTTAGATTTGTTTGGTAATTTTTAGTTAACGTCGTACTAGAGCAACACAACGGGCTATTGACGACGGTCCGGGATCAGTCCCTTGAGGGAAAGACCCGAGGACAACACCTCGTCATTTTGAACCACGGTCACATGACGAAGCAACATCTGAGCTGGCACCGCACTCTACAAACTTCCTCGCCAACCCAACGTGAGGACTTTCGGCCACGACAGATTTAAGATGCACCAGCCGCCTCTACAACATACGCTTACAAACATCCATGCCCATACCTGGATTGGAACCAGGAAGCTTCTGATCTAGAGGCTAACACCTTAACCACCATACCGGTTGATTTGAAGAATTATTGAACTGGTAGCAGTTCTCCAGTCTGTAAAAAGCGATATTTTGTAACATTTAACTCAGTATATGGCAGGACTCGTAATGGCAGATCAGAATCATCAGGACAAGTAATGACGATATTTTCTGCAGAACTCTAATTTTAATTTTTTTGGGTTGAATTATTTTGATTTATTCTCTTAAATTTACGTAGCACTTTTAAAGAAAAATTAGTTTGATTACTTGAATCAAATAGAAGAGGCCATGACGTTGAAATGTATCTGAAGTGAGATATATTGTTGGACAAGAATGAAAGAGAACGACTGGGTTTCCAAACTTTTGAACATTCGATCCACTTTATAGAAATCGAATCTATAGCGACCCACACACACTTCATCCTCGGCACTTTGGAAATTTTTTAGAGACGCACAGCACATGTTCTTTACGAAAGAGTTTTTGTAGGCAAAAAAGGAACTTGCGTGAAGGAAAAAACACTTTATTACTAATTATAAAATTACAAAAAATATTTCTAACAAGGACAAGGAATGCGTGAATAGTGCGCTTGTTTTCGATTGCTGTTGATGATGGCAATGAAATCCATTTCAATTCAGGTTATTTTCTGATGTAACGAATTCGACAATTGCAGCTTGTTTCGATACTTCGTTTTAATTCCTACCATTGCCGAAAATGCAACTTCACATACCCTACAATAATGGACCAGACAGAAAGATGTGATGTTATAAGGGAAAGAATACATGGTTTAATAAAAGGATGGTCCCCCACTTGCTGCAGTGACAGTAGCAACCCTTCTGGGCATTCTTTCAACATAGTTCCGATGCACAGCAAAAGGTATTGGTGTCCATTCCTGCTGCAAGAATGTCGCCAGCTCAGCTGTAGATTTCGGCCGGTGTTTTCTGGCCTGTAAGCGTCGCTGTAACACGTCCCTCAAATATGTTATGGGGTTTAGGTCGAGACTCTTAGCAGGCCAGGGAAGGCGTTTTATATCCATATCTCGTTACTACTGCTTGAAAGAGGCTGCAACGTGACATGGAGCGTTGTCTTCCAGGAAGTAACATTCGTCCATTCTATAAAATTGCCAGAGCGAAGGAAGAATCCGACTGTCCAAAATGTTTGTGTAGGCGTCGGCGTTCAATCGACCAGGAAGGCTGTGGAAATTGACAAAATGTCTTGATAAAATGCCGGTCAATAATGAAGATACCAACACTATCGTTGGGGATGACGGTTCAACTGCTGTAAACGACCAAGAGGCAGCCGAGACTTTGGCCAAGCATTATGCTAAGGCGAGCAGAGTGACTTTCAGTAGATCGGACAAAAGGCTGTCCAGAATTACAAGAAACCTAGTGAAATCCTGCCGAGATTTGAGGACAGAGAACCCTTTATTTGATGATGATTTCACAGCAGATGAACTATCTTACGCTCTTCAACACCAAAATCTGACCAAGTCACCAGGTCCGGATGGAATTCATGGTCAATTCCTAAACCATCTGGGTTTTCTAGGCAAAAGTAGGCTGCTTCATCTCTTCAATTTGTCTTGGTCAACTGGGAAACTTCCAAGGCAATGGAAATCGGCCATAGTCATCCCCATTCGTAAACCCAACAAGAAAGTCAGTTCTGTTGACAGTTACCGTCCAATCTCTCTCACCTGTATTATATGTAAACTTATAGAAAGGATAATTTTGAGAAGATTGACACACCACCTTTTGTCAAATAACTTGTTTCCACCAGAGCAATATGCGTTTAGAAGAGGCCATAGCACAATGGACCAGATTCTGTTCTTCAGTCAAAGTGTTAGAGATGCCCAAAATTGCAAACCCACAAAACATACTTTGGCGGTTTTTCTAGATCTATCTAAGGCATTTGACAGGGTTTGGAAGTATAAATTACTTAACAAGTGTTACAATGACTTTAAAATCAAAGGTAGAGCTCTCCCATGGATCTCAAACTTTCTAAATCACAGAAATTTTTGCGTAAACTTTCAAAATAAGCAATCAGGATTTTACAGGTTGTATCAGGGAATCCCTCAGGGTTCCGTACTCAGTCCTACCCTGTTTTCCATGTTTATTGCAGGAATTGAAAAAATTGTATCACCATGCCAGATTGGCATCTTTGCAGATGACATTGTGTTGTGGTCTAGTGGTTCAGACATAGGAAAACTGGAATCTAATCTAAACGGATCCTTAGAAGCTGTCCGTGATTTCTCAAACTCTCACAGGTTAAACTTCAATCCCTCAAAATCAGTTAGTAGCTTCTTCACCACTAATAGACACCTCTACAATTATTCTCCTGCAGTGTACTTTTCTAATCAGTTACTGGACTGTGACAAATATCCAATTTACTTGGGTTTTACATTGGATCCTGAGATAAACTGTAGGAAACATATAGAGAAAATAGCAGATAAAGCTAGAAAGCGTCTACAGATTTTGAAGTATATTTCAGGTAGAGACTGGGGAGCTGATGCTTCCACTCTCAGACTTACTTTTTGTTCCCTCGTGCGTCCCATTCTTGAGTATGGTTACCAGGTATTTCAAACGGCTTCTGCTTCTAACTTAAAGATCTTGGACAGAGTACAATTGAGTGCAGCAAGAATAATCACTGGGTTAAGGAATAGCTGCCCTAGTGAAGTGGTCCTATACGAAGCTGACATTTTACCCCTGACTACGAGATATAGGATTGGTTCTTTTAAATATTTTAATAAATTGTCAAGTCTTGGTGATTTTAACAGGACTGCTGAATTCACTTTGAAGTGGAGGAGTAATCAGCGTTTAAAGAGAGACACCCCGATGGAATTTGTGAGGAAGGAGGGTTTTATTGATTTTGAGGTTATTCCTTCGACCACTTTTAACTGCTTGCCTCCGACGGTGTCCCTTGAGAATGTCAGTTTTAATGATGAACTGAAGACTCATGCCAATAAACAGACGGATCACCCAGACCTTTTGAAACAGTTGGCCCTGGAGGTTGTCAATAGCATCCCTTCTGATGCATTGGTCATCTATACGGACGGTAGCAAACTTGAAGACGGTAGAACCGGGAGTGGTGTTTTCATCAACAGCGCTGAGGACAAGGTCAAATGCAGCATCCGAAACCCTGACCATTGTTCAGTCTTTAGATCGGAGATCATAGCAATTGGTGCAGCCCTTAATTATGCACAGTCCACTGACAAAAATTGTATTTGGATTTTGACTGATAGTAGGAGTGCTATACAGTATTTCAAAAATTGGCCACAAATTTTTGACATCCCAGACCAGGATATTCTGAAGCTTCTCTGCGAGATTGGCCTGAAAACACCAATAAGCCTCCAATGGATTCCATCGCATATCGGGGTGTATGGAAACGAGACAGCCGATGTACTCGCCAAGAATGGCTGTGATCTCCCTATGGACTGTTTGAATCGCCTCACTCCCACTGAGGTCCACTCCCTGGGAAAACAACGTTTGCTTTCCTTGTGGCGCCGTACGCCATCCCACCATTGGTATGCTGGCAATCACCCTGGACTCTCAATCACATGCTGTGGCCCTCGGCCTTTTCAATCGGCCATGGCCAGATTTCGAAGTGGCCATCTTAAAAGTATCAAATTTCAGAACGGGGAGAGAATTTTCCCTCCTTGTTCCTGTTCCCTACCTGCCAGTCCTGATCACCTTCTTCTCTGTCTTGGCGCTTCATATAAGCAGCTGTTGGTTGATCAGGACTTTTTGCAGGTATATGGGGATCTGGCACGACGGGGCCTTCTGGACCTGGTGTAGGCTTTCCTACACCAGGGGGATGTGCAACAACAACAACAACAACCTGAAAAGGTCCCAGGCCATACCACGAAAAACAACCCCAAACAAGTAGTCGGATTTTATGCAAATCCGCTGACGTCCGGTTATTTAAAAATTTATTGTAGGGTAGTGTTTGTATGAAGATTTGAAAGGGAGTAATATCTCCAAAGCTTCAGTAGAAAACTGGAAAAGTTTGTTGGACAGATAGCCACAATTGTGTCACTTTACTACTATTAAAATTTAGTTTTTGGTAATGTATTTTCGGATAGGTCGATAAGTTTATCAGCTTTCGTCGATATGCCAGAAGTATTGTTTCCCTGGAAGTCCCTGCAGTTTTTCTCTTGGCTGTTTTTCATTTCTTCAGTAAAATAAAATTTTCTTTCAAGGCATTAAAATGTTTTGAGATCTCAGTAATTATGTTACCAGAAGCATTCACATTATTTGCGATTATAAATGTTTGAGATGTTTCAAAACTCTTATATTTGTGGTCTTCAGTGTTGTTTTCCCCATGCCTTGCATGTACAAATGTAATTCAGTAAATTTAATGAATATGTCTGCTAAATACGTGAGCTTCACAACAATTTTCAAATCACGCAACGATTTTTCTAATATTCGTTTCTATTGCTCAAAAACATTGCGACTTCTTCACGGAGTTGCACAATTTTTGTCAGGATTTTTCCTCTTGATAGCCAACGCGCGCGTACTTCCGTATGCAGAAGAAGTGAGTTGTGGTTGTTCCCCATCTCTTCGCATAGATTTTCAAATAAGTGCGATTGTGACGGTCATGATTTGATTAAATTCACTATTTAAACAGCATTGTTCATAACATTTATTTTTTAATCCTCTGACATATTTTATACCAATGCTACTCTGTGAATGTTGCAGTGGGTCCATGATGGATTTGGACTCACTGCAATCATTTGAGTCACAACACCGCTTTATTTACTGCTCATAGCTCGTGCACCATCTGTACATACCCAGACACATTTCAGGTTCCTGGTCCTAGTCCGGGTCAGGGCAGGTTTGTAAGAGTATGGTGTTGAGTAAGTATGTCAACTCTCAGAAAATAACCGACTTTCGGTAAACCGGGTTTTAAACGTCCTGTTATAACTACCCCCGTTTAACCGAATAAAAAAAACCTGTTTTTAAAATAACCGGGAAAATAACCGATTTTTAAAAACTTCGAGATATTTCTATTTAGTTGTATATAAAAAAATGCTAATTGTAGTTAACTGTTTTTATTTATCATATAACAACTGTTACAAAAATTCACATTAATTTTTAAATAAACCAAAACTTAATTGTTTCAAAATAAAGGTACACAAACTAATAAAATAATTAAAACATTAGTTATCTCGTTAATATATATTGTTTTATCTATTCAACCCAATACTTTTCAGTTACTCTGCTCATAAATACTAGCCCAGCTATATGCTGGTTAGTTAATCGACTTCTGTCATCCCAAACCACAGAATTCAGAGCAGATACTAACCTTTCAGATAGCACTGAACCTTCCAACAACTGTCAAATACTTAAAAGCTAGCAATGCTAATGCAGGCGAACATATCTTTCTTTGACCCAAAAATTCAAGTGGTCTACTATCCCTTAACAACAGAGGCTGCTGCAAATGTAGTTTGAGCTCATTGGGAAAGTAAGCATCTGCACCCTGCGATTTTGGAAAAATGGATTTTGTCAAATTTTTGTCATGGGTTGCCCAAAGAAGGCTTGGGTGTGTTGGAACTCTCTGGTATTGCTGAAGGAGGATAATTTTTTCCATAATTGTTTCAGTCAGTGCGTTAACGCTTTGCTCACTTGGGAAACTGCTTGACTAGCAATTGTGGAAGACATAAAGTTTTTTGAAACTGGGGTCAGAAGAACAGAAGAGGGATAGATCCGATATAATAAAAAATGGACCTAACCGCTAGTTCTACAGCAAAATAATTTTCACACGAAAGCTTACATATAAGTGGGAAAAAGACTATAAAACTTTCTTTTGAACAGTTGAATTTAGAATGCAGTTACATAATTCTTTTTCCAGAGCACTAAAATTACCACGGCAGTCAATATTATGCGATTCGAAGAACGTACAAAAATTTTGAACTGTCCACGGCAGATTTTGATTTCGCTAATTGTCTATTTACTTCAATTTTAATGTCTTCCTCTACGGAATCATCAGAAGTATTTTGTAACACAGCTGCAATGATGTCATCGTCTGATTGTTGTGCTTCAATTTCTAGGTTGCAATCGCTAGCAACATAATCAACAAAAGTAACATCACCACATCCAAAATTCTTTTTGTCTGTAAATTTTGTCCGCAGGGAACTTTTTTTAGAATCATGCTCAGAAATGGAATCTGAGTCCCCAAGGCCCCCTAAAAATTCTACACGTTTCCAGCAGTTTTGGATGGTTTTCTATTGAATCAAACACCAGACTTCATCTAAAAAATGGCAAGCAATTTTAATGTCGGTAACAAAATGCAGATCAATTTCTAGATTCAAAAGAACACGTCAAATAATCTGAGATCTGTAATACACTTTCACGTATTTTATTATGCCCATATCTAAAGGCTGCAGTTTTGATGTAACACATTTAGATAAAAACACTTATTAAACCTTCCGAAACAGCCAATCTGTTTGAAATATTTCTCCATTGCCTTTCTCCCTCTCGTTTTTGTCGTCCACAATTGAAAAAAAAGTGGTGGGGTTGGTACCTTGCCAGAACCCAAAACTTCGCAGTATCCGATATTCACGTTGCAATAGGCGATCTTTTTAACATTATATAATATTGCAGTTCCAAAAGGACAAAACAAAAGTCGTAATAACCGATATTTCGCTGTATCCGAGCTCGCAATAAGTGGGCTCGATTGTAGTTCAATTTCTGACCCAGTGAGCATGCGGGGAGTTCTTGTAAGGTTCAGTTTTGCCAACACACGTGCGACGTATGGAGATAAATGGATAAATCTTTCCAACATGGCATAAGTGCTATACCACCTTGTTGAAACGGACTAAACAAAGAATATTTCCTTCTGCTTTTCATTCTCTTAGTTGTTCTCTCCTCAGATTATTCATGAACAAATTACTGTGCCTAGCAAACTTTTTTCTTGCTTTACTTATCCAATGAGATCTTTTATGGGGGCACAACCTATTTACTTGAAGGTTAAGAGGAAACAATATTTAACCTGCCTATTCATCTTGAAAATTCGGATGTTTGTACATGCGATGTTGCCGTAAATTTGAAGTTCCTCCTCCACTTTTAATTGGATTCATGCAAATATTACATTGAGCTTCGTTTTTATTAAGTTGAGCAAAAGATGTCCAAATATTCGACGAAGGCGGTTAGACGATGGGATGAAAACTGTGAATCTCAGTATCCGTAACTAATCTCTACTATTATAAATCGAAGTGTTTGTTTTTTTCGAGGCCTCAAAATCCTTACAATTCTATGACACTTACAGCATTGAGATTTGGCATACAGGTATTTCAAATTTTTTGCAATTTTCGGACCGCGACAAATTTTAAAATTCAATCTAGAACATTTTGAAATGAATTTAATGAAATTTAGTTATTATTTTTTCCTTTGGAAAGGCAACCACATAAAGATATGACAGATTCTAAATTTATTTTTCCCGTTTCCGTTTTCATTTTGCGCAGAGGAATGATTTTCCAGCAGAGGATAAAAAAAGTTTTAACTTTAGTTATGTAGTTCTTTTGTCTAGTTAAAGAAAGAGTAAAATTTCAACGGATTTGAAATCTGCGGAAAAATTTCACTATTGATTGATACCTAAAAATATGATTTTCTCATAATAATTTTTTATTAATTTAATCTGAAAATAATTTTTAAATTGAATATACCTTTTATATTTTCGCAAGGGATTGTGACGTCACGTAAACTTTCTCTTTCCAAACAAAAAGGAACAGATTGCATCTTCTGCTCTTCACGTTAAAAAAAAAAAAAAAACATATAACATTTCCTGTCCCATTCCATTTTCGCTTATGAGAGCAAGAAATAAAAAACACATTGACTGGGATTGTTATGTTTTTTTTCGTAAAATCGGAACCGCTGAAGGTAGATTAAAAATCTCAACAGATTTGAAATCTACGGAAAATTTTACACCAGATTAATATCTTACATCACGGCGTTGCCCGTGGTAAGTGTAAGTTTGCTTCGCAAACCAACACCACGGGCACGGGCAACGTCGGGCTAGCCACGCGGGGGCTAGTGATTACATAAATGGAACGCTGTCAGAGGAAGGGAATAAGAAAAATGACTAACTGTATAGACTGCAGCCACCTAGTCGCATGTATTCTTATGAATTATTGTGATTGCTACCTCAAATACATTTTTACACCTTTTTCGTTTACTTTGTTGCTCGTTTTTCATTTTGTTGATTGATACTTGTCATTTCCGTTTGCGAGAACTAAAATTCAGACCATTTACATTCAAGCACACTTATTAAAACAAGAGACGAGTTGAAACACACTTCTCCAAAAATCAGATACAAATTTATAATAAAAAAGATAACCGAAAGCACTTTCCAAACATTATTTGCTCCCGATTCAAACACGGCGCCTGTAAAGATATGTGCTAGTTATCTGTTGAATTTTACATCGTAATTAAACGTTTTTTGGTATAAATGTACTTTAGATCATCTCTCACCCCTTTGTTTATTACTCACCCCTCATAGACTAAACAATGCAAAGTCAGATAATGAGAACTAGTGATGTGAAACATGACTCTAGGGATCGGATCGGAACCGCTCGCTCACTGAAAAGAGCTAGCATTAGAAACCAAAACTGTTCACCCACCATCATCCAGCAAAATGAAAACTCAGTCACCATTTGCACCAATACATGGAAGAACGAGGACATATTTATAACATCAGCCTACGCTCCACCGAACTATGAATTGGAAGAAACAATGATAGAACAAGAAAACATCCATAAATTTTCACCAAAAAGCCACATCGTAGGAGGGGACTTCAATGCCCATGACCCCTTCTGGGGCTACGAACACGAAGATCGCAGAGGTAATCAACTTATTGAATATGCAGCCAATCACTGCGTACTACCCTGCAACTTACCAAACAAATCCCCTTACTTACAGAAGAGGAAACTCAAATGGTTGACCAGATCTCACCTTCATTAAAGACAATATAGCAGGCAAAATTGAAAACTGGCGAGTCCAGGACTTTGAAATACAATCAGATCACCGACCAATAACGTTCACTTTAACAACAAACACTCATACCAATCCGAAACAGATACAAAACTAAGCACGGAAACCACAACAAATATCTAAAAGAACTTTAACAAGGCCTAAAAAAAACCAAATAACATCATCACAGGAACTGGAGTACATAACATACGACTACACGGAAACAACAAAAAGAGCCATGCGCGACACCTTCAAAAGGAAAAACAACATACACAAATTTAACATCACTTGGTGGAACAAAGACCTACAAACGCTGCAGAAACACACCAAAGTCATACGAAGACGAACACAGAAAGAACAAGACCCCACAACCAGAGAACTGTTCAGAACTAAACTCAGAAAACTAAATCCAATCTACAAAAAAGAAATAAACAAGGCATTGAAAACTTTTTGCAATGAAGCAAACTGCATTTACGGAACAACATTCAAAATATTAACAAACAAACTGCAACCAAGCAACATCATCCATACCACTACCGGAGCAAAACCCTTCAACACAGCCGAAAACTTAAAAACCTTCTATCAAATATCTATAAGCCGGACAACCCACTCCAAGACTCACAAATAAGGAACTTAACCCATCCTACAAGTAACAACCAATCACTCCCAACTACACAATGAGGGAGCTCCGGCACATAGTGCTAACAGCCCCCAAAGATAAAGCATCAGACCCTGACCTGATAGACGCCACAGTCCAACAACTACTAATGGAAGCAGACTCCGCTAAACTACTGGATTGCATGAACATCTGCAAAAAGCTAAATAATTTCCCAACTACCTTCAAAACAGGAGAAGTGGTACTCTTTCCGAAAATAGGAAAGGATCCCACCAAACCAGAATCGTACAGACCCATGAATTTACTACCAATCCTAGGAAAGACGCTGGAAAACCTACTGCTCTTGCTCCTCAACTAATTAGTCAGGGAAAAAACATATTCAATGATAAGCAGTTCGGATTCCGAACAGGACACTCGACGGAGCACGCCCTAAAAGAAATCCTCATATACATCGAGCAAAATAAAACAAATCAGCTCCACAGCTGCCTGATATCACTTAACATTAAAGGAACATTTGATTCAATTTGGTGGCCGACCCTCTTCCAAGCACTCTACAAATACAAGTTTCCACCAGACCTAATAGCCATCACGAGAAGCTCAGAAAAATCCTCCTACATCAAGGCAACACTACAGTCACACATAAGCTGCAAAGGGGATGTCCACAAGATTCCTGTCTGGGTCCCTTTCTATGGCTAATCACAATAAAAGGACTACTACAACAAACACACATGGCCAACAAACTGTAAAATACAAGCCTTTGTTGACGACATAACAATAATAATCACATTAAGAAACAGACGCACATTAGAGACAACAATAACACAATCACTCAATAAAGTTCAAACATTTTGACAGCAAGAAAAACTTACACTATGACGACAGAAATCCATGGCAATAGCATTTGGAGCCAACAAACAGCTGGCAAGAAAACCCACCATCCAGAGTGGTGCGAATGAAAATTAAAGTAGTCCTTTTCTTAACTTCTGGGCGTTATCATAGACAATAACCTTAACTTCGCGCAACACCTGGCTCACCTCAAGACAAAAAGCCTCACCCTTAGCAATAGCATGGCTCATACGGTCGGTATAACCTGAGGCACAAAGCCAGGTTTTCTAAAAATATGGTACAGAGCAGTGGCAGAAAGCCAAATATGCTAAGCAACAAGGGCATGGGCACAACATCTCACCCAACGTAATCTATTAAAGCTGCAAAGCCTCCAGCGCCTCTTCACAGTGCAAATCTCCAGGGCATATCGTACAACGCCAACAAATGCGTTACAAGTGTTGGGTGGTATCGAGCCCCTGCACTTTGTGGCACATAGAGAAGCAAAATTCACCAAACTTATCAGATTAAAACAAGATGTAAATTACCTGGGCACAACTTTCAACACCAATGCCTATGAACAAGAGGCAGATATACACAAAGAAAATACTTGGCAAACAAATTACGAAGAAATAGGAGGACAAGGCCCAACCGAAACAGATATTAAACTATACACCGACGACTCCAAAACGCAACACGGAGTAAGAGCAGCTTTTGTGGCATTTAGAAACAATATAAGAATCCATAACCAAAGAATTCAACTCCATAATAACAGCACAAGCAGAGAAAATAGCCATCCTCTTTGTTCTAGCATGGGCAAAACAACAAACATATTCCACCTGTAACATACTAACGGACAGCCTCTCAACCATAAAGACACTCCAACAATTCCAAACAAAGGATCCAACAGTGGAACAAATCCGATCACTGCTTAAAAATAATTTCAACAATACATGCATCAACTAGGTCAAGGGTCACATAGGTATACACGGCAATGAAAGGGCCGACCAGCAAACATAAGAAGCATCAACCCGAGCAACAAACTTCCAATTCCCGCAAAACTACCCAAGAGCCACGTAAGAGAACTAATGAAGAGAGCAGCACTTAAGAGGTGGCAGAAGGAATGGGACGAGGTCCCCTTCCTCGAGAAAGAAACGGGAAGAAGAACCTATTCCTTCTTCCCAAAAGTCAACCCCAAAAAGGAGCCACACGGACCATTCCTCGCGGCATTTTACATAGGACACGGCCCTTTACTCAACTACCTCAACAGATTCCGCATAACAGCCACAAGCAACTGTATCTGTGGACAGGAAGAGTCTCCAAACCATTACATGTTTGAATGCGCACTTAAAGCCACAAACCACATTCTACAGCCAACAAATCAACAGTTCAGGGAATGGGCCAAAAAACACAGCAAACAACAACAAGGCACAAGCAAATATAATGCTAATCATGAAATATCTAACATCGACACAATCAAACAATAGTGCCACATGGCAAATGCTATCACTACGCAACTAAAAACATTGAACTTCCACCCTTGCTCAAATCTTACCAGTGCTAATAGCACTTACATTGTTAATAATTATACTATAAGCAATTGTTTTTATTCTCATGTATATTTTGTCCAACCCCTGTATGTGTAACGGGAACCCTCATCACGAGCAACTCCCCCCATGAACAAAGATAAAGAGTGATTACACCTGCCCCGCTTTCGGCAATAGGTGGCATCAATCTTCATAACAATTGACCAATGCTCAATTTGAAAATCAAACTGCAGCAAAACCAATACGTTCAAAACCAGCAGAAGCGCACAGCCAAGGGTTCGCCTAAAGCTGCCACGTTCCATTACGGTGGGTTCAAACCACTTTTTCCGCATCGTCTCCATCACAAACCACTTTTACCTGTCCTATTGGAGGGGGGTAAGGGGGACACTTAAGGTGTCCAAAGGTTACATGTTTTTTCAGGGGTTTCCCTATTTTTGTCCAATCCTGTAGTTTCCGTCAACTGACCGTGGGTCATCGAATCTTTCCCTTTGATAGATGATCCTGGAACAGCCCATTGTGTTGCCTCAGTGCGACTTTAATCAACTATCTACCTAAGTACACTGCGAAAACCAGTTATAATTATCCTTATGATTGAGTGGGGTGCCATTTCACGTGTTGAGTCATCTTATGACCATGGTTCAAAATTTCATGGTGTTATCCTCGGATCTTTCGCTTTTTGACTGATCCCAGACCGTTGCCAAAAATCCATTTTTGTTATTCAAATGCTACGCTAATTATTTTCCTTCCTAATTACAACTCTGGTTTAAAATTACTATTGATTGTCCTCGGATCTTTCATTACGGGAATGATCATGGACGGTCGTCAATGACCCGTTTTGATGATGAGGAACTACGTTGATTCAACTACCTTTCTGCCTATGCTATTCGCTGCACTTTACTAATGTGATCTAATTTGTAGAAACATGTATAATATTGGAAATTTTAATACCTAGAAGAAATGCTATATTAATAGAATGTGGAACTCAGATTCGAGGTAGCAAATGCAGCCCGACATTTAACCTGATTGGTTGTTAGGTTGGATCGGATCTTTTCCTTCGGGGATGAGCCCGAACAGTCGTAAATATCCCTAAGTGTTGTCACCTGTGGGTCGTCAAGGCGGTTCTTTCCACCGGGACATCGTTGCTTCAGTGGATCACTTGAGAAAAAGCCTTTTGATTTGCTAACCGAAATAGATGGAGGCCCTTTTCTTGTATCAGGGACTGGATCATTCCGGGAGTTGATTTCGCTGTGGTCTCCGGGGAACGTCGGGGGGTGCTGATGGAAACATCGTCAGCGCATGCTTGTACGTGAGCACCTGTTGAATCCCAAAATTTCAACAAGGACGAAATTCCAAACAATGCATCCATTGCTCGATTCGTGGGAACATCCCTTTTTTGGAAGAGTTTTGGCAAAGGCTCTATGGATATGTGTACTTAAACGTTCTATCCTGTAGACTTAGAGGGCAGAAAATTTGGGTGCACGTTGTATAGTTTTGAAGTCTCTGGAAGATTGTGCTCCAGTTTAGAAGGTCGAAAGCTCTAGTGACGTCCAAGGTATTGGTATCTTTCAATAAACGTTGTACTAGTGCAACACAACGAAACATTGATAACGGTTCGAGATAAATCCTCTAAGGGAAAGATCCGAGGACATCACCCCGTTATTTTGAACCACGGTCAGATAACGAGGCAACACCTGACTTGGCACCCCACTCTTCAAAATTCCACAGCAACAAAACGTGAGCACATTCTTCCACGACAGATTTAAGGTGCGCCAACAGCCGCTACACCATACCCTCAAAAACATACATGCATTGAGAACCAGGAACCTTTCCATCTAGAGGTTAATACCTTAACCACCGGACTGGTCGGCCGGACTTTCGATAGTTGGGGAGGGGACAGAGGTCGAGGGACTTTTCATCTGCGCAAAATTTCTACAATTACATCTCATGATTTTAAAGTGCCAAGACCTTGAAATGTGTCTTAACCGAGATGTAATGTGTGACTTCAAGAATGAAAAGAGAACGGCTGATCCATTTGTGTCGTCATTGAAATGCAAACAACCTATACTATATATCTTAATGATCCCTTTAGATGGAGAATCTGCATTGAAATAAGATCAAGGCCTGGTTTGATTATTTTACGTTCCATTTATTTAATGTAAATTAGCAGACTGCTTATCCTTAAACACCAAAGAACCAAATAAGCAATGTTATCCTTAATACGACATTCTTCCACGCTTACTTTGCCCGTAGGGAAGGCCGCGGTAGCCCGGTTAGAAGGGTAACGGATCGTTTTTCCGTTTGCATGATAGGTAGATCGCAAAGATTGGATAATTTGCTTTGTTTTGGAAATCAGATCTTCACGGATCAATATCTAATCCGTTAGTAGTATCAAATGCAGCCAAATATTTAATCTTATCTGCAAAATTCGACGATAAGTCACAGGCTCAATAAGTTAGTATTAAGTAGTTCAGAATATGTTCAGAAATACACCCGATGAATAATTTGTTTTCATTTATTGTAAATACCCTTTTAAACTTGTAAATCCCTTCAGAATATGCATTGAGTTATTTTACAGACTTTACAACTTCACCTTCATTTTTTTTTCCAAGTATCGAATATTAACTGTTTAGCTGAATACGTGAACAACTCGCGGTGTGTTTAAGAATTTTTCATTTAATCTTTTTCTATGTTTTTTGCCCTTTGTGTTGTTCCAGTGTGACGTTAATAAAATATCTCTACGCCTACCGATAATATTGTACAATGCATCAAAATCATGCAAAGTTTAAAATAGTGCAAACTGTTGGTATAGCTAAAACACTTCGCGAAAATTGATGAAAATTTATTTAGGTTTTAATTTCTCACAATTATTTGGAAATATTTACTGCTTTTTAACATTAATATCAGTTTTAAGCATGAAATTCTATTTTATATATATTAAAAAGAAACAAAAAGGATATTTACAAATAAGGCTAATAAAAATGTAAGTAGGCAAATTTTCATTAAAGAGTAATCCAAATAATGACATTTCAACAAATTACAAGTTAAAAATTCATCTCGTATAGATTCATAAATGAAAAGACCAGGAAAACTTTGGTATCGAATATACAGCATTCATAGTTCTGTCAGAAAGATACTAGAAGAGAAATTTATAGTCCAAGTCAATGAAAGTTTCAAAATGAACTGAAAAGGTTTTGTCCTCTTAAAAATATATAAATACAGTTTAAAAATCATAAAAAGTTAATGTCTAATGAAACATTGCTTCAAAAAATAAATGGAAAATCTTTAGAGTCCTTTTATAAGTCGTTGTGAGTACACTTGTCGCAAATGATATCTGACGCTTTTCACATTTAAGTATTTTTGTTTTTGATGGATACGTCTATGTCTTTGTAAGTTCGAAGCTTGTGAGAACTTTCTCGTGCATATTTCACACATATAAGGCTTCTCTTCAGTGTGTATGCGCCTATGTGTACGTAAGTTTGAACAGTATGAAAACTTTCTCATGCATATTTCACATGCATACGGCTTCTATTTAGTGTGTATACGATTATGGGATTTTAAGGTCGAAGCATATGAAACTGTCTCATGCATATTTCACATGCAAACGGCTTCTCTTCAGTGTGAATGCGTTTATGTGTTTTTAAGCTTCCATGTTGCGAAAAGCCTACATTACAAATTTCACAAGAAAAAGGTTTCCTACCTGAATGGATGCTTCTATGTTGTAATAAATTTCCTTTTTGTGCAAAAGTTTTCTTGCAAACTTCACACTCGAACGGTTTCACGCCACTGTGCAATCGCAGGTGAATTTTTAATGCTGAGTTCGTTGAAAACAATTTGCTGCAATCTTTACACTCATGTGATTTCTTTTCAGAGTGGAGTCCTTGATGTCGGGTCAGTTGTTGTTTTACTTCGAAACGTTTTCCACACTGATCGCATGCATAACCTTTCGTCACAGAATTCTCTGTGCGATTCGTTTCCCTTGATACACTATTGGAAGAATCGGATTTTGATGGCACATGGGGCGGCTTTTGGTGCTTTTGAAAGGATAATGTGTTGTGCTGAGCAAAATAGGAGTGTCTTTCGTTGTCGGAATGTTCGTTTCGAATGACATTGGATTCAATTTTAAACATTTCACTCTTGTCCTCTTTCTCTACAGCGTATGTTTTTGGATGCTGTGTTGAGTGGTGTTTTAGTGCTTTTAGCTTTCTACTCCGCAGGGACACATATCGACTTATAGCTGATTCACCAACATGGCCTGTACATTTATGCACACGTTTCAAACGACGATATTCAGAAGAAGTGTTTGTTGAAGGAAGGTTCTCTTTGGTCTGTTCGTATAATTCTTTCCCTTCACTGCAACCTTGATGTCCTATGTAATGAGGCTGAAGTCTGATTGTAACTGAGCCTTGTGCATCCGGCATTCGTCTTCCATCTGTCGCTACATTTGAGGCTGCTACTTGTGGTTCCATTGGATGATCGAAAATTCCAATGTTGTCTTCAAAGTAAGTTTGTTAGTATCGTTCACAGTTTCGGTTCGTACAGCTCTGGTTTTTAGACGAACCAAGCAATTCCAGATTCAGATGTGGAAGTGGATTGTCGATATCGGAACCTTTCGGTTTTTTTCGGTCTTTCCGTCTGCATTTCTGGTACACTTCGAACTCACTGTAGTGATTCAAGAAACGTATTCATTTGACCATTACGAAACAATTCGATGCGTTTATCTATCGATGCAACTTCATTGCTGCACTTCAATTCTTTTCAATTGTAAAGAAATATTCCGTAATACGGAAAAACATAGCAATTAAATGATGAGTGTAAAGTGGTATGTGTGCGTGTAACACTTTAATTGATGAAAATAAGTTATGAACCTGTCAGAATTCAGGAGGTTCTTCAAAATTACGTAGTTTTGATCCCAGATCGTCGTCAATAAACCGTGGTCATAAACCTCTATTATGACGAAAACTAAAATTATCTTAGCTTACCCTACCGAAATCAAAAATAGTGGTTACAGATCAAATATCGAAATCTATTGAATAGTCACAGTGTTTTTGTCTGAGTAATAGCGATCACGGTATAGCATTGGGTAGTAATAATTGGTAATTTTTAATTAACGTCATTCTAGAGCAACACAGTTGGCTATTGTCGACGGTCTGTGATCAATCCCCTAAAGGAAAGATCCGAGGACAACACCAATTCAATTTGAACAACGGGCTGATGACGAGCCAACACCTGAGATGGCATCCCACTATCCATACTTTCTCACCAACCCAACGTGAGGACTAACGGCCACGAGAGATTAATGGTACACCAGCCGCCTCTACATCCGCTTATAAAGATTCATATACTGACCCGGATTCGAACTGAGAACCTTCCAATCTAGAGTGTAACACCTTAACCAACAGGTCGTTGGTCAATGTTTTTTATTGAATCGACGCGTGCAAACTGGGAAGTAACACTTCGCGAAGAATTGACAAAGTAAACCAGAAACGGAAATTAATAGCTATAATTTAAATATGGATGTGATTTGAAAAATTATTGAAATGGTAGCAGTTCTTCATCTGTGTACCAAGTTATATATTGTAACATTTAAAGCAGTATATGGCAGGACTCGTAATATTACATCTGAATTATTAGGACAGGTAATCTCAGGGTTTACTGTCGATATCTATAGTCTTAATTATTTTGCAAATAAATTTTTTGATTTATCCTCTTAAATTTAAGGAACACTTTGAAGAAAAGTTAGTTCTATTACATGAATCAAGTAAGAAAAGAAGAAAATTAATTTTTTGATGTTAGAGAACATTGATTTAGTTGGGGAAAATATTAGGCCCGCTGTTTCGTTGGTTTCTCACCGTCCTATGTGACGTCACTCACTCATAGTGCGCTTGCGTGAGATGCATCAGTATTTACTTGTGATGCCGTGTCTTGTGGAGGGAGGGGGTCACTGCTCTCTCATTTATTTCAGTTTTTAACCCGTTATTGTTTGCTCAGATGGAAGATAAATTTCCAATGCTATTTATATGCCTACGAACTGTGAAATTTAGTTATAATATTATATCTGAATCATCAGGACAGGTAGTGACGATAATTTCAGTAGATCTCTAATTTTAATTATTTTGCGTATAATTATTTTGATTTACCCTCTAATATTTTGAGAACTTTTGAAGAAAAATTAGTTCTATTACATGAATTAGGTACGAAAAGAAGAAAATAATTTATATTTTGATGTTATATATAACTAATTTTGTTTCGAATTCTTATTGATTTGTCAAGTTTTCTCTTTGAAACAACTCACACTGAGACGATTATCGAAGAATATTTCGTAAGGGCTGGTATTTTCCGTCCTACAACTAAATCTGATTTTTGAAGGTATCTTAGATCCTGGCACAGTTGATTCGCCCACTGCGTTAGATACTGTTTTTTGCTGTTGGCACAGGTCAGGTTCGGATGTCAATAGGATGATTTCGATGTTCGATCGAACGCAAGACCATTGTGTACAAAAGGGGCTGATGCACGTTAAATATGTCGTGGCCTTAAATGTTCTCATGTTGGCGTGATATTGAAGTTTGGAGAGGGGTGCTAGTTCCAATGGGTTAACCTCGTCATCTGACCATGGTTCAAAATTTCATGGTGTTGTCCTCGTATCTTTCGCCTTTTGATTGATACCAGACGGTTGCCAATAACCTATTTTTGTTATTCCAGTGCAACGCTAATTATTTAACTTCCTAATTACATACTTGGTTCAAAATTACTATTTTTTGCCCATAGATCATTTATTTCGGGATTGAACCTGGACTGTCGCCAACCACCCGTTTTGAAGATCATCACGAGCTACGTAATTCAACTACCTGTCTGTATTTTACTACCGCGATGTAATGGGTAGAAACATGCATAATCAAAGACAATTAAAAAACTAGAAATGTTATACTAATACAATGTGGGACTCAGATTGGAGGTAGCACATGCAGTACGAAATTTAACCTGATTGCCAGTTAGGTTAGATCGGATATTTTCCTTTGGGATTGAGTCCGGATCGTCGTAAATATCCCGAAGTGTTGTCTCCAGTGGGTCGTCAATGCGGGTCTTTCCACTGAGGCATCGTTGTTTCAGTGGATCGCTAGAGAAAGAGGCTTTTGATTTGCTATTCGAATGATGGAGGCCCTTTTCTTGCATCAGGCACTGGATCACTCCGAGAGTTGATTTCTCTGTGGTCTCCTGGAAACGTCGGGTTCTAAAAGCAATCGTCAGCGATTGCTTTTACGTAAGCACCTGTTGAATCCCAAAATTTCATCAAGGAGGAGATTCCATAGAAATTATCCATTGCACCATTCATGGGGTCATCCCATCTTTTGAAGAGTTTTGTCAAGGGCTGTTGATGTGTGTAAGTAAACGTTTTATCCTGTAGACTTAAGGAGGGCAGATAATTTGGGTGCACGTTGTGTAGTTTTGAAGTCTGGAAAATTGTCCTCCAGTTTAGAAGGTAGAAAGCTTTTTGACGTCCAGGGTATTGATATTTTTAATCAACGTCGGGTAAGGTTGGTGTGGAAGTTCGGAGAGTGGGGTGCCAGATCAGGTTTTGCTTCGTCCTCTGACCGTGGTTCAAAATTACGAGATGTTGTCCAAGGATCTTTCTCTTTAGGGACTCATCCCGAACCGTCGTCAATAACCCGCTATGTTGCTCTAGTACTACGTTAACTAAAATTACAATTACCATTACCTAATTAACGTCGTACTAGAGCAACACAACGGGCTAAGTGACGACGTCCGGGATCAATCCCAGAAAAGATACAAGAACTGCACCACGTATTTTTGAACCACGGTCAGATGACGAGCAACACGTGAGCTTGCACCTCACTCTTGACCCGACACCGAAATTGCACACCCTCCCAGCGTGAGGACTGTTGCCCATGACATATTTAAGGTGCACCAGTGGCTTTTAATCGTAAGCTTAAAAACATCCATGCACCGTCCCTGATTCGAACCAGGAACCTTCCGATCTAGAGGCTACACCTTAACCACCAGATCGATTGGTGTTTTTTATGTACAGGAGTACGTATGGAAGGTATTTTAACTAACGTCGTACTGGAGCAACACAACGGGCTATTGACGACGATTCGGGATCAATCCCCAAGGGAAAGATCCGACGACAATACCCCGTTATTTTAAACCACGAATAGAAAACGACGACATGCCTGAGCTTCCAGACTACGCCAACGTGACGAAATTTGTAACCACGACAGATTTAACGTGCACCAGCCCACTTTGTACACGACGGTCTTTGCTTATTACTCCGTTACTCTTCCACTTGGACTACCGCGGCCTTTGTGTTCAAGGGGGAGGCCGTATATCAATAGAGTGTATCTCAAAGTCAATTGTTATATTTTCTAGTTTTGGCTTAAATACTTTTTGAAGTCAGGCCAGTGGTAAGTGGTCATTAGGAAAGTTGAGTTTTAGGAAACATTGGACATGGAGTTGGGAATAATAATTTCTATGTATGAATTTGAAGAGGACGAAACCAACCTATAGTCGATCGATGTCTGAGGAAACAAAGACTTCGCCCGCATTCGATAGGGGAAGTGCCTGAGTTCTGGGGACTTTCCTGCGTGCGATATTACATCTCGTGATTGAAATGCGCCATGACTTTGAAATGTCTCTGAAACGAGAGATGACGTTGGACTTCACACACATGCAAACTGCCTATGCCTTATAAATCCGTCCTCCATTTAGATTTTCCAGATCGGAAGGTTCCTGGTTCGAATCCGGGTCCGGGCATGGTTGTTTGAAAGCGTATGGTGTACAGGCGGCTGGTGCACCTTAAATCTGTCGTTACCGAAAGTCCTAACGTTCGGTTGGTGTGGAAGTTTGGAGAATGCGATGTCAGTTCAGGTGTTGCTTCGTCATCTGACCGTGGCTCAAAATGGCGAGGTGTTGTCTTCGGATCTTTCCCTTAAGGGATTGATGCCGGACCGTCGTCAATAGCCCGTTGCGTTGCTCTAGCACGACAAATTACCAATTACCCTTTAGATTTATGGTCTGCACTGAGATATGATCTAGTTTCAATTTTTTATATTCTATTTATTTATGTACATTAGCAAACTGGTAATCAGTAAAACCAAAGTACAAATAAACATTGTAATTTTTAATTAGGACTTTCTACCATCCCGACTTATCCGATGCACCTGTCTGGTGGTTAAGGTGTCAGTCGGTGTATGGATATTTGTGAGCGTACTGTGTAGAGGCGGCTAGTGCACCTTAGAACTGCCGTGGCCAAAAGTCCTTGGGTTTGTGTGGAAGTTTGGAGAGTGGGGTGCCAGCTCAGGTGTGATCTCGTCATGTGAGCGCAGTTCGAAATTATGGGGTGTTGTCCTCGAATCTTTCCCTTCGGGGTATGATCCCGGACAGTTGCCAATATTCCGTTGTTTTATCCGGTGTGACGTAAATAAAAATATACCAATACCTAGCTTTGTATTAAAACACCTCTAAAACCCGATTTTAAAAATTCGCGGGAATTATCACAGTCTGTCTGTCTAAATGTTATATAATGTAAAGATAAAATGTTGTCTTTTTAGAACATTTTATCAATTATGTGAATATTTTTTCTTACGTGTACTGATAGCTAAAAATTATTCTGCTGTGGTTGAAGGATCTGCTTAGAGCAATTTAAGTTATCTTGGTGTGAAATAAAGCAATATGTTTACAAGACCTTCGAAACTTTCAATTCAGCAAAATTAAACTTAACAATTAACAAATGCGAAACAGCAGATTCGTGCTCTTTACAACCTTTTGGATCAGTGTATATACACTTTGGTACTTATGGATTTTTAAGGTGAGGTTATACGCTTTGTTAAGTTGCAGCCAAATCGCCAAGAAAACCGCCAGATCTCAGAATACGTGAAGTCAACTGCTCTTAAAGAGTAAAGGGTTCAAATTATGTAAAACGAAATGGGAAAGTTAAATTTATAATTGTGAACTTTTGTGAATTGTGAACTGAATATGCATTGAGTAATTTAGACTTTACAACTTTACGGAGTGTGTTTTTCTGTAACGGAAGTAATTATTTCTTAAATAAGCAATGATAATACTTCATACCTACTCTTTAAACATTTTGCATTCAATGTTTTCTAAATTTATATCTATACATAAATTTCCTCCCAAAATACCTTCGAACCTAAAAGTAATATGTTTGTATCTAGAGATTAAGTTTAGAATATATATTCTATATTGGGAATTTCCGTGAGAAGCTCACGGGTACTGAAATCGTCTAAATGTCGAACCCTACCTTCAACAGATTTTTTACTACCTTAACATGCCCAAAAGAACGACATTTTAAAATCCCAACACTCCAAACAGGTGACAAAGGTGTAAGAGTTTGTAACTAGATATATCTGCTATTAAGTAACAAACATGCATCCAAGATTGTAGAAATGAAAGAGGTTAAGTGATTAAAAAGATAAATTGATCATAACTCGTACCAGTTCCTAATGCGTTACTTTGCCAACTGGTCTTATGCGGTACCAGTTTCAGTCTATATGTAGCCATAAAATGAAACTTGTAGAAAACATTGATTTATACCGTCCAATATTACACTGCATCAAAATCATGCAAAGTTTAAGCAAGTGAATACTGTTGGCGTTGCTAAATATGGAACGAAAATATCAGGAAATTTATTTAGGTTTTAATTTCTTGCATTTATTACGAAACATTTTCTGCTTTTTTTACATAAAAATCAGTTTTAATACATGAAATTCTATTTTATACATATTAAAAACAAACAAAAAGATGTTTACAAATAAGGCTAATAAAAAATACAAGAAGCATTGTATTATAAAATAGTTATCAAAACAATAACAGTTCAACAGTTGATTTCAAATTAAAAATTAAATCTTATATATTCATGAATGAAAACATCAGTTAAACTTTGAATTCGAATATACAGAGTCATGGTTTTGTCAGAAAGAAATGAGAAGAGAATATAAAGTTACAGTCCAGGTCAAGGAAAGTTTGAAAACTTTTGTCCGCTTAAAATAATATGTCGAATACAGTTAACAAACCATAAAATGTTATTGTCTAACAAAATATTGCTTCCAAAAATCAAATAGAATATCTAGTGTCCTTTTGTATGTCGATGTAAGTACACTTCTCGCAAAAGCTTTCTAGCACACTTCACATTTAATTACTTTACTTTTTTTATGATGGATACGTCTATGTCTTTGTAAGTTCGAAGCGTGTGAAAACTTTCTCAAGCATATCTCACACATATACGGCTTCTCTTTAGTGGGTATGCGCCTATGTGTTCGTAAGGTCGAAGCATCTGAAAAACTTTTCATGCATATTTCACATGAATATGGCTTCTCTTTAGGGTGTATGCGCCTATGTGTTCGCAAGTGCGATGAACGTGAAAAACATTTCATGCATATTTCACATGCATAGGGCTTCTCTTCAGTGTGTATGCGCCTATGTGTTCGTAAGGTCGACGCATCTGAAAAACTTTTCGTGCATATTTCACATGCATAGGGCTTCTCTTCAGTGTGTATGCGCCTATGTCTTCGTAAGGTCGAAGCATCTAAAAAACTTTTCGTGCATATTTCACATGCATAGGGCTTCTCTTCAGTGTGTATCCGCCTATGCGAGTTTAAGGACGAAGCATGTGAAAACTTTCTCATGCATATTTCACACGTATACGGCTTCTCTTCAGTGTGTATGCGCCTATGTCTTCGCAAGGACGAAGCATCTGAAAACATTCTCATGCATATTTCACACGTATACGGCTTCTCTTCAGTGTGTATGCGCGTATGTCTTTTTAAGCTTCCAAGTAGCGAAAAGCCTCGGTTACAAATTTCACAAGAAAAAGGTTTCCTACCTGAATGGATTATTCTATGTTGTTGTAAATTTCCTTTTCGTGCAAATGTTGCCTTGCAAACTTCACACTCGAACGGTTTCACGCCACTGTGCACTCGCATGTGAATTTCTAATGCCGAGTTCGTTGAAAACAGTTTGCTGCAATCTTTACACTGATGTGATTTGTTTTCAGAGTGGAGTCCTTTATGTCGGGTCAGTTGTTGTTTTTCTTTAAAACGTTTACCACACTGGTCGCATGCATAACTTTTCGTCACAGAATTCTCTGTGCGATTCGTTTCCCTTGATACACTATTGGAAGAATTGGATTTTGATGACACATGTGGCGGAGTTTGGTGCTTTTTAAAGGATAATGTGTTATGCTGAGGAAAGTAGGAGTGTCTCTCGCTGTCGGAATGTTCGTTTCGAATGACATGGGATTCACTTTTAAACATTTCACTTTTGCCCTCTTTCTTTACAGCGTGCGTCTTCGGATGCTGTGTTGAGTGGTGTTTTAGTGCTTTAAGCTTTATACTCCTCATGGACACATTTGGACTTGTAGCTGAATCACCAATATGACCCGTTTCTGCCTGCACACGTTTCAAACGACAAGATTTTGAAGAGGTGTTCGTTGAAGAAAGGTTCTTTTTGGTATGTTCACAGAATTCTTTCCCTTCACTTCTTTCTATGTAATGAGAGTGAAGTATGGTTATAACTGAACCTTGTGCATCCGGCATTTGTCTTCGGCCTCTTGCTACATCTGAGTCTGCTACTTGTGGTTCCATTGGATGATCGAAAATCCCAGCGTTGTCTTCGAAGTGTTCGTCGTGTTCACAATTTTGGTGTTTATCTGTGGAAAAGAGTTGTCTAATAGACCCCATGTCCATGTTGGAGCCTTTCGTTCTTTCGCCCTTTCCATCCGCATTTCCGGTACGCTTCCAACTTACTGTTCCACGATCTCTTTTGGACTTCCGGTTTTCTTTCGGTGTAGTTGAATTCGGATCACCAGAGGATGTCGTTGCTGGAACATGCGATGGATATAAAGCGTCTGGATCCGAATGCTCTTTCTCAAAATACATCTTAAATTTTCTATTTTTGTTTCACTAAGACAATGAAGCTAAATTAAAATTACACGACCAAAATGTTTTTGTACCTCGAAGTACAGCGATTTTCAGGACCAGAGAAACGTATTCATTTGAGCATCACGAAACAATTTGATGCGTTTATATATCAATTCTACTTCTTTACTTCACTTAAATTTCTTTCAATTGAAAATAAATATTCCATGATAAAGGTAAATATATCATTAAAATGATGAATGTCAACTGGAAATTGGTAATTTTTAGTTAACGTCGTACTAGAGCAACACAACGGGCTATTGACAACGGTCCGGGATCAGTCCCTTAAGGGAAAGATCCGAGGACAACACATCGTAATTTTGAACCACGGTCAGATGACGAAGCAACACCTGGGCTGGCACCCCACTCTCCAAACTTCCACACCCACACAACGTGAGGACTTTCGGCCACGACAGATTTAAGGAGCACCAGCCGCTTCTACACCATATACGTTTACAAACATCCATGCCCGGACCCGGATTCGAACCAGGAACCTTCCGATCTAAAGGCTAACACCTTAACCACTATACCGGTTGGTCGGCAAAAAAAAAAATAATAATAATAATATAAAGAATTCAAATATCTATTGAATAGTCACATTTCTTCGGTCTGAGTAAAAGTGATCATGATACAGCATTTTGTAGTAATGATTGGTAATTTTTAGTTAACGTCGTTCTAGAGCCACACAAGGGGCAATTAACGACGTTCCGGGATCAATCCCCTTTGGGAAAAATTCGTGGACAACATCACGTGATTTTGAACCACGGGCAAATGACGAGGCAACACCAACTGCACCAACTCAACTCGTTTACTTTTGGCTACGAGGTTCACCAACCGGCTCTACTGGCCCACTACACCATAAGCTTACAAAAATCCTTACACTGACCCGGATTCGAACTAGGAACCTTCCGATCTAGTGTGTAACACCTTGACCACCAGATCGGTAGGTCAATGTTTTTTATTGAACTGATGTGTGCAAACTGGGAAGTAACACTTTGCGTTTTATAAAAGCATTGACAAAGTATCCTAGAAAATAAAATTAATAGCTGAAATTTAAGTACGGATGTGATATGAAACAGTATTGAAATGGTAGTGGATCTTCAGTCTGTGTATCAAGCTATATTTTGTAACATTTAAAGCAGTATATGGCAGGACTCGTAATATTACATCTGAATTATTAGGACAGGTAATCTCAGGGTTTACTGTCGATATCTATAGTCTTAATTAATTTGGATATAATTTTTTGATTTATCCTCTTAAATTTAAGGAACACTTTGAAGAAAAGTTAGTTCTATTACATGAATCAAGTAAGAAAAGAAGAAAATTAATTTTTTGATGTTAGAGAACATTGATTTAGTTGGGGAAAATATTAGGCCCGCTGTTCCGTTGGTTTCTCACCGTCCTATGTGACGTCACTCACTCATAGTGCGCTTGCGTGAGATGCATCAGTATTTACTTGTGATGCCGTGTCTTGTGGAGGGAGGGGGTCACTGCTCTCTCATTTATTTCAGTTTTTAACCCGTTATTGTTTGCTCAGATGGAAGATAAATTTCCAATACTATTTATATGCCTACGAACTGTGAAATTTAGTTATAATTCTATAACTCAGTGTATAAACTATCGTCACAGACATTTGGAAAAGTTTACAGAAGAGAGATTAAGAGTTTCGTTTACATTAAGTAAGAAGCTTTAAAGACAAATAAATGATTGCACCACTTACAATACTTGAAATGCCACTTTCGATAAAAACCCTACAATCGAAAAATTTGCAGATACGTAATACATACCTATGTTTTTGAATTTAAAAAAATGTCCATTGTGATCTTGATATATGCATCGTCTATTCTATAAGGTGTTTAGAACAGTTCATTGAGAATCATTTACAAAATCTCCACAGATCACTCGTGATGGGATGAACTGAGCCCCCCTCTCTCCCCCCACGAGTCTCGGAATCGCACTTAAATATTGATACTTCTCATGCTTGCGCACTATTAGTGAGTGACGTCATAAATGACGGCGAAAATCCGACGAATCAGCGGGCTTAAAACTATTCCTTGGTTTCTATTCTACTAAAAAGTGACTGATTCCGGACCGTCGTCAATAGCCCGTTGTGTTGCTCTAGTACGACGTTAACTAAAATTACCATTACCATTACCTATTCTACTAAAGGTAGGTATTGACGACGGTCCGGGATCAATCCCCAAACGGAAAGATCCAAGGTCAACATCACGTCATTTTGAACCACGATCAGATGACGGAGCAACACCTGAGCTGGCACCCCACTCTCCAAACTTCCACTCCAACCCATCGTGAGGATTTTCGGCCACGACAGATTTAAGCTGCTCCAGCCGGCTCTGCATTATATGCTGACAAACACCCATGCACTGACCCGGATTCGTACCTAGATCCTTCCGATCTGTAGGCTACCACCTTGACCACCAGACAGGTTGGTCTGCACCTATCAACCCGAGGACAGTAACAGCACTCATAATTTTGAATCACGGTCAGATGACGAGGTCAACACCTAAACTGTCTCTCCACCCTTCAGCATTCCAAACCATGTCCGGGTCCGATTTAAAACAGTAGCAACCGAAGGACGACCTTCCAAAGAGCGTCGTGTACGTGGGGACTGGTGCACTTAAATCTGCAGTCGGCCAAATGCCCTCACGTTGACGTGGAGTTGAAGTTCAGCGAGTAGGTGCCAGCTCAGGTGCTGGTCTCGTCATCTGACCTTTTTTTTTTTTTTTTAATGGCGAGTAGTTATCGAATTCTTCACTTCGGGATGGAGGTTACGATGGTCCGGTTCGAAAAGAAACGGATTAGCAACCGATTTCGCACCCACCAATCACCTCAGTGTGCTGACTGGTGCACATTAAATCTGTCGTGGCCTCTTTCGTGTTGTTGTCCTCGAATCTTTCCTTTAGGGGATTGATCCCGGACCTTAAGCAAAAGCCAATTGTGTTGCTCTACTACGACGTTAGTTAAAAATTACCAATTACCTGTCGTGGCCACAAATTTCCTCACGCTGGCGTTGTATGGGAGATAGCATCGCCAATAGCCCGTTATGTTGCTCCTGTGCGACCTTTATTCAACCACATTCATATCCATACCATGCCCGTCATCTGACCGTGGTTCAAAATTACGAGGTGTTGTCCTCGGATCTTTCTCTTAAGAGACTGATCCCGGACCGTCGTCAATAGCCCGTTGTGTTGCTCTAGTACGACGTTAACTAAAATTACCAATTACCATACCATGCCAACTTCAAAATTTTGGATGCAAAAAGAATAAATTGTGTAACATATAAATACAAGTAATTTTAAAATGCTCTCAAGTTGAATGCATTACGGGTAATGAAGGTATGGATTTAATTGACGTCACACCTGAAAAACACAAGGGACTATTGGTTGCGTTCCGGGATTAACCTCTTAATGTAAAAATACGAGGACAACACCCCTTAATTTGAACCACGGTCAGATGACGTGGTCACGCCTGAGCTCGCACCTCACTCTCCAAACTGCCACACTATGCCAGCGTGAGGACATTTGAGGCCCCGACAGATATTACGTGCACCAGCTCCCTTTGTGCACGACGGTCTTTGGTGAGATTCGAACTCGCAACTCTGCGGCAGCTTGTCTGTTACTCTGCCAACAACCAAACTACCGCGTCACCTTTGGGGGATGAAATCGTGATCGGTAATGGTAATGGTAATTTTAGTTAACGTCGTACTAGGGCAACACAACGGGCTACCGGTAGTGAGTCCTAGTGGCAGAAAAGTAACACACTTAATCAAGAATTTACGAATTCGGACAGCATTGAGTTTATCGCCAATCGAGTCAGTGTACGGTCAGCGCCTTATTAGTACGAGTTTCACTTAAATCAGTGGACCAACTTGAATCGACTACGCTATCAGTTCTGAAAGGTTGTTTTTTCTTATTAAACTAGTGTTTAAGTCTTGTATTATTACTGATTCAACTATTTTAGAAAATTTTTAGACAAGATTTTTTTTTGTCTTAATTGTGATTTGAAAACAATTTACTACTCTTCAAAGCTTAAAATTTAGCATGTATGTTCTAAAAGCACTCTTAAGTATATTTACATGTCACTGACTACCAATATCCTAATAGATTATAATTCGTACCATACTATGTAATGTACTTATTTACTGAAAAATTTTATTTTTTAACTCCGAGAGTTAATGCGGAACATCTTTGGAACACCAGCGATAACAAATTTTTCATGTTTCACAAAGGAACTTAATAAAGAAAATTACCCTCTTCTCGAATATTTAACGGAACATTAACGGTTATTTTACGGTCCTAAGTACGTTTGTTTTCCAATTGAAATTTCACCTCTTCAACAAAAGGCTTTCGTTATAAACTACGTATTCGATGGTCGCAAGACCTGTTTATGAGCAAGAGCTAGATAATGACTAAAGATTCCAAACTATCTGTCTTTCCAATTTAGATGGATGCTGCTGTTATTTTTCTAGGTGTTTGGTCGATGAAGCTTGAAGCATTCTGTTTTAATTTCTACACTATCAAAAGCTCAGATTAGCAAGCATTGGGTCATCCCAAAAGTTCTGCGAGTTTTCAAATCGAAGCTAGATTTATTATTTTGCAACAGCTGATAAGGACTGACCTTGATGGATGCAGATGTTTATATTCGGTCTTTTCTGCTTACACTGCATAATTGTGGCATGTGTTGTGGCACAATTTTTGTTAACTACTGTGCCAAGAAAGAACCAGAAAGCTCATTTTCGTCATATAATGCTATTTTATTTTTAGAAAAGAAAAACTGCTAGTCAGACTGCTTCTAAAATGTGTGCTGTATATGGATATAGTGCTGTTTCTAAGGTCACAGTTCGAAGGTGGTTTGATAAATTTGAGCGGGGAAAATTCAGCCTCGGATATGATACCCGTTTAACATCAAGAAGGGGACTGCATCTCAAAAAAATTAATGCTTTATGTATGGTGGGACTACAATGAAATTGTTTATCGTAGGAATTGTTGCCACAAAATCAGACAGTAAATTCGGGAAAAAACAGTTCTCAAATCGCAATATTAAAAGCAGAAATCGAAGCAAAACGGCAGGAACTGACCCTTCGTCGAGGTGACTTCCAGGATGACAATGCTCGGCCCCACATTTCACTGAATGTCAGATAAAGACTTATTGAATAGGGCTGAAATGTTTTGTCACTCCCATATTCACCAGACCTTGCCCACTAATATTTTCAACTCTTCAGGTCACATCAAAATTCTCTGAACGGCCTTGAGTTTAAATTCTTTGGAGACTGTCAAATAGCACCTCAAACACTTCTTTATAAATAAGCCTGAAGATTTTTTAAAAAGATTTTTCCAGCTGCTGGAAAGATAGCAATAAGTCATGGAACAAAATGAGGCTTATGTCATTCAATACTATTTTTTTATGTTTTTGTACTGCTTCGTTGAAATTTATCTTAAAAAACGCGCAGAACTTTACGGATGACCCAATATTATGTTAATCATCAATACATAAGATATGGGTTGACGACCTTTCTGGAGGATGGATCAACCTACGGTGAGGTGTTCGATTAATGTCAGGTGCAGTCCTCCTTAAGTGTAGTCCTCTCTTCTGTCTCAGTAAAACTTTCATTCTGTGTCTGTTACTGGATATTGCATGTTTTGTGTCTGCTGCAACATGACCCAATAGAGCCCTTACGCCATCCAACCACAAACTTAATCTAGTGAGTTGAAGAGTAATTATAGCCACGACGAACTTCAGAAACAAAATTAAATTTTTCTTGCTAGAATTTTTGCGATTATCTTAAGTCTAAACAGTTTACAAAGTATAAATTAAATAAAAATAATCCTACGAAGGTATTAAATACTGTAAATCTTATGTTCAAATTAAAATGATCCAGAAAACATTGGAAGGTGTAACCTGGTTCGAATCCGGGTCAGTGCACGGATATTTGCAAGAGTATGGTGTAGAGGCGGATTGTGCACCTTAAATCTGTCGTGGCCTAAAGTCCTCTTCGTTGTGGTGGTGTGGTAATTGGTAATTTTTAATCATGTCGTACTAGAGCAACACAACGGGCTATAGACGACAGTCCGGGATCAATCCCGGACCGTCGTCAATAGGCCGTTGTGTTGCTCTAGTATAACGTATATTAAAATTACCTTACCTGCTGCTCTTGGATCGTAATATTTTTAGTAATTCTTAAATTAACTTAAATAACACTGTTCTGCATGAAAATAAGTCCCAAAACCATTCCTTATGATTCTTATGTAAAATGACCTCCTGAACCTGAATACGACCCCCGTTTTCCCCCATCCCCCCTATGTTTATCACATTTCGATTATAATTTTATGGACGTAAATTTGATTTGGAGTGGGGGGAAAGGAATATTTTAACCATTAAATTTCTTCTGAGGAGCTGAAGAGGATTAAAGCTATGAAACATGAACATTTGTAGCAAGGAGGGAGATTTGGAGGGGAATTTGTCTTTTAAATTGTAAAAAAAAAAAAATATTAGATATAATCGTTTTTTATGGGTTTTTTCCAATTTTTTCTTTTATTTTCTACAAATTCCAGCTTCTAGCACCCCAACTAATGAAAATACATAGCAACAATTTTGGTTTAAAGTGTGTGCGTGTGCCACTGCACAACGGGGTCGCTCTCAATAACACGCGCGCTTCGTGGTTTGCGCTGGAATTTCATGCTTTCGTCAAACGAGCTTGAGACGGATGTCAAATTATGAATGTAATAAATGTCACAACGCAATCTGTCTAGCTCCTGCAAATATGATCTGCGGAACGTGCTGTGCTATTTGCAAGAGCCCTTCTTCTGCTGAACTTTAACTGAAGGACTATGACTCATAGTGAATATCGACTTTTTAACTCTGCTCTACAATGTATAATTTTTACCAAAATTTTTCAATTTGTTACCCTGGAAATTTAAGTCAATTTAGAGCCAGATCTGAATTTTTTTTTCATGTTTTCTAAACATAAAATGTGTTCTTTTTTGTAAGCGAATTTCATTGTTTTTTGTTTTATTAATCCTATGGAGATCACTGATTACTTTTAGAATACTATAACTAAAATTAATGGGTATAAATTTGCGATTCTTTTATGTGTACCTGTCAGGCGCATTGCGCCCGAACACGCTGGTTCTGTATAGCGCCCGACGGAGGATTAAAACTGCTTATCAATTTTAATTTGACTGCTAAGTTGGCGATCAGGACAAGGATTGGGCTCCAAAGTTTTGCTGCACTACTTGTTACAGTATCTTGACCAAATGTCTCAAAGGTACCCGTAAATCAATGATATTTGCTGTGCTCTTGGTTTAGCGCGAACCTCGCTGTCATCTCAGATTGTTACTTTTCTATGACTTCCACCGTTTGGAGTCCAATCCTTGTCCTGATCGCCAACTTGGCAATTAAAGTAAAATTGAGCAGTTTTTAGAAGTGGAGAAATGGGTTTTCGTTGCGCTTTTAAAGTCAATTCACCGCAAACATAGCATAAGGCTATCGGGATGTTTTATACACTCGCGTGGCATAATTAAACACTAAATCAATGCTCTATATTAATCACAACTTACACTCTCGTACTGTATTTCACTTTGAAAAAGCGGGAGTAAAAAAATTTGAACCGTTTTAGACAATCTAAACAACATGGAAACACAGAATGCCCGACAAGAATACCGAAAAGTTGAATCTACGATCGCGAAAGATGTAAAGAGGGAATATAATTATTACAGTTCACAACTATATTGATAAAAGCAATGCAAGTTTAAACTTGTCAAAGCATGAAAATTCCTGCACAAACCACAAAGCGCGCTAGTAATTGAGAGCGTCACCGTCGTACAGTGAATATTCCAAACTTTCATGCGAGGGATTCGGGAACTCCCCCCCCCCTCACCCGCTTTTAGCCAAAATTGTTGCTATATATTTTTATTAGCTGGGATGTTTTGGGGAGGAATAGGAAAGGCTGGAAGATGGAAGATGTAGAAAATAAGTGAAAAAAAAACAGAAAAAACGATCATTTATAATGATTTTTTTTTTACAATTTAAGGGGCCGAATTCCCCCTAAATCAGTTTACCCTGTGATGGGGTTCGCACGCATATATCCGTTCTAAAACCTGGTGTCTTCCTGCATGACTTCCAACCCGTTTTGAAATTGACCAATAGATTTCTTCTTGGGATTTTTGCAACCAACACCATCTGGGTATTTCGTCAGTATAAGTGTGAGGAAAACAATTACTACACACACTACTCAAAAATCGTGTTGCTCAGAGGATCCATAGTTTCAGTATTGCCTTACTTTTTATTTTAATTATTATAATCACAAATCATCCGATTGTGTATTTCGAAATACGATCAAGGGGTTTGGCACCTCCATAGGCACCCATGTTAAATTCACAAATTTTGGGGGCATCTCATTGATGCATAAATTACTGTATTCATCTGAAATTTTTACTGTGTAACATTTGGATACTTTTAAAGACTTTAACACAATTTTTAACTTGTTTTAAAAATTCACAAAATTATAACTTTTTAAAAACTCACAAAAAAAAGTTTTAAATTATATTATATATTTTATTAGTGTGCATTTTATCTTATTCCTCAAGTTAAACTCTTTAAAAGTGCTTCATAAACAATCATAAAAAGTTTAAAGAATGTATGTCAAGTAGTTTTTGAGGAATGTGCTCCCAAACATGAAAAAAGTACAATATGTTCCGAGACGTACGTCGCGGTGAATAGTACATCTAGTTAAAAAAATATTTAGAAATACTTCCAATCAACGGATGTTTACAAATGGGGTATCGTTATAAAGAGGACAATTCAAATTTCCATACAGTTAAAAATCTCAAAAAATGACTTACGAATTTTTAGGTGCCGTACCACTTTAAGCTGCTCAATTTTTAAACTGAATCGAGTTGGAATTTAATCGCTCACAATATCGGATAGTTTTGAAAATGCAAAAATGCTTGTATTGCAGTCTTTTTGGATTGAAATGACAGCATTTTTAGTAAACTTAATTTTCGCTGCACGATGAATTGCAATGGAATTAGAAGGACCCTATGGATGTCGAAAATAAAATATTCAGATTGGAATCTGAAGAATTTTGTTGAAAAAGTTTCAGCTCTTGATTAAAAATTTGTCTTAAATCCCTAAACTGCATTTCAAATATCAGTTATTAAATCCAAGTATTGTGACAAATGGAATCCTTAAAATAATACATTCGTGTTTTAATAATGCATGCATCCTATTTACAGGTCTGGAAGAAAAACCAATGGCCTCGAGTCAGCAGACGAATTTCATCAAGTCCAGATAAGTTCGAGATCTCGCTCAATTGCCCGTGCAGTTCCTAAGAAATGCGACCAACTGCAATGGGATCCAGATTATAACAGGATGGACAGTCGACTCTTGTTGTTTCTTGCGTGTCAATGAAGATATGCAACAATCGAATAATCATGGTTCTGTGCTCAATTTGGAAATGTAAAACTCGTGTAACCAAAATCAATTTTATTTTTAATAAATTGTTGGCTGAGAAAATTGTTTTTCGTCTTTTTTTGTACAAGTGTCTGATTCCATGTCCACGCCCGTCAGCATCGACATGCGCGTGGACTTCGAATAGATTACACTGCGCATGTGCAGGCAACCCTAGTGGAATGGGAGCCGTATTCTTTAATTAATCGCCTGTAGTGTGTACTAATATCTAAAAAGAATATTCCACCAGCTTGGAGTTATTTCTTCCATGACCGATAAAACAGGGAGATATTGTGAATTCTAATGTTGCCAAAACTGGAAGAAGAGAAAATACATGAGTGTTGGCAATATTCGAATGCAGAAGTCTCGCGACCTTCTTATTGAACATCGGCCCTTTGCATTAGAAATCTACCCTCTGCTGTTCGACACGTGGGAAAATGATTCCACAACCTGGAAGAATGTTCTTTTTGGCGAAGAGACTTGTCCTGTCAATACTACCTGCAATTACCCGTGATAATTTAAAGAATACGGCACCCATTCCACTGGGGTTGCCTGCATGTGCGCAGTACAATCTATTCCGAGTCCACGCGCATGTCGATGCTGAAGGGCGTGGACTTACAATGAAACTGAAGTGTAATAAAATATAACAACATTTGATTTTGGTTGTTCTTATATTTTTATTCGTATTCTTACGCAGTTAAATTTACATAACTTTAAATCCACAGGAAAATCAGACAAACAATTATCTATTGCAGAAACAAAAAAACGAGCTAAGTACAGTGCATTCAAAATTAGTAGTCATTCTTTACCATGGAAAGCATTACACTTTAAGCCCTTAAGACAATGGCCAGTACAGCAGTTGTGCCTTGAACGTTATGAGTCACGCTTGTTAAATCTATAGCCGTAGTCAAAAGGTTCAACCTTTTCTGGATCTTGGGTTCATTTCAGACGGATGTTTTGAAGCAGCAAGAGGATCAGCCTAGAAGATTTATCTTATATTAGAACACGCAAAGATCCGTAGAGTAGAACCGGGCAAGAGTAGGTCCAGTCATGTTCGCAGGGAATGGTACAAGTTAAATCTGTCGTGGCCAAAAGTCCTCACGTTGGGTTGGTGTGGAAGCCTGGAGGAGGTTTCAGCTCGGATGTTGCCTCCTCTTCCGACAGTGGTTCTAAAGGAATGACCACAGATCTTTCCCTTGGGGATTCATTCCGGACCGTCGCCATTATCCCATCAGCACCAGTGGTGTGAAGATCCAGCAATCGCAGTTAAATATCTCCCAAAAGCGATAAAATGCTGCAGAACATGTGTACAAGCTCTAATCGTCTATGTGGGAAAGTAAAACAATTATAAAGATCATTCAGGCAAACAAAAAATAGTCGAATTTCTTTTTCTTAAAAGTGCATATGAGAATTCTCCTTGAGAAAAATAAGCTCAAAATGAGATTTTATAACTCATTTAAAAAATAATAATTCTATAAGTGACACATTATGCAATCTAAATCTTGCAGAAATGTCCTGTTAGTTGAAAATTCCTACTCATTGAAAGTGTAACTAATCCTATTTTCCCTTCTCCCTTTTAAATCTTTTGTTCCTACTGTTATAGTCCATGGGCCCGCGTATCATTTTGGAAAATCATTTTAACAAGGCTCATTTTTGTGTCAGTTATCTTCATGTCCCTCAGCTGGAAACCGGACGTCAGCTGGAACGCCCTTGGTGGGAGTGGTTATGAGAGGGTTCGATTGTTGATGAAAATAAATTTTGTGCTGTTAGTTAATATGATAAAATGACAAAAGAAAAAGAGTCAGCTGATGCGATAAGTATACCGCGCGGCAACGTTATTCTTTCAGCATACCTTCATTTTCTTACCTTCCTCGATACTCAGACAGCCAACTTTTATTTTCTCAAAATACATTTATATTTTTACAATTATCAAAATTTCTATTTTATTGAAATCAATTTAATATTTTTATAAAGTGTAAATAAAGCGAACGTGAATGTTTATATTTTATTACGTTTTTCAAAAGTAAGTTACTAAATAAACAAAACTATGCTATCTAAAAATGTAAATGAATAAGCTATTGATTAATTTGTAAGATAAATCAAAAGAAACGGAGCCAACCTTTTGAAGAGATAGTGTGACTATTCTCTTCTTTGCATCCATATTGAGTGGGTGAAAGTTCAATCCGATTTGGCGAATGTGAATGACTAGAGCAGGGATGGCCAACCCGCGGCACGCGCGCCACAGTGTGGCACGGAGGAGTTTCAACAGTGGCACGCTTATTGACAAATTAAAAATAATAATGTCGTCTTCAGGAACTTTGGTCAAAATCCGTAAAAACCCTCCTCATACTCTACTGAATACAACAGCGCCGGAAAGCGGCACTACTTGACACCAGAACAACGATGCGGTAAGACAGCTTGGTCATAGGACGAGCCCAATGGTTTCTGTTTGGCCTTGCTTGGGTGCCGTTGTGGTTGTTCGTTCTCGAGCGAGAGCGACACTGGTTGTCTGGCTGGGTTGATTTTAACTGCCCAGCAAGACGTTAAGCTTTTTAAAAACTGTTTAGATTTTGGCGTCGAAGGTTGTTGTTTTAAAATTTTTATTTTCACTATGTCCATGAGTAAACTTTCGACATCGAAAAGAAAACATGAAAAGGATATTGCAATTAGTGTTTAAAACTGTCTGGGAAGAACAATTTTTGCTTATGCAGAAGAGAAATGACTGGAAGAGAAGACTGAAGAGAATGGAATGCCTTGTTCCAGAAATGGAAACTGGCGAAGACTTCTTATGAACTATCTCTGTTGTTAGCCCGCAAGAAAAAACCCTATTCTTACGGAGGAGATAGTAAAAATAGCCTTTTAATATTTGCCCAAAATGTCGGTGATATAAACGTCAAAAATATAGATGATAAAATAGTTTTGTCTTGAAATACCGTCATGCGACGTGTAGATGGATGACGGTACTGGGCCAGGATGTTGGCACACAAATTGTCTCTGGACTACAATATAGCTAATACTTTTAATTAACTTTGGATGAAAGCTGTGACATCACAGACAGCGCGCAGTTAAGCATATTTGTTCGTTTTCACGAACGATAATTTTGATACTATGGAAGAACTTCTTGATTTGCGCCAACTAGTTTTAACTACAAGTGAGGAAATTTTTAAAGAACTTAGAAATGTAATTGAAGTTTACAAAGTAGAGTGGACAAAATTAGTGTTTGCACAGATGAAGCGCCTGGCATGGTTGGCAGGATAAAAGGTTTTGTTACATTGCTTGAAAGTTATTCGGGAAGAAAATGTTTTAAATATCATTGTATTATCCATCAAGAAGCTCTTTGTGCCAAGGACTTATATAAACCTGTATTCTGTTGTTGACCTTGTAGCGCGCTGTATCAACAAAATACGAGCTCGAGTTCTGAATGGACGACGATTTCGTGAGGTTTACCCGGAAGAAACGGAAGAGGATGGCGAGTTACTCCTGCATTGTAGTGTGCGCTGGTTTTCCAAAGGAAGTGCATTCGCGAGATTTTGGAATTTGAGGGAGTGTTTCAAAATATCTGGGAGAAAACGATGAACAGCCAGTGAGTGCTTATAACTCAAGATTGGCTAAGGGATTTGGCTTTTCTCACCGATATTATGGGATATTTAAATAATTTAAATTGAAGATTACAAGGAAAATATTATACTTTTTCCTACCCTAGTTGGACATATATCTTTTGTGAGCAAACTTTTTTTTGGCTCGATTTTGGAGAAAAAAGATTTTTACATTAATACAGGAACTAGCTACCAAAGTGGATAATGCTCCAAAGTATGATAGCTTAAAAATTTAATATCCATTCTGCAGGATTCATTCAGTGTAAGGTTTGATGATTTTCAAGATGATAAAAAAAAGTCACATTATTTCACGAATAATTTTTCAGTTTCTCTGCAAGACGTTATTGTTACCCACCTGGAATCCAAATCGAATTAATGACCTACAGCACCATACTACACTGAAAAGCTAATATAAAAAAACTTATTTCAACTGCAAGGGTTTCAAATTATATTAAATTTTGGAAATTTGTACCGACAATCAATTTTATAAATTTATACGATTTGTCTGTAAGATATTGTTGTAGGTTTGGAGCAACATATTTTTGTGAACAAATGTTTCTATTATGAACATAATCTTGAGCGATACTTTGATTTTATTAACTGATATGCACCTAAGACACCTAATTTTGTTAGCATCTTCAAGATATAATCCTAATATAGATGACTAGGTAAAAAAAACTACAAATTATCTTTAGCCACGGCTACGACAATTTCAAAGCAAATCGTTTGCAGACGTTTGCGACATGTTGGTGTATATGCTCTCAGGCTTGTCAGATGTGTTCCGCTCACGGCAACTCACTATCGCCAGTGGTTAGCCTGGAGTAGAGATAATGTAATGTGGACATCGTCACAGTGGGCTTGTGTGAGGTTTTCCGACGAGTCCAGGTTTAGCTTGCAGCCTGATTTACGGCGGATGTTCATATGGAGAACGCCAGGTACCCTCTATCACCAAGACAACATCATTGAACGACACCGTTACGGTGGTGCAGGATTGCTCGTTTGGGTCGGAATTATACTGGGCTCCAGAACAGATCTACATGTTCAAATCGGAACCATGAGATGCCAAATGTATCGGGACATCATTCTGGAACATGTACGTTTGTTTAGGGGTGCCATAGGCGCAGAATTTGTGTTTTTGGATGACGACCGTCCTCATTGCAAACATTGTAAACGAATGCCTTGAATCTGAGGATATCATCCGTATGGATAGGCCAGCATTCTCACCTGACTTGAACCCATAGAGCATGTGTGGGACATGCTTGGCCGACGCGTTGCAGCCCGTCAACCACCTCCTACATGTGTACCGGAACTTCGGAGAGCATTGCTTGCTGAGTGGAGTGATCTTCCCCAAGATCAGGTGGATAATTTGACCCTCAGCATGCCTAGGCGTTGTACGGACTGTATTTCATCGTCTGGGAGACATACAATGTATTAACCATCATACCAACCATATCATGTTAAGTTTTTGTAAGGCGATATTTTTGTAATTGCTTCAGTGAGCAAAAATCATAGTTTTTATGAAGGATATCATACATACACCATCTTTTTAGTGCTTTACCTTTGACTTATTCATAAATGGGATTTATGAATAAGTCACGTATGTTTTGTTTCTGAACCTATATTTGCCGGAGCTGGCATTGTCCTTAATTCATGGACATGTGTAAATCTTTCCGAGTCGCTCTACTTCCTCCCAGTGGTTCTCTTGCGAGAAACATTTTTCATTATCAATTTTGAGATATCCATTAGGTACTCTAATTCTGAAATCCTGTGTCCCCTTGAGCCCGCAAATGTGTCAAAACCCGCAATAACCACATCTTGGAAGTAGGTCTTGCCATGCTCCTTGAGGAGAAAACGAATTGCGATGTGAAGTCTTCGGGCCATTCCGAATTGTGATCTCAACTAAAAACTTAGCTTACGTTAATAAAATAAAAAACTGAAAAGATTCATTATTGACCATTCCCCCCCCCCCAAGACTTTAGCTTGTATATATTGGTGCAAGACCCAGAAAGTGTGGCAGGAAAACACTTAACAGAGTTTTAGGTTGCTTCGTGATTGCCGAGACTTCTTTGGCCTTTTCGTGGAATCAGTATCAAAACATGACGGTCATTTCAGAAACGAACACGACAGACACGGGGTACAGGTGCCCTGGATACTTTGAGGCTTCCCAACAGGGACTAAACGCTGTTGCTCTAGCAAGCAACGTGGGTCAATTCAATCTTGTATTGTCCTACTGCTCGGGTCTTGACTCATTTGTAGGAATGAAACATAAGGTCATATATATATTTTTAACAGACCTTCCAGTTTTTCTATCTCTTTAAAACATGCTATACTTTATTAAATGTCAAATTAGGGCTCATGCATCCGATTTCTTTAAATAAGTTTAACCGCTGTTTAAAAATTAAGATTTAATCCTTAATTTCTTTCAGGATTGAAGTTTTACTTCTTAGGACTAAATAAGATTTGCCATCTAATAAAAATGACCGTGAGCTTTTTATTGAAAGTTGGCTGGTTTGGGGGATTTATAGCGCATGAGTCGGTAATTGGCAATTTTTAATTACTGTCGTACTAGAGCTATTGACGACGGTCCGGAATCAATCTCCTTAGGGAAAGTTCCGAGGACAACACCACAGTCAGATGACGAAGCAACACCTGAGCTGGCACTCCTCTCTCCAAACTTCCACACCCACCCAATGTGATGGCTTTCGGTCACGACAGATTGTAGGTGCACCAACCCTCTACACCATACGCTTACAAACATCCATGCCCTGACCCGAACCAGGAACCTTCCGATCTAGAGGCTAACACCTCAACCACCAGACCGGTGGGTCTGCGGCGTACGAGTGGGATGCTATGGCAACCACAAGACACGCACTCTCTAGTAATACTCACTCATTGAAAGTGACACAGAAGAGACATACACAAAGGGAGGAATGTATAGACATAGACAACTAACGTCTCATTGGGACAAACAACGTGCTATTGGAACGGTTCAGAATTTATCCCGAGGACAACCCAAGGCAATTTTATGGCCATGGTCAGACAACACCTGAGCAGGCACCCCACTCTCCAAACTTTCTACGCCAAGGTGAGGACATTTGGGGACACGCCACATTTAACGTGGACCAGCCTTCGTTTACACGAAGGTCATTGGTTGGACCTAGTTTCTAATTCTCAACCCTACGGTCGCTAATCCGTTACCCTTCCAACTGGCTTACCTCGGCCCCCTTAGAATGGAGAATGCACCTTTTTTTAATCAATTGAAGATTTGTAATGTAGCTTTATATACTTTGTGAGCTTGGTTAAGGTGTCAGCCTCTAGATCGGAAGGTTCCTGGTTCGAATCCGGGTCCGGGCATGGAGGCTTGTAAGCGTACGGTGTAGAGGCGGCTGGTGCACCTTAAATCTATCGTGGCCGAAAGTCCTCACATTGGGTGGGTGTGAAGGTTAGGAGAGTGGGATGCCAGCTCATGTGTTGCCTCGTAAAATACGCAGACTATGGATTTCAATTTAAGTGTGAATTACCTTCTTAGACTTACACCCAGCTCCCAAGATAGTGAGATTCAATTGAATTTGAAATATTTTTGAAGATTAAAGTCGCAAAATATTACACAAGGATCTAAGTAAAAATTTAGAAACGCGTTTGAGGCACTCACCTTTTTGAGCATGGAAGGCCGCCCAATTCCTCCAGATGAAGAACACGCGAGACGTTCTAGAAAATGGCTCCATCCACATAGTTCAAATGATCAACACAAGATGAGAAGTTGCCATGCTTCTAGCCAAACTAACGTGAACTTGGTAAGTATAATTATAATTAACGTCACACTGGAGCTACACAACGGGCTATTGGCGACGGTCCGGGATAACACCTAACCTTGTCCTCGTATCATTCCCTTAGGGGATTGATCCCGGACCGTCGTCAATAGACTGTTGTGTTACTCTGGTGTGGCATTAATTAAAATTACCTTTTCTTACTTTACCGATCATTTGGTAGGGCCGCAGTATCTCGTTTAGAAACGGAGCAAACGGAGGTTTCGAGTTCGAACCCAGCCGAGGAACGCCGTGTAAAAAGGAAGCTGGTTCACGTTAAATCCGTTGTGCTTCAAATGTCCTTACGTTGACGTAGAAGTTTGGAGAGTGGGGTGCCAGTTCATGTGTTGCCTCGTTTCAATTAACGTCGTACTAGAGCAACACAACGGGCTATTGACGACGGTCTGGGATCAATCCCTTAAGGGAAAGTTTCGAGGACAACACCTCGTAATTTTGAACCACGGTCAGCTGACGAGGCAAAACCTTAGTTGGCTAACAATTTTCCAAACTGTCACACCAACCCAACGTGAGGACTTTCGGCCACGACAGATTGAAGGTGCACCAGCCGCCTCAAGACCATACGTTTATAAACATCCATGCCCGGACCCGTATTCGAACCAGGAACCTTTCGATCTAGAGGCTAACACTGTACCGGTGGGTCAGTGAGTAAGGTAATTTTAGTTAACGTTGTACAAGAGCAACAATACGGGCTATTGATGACGGTCCGGGATCAATCCCTTAAGGGAAAGATCCGAGGGCAACACCTCGTAATTTTGAACCAAGGTCAGATGACTAAGCAACACCTGAGCTGGAATCGAACTATCCAAACTTCCACACCAACCCAACTTGAGGACTTTCGGCCACGACAGATTTAAGGTGCACCAGGATTTTGATGAAACTTGGGGCGGCTTTTGGTGCTTTTGAAAGGACGGTGTGTTGTGCTCAGCAAAACAGAAGCGTGTTTCGTAGTCTGATTGTTCGTTTCGGATGACATTGGATTCATTTTTAAACTTGTCCTCTTTCTCTACAGCGTGTGTTTTTGGATGCTGTGTTGAGTGGTGTTTTAGTGCTTTTAGCTTTCTACTCATCAGGGACATATTTGGACTTGTAGCTGAATCACCAACATGGCCTGTACCTTTGTGCACACGTTTCAAAGGACGAGATTCGGAAGAGGTGTTTGTGGAAGGAAGGTTCTCTCTGGTGTGTTCATAGAATTCTTTCCCTTCACTTTCATCTTGAAGTTCTAAGTAATGAAGCTGAAGTTTGGTTCTAACTTCTGCATCCGGCATTTGTCTTTCACCTATCGCTACATCTGTGGCTGCTACTTGTGGTTCCATTGGATGATCGAAAATCCCAATGTTGTCTTCAAAGAGAGAGTGTTCGTATCGTTCACAATTTCGGTTCGTATTTATCCGGGTTTTCGCAGAAGGAAGTAATTCCAGATTGAGGTATTGATCTATAGAAAAGCGTTCATCAATAGAATCCATGTCAATGTTCAAATCATTGTTTCGTTTGGCCTTTTCGTCCACATTTAGGGTATGCTTCCAACTCACTGTTCCACGATCTCTTTTGCACTTCCGGTTTTCTTTCGTTGTAGGTGAATTCTGATCACCAAATGATGTCGTTGCTGGAACATGCGAAGGTCGCGAAACCTCTGGATCCGAATGTTCCTGATCCAAATTCATATCAAATGTTTTATTATTGTATTTCGAATAGAAATGTAAGACAATAAAATTATATCACATTAAAATTTTACGTCCGAAATGTTTTCATACTACGAAAGGAAAAGCGATTTTCAGGTCAAGAGAACTCAAGAAACGTATTTATTTGTGCATCACGAAACAATTCGACGCAAATATCTATCAATCCTACTTCTTTACTTCAATTCAAATCTTTTCAATTGGAAAGGTAATTGGTAATTTTTAGTTAACGTCGTACTAAAGCAACACAACGGGCTATTGACGACGGTCCGGGATCAGTCCCTTAAGGGAAAGATCCTAGGACAGCACCTCGTAATTTTGAACCACGGTCAGGTGACGAAGCAACACCTGAGCTGGCTCCCCACTCTCCAAACTTCCACGCCAACCCAACGTGAGGACTTTCGGCCACGACAGATTTAAGATGCACCAGCCGCCTCTACACCATACGCTTACAAACATCCATGCCCGGACCCGGATTCGAACCAGGAAGCTTCTGATCTAGAGGCTAACACCTTAACCACCATACCGGTTGGTCGGCTCCTGTGATTTGAAGAATTATTGAACTGGTAGCAGTTCTTCAGTCTGTTAAAAGCGATATTTTGTAACATTTAACTCAGTATATGGCAGGACTCGTAATGGCAAATCAGAATCATCAGGACAAGTAATGACGATATTTTCTGCTTTCTAATTTTAATTTTTTTGCGTTGAATTATTTATATGTATTCTCTTAAACTTACGTAGCACTTTTGAAGAAAAATTAGATCCATTATATCAATCAAGTAGGAAAGGCCATTACGTTGAAATGTATCTCAAGTGACATATATTGTTGGACAAGAATGAAAGAGAACGACTAGTGAAATTGGGGCGTCAAACTACTTATGACAGGGGTTCCCAAACTTTTGAACATTCGACCCACTTTATAGAAATCGAATCTATAGCGACCCACACACACTTCATCCTCGGCTCTTTGGAATTTTTTAGAGACGAACAACACACGTTCTTTCCGAAAGAGTTTTTGTAGGCAAAAAAGGAACTTGTGCGAAAGAAAAAACACTTTATTATAAAATATAATTTTACAAAAAATATTTCTAACAAGGAATGTGTGAATAGTGTGCTTGTTTTCGATTGCTGTTGATGATGGCAATGAAATCCATTTCAATTCAGGTTATTTTCTGATGTAAGGATTTCGACAATTGCAGCTTGTTTCGATACTTCGTTTTAATTCCTACCATTGCCGAAAATGCAACTTCACATACCCTACAATACTGGACCATACAGCAAGATGTGATGTTATAAGGGAAAGAATACATGGTTTAAGAAAGGGATGGTCCCCCACTTGCTGCAATGACAGTAGCAACCCTTCTGGGCACATTTTCAACATAGTTCCGATGCACAGATATGGGTGTTGGTGTCCATTCCTGCTGCAAGAATGTCGCCAGCTCAGTTGCAGATTTCAGACGTTGTTCCCTGTCCGTAAGCGTCGGTCTAACGCGTCCCACATTATGTTCTATGGAGTTTAGGTCGGGACTCTGCGCAGGCCAGGGAAGACGTTTTACATCCATATCTCGATACCACTGCTTGACAGAAGCTGCAACGTGACATGGAGCGTTGTCTTCCAGGAAGTAACATTCGTCCATTCTATAAAATTGCCAGAGCGAAGGAAGAACCCGACTGTCCAAAATGTTTGTGTAGGCGTCGGCGTTCAATCGACCAGGAACAACCTGAAAAGGTCCCAGGCCATACCAAGAAAAACAACCCCAAACAAGTGGTTGAATTTGATGCAAATCCGCTGACGTCCGGTTAGTTAAAAAATTATTGTAGGGTAGTGTAGGTATATGAAAATTTTAAAGGGAGTAAAATCTACAAAAAATAAAGCTTCAGTAGAAAAGTTTGTTGGACAGATAACTACAATTGTGTCAATTTACTACGATTAAAATTCAGTTTTTGGTAATGTATTTTTGGATAGGTCGATAAGTTCATCAGATTTCATCGATATGCCAGAAGTAATGTTTCCTTGGAAGGCAAGAGCAATCCAGTTTTTCATTTCATCAAAGAAATAATTTTAAAAAATTAAAAAATAATTTTAATTAAATTTGCAATGCATTAAAACGTTTTTAGACCTCGGTAATTATGCTACCAGAAACATTCACTTTATTGTCGATTATAAACGTTTGAGATGTTTCAAAACTCTCATATTTGTGGACTTCAATGTTGTTCTTCCCATGCCTTGCAAGTATACATCTAATTCATTAAATTTGGTGAGTATGTCTGCTAAATACACGAGCTTCAAAACAATTTTCAAATCGAGCAGCGATTTTTCTAATATTTGTTTGTATCGCTCAAAAACATTGCGACTTCTTCACGGAATTGCACAAATCTTGTTAGCACTTTTCCTCTTGATAGCCAACGTACTTCCGTATGCAGAAGAAGTGAGTTGTGGTTGCTTCCCATCTCTTTGCAAAGCTTTTAAATAAGTGCGATTGTAACGGTCTAGATTTGACTAAATTCACTATTTAAACATCATTGTTTAAAACATTTTTTTTAAATCCTCTGGCATAGATTTTTATATCAATGCTTCCTTGTTAATGTTGCAGTGAGTCTATGATGGATTTGGGCTAACTGCAAGCATTTGAGTCACAACACCGCTTTATTTACCGCTCATAGCTTGTGCACCTTTGTACATATCCCGACACATTTCAGGTTCCTGGTTCGAATCTGGGTCAGGGCATTGATGTTTGTAAGTGTATGGTGTAGAGTAGGGATGTGAACTCTCAGAAAATAACTGGTTTTCGGTAAACCGTTTTTTTTTCGTCCGGTTATAACTCCCCCGGTTTAACCGAGTCAAAAAAACCTATTTTTAAAATAACAGGAAAAATAACTGTTTTTTAAAAACTTCAAGGTATTTATATTTAGTTGTGTATAAAAAAATGCTAAATGTCGTTAACTATTTTTATTTATCACATCACAACTGTTACAAAAATTCACATTAATTTAAAAACAAAGCTCAATTGTTTCAAAATGAAGGTACATAGATTAATAAAATAATTAAAACATTAGTTACCTTGTTAATATTGTTTTAACTATTCAACCCAATACTTTTTATTTACTCTGCTCAGATACTCGCTCAGTTACACTGCTGGCCACCGTAAATGCAACACCCTGAAGGAAGCATGCAAATAATATGAAATTTACAACATGCATTAGCGGAGGTGAGATATGCAAATGATTAGAATTTCAGCAAAGACGCACATCACGCGCGCCTAGGCGCCACTTCAAAGCGCTATTTAAGGCTTGGAGATTTCGACGATTTCAAGTTTTTCTTGTGGTTAAAAAAAAAAACGATCAATTATGCCTCGTAGAAAACAGCGATCATGGTTTGATCAAGTATCCGAGTTCGACAGAGAAAGGATAGTGGCCTACCGAGATTGTGGATTATCTTTCAGGGAAATGGGTAGTCGTGTTGGACGAAACCAAACAACTGCAATGCGGATATGTGATCGTTGGATGCAGGAGGGTACGACGGACCGACGTGTTCGATCGCATCCACCTCAGTGCACCACTTCACGTGATGACAGGCATAGTGTGACAGGCACAGTGACAGATCGCTCAGCCACATCACGAACCATAACACAACACATTCAGTCTGTAACGCATCATCCAGTGTCTGCGCGTACCATTCGACGCCGTTTACAGCAGAGTGGTCTGTCCGCAAGACGTCCATTGCTTCGTCTACCCTTGACGCAGAACCAAATACGTGTCCGCCGCCAATGGTGCGATGAAAGAAGGATGTGGACGGCAGAATGGAATGAAGTTGTCTTTACTGACGAGTCACGCTTCTGTCTGCAACACCACGTTGGTCTGATTCGAGTCTGGAGACACCGGTGAGAGAAGATGCTGCACAGCTGCGTTATGAACCGCCACACTGGTCCTGCACCGAGTATTATGGTATGGGGCGGTATTGGATATCACTCTCGCACTCCTCTAGTACGCATTGCCGGTACTTTAAACAGCCAGCGCTACATCTCCGAGGTGTTGGAGCCAGTTGTCCTTCCTTACTTTCAGGGCTTGCCCACAGCCATATTTCAACAGGATAATGCGCGACTACACGAGGCACGCATTGTCCAAGGGTTCTTCGTCAATCGCCAGATTGAATTGCTTCCCTGGCCAGCTCGCTCTCCCGATCTTTCGCCGATAGAAAACATGTGGTCCATGGTTGCTCAACGATTGACCCAGATTACATCCCCAGCTGCTACACCAGATCAACTTTGGCAACGTGTGGAAGCTGCTTGATCTGCTGTACCCCAAGACCACATCCAAAGTCTCTTTGAATCAATGCCGAGGCGTGTGGCAACGGTGATCTCCAACAATGGAGGCTACTCTGGCTACTGATTTTGGCAGGAACCACACTTCACAGAAGTCTATAAATTTAATCATTTGATACTTGGTCAACATATCATCTACAAAATAAATTTTGTTGATATCTCTTGTCTTTCTTGGTGTTGCAATTTGGGTGGTCAGCAGTGTATTTTTTATACTTCGTCCAATGGACGATGCATTTTCTAGAGTATATGAAGCAGTAAAGGTATTTATATGTTCGTTTTATTTTATAAGAAAATTTGTAAGTTTCGTCAACTCTTTGATCACGTAAATCTAAATTGGATCACTATGTTCAAAGCATAAACAAAGCGGAATTTGTTTAATCGCATGAATTGGCTTGACCTCGTCATCTGAAAGTGGTTCAAAATTACGAGGTGTTTGTAATCGGATCCTTTTCTTCTCCCGAAACGTCACCAATAGTCCTGTGTCTTATATTCCTGTTAGACGTAAATTAACTACCTACCTATCTTTCTGCTTATCTAAGAACCCTAGTTTAGTAATTCTAACCACTGTGCTAGGTACCTGGGAGTTGTAGGCTTCAGAGGTTGATTTCCAATCAAGTTCTTTTCATGGTGAATTTATCTCTTTGTCAATTGTTATGTTAGTTTGGTGCCCCTCTAAATTGGAAGCTGGTAGAAACGGAGATTTGCGAGTTCAAAATTTGACCAAAGACCCTCGTATACGTGGAGGTTGGTGCACGTAAAAACTATCATGGACTGAAATATAATCTTGATGCTGAAGATTTACGTAATAGTGTCGACCCTGTGATCGAACGAAATTGCTTTTTCGCTCATCCAGAACGTTCAATGTTAAAACAACTATCTGACCATTCATGTCGAAAAAATCAATTTCAAGGCTCAATACTACTCGGAAATAATTAACTGGAGGGACTTTGATTTATCTTATCCCCCATTATTAAAAGACATCAGTGTGTGACGATGAGATTAAATACCTTATATTCAGTGACTCAGTCCCTAATTGGGATATAACATTCATAGATAACACACAGGCAGTTCAACGATGTGCGAAACTCATGACAGAAGCCTCAGGAAAAGTTTGCGGAGCTTAGTCTAGGGGGGGGGGTGTTTTTTTCAGAACAATTTTGCCGTCAATGTCAACCATGCCTAACTTCGCCTATAAATCAGATTTCAAAGTACCTTCAGCTAAGAATGAGTGATAACGGCGATGTTGAATTGTCCAACATGATTTTCTTGGACCCTACACAAAAACTTAGTTTTTTTTTTTTCAACAACAAAATTGTTTTTAAATATTATTATAAAAAATTATTCAATTTTAAACATTAAAACTTGTATTCAATAAATAAAACCAAAAAGAAACATAGTATTTTCCCCCCCTTAAAACTGTAATTTACCTTTTTTGTAGCCGACCAAACGGTATAGTGGTTAAGGTGTTAGCCTCTAGATCGGAAGGTTCCTGGTTCGAATCCGGGTCCGGGCATGGATGTCTGTAAGCGTATGGTGTAGAGGCGGCTGGTGCACCTTAAATCTGTCGTGGCCGAAAGTCCTCACGTTGGGTTGGCGTGGAAGTTTGGAGAGTGGGGTGCCAGCTCAGGTGTTGCTTCGTCATCTGACCGTGGTTCAAAATTACGAGGTGTTGTCCTCGGATCTTTCCCTTAAGGGACTGATCCCGGACCGTCGTCAATAGCCCGTTGTGTTGCTCTAGTACGACGTTAACTAAAAATTACCAATTACCAATTACCTTTTTTGTAAATTTCTTCAAAATTTCATTAACTTTGAAGGCAATGCGCGGCCGGAAGATGTTAATGGATTTAAATAATATTTAAACATTATTTTATACGGTTCTAATACATAATAATTTGAGCTATTACATTCAGGAAGAGGCTAATTTAAAAATTATAGAGCACATGTGCTACCGGAAGATATAAATCGATTTAATTTCTTTTTTGACCCCTTTTTAGTCACCCATATTCGTAACTTTTCCCCGCCTTGGGAGAAAAAAAAATTTAGATTTTTTTTCTGCCCACACACACACACCGTAATACAAATACAAATATTGACGACCAGCTACAGGCTCAAGCCCAACAAGGCTGGTCCTTTGTTTATGAATTCTCCAATTCCCACTGACTATCCAATTGTGTCTTAAATTCGTACACTCCCTTTGAATTAACTATATTTTCTGGCAACGCGTTCCAACTGTCTATTACCCTATTAAAGTAGTAGTTTTTCCTTAAATCCCGATTAAAATGTGTCTTATTCAATTTATACCCATGACCCCTTGTTCTGTTATCCCTATTGAAATTTAAGCCCTCTGTGTCCCCTTGTTTTACAAACTTGAAAAGCTGAATCAAATCCCCCCTCCTTCTTCTTCTTTCCAGTGTATACATGTTTAGCTTACTTAAACGTTCATTATAGTCGAAATTTGCTAGCCCCTTTATTATTTTTGTAGCTCTGTGCTGAACCCTTTCAATTGATTCTATGTCCTTTCTCATATATGGAGCCCAGAATTGTACAGCATATTCTAGATGTGGTCTTACTAAACCCTTATATAACGGCAAGATTATATTCTTATCCCTTGAAGTTACAGTCTTTTTAATATACCTCAGTAACCTATTAGCCTTTTTACCCGCAGCTGAACATTGATGACCCATTTTAAAATCCCTGTGAATTATCACGCCAAGATCCTTGACTGTTTCTCCCTCCTTTACCTTTACTCCCTGCAGCCTGTACTCGGCTCCACTGTTCCTGTAACCCATATGCAGAACTTGACATTTCCCTTCATTAAATGACATTCCCCATTTTACAGCCTATTCGGATATCTTATCAAAATCCCCTTGTAAATTTTCTATCTGTAACTTGGTATCCACTGTCCCCCATATTTTTAAGTCATCTGCAAAATTACTGATTCTATTCTTGATCCCCTGACCTATATCATCTATGAAAATTATAAATAAAATTGGTCCCAAAACTGATCCCTGAGGCACCCCACTTATAACTTCTGTCCACTGTGAATAATTTCCTTTTACCTGCACTCTCTGCTTTCTACCCAATAACCAATTTTTTATCCATATTAATGTTTTTCCCTGAATCCCCAGCCTTTCCAATTTAAACAGTAATGCCTCATGAGGTACTTTATCAAAAGCCTTTTGAAAATCTATGTACATGATATCCACACTGCTCTTATTATCCAGCTCCTCAGTAATTTTTTCGTAGAACTTCAAAAGGTTTGTAGAGCAGGATCTGCCATTCCTGAACCCATACTGATTCTCTGATAACAGTCCCCCCTCCTCCAAGTATAACATTATATGTTTTTTTTTTAACAGAGATTCAAATATTTTGCAAATTACTGATGTTAGACTTACTGGTCTATAGTTGCCCGGATCACTTTGTATTCCCTTTTTGAAAATTGGAGTTATGTTGGCCAACTTCCAATCCATTGGTACCCAACCTGTGCTATATGTTGAATTAAATATCGTGTGAATTACTTCCCCCAGTTCTTCCGCGCATTCCACTAGTACTCTCGGATAAATATCGTCTGGCCCTGGTGCTTTAGATGGCTTAATTCTTTTCAACTGATGTACTATTTCTTCCCTGGTGAATTTGCATCCTTTAATTATACCCCCTGCAAAGGCTCCATCCTTGGGATCCTTTTTTAAATTATAGTTACCATTGAAAACCCCCAGAAAAAAGTCATTTAACACGTTTGCCATTCCCACCTCGTCTTGAATTAATTCACCTCCCTTCCCCTCCAACGGGCCCAGTGTAGTACTAAATTTATTTTTACCACTTGCATATGCAAAAAATTCTTTTGGGTTTATATTTATTTCCCTTGCTAATTTTTCCTCCAATGACACCTTTTGCTTCCGACTAATATTTTTAAACTCCTTTCTGGCTTTCTGATATGCCTCCTTGTCTCTGTCGTTACCAGTGCTTTTATATACCCTGTATGTTCTTTGTTTTAATTTTAAAACTTTGTGTGTTTCCCCTGAAAACCACATAGTGAGCAATTTTCTAGATTTTCCTGAACGTTACGTGTTTTTTTAACACCCTGTCTAACTTATTCTTGAATTCCTCCCAATGTTCAGAATGATGCGGTGCTAATAATCCCCCTCTGAATGTTTCCTTTAACTCTTCCCTTATGAAAATTTACCTTTTTGAAATTTGGAATTATCCTACTATTGATTGTGTATGCTGACTTAAAATTTATACTTAATCTGATACTTCTATGATCACTTTCTCCCAGTGGCTCACCTATAACCAAATCCTGCACCCTATCCTCATCATTGCTGAAAATCAAATCCAATATTGCATTGTCTTAGTATCCTCATACACCATCTGGTACAAAAAACAATCCTGTATCACTTCCAAAAATTCTGCCCCTTTCCCATTTGTAGCTAGATTGTTTGTCCAGTCAATATTTGGATAGTTATAGTCCCCCATTAAAATTAATTCTCCTTTTTGACATGCAGTGTGCAGAGTTTTTTAATGTGCAGTGATATTTTCTGTTTCTTTCGCACGGAATTAACTTCGTCTTTCTTAATTTCGTACGTATTTTAATTTTAAGTTGTGGCAACTGGGCAAGTTATATTTTATTATCGTCGTCCTAGAGCAACACAACGGTGTATTACAACTGTGCAAGATCAAGAGATAAAAAAGAAAAACTCGAATTAATGCAATTTATTTTTGGTTTTATTTCGTTTTCCCATTTGTTTTCTACTTTAAATATAAACTATTTTAAGGTATGTGACTACCCAAAAACACCGTTATCTTGAAATTTTCCGAATTTTTGTTTGTTATTTTATAATAAAGCCCAGACTTTTAGGATTCCAAAAATGGTTTACTTTTGTTTCTACGGTAATTGGAAGCAAAATTATAAACCGGAAGTCAAGTTTTCGAAACCGAAACTAAGCTATAGAAATGTAAACAATGCATCTAAACAGCTGTTTCATTGCTCTATAATAGGGGTGGCCAACCTGTGGCGCATGCGCCAAACGTGGCGCATTGCATTTTTGCGCCTACTTATTATTTTCAAAAAAAGGTTATGTAACTGATTCTATCTTCATATTCTCAACATCAGTGTGCTCTTATTTCAATTCATACAGCCTTCATATATCAGTTCTTCACAATGTTTTGACAGTTTGCAATTGATATTCTGTGTTCACCACAGTGCAAGAGAAAATGAGCAAAAGAAGCGCAGAAAGTTAAAGAAAGCGTGAATTTAATGAACAGTGGGGGAAATTAGTTGTTATTTATAGCAAGTTCGTCAGGAAAACTATTTTGTATTGTTTGTGAAAGAACTCTTTCACATAATAGAATATATGATCTTAATAGACACTGTAAAACACATCATCAGTCTAACCAAGATGGGAAAATGAAGCTTGTTCTTGGGTCGGAGTTACAACTAGAAGACCATTCTTTTTTCCGAGCTTTGGATGATCAACGTGCATGTGTGATGTGTTAGCACAGTTAAACATATTTATAAGAAGAATTGATGATAATTTTAGTGTACTAGAAGAACTTGCCGATCTGAAGTCATTGCATGGTAGAACAAGCGGATCAGACATATTTAAAAAAAGTAAAAGCATACCTAGAAAATCTAAATTAGATTATAGTAAACTCATCAGTATGTGTACCGACGGTGCGACGTCAATGTCCTGTACTAAACTACCACTGCATTAGGCCCGGTGCACACATCCAAATGTTCAACGTGCGGCGCCGCTGCGGCACCGAAGCTCAACTGTGTACACATTACCGTGAAATGACTCAAGTACTCATTTCGCGCCATTTACAACAAATATTCTATCAAAGAAAACGTGTTTATTTCGCTTGGAATAAAAAAAAAGTATATTTTGAAACAAAATAGACGTTACTGGATACAACCATTTATTAATTATTATTTATATTCCATTTATTTATGAAAGCTTTTTTGTATTCAGATTAAAATGCTTCTGACAATGTTAATTTCTGGCGCTATCCTGTGAACATTTTCCAGAAAAAAGAAAATTTGCAAAAAATTAGATAGGTCGTTTCGGAACGAAATGCAGATGTGAACAAGTATTTGCAGCCATGAAATTTATTAAAGTCAAAACAAGTTAGGAAATGGCTAATTCAAATTTTAAGAATTATCTGCTGCTCTCGGTAACAAATTTGACACTAAACATTGAAATACTAGCGAAATCCAAACAGGCTCAAAAGTCTCATTAATAGTACGTAATGCTTATGTGCTATAATATATATTGTTTAACATACAATAGTTAAATAATTTAAAAGTGTTAATACGTCTATAAACATACTTTTATTAAAAAAGTTATCAAGAGCGTAAAAATATAGAAAAGGTGCTTGAGTTGTATGGCGCATCTGAACTCTTATGTGAAAAAAAATTGACGCATGGTATGTAAAAGGTTGGCCACCCCTGCTCTAAAACATTGTGAATGCACAATTTACTTTTTTAATATCGAATTTATTATAGTTTTTAGCGCGCATTTGTGACCAAGAACTATTAAGCAAGTGTTTACATGGCATGACACTGAATAACAATGAATCATTCAACAATGTTCAGTGGAATATTATTCCGAAAGAAAATTTTGTTCAACTGCAAACACTGTTATTAGGTTCCAAGATAGCAGTTTTGTTCTTCAACTCAGGCTATATGGGGTTGATACCTGTATTTAACTAACTTAATATAATACTTAAACCAGAAATGATAAAAAACACTACAAAGAAATTGATGTTGGAAGAATTAAAAAATCAAGGAGACAAGAACAGCCTAAAGCAAAATTATGCAGAAAAATATTAAAAGCTAAAAGAAATCACAATTAATTAAAAATTAAATCAAGGAGGCCTTGAATTACAAATATGGTGAATTCTAAGGTGTTTCAACATGTGTATAATTATTTGTGGAACTTTAAAATCTTTATTTGCATTTTCTGGAAAACTGCTATTTTCATTTTTTTGGATTACAAAAAATCTAATTTCTTATAAACTTTTTAATATAATCAAATAAAATTTTACTACAGTATTCTATGCACCTCTAGGTATGTTCTGAAAACCTCAAATATAGCTTGTAAGTATGTTAATTTATTTTAGAGCTATATTTATTTTAAAGCGATATTTTTTTGTAGAATCATGTTGTGTTTACGAAGTTTGACATATCTTAGTAAGTTTTAAGAGGAACTGCAAATATTCTGCTTCTTAACACGAGTAAATATGTAACAAATATATTAATGAAAGAAAAAGTGGAATATATTTATTAGAATTTGATATAGAAACTTTGGCGTAACGGTTAAATTTCCCTAAATTTTTACCAAATATGGCCAAAATTTCTAAAATAAAAAAAAAGTCCATTAAAATAGCATTTGAATTAACAGTTTGTAATATATACCTTTGTAACTAAAAACATAAGTGTTGCAAAAAAATTTCCTTTTTTTTTTTCAAAAAAAAGCTTTGAACGTAGTCACATACCTTAATAAGTTGTAATTAATTTCCATCACGCGCAACACCACCACAAAAGATTGGATTTAAATTGGCAGGTACGTCGGAATCAAGTAAATTTAAGGGAAGTTTTGCCGTTATTTAAAGAATTTATGTGTATAATTCTCTTACGTGGCACGCAAAAAAGACGTTATTTGTTATCGCGTTTTGGCAACACTGTACGATTGTTGGTTTACCACGAAGCCTCGCGCCTCAATTGAATTTATAGCGTTATCGGATAAAGTTTTATTGAAAAAAAAACTAATTTGAGTCGAATCTGTTGCAGCTTACAAACGACATGTTGGGTATTCGATTTCCTAAGCTACGCTCACATTTAGAGTCAAAATTTGCTCAAATTGTTCCAGTTCTGATTCCAGAGGTACTATACAATTTTTCTGTAGTACAACAAATTTATATTTAAAAAAAGTTTTTTTTGGAATATCATATTTTGTAAACAATGTCTTCATTGATGCGAGCAACGAACCAATGAGGATTGCAAAGCAATCCTCTGGGGGTTGGCGAGCGGGCCCCTTAGTAACATTTTAATACATTAAATATGAACTTTTGAAATAATTTAAACAATGTTCATAACTGGTCAGGGTGGACAATTTTACGAGTTGAAGCTACATTTAAGCAACTTATTTGTGTTTTTAAAGTTCATTGGAAACAATGATTTTCTTCTAAAAAAGCTATCAAAACAAATTGGTTTGTCCTTTATTAAAACGGTATTAATTAACCTTTGTAGTTCTGTACTAAATGCATTCGATTTTAAAACAAGTTCTTTTATTATTAGACGTGCCAGAAAATGTAATTTTCGAGAAATGTTCTCGCCTTAATCTTAGCGATCAATATATTATCATTTCAATTTGTCATCCATAAAAGATGGAGAAATTCGACAATGCATGATGCGAGTGCCCTTAGTAAAAAAATATCGTTTTGTTGACTACGCTGCACTTGCACGGACTAGCCACGCAGTGGCTAGTATTTAGATATTTGTAAAGCAAATCGTAACTCAAATTGTTGTCGATTCATTGGATATAGATGTAAAAAATAGAAATGAAACGAGCAAAATTCCTGGTTTAGTGTACAACCAACTGCAATCTCCCGAAAATAAACCAACTAGCCACTGCGTGGCTAGCCCGTGGTGTAAGGTATTAATCTGGTGTAAAATTTTCCGAAGATTTCAAATCCGTTGAAATGTTTAATCTATCTTAGTGATTCCTATTTAACGGAAAAAAACTTTTCAATCCCAGTCATTGTTTTTTATCTCTTGTTATCTTTCTCGGAAATAGAATGGGACAGGAAATGCAATGTTTCTTTTTTGTTTTTGTTTTTTTGAAATAGAAAGTTTACGTGACGTCACAATCCCTTGCGAAAATATAAAGATATTTACTTCAAATAAATAATTTTTAAATTGAATATATGCGAAATTTTCTGCAGGTTTTAAATCCGTTGAAATTTTTACTCATTCTTTAACGGTTCAGCAAATAGAAAAAAAAGGGCTACATAACAAGAGTTAAAACTTTTTTTTTAATTCTCTGCTGGAAAACCTTTCTTCTGCGCAAAATGAAAACGGAACAAATAAATCGGAAAATCTTTATGCGGTTGCCATTCCAAAGAAAACAATAATTAAATTTAATTTAAAAAGGTTCTAGATTGAATTTTAAAATTTGCCATGATCCCAAAATTGCAAGCTCAGGTGTTGCTTCGTCATCTGACCGTGGTTCAAAATGACGAGGTGTTGTCCTCGGATCTTTCCCTTAAGGGAATTATCTCGGACCGTCGTCTATAACCCGTTGTATTGCTCTAGTAGGATGTTAACTAAAAATTACCATTACCCAAAAATAGCAAAAAATTCGGACTACATGTGTGCCAAATCTCATTTCTGGAATAACCATAGAATCGTCAGGATATTGCGGCGAGGAAAGAAACATACCCTTTCTTTTATAATAGTAGAGATGATCCAGTTGCTTGGTTCATATGCAACATTAGTAAATTTGATCCAGAACTTGATAACGTATAAGAATTGTCCCATATTAGAACGCGAGAAAAGGGATATTTTGGGATGAGACAGAGACTCCTTTTTAAAAGTATGCAATGTTATAATTTTTTGTTTTTCTCATTTTTACGAACCCTTTCCACTACCATTAAAAAATTGCATGTAATTTTATTTAAGTACTACTACTTGTTCCGGCACGTTGAACGCCTAATGTTGGACTATGCTCTTTCTCATTCGTGCTACAAGTGTCAGGTGGATTTCAACTTCAAGTAAACACTTGGATAAAAACGTTTCGCCAAATTTAAGGGTGTCATAGTTGTTTTGCAAACAATTTTTGCAAAAAACTGATCACATATTCTGAATCAGTATTATAAACTTCACAAAATACGCCTAATGTCCATTTCAAATGCGACGAAAGTGAAAAGGTTCACTTGTAAGCACTAATTTACCGTATTACTACAATATTTACTAAAGTGTAGATTTTTTTAAAAAGTACTTATGTAATGTTTGGATTATTAATTTCATAGAAAAAGTTAAACTGTTTAAAAAACATTTTTTTTGTAGTTTTGTTAACACGATACATAAATTATTAAAAAATCCCCATTCGGAAACATTAATTTTTATTAATGGATAGAACATTATTTCATTGAAATTTGTTCGAACACTTTTGTGAGCCACTGTACAGTGCAATTCTGATATCGTTTCTAAAACCTTGATGTACGCATACCAACTTTAAGATTGAATGTCCGGATAGTTATATATAGACTAATTAAACGATACGGAATCTGATTATGGCATCAAAATAAAACGTTTCTGTTACATTATGTTCTGTTCTCCTTATTTAATTTGTCTGGGTTTGAATACATCCGAATTTGCTTTAGTACGAATAGTGCTCGAAATAAAGAAGTGGTTCGATTTTGTCTTCACATTAGCCCCGGATTAATCCAGAAGGGAAACCGTAATTTTATTCGACGGTGTCTTGTGTTTAGCGAAGCCTGTATAAGCTAATAAAATCTTACGATTAGAAAATGTAGTATCTTCATGTTAGGCGTTTCATGAAATACCTCTGCTACCGAGCATTACTTTCGAAGATGCATATTTTGTTTGAACTTTTGAAAGAACCATTTTTTGACTTAATTACTAAATGGCCGCATGAAAGAAATCCCTGGAAAGGAAGTTTATTCACATTCAAAATGTTCTCTTAAAAAAGTACCGATTTCTCAGAAGCGAAAGTTTGTGTTTTCAGTCTAATTTGAGATATGCACTTAGAATACGTGCATTATGACTTAATATACTTTTGGTTTTGCTCCTTATATCTACGATTGGTAAAGATTGTTTCTGGGAATTATATCTGAAAAATGTTTTATTATTTTGGTCGAAAAAAAAAGGACCAAGAGTGGATTATTCAAAACTATAGTAAAATAATTAAGATACTCGTAATCATCAATTTATCTACTACGCTTATCTAATAATTTTCTAAAATGATTGAAATATTTGCGACATAAAATTAAACCTTCGAATTTAGAAGTTTGTTTAATAGTAACTTGATGGCAGCACGAAAATGTAATGTAATCTCAAAATACGGAGGGCCTACGACATACATATAATATTTCACTAATTCCCAAGTCTTGAAAGCGATATCGAACACCTTTGCAAGGAATTTTGACCGTTTTCTGACCTGTCAATGCATTACATAATTTATTAAAACTCAACTATTTATATACTCTGCTCGCACACCGATTGAATATATGTAGGAACGTTACAAATTTTTATTTCCATTCAAATTTATGTACTACTTCAGAAATTTAGCAACATTATTTGCTCTTAAGATTTGCAAATGTTTTCTATCAACAATGATATTGGATTACCTTAAACACTTTAGGAGATACGAGATTTATGTTTAGAAAAATTAATTTAATTAACGACTTTACTTTCTGACCTGCATACCGAATCCAAGCTAACCCCAAATGTGCCGTGTGCAAAATCAGAATTCATTTAGAAGTGAACTCCCTACATAAAGTATCTAATAAATTTCGTAATCGTTGAACACAATTCAAATTTTTATGAGTCATTTGCTGACATGTGAATTTAAGTTGCACCGAAATAGATTAAATTTTAATAGATTGACTTAAAACAGAAATAATAAAACTGATCAGACTAAAAATTAGGATATACCTAGTTTAAAATAATGAATTTTAGGAATAATAGAGCAATAGGTCATTTATCCAGCGAGATATCATACTCGTCCTTAAATTTCACGTAAATACCTTTTACGCAAATTCAAGGGGATTGTTTTTCGCTGTCAAGTTTAGGGAAAGAAGCTTTAAGTGCATTGATATTTGTGAATATTGAACATAATTGTGTTCAGTGACTAGATTTTGTTGAATCTCTCTCGTAAAGTATAATCAAATAAGTGTATTAAAACTTTTAACTACCTAGAAAATATTTAAACCGCGAGAAAAGGAAACAAAATAGTATTCAGTCTGAAAACGAATGAGCGACATTTTTGTTTCGCTTAAATGTGTCTAATATACATTTAAAACTATCGAATATATTTTTAACTTACTTTTTACAAACTCGAAAGGAACAGTTTTCGTAGCAATTCCAAACACATACAAAACTAACTTCAATATATTCCTGATAATTGCTCAGCATTATATTAAATCAAACATTAAAACATGTTATGTTTACATGTATTAGGGTAATTGAGATTTTATTTTCAAACCTTTTAATTGCTCAACTTAAATTTCGAAAATTCCAAACGAGCTTCAAATACTTTGTTTTGTGATGCCATCTAGTGAATATCAAAAGCTTTTGTGGAAACTTATGCAAAATTCCTTTCTTAAGGTGATAATCAAGTATTCAATGAGATGTGACAATATGAACATGATTATATGTACTTACATTTCGAAATTGTTATCGCGATTTAAAAATATTGTTTGGTGCTGCCATCTACTGGATAATGCTCAAAGCTATTGCGAACTCTCTGTGAGGATATCATTGCTTTTAATTTTTTTAGCATCAATACAAAAAAATTTCATCCAGTCAAAGAATTTAATTACGAATCGAATACTTAACTCGAATATTTTAGGTAAATTTTACGCTTTAAAGCTACCATTTAGTGGTTTATTATTTTTATCAAGTTTGATAGTCGTTTTTAAAAATTGGGTTCCTGAAAATTCCTTATTCGTCCTTTTTGATCAAATGCAAATATTATACAGTTTGACCGAGCTTTTTCATTTCATGTTTTTTTATTGTAAAAGCCCTTTCCACTGCCCCTACCATAATTGAGGCTATCAGAGCAAAAGTGGCCTATTCCAATAAAAATCAGAAAATTCGCGCGAGTGCAATAATTTTTTTTCATTATGTAACAAATAAAAAATGAATTCTTTTTCTTATATGAATGTCTTATTCAGAAAAAGATTCATAAAACTTAAAAAATAAATTTTTTCACTAATATTTCATAACGACAAACTGTTCTAATCCTTATTCAAAAAAACGTCACGTATTTTCACGTTTGATCTTATTATGCGATGCGAAATCATTCAACGTTTTGTAGGTTTTAGCAATTTATAAAAGTTTGAAGTATATCCACTTAGCTAGTGTATTGCATCGACTAGCGAGTGCAAGCGTTTTTAGAACAAAAATGGAGTCACTGAACCATGTTAGAAACCAATTATAAAATTGCATAGTTAAAAGTAAGTTATATTTTCAAGAGGTATGTTAATTACTTGAAGCATTTGAATGCACAGAACTGACTCCAACTATTTACAGAACTTGAAATTCAAGAAATGCATAATGCATCCAAGATTTAGAAAATTTAACGAGTCACTTAGAAATTGACATTTTTTTTGGTCAAGTGGTAAGGTAACACATTTTTTTCAGTACTCAAAAATTACCTATCCTTCAATATTTCTAAGCCGTCAATAAATTTTTTTGTTTGTATTTGAATATCTTGATTTTCTAAGCTTACAGGTATTTTCACACACTCTGCTTTTCTTTATCAAATAATTTTCACGAAATATCATATTGTCTTTATAATTTTTAAGAGATGAAACAGAAATTTGAGCTCAGTGAAGCTTATAATTAAGCGTATAAAGTATTTATAAAGTAGTAATTTTTTAAAGTTTCACCCATATTTTCAAAATGTAGTAATTACCAATTCTTTCTAGGTGCAAAAATAATTAATTGATCACTTTTGAAAGTTAAGTAAGAAATTTAGAAATGTTTCTTTAAAAATGTGCTGAAAGAACAAAAAATTCCTTACCTGTGTCCTGTAAAATCACTTGCCCCCTTTCAATAGATGAGTGCCTGAGAATTTCCTTCTGAAAAACAATCGTCTGGAGTACCTTCTCTCGAAGGCCACCCCTCGAGAAAAAAAAAAGGACTCACACTGCCGGGAGCTACCCCCGGCTTCACAACAAAACTTTATTCACGAAACAGGTGTGATCTTTACGAACCAGCACGAATGAAGATGTAGTTCTTCCAGAATTCTCCTAGTAGTTTATGCAACTGACACAATGCCGAGCTACATACATACGCGGCATCTTAAATCCAAATGAACCTCAGTAAATATTCATTCATTTGGAGCTACATAACAGAGACTGAAAACAAGTTTATAATGTTAATGGCAGCAAATAAAGTCGATCCAAGCAAATGAAGTCGGCAAAGTTATCTTCTTAGCTCTGCCTGTTTCAGAATCAATAAAATACGAGTTCCCTCAAATGCGTTTCTCTCGGTAAAGGAAGTTTTAAAGTACTGTCCCTTGCAGTCTTGGCTGGTGTTGACTGCGATTCCTGTAGTCACCTGTTGACAACCGTAGAAACTATGGACTCTCCTCGGTAGTTGGGAACGGACGGAGCACTTGGAAGAATGGTCTTGGAGAATCCAAATCCCGTCACCGACAGAAGATTGTGCGGGGATCGAACCGGAGAAGACCGCAGCAGTCTGTTGCAGGTTGCACACCACGTGATGAACTGCGATGAGGATACATGCATCTGAATGACACTAATTCAAAGACAAAATGGACACAATTAGAAAGATCAACGCAGTACTATACACTATTGAGCTTCGTGCTTTTCCTGAAATCAGTTTATAGGAATGGCACGGAGATTCTTTCCGTCTTCGACCCCATACATTCCTCTCTGGGAAGGCACTTTTATACTTCGGGTTTTTTTAGGGGGGGGGTGAATTTAGGGCGCATTGGAACATGTTGTACCAGACACAAGACATACAAAACCAAATAACAGAAACACACAATGGACGTTTTTACTGGCAGAGAGAAATACACTCTGGGAGGAATGCTTTTGACAGGAATCGACCGTCTACAACTCGAAGGCTGCTAACGCAGTGGGCATAAACACTGACCCGCACTAAATAGGTATGGTATATTTATTTAATTAACGTCATACTGGAGCAACAAGCCGGGCTGCATATTAACAACTTTTACCTGGAATAGGAGATATGGGGAAATTTTTAGCCCGCTGATTCGTTGGTTTCAAACTGTCGACTATGACGTCACTACGTGACATCATTACTAATGGCGATGCTTCACGTGGATGCTGTCATTACTCATTTCTCGGTAGTTTCTACTCGAACTGAAAGCCGGTGGCAAAACCTCTGCTACATAAAGAACGAATCTATACAACAGATCCCCCGTAATAACGAAAAACTACCCTGTTTCCGCCTTCTATTCTGTTCAAGGACCCAAGTGTCCTTTAAAGTTCGAAAATGGAGTATTTTTTAATTATGCGTGTAGAATCTATACTGGAATTAAAACTAAACACAAAACATTTACTATCAAATTACGAGTGCATGGCACAAGTCGTTGAACTGTCGCTCAGTAATCATCTAAAAGCTATCGCTTTCTTTTTTTATAAGTATTCTATTTTCGGTCGAAGCAGTTTCAACTTTTTTTTTCGCAAACATTGCAAGTAAATAGTGATATTTTTCACACATGCGGAGTGCGCACTATGGGTGAGTGGCGTCATAGATCTAGGAGAGAGATAGCAACGAATCAGAGGGCTTAAAATTTCCCCATGTCTTCTATTCCAGGTAAAGGTTGGTAATATGCCACCGGGCTATTGGTGACGGTCCAGGATCAACCCCGAAGGGAAAGAACGAGAACAAAACGTCATTTGGAACCACGGTCGGATGACGAGATCAAAATTGGAATGCGATTACTTGTCACATCGAAGGAAAACAGAGCAAGTCGAATCTTTATGTTTTCAGTTTCAATTTGGACTCCGAAACCAAAATTAAAACATTCGTGCGATCAGAAAAGTGTAACTGAAGGAGAGTGTTGATGCTCGTACGACGTTCCAACTCATGATCATTATTTTGGAATTTAAGAAAACAAAAAAATTTGTACAACGAATTTCAACTGCAAGAAAGACTCGATCTTTTCGAAAAGCTTTAATTATTTCCATTTTTTCTCAGGCCGCGGTAGAGCGGTTGGTGCAGTAACGTATTAGCAACCGGACGGTTGCGAGTTTAAATCCCATCCAATAGCGTCCAAAAGTATAAAGGGGGCTGGTGCACGCTCAATCGGTAGTGGACTCAAATGTCCCGACGCTATTGTTTTGTGGAAGTTTGGAGAGTGGGGTGCCAGCTCAGGTGTGGCATCGTCATCAGACCGTGGTTCAAAGTGACGTGGTGTCTTCCTCGGGTTCTTTCCCTAATGGTGGCTCATTGGCGACAGCAACAGAGATAGACGACATTTTGTCGCCTGTGTCCATTGCTGTTAGGCAAGCCGCACACCGGAGAGACCGAAAAGAGACACGCGATACGTAGTCGATTTCAGGTTTCTAGTCCTCTGAGGATATCTCTACGCGACGACGAATTATATGCACATCGCAGAAACAGTCGACTGGTTTCAACGCATGCGCATTTCAGGTATTTACGAAAAATCCCGTCAAAGTTTGTTGTTTATTGACACATCATGGCGGATTCCTCGGATGACGATGCGATGGAACAAATATGCAAGAAAATTTTACATGGGAGACTTTCACAATCATACCTTTTTAAGTCATTACTAATCAGAGTATGCCGATTTAATCCAAGTGATTTTACTTTTAAAAATAACATTGATTTAAATCAAAATTTTACATTGAATTTTTCTTTTTGTTATGTTTAATATTGAAAATGAAATACTGACAAGATGTATGTTATTTTATTCAAATAAGTTTAAAACTTTGGTCATACCGAGTTCACCCCAGAATTATATTGAAAATCATCCTCCCTTTGAATAAATAACAGTACTTGCTGATTGGGATCATACTTACCAGACAAATATTTTCATCTTGGGCCCCTGACCAATAGATGTCCATCAATGGCAATTTTGTTTTAAACATTCTGTGTGACTACAAATCGCACATGGGCAATTTTAAACCATTCGCCATGTGTTGAGTGAAGATGCTCGAAATATATTCACTCAAATTATTACAATTATGGAACGATGCTTTGTTCCAAGATGTTTATTTAGTATTGTAGTCTGTTCATAAAAAATTTAAAGACACTCTCTCTCTCAATGAAAAAAGTTTCTTTAGTGTCACAAAGCATTCAAATTTTGTACATAAATCTTTATAATTAATTACCCATTTTAATTTTTTTATTTTGTTATAATGGTTCAATTCATATAGAGAAATTTTATACATTGATCCCTCAGAATTCTTTACATTATCTGGAATTAATATTCAATATTTATGGAATTTATACTTGGAATGTAAAAGTGAATTCACTCATCTGATAATTGAGTATGTTGAGAAAAGATTATGGGAAAGATAATAAAAATAAATTGTTCTTTGAGCCAGATAATTTTCTTTAAAAAACCCTGTGCTACTCAGGGTATTTCAGCTAGTATAACAAATAAGGAAATTATTAATTTACATAGGAGACAGGATAATTTAATAGGGTTACTTGAATCAAGTAAATTTATAATTCATATTAAAAAAGGAGTATTTACTCAAAAACAATATTAATCTCTCCACCGCTAGAGACAGTAATTTATTTGCACATTCGCATAATCTTTTTCGAAAGCAAAACGTTTATTTCCGCTTCTGATTCTGCAAGATGTCTGACAGATCGCGTTCGCGTTTAATAAAACTTCTTTTACAGCAAAGACGATAGCTTTTAAGGATACTGGCTGGTGATGAAAGAAAGCAGTGGGTGATAAACATCAACCGAAATCGGATTATGCAAGGTGCTCAGGAAAACTTAATCGCTGAGATGCGATGTTGAAGGTTTTTTCGGCTATTTCCGAATGAATCCAGGTGTGTTTGACGAACTTTTAAGTTGGGTGGGTCCCACTGTTAGAAAATTCGATACTAATTACCGAAAAGCAATTACACCTTCAGAGAAGTTTTCGATCACTCATTCTGATTGGCCGTCGCCATGGCGACAGACAAAAGTTGAAATTCCTCCACGACTTGAAAGCGCAGCGTCAGAGACAAACCGGGAGAAACAAAATTTGTTTGTAATACGCATGCGCAATAACGAAGAGACATGTTTGTTGTCTTTGTCGCCGTTGGTGTGAAGCCACCATTAGGGGTTGTTCCCGGATCATCGCCAATAGCTCGTTGTGTTGCTTCAGTGCGATGTTAATTGAAATACCTATTGTATTTTCGCTGATATCAGAATGTATAAGCACAAATCAAAGTCGGCGCCATTTTCTTCTCAGATAGTCCCTACAGAAATCTTAACGTTACGAATAATTAGGGCAACTTTTTGCAACAAATGCAACTTTTTTTTTCACACGTTCTACGTTGCATGTAAAGTACTCAAACCAAAATTACTCCTACATGGGGTGTATTGTAAGTGAGTTACAACCGCAACATAAATGCAACTTTCAGCAAAAATGCAATTTTTTGCATAAATGCAACCATTTGCAACTTTTTAAAATTTAGCTTAAAATTAATTAATATGAAATTACTATTTTATTTTTTGCCCTCTGAACCAACTCCTTGATCACGTGTGTCTGTTCTTGCGAACGCCGAAGTACTGTGGATCAAACAAGTTCATGGTAAGCAGGTGTTCGTCCTAACATACGAAAGTGAAATAAATGCCAAGAAGTACTTTAACACATTGGTTGGCATTCTTGATAATCCATAGGAAACTTGCGTAATCGACTACAGAGAATGCGAGGTGAGTGTCGATCATCAATATGTTGTTCGCCTTGTAGATGACGTTTTAAAATCTCTGAATGTTGAGCGAAAGGATTTTGCGCTTCTGGTATTCGATACAGCACATATGACTGCGGCTCGCGCAGTTTTTCAATGTTAAAGAAATTACTGGCCAAGGATCGACCATTCAACGTTCTTCTGTATTTCAGAATGTATTATAATTATGTTGTACGTGACTAAAATTATCACTATATTTTGAATTTTTTTCATTTTTTACGAATGATTTATTTTAGATTTTAGCGTATCAAAAATAAATGCAACTTTATTTCCATAAATGCAACTTTAGGGAATGATAAATGCAACTTTTTCCATTTTTACTGCAACATAAAAGTTGCCCTACTAATCATACGTAATTTCGTTCTGAGCGTTGTGAGCTTCTCATGATGTGTAATGGTACTTCCAACGTACACATCTAATGACTCGAGTTGCATCTGAGCCTTTTAAAGCCAAAGCGTAGGAGTGCACTTTCTCTAAAAAATCTGAGTTAAAGCTGGTAAATTATGAATAGGAAAACTACTTACAGGAAAGGTGGTGTAATTCCTGGTTCCTCAAATAACCACACGGATGGCATCACAAGATTATGCAGTCCATTGTGGCTTACTATTCTACTAAAGGTCTCTATATATCGCAACAATGTTCATGTTGCAGTTACCGGAGCGATGAGGAATAATTGATCATTTTTAATTAGCGTCGTTGTAGAGCAACACAATTGGCTATTGACGACGGTCCAGGATCAATCTCTTAATTGAAAGATTCGAGGACAACTCCACGTTATTTTGAACTACTAGAGCGACCGAAAAAGATAACCGAACAGAACGGCACATACAACACTGCTTCCGTGCAATTTTTAAGCGAATAAAATAATTTTCTTTCAATTCTCGTCAAACAAAAAAAGGATCGAACTTTTGCATCAATCCAAATAAATTGCGAACGTAATCAAGCACAGATAATGCAGATATGGAAAAGTTGGAGAAAAATAAAAGAGATCTTAGTTCACAGAAAAAGTGTTCTGCTTTGAAAGACCTGGAGAAGGAAGACATGACAATTTTCAACACCTGGAATACTATTCCTGACTCATATGATCAGTTAAAAAAAATTAGAATTTGCTGTTCTTACACTCTTTGGATGTACATATTCCTGCAAACAATCTTTTTAAAGCATGAACTTCATCAAAATTAAATTGAGAAATGGTCTTATTGACGAGAATTCAGAATCCTGCTTGTGTGTGTGTGAAATTAAAAACAACGACGTACAAACCTGATTTATCCAAACTTTCCAAGGAAATGAAAGGTCATTGTTCACATTGAATGCGTATTTCGGCATATTTTTATTTGTTGTAAAAATATATATATATTTGGCAATAAATAAGATTATTATTATGATAGCTACTGATCTCTACTACTTGTATTTTAAAAGGAAGTGTTTGTCTGTCTGTGTTTTTTTCGCTGCCGCAAAATCCTGACGATTCTATGGAACTTACAGCAATGAGATTTGGCACACAGATAGTCTGAGTTATTTGCAATTTTTGGGTCGCGGCGAATTTTAAAATTCAATCTAGAAGATTTTTAAATGAATTTAATAGTTTTATTCTCCATCGCTTTTTCAAACGTGGAGAACTTTTTCTACTCGTGTGACCTTGCAGTGAGGGTTTGGAACCATGCCAAATTTTTCAACTGCAGAACGCAGAGAAAATTATTTTTTACGTTTCCGCTTTGATTTTGAGCGATTGATTTATCTTACGGATAATACGGATCTTACGGACAATAAATCTTTTAACTGAAGTCAAAGTTCTTTTTTTATCTCCCAGACCATTATAGATAGAGTAAAAATTTCAACGGATTTGAAATCTGCGGAAAATTTCACTTTAGATTAATACCCAAAAATATGATTTTCTTTAAATAATTTTTAAATTGAATATATATTCGATGGATTTGAAATTTGCGGAACATTTTACACCAGCTTAATACCTTACACCACGCAGTGGCTAGTGTGTGTATATTTTCTATACAAATCTACATCGTTTGACCCAAATTTGGTAGACTTATACTTTAGAACACTGTGGAAAACATAGGTTATTAATTTCCTGTCTTCTGACCAATCTTGTAACAAAAACAACCAATTACAATGGGCACACAGGTAGTCGTAAAAGTGCATCTCGAAGTCCCGATTTTAAAATTTGTTTTCCTGCAATAATTGGATATGGACAAGGCAACACGTTCTACAGGAAACTAAAAGGATACAATGGTTCTTATTTTGGACGCGGGCTTTTCTCTATAGGCATAACTTTGTCACAAGGAACGCCGTGCGAGTAATAATTAAAATATTTTATTTTTCATAGCTTACTTTTTATACTGGAACACAAAAAGCCCAAACGAAAAATTCATTGATCATAAAAGCGTTAATTTGCTATTTGAGATCTGGCCAACCAGAATTAATGTTTATTTTATAAATTTGATTTAGAATCCCGTGTTTGTGTACTTGAATTAACACAGAGAAATGTCGGGGTAATATTTGAGCATTACTAAATTTCATAAACCATTATCGTTTTTATCAATATTTTTCCAATGTCTTTTTTCAAATTGCTCTATTTCTGCTCAGGAAGTCAAAATTCTACACTTTGCATATTGCAATATGTTATTCAGGTATTAAATGTATGTATTTGCATTCGAAATAAATTGTAGAAGCTATGAAAATGTTAAAACGAAGTTACAAAGTATTTTCCGTACAACTTAAATGGTTGCATTTTTCTAGTGAAAAGTGATTATTCTAATTCACTTTTCAATCAACGTTTTACCATTTCGAACCGAGCAACGTCGGGTTATTCAGCTAATAATAAATAAAGCCAGATGATTTATACCGACTCCTAAAAGCACGGGGTTCTTGAAAAGAAATTTGTCTCTCAAAACTAATCTGAATCGTTGTACTGCTGATCTTTGGCTCTATTGGGGGGGGGGGACTAATGGGTTTGTCGACCACTGCCCTAAACTAGTACGACCGAAGACGCGTCTAGAGGAGAGACCCACCTAGTCGAGCCCGTTTGAAATATAAACAAATAATTACAAACACTCACTGAACCTAATTGAGTCCGATTCAATCGAAGTTAGGCAGTGAACATCGATGGCCCTCGCTTCATTTTATGTGTGAACAGAACATGGGGTCGAGGTGAAAAGGGGGACATTGTCCTAACGAACAGGTGTTATTTGTCCACTTTGCGTTTTGCCCTATCGAGAGGAGACAGGGAGCGGGGGAAGACCGAAAAACCTTCTGAACCAGGGGTGGCCAACTTACACACCTTGCACCAATTTTTTTCACATACGAATTCAGGTGCGCCATAAAACTCAAACTCATATTCTACCTTCTTACGTAAATGATTGAGGTTGGAAAATACACAATGTATTCAAAACATTCCAGGTTTGAATGTACACAGACCATATAACACAGAGGATATACTTATATTTGATATTAAACTTAGAACAGCTACACTCTACGTTTATGAGTGGTGGCAACGGCCTTGGCGATTTTTTTTTTGGCTCACTTCTAAAGTTGCCAAGGAATGAATTGTTACAAAAATCTTTTTCATTCAAAAACATTTTTCTTTTCACAACGGAAAATGAAAACTAGAAAACACATTTGAAAACGTTTTAAAAAGTATATATTTTTTTAAATTTCACAAAAAGTAAATACATTACAAAACACAATTGTGTTAAAGCAGAACTAAACTTCGAATGTTGGGTAAGAATATATATATACCCTGAAACTTATCAATCACACTAAATACTGTGCACATGGTGAAAAAGAAAAAAGATTTACAAAAGAAAAAAAAATCAAGAAATAATACAACCTGATAACGTCAGAACTCTTGCGTAAAAAAATAATTGAAACGAAAATGTCAAAAAAAACAAAACTCTTAATCCTGTCGTGAAAACTATTATAGTAAAATAAGAATTCCACAACTGTCAAAATACCAATAAATGGACCCATGGTATCACAGAAAACGATTTAAAAGAACCAATGCAATCAAAGGATATTTTAAAAACAAAATAACCAATGGGAGGAAAGAAAAAATTTCAAACGAATCAATGAAATCATACGATTTTAACGCATTTTGGAAGAACTTTCTAGAATATTCAAAATGAAAATTGAAAGTTTCCGTTGGCCGAGGTTGCCTTGAAAACCACAGCATCAGTAACGAAAGATGAGTTGCCTTAAGTTATCGTAACTCGCTTCTAGAAGTGCGCCAAAAACATCGCCAAGGCCGTTGCCATCGCTCATAAACGTAGAGTGTAGCTGTTCCCCAATTTCCACTGTCCAACAAATCAGGCGTCACACGCCGCATTCGTTTCAAAAGCCGATCCACAACATCTTTGTAGACTGCCCCAGTCACAGTGGAACCTTGACGAAGAAATTAAATTCTCGATGAATGATGCCCCCCGACTGTCAAAAATGTTATCAACATCGTTTTTGTTTTCGAAGCGCGAACTTTCATCGGCCGATTCTTTTTTCAACTGATCCACTCAGAACTCTGGCGTTTTGTCTTTTTATCGTACTCGAGACACCAAGTCTATCTCTGATGACAGTGGTTTGCAAAAAATTTGGACACGACAATCAAATCTTTGCATGAGGAAATTCGTTGCTCTTTTTGCATAGGAGTTGAAGTGTGTGTTCTGTGTGACACAAAGGATCATTTTTCAAACCATCCGTCATGAGAGTGAAAACCGATCCCACACTAATGCTTAACGACTGTACGGTCATTTCTATCGTTAATCGACGGTCGGATCTCACCAACGCTTACACACGCTCAACACTTTCGTCCGTTAGACTTGAACAGCAGACGTCGGCTAATTGACGAAGCCGACAATAGTACACCTGTAGCAGTAGACCAAAGTGCTGCCAACTGCCTGGAGGAAGCTGTACGGTGATTCACCGCAATGTGGACCAGGTGTCGATCATCGCGCGCTGACGTCACCTTCCGTCGTCCACTCCCAGTTTTTCGAGTTGTCCTGTGCTCGTCGGTCCACTGCTTCCAAACTTACATCAATGTTGAACTGTTCCGCTGTACACGAGCTGCTATTGCACGATAGGAAAAACCTCCTTCACGAAGGCCGATGATTCTCCCCCGTTCAAACTCCGTAAGTTGTTGAAATTTCACCCTAATTCTTCGAGGAGGCATACCTAGGTCTCACTAAACGTTGGGCACTAAAAAATATCCATGCACTATTTTCAACGTCCCGCTACAGCCCTCTATTTATACGCTTTTAGTATCAGTTCAGAGGGCGCTGCTCACACAACGCATGCGTGGTGGCTCTGAAACTTCACTACTTTGCATAACATCCTATAACTGACATTTCTGCAAATTTCATTTCATTCGGATGATTCCTTCATGGTGTTGCATTTTTTACAAACAGCAGTGTATATAGAAACAGACAATGCAGATTATTGGAATGCAAAACTTCGTTCACCCAGAGGTACCAAAACATTTGCTGAAAATCAAAAGCAGCTACGAATGTTTGATTCCTCTCATAGAAAAATCGGATTAAAGAGTACAACATCGAAACGGCGAATAAAGATATCAAATCGATGGACTTTAATGAAAATCTTTGCAACCTTAAAGCGTATCTTAAAAAACGATTTGAAACAATAATGACCTGACAGTTATTGCTACACTTTCCCGAGATGATTCACCCCCCCCCAAGTCGGTATTTGCTACTGCAACAACGTTAGGCAACATCAGTCTCTGTCGAGCTCAGTTTATCAATGTTAAAGAGATTACTGGCCAATGATCAGCTATTCAACAATGTCAAAGTTCTGAATTTAATTATGAATAATAATACTTTCGTATACCACTAAAATTGTCAATAATTTCTGACATTTTTCATTTTTTACGTATAATTATTTTAGATTTTAGTGTATCAGAATTAAAAGCAACTTTTCCCATTTTGACTGCAACAAAACAGTTACCCAACCCATTACTGTAAGTGCCAAAGATTCGTCAGGACTTTGCATGCAGGAAGCAAACAGACACGCACTTCCTTTTATAATATTAGATTCAAGGACAGTGAAAACAGTCCAAAAATCACGAAATGTGACGTCATTTAAGGGATTGAGTTTTCAAAAGCTTTTCACTTACTTGCTTGAAATCAAAATATCCTGAAGAACAGAGTCTTCGAGTTGCCTCCAGTTCAAGCAGTTCGGCCTCCAAAGTCTCCGGCGGCCATTGCGGGATCTCCATCCAATGGAACCGTAACAGGAATAAAAACATTTATATTAGAACTTTTCATTGTACTACAAGATGCTTTTAATGTGAGAGAACTAATACGTTTTGAAATACACTACCCTACACTAATGGACCGGACGCCAGCGGTTTTGCATAAAATCCGACTCCTTGTTTGGGGGTGTTTTTCGTGGCATGGCCCGGGGGACCTATGCATGGTGTTCCTGCTCAATAGAACGCAGACGCTTACATGAACGTTTTTGGATAATCAGGTTTTTCCTACGCTCTGGCAATTTGATGGAATGGACGCATGTTACTTCCAGGACGACAGCGCTCTGTGTCACGTTGGAGCCTTTGTCGAGGAATGGTATCGAGATGCGGATGTAAAACGTCTTCCCTGGCACTCTCAGCCCCGACCTGAGCCCCATAGAACATGTGCGAGACGACGGTTACGGTCCAGGGAACCACATCCGAAATCGACATTCTTGCAGCGGGAATGGACACTAATACCCGTAGCTGTGTATTCAAATCTTGTTGAAAGTATGCCCAGAAGGGTTGTTAGTGTCATTGCAGCAGGTGGTGGACCATCCCCCTACTAAAGCATGTATTATATCCCTTATACCATCACATCTCGCTGTCCGGTCCATTATTGTTGGGTAGTGCATATTTTACATACTAAAACATTTGTATAAGTCTTGATTTAGCACACTTTTTTACTGAAGTAGATAGCCAATGAACGTCCCACTGGAGCAGCATGGCGGACTATCGGCGACTGACGGTCGTTAAGTTGGATTCGAACTCGCAATCCTCCGGTTGCAAGCCCGTTACTCTTCCAACTGAGCATCCGCGGCTGGCAGGAAACACAGAAGCGGGGCATGGAAATCACACACTTTCTAAAGCTTTGGTTTCCTAAGAAAGTGGAGCCGTTATCTAACAGCCGTGAAACGTCATGATGCCGCGGGCATAACTAGACGGCCGTCTAAACAAGAATCCACAGATGTCAACTTAGGACAGAATACGTTGAGAATGGGGAACACAGACGGCGGTCGTGGCTTATTTTATTCGAGAAACAAAACAAAGTGATTTTTTATTCTCTCGTTCAAAGTTTGTAACTTCGGGATCGTTGAAGGTAGAGTGAAAATTTCAACATATTTCAAATCAGCGTCAATTTCTACGCCAGATCGATATCAAAAACAGTTTTATTATTCAATTATTTACTATTTGATTATTTAATTATTTATTAAATAATTATTTATTTAAAGAAAATCATATTTAAGGTATCGATCTGATGTCAAATTTTCCGCATATTTCAAATCCGTTGAGATTTTTATTCTGTGTTTAACGATCCCGATTTTACAAAAACGAATGAATCAATGGCAGTCAAAAATGTTTATTTATTTTACTCCTCTTCGCTGGAATTGTTTGGAGCAGGAAATGAAATCTGGCCGCTACAAGAGAAAAATCGTTCCCCAACTGTTTTAGACCGCTATTGACGACAGTCATGGAAATGGCGGCTCCGATCATTTTCGGTACGCTCACAAACAACACTCTCTAGGAAAACAACACCATGTGTTAGTATAAACAACGTTTTAGTGACGTCACCTACCGATACATCTCGGCTACGTTTTCTTAGGAAACCGGAGCTTAAGCGAGAGGAAAATCGAATTTTTTTGACGCTCTGAACGTTGACGAGTAGGACACTAACTACTCGGATATTGAGTGTAGACTTATCATCACATAATGACCCAACAGACATCGGTTGATTGATTCTATTGTGTCAAAAAAGTCGAAACAGGTCAGGAGTGTAAGTTGCAGGATGAATAATTGCGTAAGGGCTACTCTGAGGGATAAATCGTTTTTTTTTTTATAAAGATTGAAATGCAATAGTTAGTTCCTTCTTGTTAGACAGACACTTGTTTTAGGGTAGGATGGATTGGATATAGGGATGCGACTTCGATGTCGATGTTTTCAAAACATCGATGTATTTAATATCGATGTATTGGGGTCGATGTTTTGGTTACATCGATGTTTATACTTGTCGATGTTTTATTTTTAAATGAAAAAAGTACCGTTATAAAAATTTTAAAAATAACCAAGTAGCATAAATTTCATAATTAGCAAATTGAACATACTTTTAGACCAGGATGAAGGGTCTGAAAAGTAGGGATGCGACGTCGATGTTTTCTAAACATTGATGTTTTAGAAAAAAACATCAATGTATCGCATCACTAGTTGCAAAACCAGTTTTAAGAAATGGGAAAAAAAAAGTTTAAATACACTGAATTTTAAAAACATCGAAGGTTTTGGGGCGAAGTATTATCAACATCGATGTTTTAATTTTGAACATCGATGTTTTGCTATCGATGTCGCATCCCTAATTGGATATGGTTTTGTGGCATTGAGTCCTCTTGGGACATATTATGCCACAAACTCAAGATAAAAAATCAGAAACATAATTGTTTTAGGGTAGAATTGCATGCGTCAGAAAATACAACTGGGCAAATTATACATTTAAAAAAAAAAAGATTTTCTTTATTCAAATACTAGCCACTGAGTGGCTAGCCCGGCGTTGCCCGTGGTGTTGGTTTACGGGCAACGCCAAAATGTAAGGTATTAATTTGGTGTAAAATTTTCAGCAGATTTCAAATCCGCTGAAATTTTCAATATATCTCTAACGATTCCAGATTTCTATAACACGAACTTAACAAATCCCAGTTAAAATGTTTTATTATTTTTTTTTGTTCTCATTCGTGCAAATAGAATAGGGAAGGAAATGTAATGTTTCTTTCTTTTTTTTTAACGCGACGGGCAGAAGAAGCAATCTGTTTATTTTTGGAAAGAGAAAGTTCGCGGTGACGTCACAATCTCTCTTGGAAAAATATAAGATATATTCAATTCAAAAATGACTTATTTAAAGAAAATCATATTTTTAGGTAACGATCTAAAGTGATATTTTCCGCAGATCCGTTGAAACTTTTACTCTATCTTTAACGATCTAGGAGATAGAAAAAAGAACGATTTATAGCTCGCAGAGGGAGACCCACTATTATTTATTGTGATAATGGCAGTAATTTCGTAAAAGCTCACAGCGAACTTTGCAAAGTAGACTGGCTAAAAATAAAGTCTGAATCCATGATGAAGAAGATAACTTGGAAATTCATTCCTCCATCTGCACCATGGTGGGAGAGATTGATTGGTATGGTCAAACAAGTTTTACGTAGAATATTAGGGTAGGCTTTGTTAAATTACGAAGAACTAAACACAGTGTTGTGCGATACTGAAAGCCTAATTAACTCTCGGCCCTTAACTTACTTATCTGAAGATATAAACGATTTGATTGCTTTAACGCCTTCTATGTTTCTGCAGGAAACAATAGAAAGTGGCGTACCCGATATTGATAGTGTAGATGTCACCTATATGCGTAAAAGATACCGTTATGTACAAAAAGTACGTGAAGATTTACGAAAAAGGTTTCGACTAGAATATCTTGGACAGTTAAAACATCACGGAAAAACTTCGGAAACCTCGAAACTTATCTCTGTTGGTGACATAGTGCTCATTGGTTCAGACAATCTGAAACGTTTACAATGGCCGATAGGGCGGGTTGTGGAAGTCCTTCCTGGAAGAGATGGAATCGTCAGAGTTGTGAAACTAAAAACCAAATCCGGAACTATCATACGTCCTGTTCAACGTCTTTATTCCTTGGAATTATCAGATGAGACATCAGGTCCTTTCTTCAGGAGTGAAGTTCCGAGAAATACACAGCATCCAGATGCCACCGATATTGATGGTAAAGTTGTTCCTGTCAAAGAACATCAGGAGTCACCCAAAGCGACTGTCACTCGGAGCGGGAGAGTAGTGAAACCTGTCCAAAGACTCGGCTTGTGAGGAACGACAATTGGTTGAGTTCTTCCAGGTTACGAACTCAAGGTGGGAGGATGTCGCAACCTTTGGAACCTTCTCAGTGTTAATCCTTTGGCGTCACTAGTGATCTGATGTTTTGTCTTCGGCATGAGTGTCAGTGACGTCATAAGTACTCAGAGCGCGTGGAGATATTCACGAACTGAAACTTTAAGCAGACGCTCGTGTGATCTCTTCAAGTGCGGAACTCTAAAATATTTAGAATTTTACACAACCATTTTATCTAACTTGTCGGAAGCCCTATGTAAGTTCATTTCATTAAATTATATTTGTTAAATTAATTGTTCTTCATTCTCTCCTGAAATTAACTTTAAGAAACAATTCCAAGTAGAAGCAGAAAGAAAAACTGGTAGTTTTTAACTTGAATGATCTGCTATAGTCAGGACTTAGATCACAAACAAACAGACAGACACTTCCTTTTATAATACTAGGGGGCTCAGCCCCCTGTTCGCTTACAATCGCCAACCGCCGTGGATTGCTACGCAATTCCATTTGGTTTGCTTTGCAAACCAACACTACATTCACAGATACCATTTGGATTGCTTCGCAAACCAACATACGAAACTTTCCTTGAATGAAATTATTCAATCATTCTCTACAAAAATACGCTTTATTTAATCTGACTCTATACATAGAAATATTGACACGGCTGCATTATCAGACTTTCTTTTTTGGAATGAACGCGGAGATCCGAAGCTGTGCGATTTCTCTCGTATTGTTTCCATTCTTATCAAACGAAATTATACGAAAATATAACATTAAGTAGCGTGCAAACGATAATATGAAAATATAACAATAATTAATGTACAGACGATAATACTAAAGTATAACAGTAACTCAAGTTCAAACGATAATCCGAACTACTTTTTTCAAATAAATCTGTACCCAATACCATCTATCAAGTTAAAAGCTAGAGCTAGGATGGTAAAATCCTTAAAACTGCCAGAAAATGCGCAGTAAAATGTATTTACAATCCCAAAAAACTACAAAATATCTTACAAGAATAAAAAAAAGAGCTATTGGCAACGGTCTGGGATCCAACAATAAAGGTAGGTAGGTATATTTATAAAATACGAACTGAAATAACACGACGGGCTATTGGCGACGATCCGGGATGAAGCCCAAAGGGAAAGAACCGAGGACAACACCAGGTAGTTTAGAACCACGGTCAGATGAGGAGGTCGCGTCTGAGATTTCACCCCACTCTCGAAACTTCCATACCACGGCAACGTGAGAACATTTTAGACAACAACAGATTTAACGTACACTTGTACCTGAGTATACGATTGAGTTGAATCACGCTACCCTCCGGTAGTTGATCCGTTACTGTTCCAAATGGGCTACCGGAAGTGAAAGTCGCTCCTTTTATAGATTCCGGCTTTTCCATACAAAGGGTTCTTAAAGCAAAGTAATTGGTAATTTTAAACTAACGTCGTAATAGAGCAACACAACGAGCTATTGACGACGGTCCAGGATAAATCCCCTAAGGGAAAGATTCGAGGACAACACCATGTAATTTTAAATCACGGTCAGATGACGAAGCAACACCGCAGCAGGAACCCCACTCTCCAAACTTCCACTCCTAAGCAACGTGAAAAATTTAGGCCATGACAGATTTAAGGTGCACCAGCTGCCTCTACAACATACGCTCACAACCATCTATGCCCTGACATGGATTCGAACCAGAAACCTTCCTATCTAGAGCCTAACACCGTAACCACCAGATTTGGTCGGCATTGAAATGTATGGTATTGCAATTTGTAAATAATAAGGCAATTTCAGATACATTGGTGTTAATATTTCTTATTCTATTTGTTTAAAATTTGGAAAAACCTAGTTTCTGCGCATGACATACAGAAAATATTAAAAATAAATTTTAATCCTGAATGAAAAGAATTCTTGAATAACTCTAGAAGTAATAGATTTAGTAAAAAAAGATTTCAATAGGATATATTGAAATCTTTCTCATTTTAAACACCAAGATTAGTCAACATTCCGTCTTTCCCAAACGAACACACTTGTTGAATTTCGTATGTGGGTTCATTAAATCGTAAATTATGGCAATATTGGAAAGGATTTCATAAATACCATGGAACAATAGATGGAATACACATCCAACTGTACATTGAGATTCCATGGTTTCACTTACACTATAAACACAGTATACTATTACAGTTTGTAAATAACATGGCAATGGCAGATATTTAGTGTTATAATTATTTCTTATTCTTTTCTTTTTAATTTGGAATACTATGCAATCAACTGCACAAAACATAAAATTTTTTTTATTATTGACTGAAAAGAATTCTGAAACTAATAGTTCAGTAAAAAAAGATTTCAATAGGATATATTAAAATCTTTCTCATTTTAAACACCAAGATTAGTCAACATTCCGTCATTCCCAAACGAACACACTTGTTGAATTTCGTATGTGCGTTCATTAAATCGTAAATTATGGCAATATTGGAAAGGATTTCATAAATAACATGGAACAATAGATGGAATACACATCCAACTGTACATTGAGATTCCATGGTTTCACTTACACTATAAACACAGTATACTATTACAGTTTGTAAATAACATGGCAATGGCAGATATTTAGTGTTATAATTATTTCTTATTCTTTTCTTTTTAATTTGGAATACTATGCAATCAACTGCACAAAACATAAAAATTTTTTTATTATTGACTGAAAAGAATTCTGAAACTAATAGTTCAGTAAAAAAAGATTTCAATAGGATATATTAAAATCTTTCTCATTTTAAACACCAAGATTAGTCAACATTCCGTCATTCCCAAACGAACACACTTGTTGAATTTCGTATGTGCGTTCATTAAATCGTAAATTATGGCAATATTGGAAAGGATTTCATAAATAACATGGAACAATAGATGGAATACACATTGTAACGTCACAGGTGGGAGGTCCCTCTGACCACAGCTTTCATGGTGGTCCATGAATTTATGGCCGAATGGGGGTATCCCCTTCTCTTTGGTCGTTAGCGGCTTCGAAAGAACGTGTGGGGTCTTCTCTCGAGGAAAGGAGAATCGTGAAAAACCAGAACGTTAGCGGACGCAGGAACTCTGCTCCGGATTGAGGGCGCGGGACTGAAACCCAAAATTGTACAGTATCTATTAGCCTCGAAATAGTTTTAACATATGTGTATTCTTCTTTAATTAATTAAATGTGCTGTAATCTTAAATGTCGCTTTAATTATCTTCAAGCCACTCGCCACGCAACCTATACCCACGACGTGACAACATCCAACTGTACATTGAAATTCCATGGTTTCACTTACACTACAAACACAGTATACTATTGCAATTTGTAAATAACATGGGAATGGCAGATATTTGGTGTTATAATTATTTCATATTCTTTTCTTTTTAATTTGGAATACTATGCAATCAACTGCACAAAACATAAATTTTTTTTATTATTGACTGAAAAGAATTCTGAAACTAATAGTTCAGTAAAAAAAGATTTCAATAGGATATATTAAAATCTTTCTCATTTTAAACACCAAGATTAGTCAACATTCCGTCATTCCCAAACGAACACACTTGTTGAAATTCGTATGTGCGTTCATTAAATCTTAAATTATGGCAATATTGGAAAAGATTTCATAAATACCATGGAACAATAGATGGAATACACATCCAACTGTACATTGAAATTCCATGGTTTCACTTACACTATAAACACAGTGTACTATTACAATTTGTAAATAACATGGGAATGGAAGATATTTAGTGTTATAATTATTTCTTATTCTTTTCTTTTTAATTTGGAATACTATGCAATCAACTGCACAAAACATAATTTTTTTTTTATTATTGACTGAAAAGAATTCTGAAACTAATAGTTCAGTAAAAAAAGATTTCAATAGGATATATTAAAATCTTTCTCATTTTAAACACCAAGATTAGTCAACATTCCGTCATTCCCAAACGAACACACTTGTTGAAATTCGTATGTGCGTTCATTAAATCTTAAATTATGGCAATATTGGAAAAGATTTCATAAATACCATGGAACAATAGATGGAATACACATCCAACTGTACATTGAAATTCCATGGTTTCACTTACACTATAAACACAGTGTACTATTACAATTTGTAAATAACATGGGAATGGAAGATATTTAGTGTTATAATTATTTCTTATTCTTTTCTTTTTAATTTGGAATACTATGCAATCAACTGCACAAAACATAAATTTTTTTTTATTATTGACTGAAAAGAATTCTGAAACTAATAGTTCAGTAAAAAAAGATTTCAATAGGATATATTAAAATCTTTCTCATTTTAAACACCAAGATTACTCAACATTCCGTCATTCCCAAACGAACACACTTGTTGAATTTCGTATGTGCGTTCATTCAATCGTAAATTATGGCAATATTGGAAAGGATTTCATAAATACCATGGAACAATAGATGGAATACACATCCAACTGTACATTGAAATTCCATGGTTTCACTTACACTATAAACACAATATACTATTACATTTTGTAAATAACATGGGAATGGCAGATATTTGGTGTTATAATTATTTCTTATTCTTTTCTTTTTAATTTGGAATACTGTGCCATCAATTGTACAAAATATTAAAAAAATATTTTATAACTGACTGAAAAGAATTCTGAAACTAATAGTTTAGTAAAAAAAAGACTTCAATAGGATATATTGAAATCTTTCTCATTTTAAACACCAAGATTAGTCAACATTCCGTCATTCCCAAACGAACACACTTGTTGAATTTCGTATGTGCGTTCATTAAATCTTAAATTATGGCAATATTTGAAAAGATTTCATAAATACCATGTAAAAATAGATGGAATACACATCCAACTGTACATTGAAATTCCATGGTTTCACTAACACTACAAACACAGTATACTATTACAATTTGTAAATAACATGGGAATGGCAGATATTTAGTGTTATAATTATTTCTTATTATTTTCTTTTTAATTTGGAATACTGTGCCCTCAAAGCACAAAATAAAAAAAAGTTTTATTATTGACTGAAAATAATTCTGAAACTAATAGTTTATTAAAAAAAGACTTCAATAGGATATATTGAAATCTTTCTCATTTTAAACACCAAGATTAGTCAACATTCCGTCATTCCCAAACGAACACACTTGTTGAATTTCGTATGTGCGTTCATTAAATCGTAAATTATGGCAATATTGGAAAAGATTTCATAAATACCATGGAACAATAGATGGAATACACATCCAACTGTACATTGAAATTCCATGGTTTCACTTACACTATAAACACAGTATACTATTACAATTTGTATATAACATGGGAATGGCAGATAAGTAGTGTTATAATTATTTCTTATTCTTTTCTTTTTAATTGGTAATACTATGCAATCAACTGCACAAAATATAAAAAATTTTTTATTATTGACTGAAAAGAATTCTGAAATTAATAGTTCAGTAAAAAAAGATTTCAATAGGATATATTAAAATCTTTCTCATTTTAAACACCAAGATTAGTCAACATTCCGTCATTCCCAAACGAACACACTTGTTGAATTTCGTATGTGCGTTCATTAATCCTTAAATTATGGCAATATTTGAAAAGATTTCATAAATACCATGTAAAAATAGATGGAATACACATCCAACTGTACATTGAAATTCCATGGTTTCACTAACACTACAAACACAGTATACTATTACAATTTGTAAATAACATGGGAATGGCAGATATTTAGTGTTATAATTATTTCTTATTCTTTTCTTTTTAATTTGGAATACTGTGCCCTCAAAGCACAAAATAAAAAAAAGTTTTATTATTGACTGAAAATAATTCTGAAACTAATAGTTTATTAAAAAAGACTTCAATAGGATATATTGAAATCTTTCTCATTTTAAACACCAAGATTAGTCAACATTCCGTCATTCCCAAACGAACACACTTGTTGAATTTCGTATGTGCGTTCATTAAATCGTAAATTATGGCAATATTGGAAAAGATTTCATAAATACCATGGAACAATAGATGGAATACACATCCAACTGTACATTGAAATTCCATGGTTTCACTTACACTATAAACACAGTATACTATTATAATTTGTATATAACATGGGAATGGCAGATATTTAGTGTTATAATTATTTCTTATTCTTTTCTTTTTAATTGGTAATACTATGCAATCAACTGCACAAAATATAAAAAAAATTTTATTATTGACTGAAAAGAATTCTGAAACTAATAGTTCAGTAAAAAAAGATTTCAATATGATATATTGAAATCTTTCTCATTTTAAACACCAAGATTAGTCAACATTCCGTCATTCCCAAACGAACACACTTGTTGAATTTCGTATGTGCGTTCATTAAATCTTAAATTATGGCAATATTGGAAAAGATTTCATAAATACCATGGAACAATAGATGGAATACACATCCAACTGTACATTAAAATTCCATGGTTTCACTTACACTATAAACACAGTATACTATTATAATTTGTATATAACATGGGAATGGCAGATATTTAGTGTTATAATTATTTCTTATTCTTTTCTTTTTAATTAGGAATGATATGAAATCAACTGCACAAAACATAAATATTTTTTAATTATTGACTGAAAAGAATTCTGAAACAAATAGTTCAGTAAAAAAAGATTTCAATAGGATATATTGAAATCTTTCTCATTTAAACACCAAGATTAGTCAACATTCCGTCATTCCCAAACGAACACTCTTGTTGAATTTCGTATGTGCGTTCATTAAATCGTAAATTATGGCAATATTGGAAAAGATTTCATAAATACCATGGAACAATAGATGGAATACACATCCAACTGTACATTGAAATTCCATGGTTTCACTAACACTACAAACACAGTATACTATTACAATTTGTAAATAACATGGGAATGGCAGATATTTAGTATTATAATTATTTCTTATTCTTTTCTTTTTAATTTGGAATACTGTGCCCTCAAAGCACAAAATAAAAAAAAGTTTTATTATTGACTGAAAATAATTCTGAAACTAATAGTTTATTAAAAAAGACTTCAATAGGATATATTGAAATCTTTCTCATTTTAAACACCAAGATTAGTCAACATTCCGTCATTCCCAAACGAACACACTTGTTGAATTTCGTATGTGCGTTCATTAAATCGTAAATTATGGCAATATTGGAAAAGATTTCATAAATACCATGGAACAATAGATGGAATACACATCCAACTGTACATTGAAATTCCATGGTTTCACTTACACTATAAACACAGTATACTATTACAGTTTGTAAATAACATGGCAATGGCAGATATTTAGTGTTATAATTATTTCTTATTCTTTTCTTTTTAATTGGTAATACTATGCAATCAACTGCACAAAATATAAAAAAAATTTTATTATTGACTGAAAAGAATTCTCAAAATTAATAGTTCAGTAAAAAAAGATTTCAATAGGATATATTAAAATCTTTCTCATTTTAAACACCAAGATTAGTCAACATTCCGTCATTCCCAAACGAACACACTTGTTGAATTTCGTATGTGCGTTCATTAAATCTTAAATTATGGCAATATTGGAAAAGATTTCATAAATACCATGGAACAATAGATGGAATACACATCCAACTGTACAATAAAATTCCATGGTTTCACTTACACTATAAACACAGTATACTATTATAATTTGTATATAACATGGGAATGGCAGATAAGTAGTGTTATAATTATTTCTTATTATTTTCTTTTTAATTGGTAATACTATGCAATCAACTGCACAAAATATAAAAAAAATTTTATTATTGACTGAAAAGAATTCTGAAACTAATAGTTCAGTAAAAAAAGATTTCAATATGATATATTGAAATCTTTCTCATTTTAAACACCAAGATTAGTCAACATTCCGTCATTCCCAAACGAACACACTTGTTGAATTTCGTATGTGCGTTCATTAAATCTTAAATTATGGCAATATTGGAAAAGATTTCATAAATACCATGGAACAATAGATGGAATACACATCCAACTGTACATTAAAATTCCATGGTTTCACTTACACTATAAACACAGTATACTATTATAATTTGTATATAACATGGGAATGGCAGATATTTAGTGTTATAATTATTTCTTATTCTTTTTTTTTTAATTAGGAATGATATGAAATCAACTGCACAAAACATAAATTTTTTTTAATTATTGACTGAAAAGAATTCTGAAACAAATAGTTCAGTAAAAAAAGATTTCAATAGGATATATTGAAATCTTTCTCATTTTAAACACCAAGATTAGTCAACATTCCGTCATTCCCAAACGAACACACTTGTTGAATTTCGTATGTGCGTTCATTAAATCGTAAATTATGGCAATATTGGAAAAGATTTCATAAATACCATGGAACAATAGATGGAATACACATCCAACTGTACATTGAGATTCCATGGTTTCACTTACACTATAAACACAGTATACTATTACAGTTTGTAAATAACATGGCAATGGCAGATATTTAGTGTTATAATTATTTCTTATTCTTTTCTTTTTAATTTGGAATACTATGCAATCAACTGCACAAAACATAAAATTTTTTTTATTATTGACTGAAAAGAATTCTGAAACTAATAGTTCAGTAAAAAAAGATTTCAATAGGATATATTAAAATCTTTCTCATTTTAAACACCAAGATTAGTCAACATTCCGTCATTCCCAAACGAACACACTTGTTGAATTTCGTATGTGCGTTCATTAAATCGTAAATTATGGCAATATTGGAAAGGATTTCATAAATAACATGGAACAATAGATGGAATACACATTGTAACGTCACAGGTGGGAGGTCCCTCTGACCACTGCTTTCATGGTGGTCCATGAATTTATGGCCGGATGGGGGTATCCCCTTCTCTTTGGTCGTTAGCGGCTTCGGAAGAACGTGTGGGGTCTTCTCTCGAGGAAAGGAGAATCGTGAAAACCCGAAACGTGAGCGGACGCAGGGACTCTGCTCCGGATTTGAAACTTGTATTTGGTGCACAGCGAAGGGATAAAAATTCCCAGCATTAGGTTTCAGTCCCTATCGAGCGGTTTTCGTTTTTTATGGTCAACCTGACCAAAGGATAGTTGATGGTCACCCTGACCTTAAAAGATACGGATTTTGCTGGTCACCCTGACCAGAGGAGCTTCGCTTGGATATAGCTGGTCACCCTGACCATATGAGCTTCATGCGGATTTTGTTGGTCACCCTGACCCGAGGAGCTTCGCTTGGATTTAGCTGGTCACCCTGCCCAGAGGAGCTTCATTCTGATTTTTCTGGTCACCCTGACCAGAGGAGCTTCATACGGATTTTGCTGGTCACCCTGACCAGAGAGCTGCGTTAAATTTTTTATGGTCAAACTGACCAAAGGAAGGTTATCCCATCTTGTGAGAATTTGTCTCCAATTTCATCCAGTGAACAACCAGTTCCCGATAATTTGTGTGTGTGTGTGCGCGCTATCTAAGGATATATAGTACTCCAAATCGACTACAAGACATCACGTCAAGTCACGTAAGTGCCTTTGTCATAGCATTGGTTGTGATTAAATTTCATTGCAATTAATTTTCCAAATTTGAGTAATTTGTTAAAGTTAGAACAGTGCATTTACTTGTTGGGGAAGAGTATTTTGATTCTACTACTTTTTGCAATTAAACTGAAATGTATTGTGAAACTGTTATTGTGGAAACATTGAGTAATTTCTTTTATTATTCCAATTGTGTCGATATATGTGAAAGGTTATTTTTTAAAGTGTGTTTTTCAAATCTTTTGTAAGTAAAAAAAAATGGCATTTCTTTGGAAGGCTAGGAAGGAGGATTTGATTTGGTTGGTCACGGAATTAGGAGAAGAGGTTCCTCGAAAACCTAAAATGTTTCAATTGAAAAGTATAATAGAAGGTTGTAAATTATACGATGCTAAATTTGTCGAAGATTTAGTGGTAACTATTAGTAATGATACAAAAGTGCTGAGAGTAGCTGAAGGGAGGTTTATAGAAGCTGAGTGGAGTCAAAAATTTGCTGAAAGGAAGTGGGAAAGTCTTACGGTTTCTCGGACAGTAGCGGAAAGGGAGTTTTGGAGATGCGATAGGAGTTTTGGGAAAAGCTGAAAAAGAGTTAAAAACAGCCGGAGAGAAGCGGAAAATTGCTCGGGAAAAAGCTGAAAAGACGAAGTCCCAGTATGCAATAAAATTGCGAGAGTTACAAATGCAAAGGGAGGAAAGTGTAGGAAACGGCGAAACGGAAAAGGTAGTGTCTAGCGAAGATAGGGTAATTAGACCTTGTGAGACGAAAAGGCAGGAAAATAGGACGTATCCTACGGAGTATCACAACAGTGTCTCCAAAGAAATTACCACAACGGGTTATTGGGATACCGATGGTAAGGGCAAAGTGGAAACTTCTCCAGACGAGGAGTTAATAGAAATTTTGAAAGTGGAAACTTCGCTAAATACTGAGGAGCAAATAGAAATTCCTGAAGTGGAAAACAATGGACCCGAGTTGTCTTTACTTGAGATAAGTCACGAGGATTTTAAGGGGGGTCAACGAGATTGTGTAGGTTTGAAGGAGATATTTGATTTTGTGGAAGGGAGTGCTCCATCTTCGAAAAGCGGGACATACGGCATGGAAAATATGTTGTTGCTAAAACAACAAGAGGATAGATTGGGCAATTCAAAGAATTTGTTGGTTGTCTCTGAGGAGACGCAGTATAAAGTGTGTCGCGAGGATTCGTTGGCACCTTTGGGTGGCACTGAATCCAAAGTTGAACTATCGAAATACTTTTACTCGATAATGCCCGATTGTTTTAGAGGCTTGAAAAGTTTTGTCACGACATTTGACCAGTGTCGAAGGGTTGGGAAGCCCAATGAAGGGGAAAAGGAACCACTTGGAATTGTATCTGTAATTCGGGAGGTTTTGTCAAAGTTGCACACCGATGCGATTGTTTTACTTGCTAATAAAGAAGTTGAAAAGCGTATCTCGTACTGCATAACAGACATGTGTACAGTAGGAAAGTGTCCTGAAGTTGCAACGATTGAAATGGATTCAGTTTCCGACACAGGAATCCTACCAAAAATATTTAGTCGTTTGGGATTTTCGCCCACAGGCTTTTAATTTTTTGAGTTAACAGTATAGGTAATGTGTGGAGTTGAAATGGATTTTGAATTTAAAGTGTCAGAACCTAAAGGTATTCAGATGTCTCAATTATGTTGACTAAAAAAGATTTTTTTGTATATAGGAATGAATTGCATTTATCAGTGAATTGTTGAAAAAAAAATATATATATATATATAAATAGTTAAGTCCTTTTGTGTTAAGATATATGGATAGCTTTCATATAAAATGGTCGGAAATTATGATTATGAAAAATAAATGATAACTATGTTACATGTCTAAATTTTGTTTTCCTCAAGAAATTTTTACACATAAAAGTGTGCTTAGTTCTTTAATAACTGAGTAATTGTGTCCGATTAGGTTTTAATGCAAGGAATTAAGGTTTTATAGGCCTTGTTAGTTTTATTTATGTGTTGTATAACAAATGATTATCTATTGCCATAACTGCATTTTTTGTGTTAAAGAGATAAACTACGTGTCTAAATTTTAGTTACTCATGAAATTTTACACATATAAGTGTGTTTGATAGATTTAAATTTAATCCTTTACAGGTAACTGCACTGGGTAGTATTTCTTAAAATTGTTTATCCGTAGGTTATTTTTAAAATTTTTGTAGGTTTTCAAATATTAAAGTTATGTCAAATGTCGCAACCTGATATGACAAAGATACTTTGTGCTGTGCACATACATGTGTTTCAGGAACACTAGTTGTAGATTGCATTGGCATCAAGCTGAAACTTTTTCCTGATCTCCTAGAAAAAAGTTTGTCTAAAAGGGGGAAGGAAGCTGTAACGTTACAGCTGGGAGGTCCCTCTGACCACAGCTTTCATGGTGGTCCATGAATTTATGGCCGGATGGGGGTATCCCCTTCTCTTTGGTCGTTAGCGGCTTCGAAAGAACGTGTGGGGTCTTCTCTCGAGGAAAGGAGAATCGTGAAAAACCAGAACGTTAGCGGACGCAGGAACTCTGCTCCGGATTGAGGGCGCGGGACTGAAACCCAAAATTGTACAGTATCTATTAGCCTCGAAATAGTTTTAACATATGTGTATTCTTCTTTAATTAATTAAATGTGCTGTAATCTTAAATGTCGCTTTAATTATCTTCAAGCCACTCGCCACGCAACCTATACCCACGACGTGACAACATCCAACTGTACATTGAAATTCCATGGTTTCACTTACACTACAAACACAGTATACTATTGCAATTTGTAAATAACATGGGAATGGCAGATATTTGGTGTTATAATTATTTCATATTCTTTTCTTTTTAATTTGGAATACTATGCAATCAACTGCACAAAACATAAAAAATTTTTATTATTGACTGAAAAGAATTCTGAAACTAATAGTTCAGTAAAAAAAGATTTCAATAGGATATATTAAAATCTTTCTCATTTTAAACACCAAGATTAGTCAACATTCCGTCATTCCCAAACGAACACACTTGTTGAAATTCGTATGTGCGTTCATTAAATCTTAAATTATGGCAATATTGGAAAAGATTTCATAAATACCATGGAACAATAGATGGAATACACATCCAACTGTACATTGAAATTCCATGGTTTCACTTACACTATAAACACAGTGTACTATTACAATTTGTAAATAACATGGGAATAGAAGATATTTAGTGTTATAATTATTTCTTATTCTTTTCTTTTTAATTTGGAATACTATGCAATCAACTGCACAAAACATAAATTTTTTTTATTATTGACTGAAAAGAATTCTGAAACTAATAGTTCAGTAAAAAAAGATTTCAATAGGATATATTAAAATCTTTCTCATTTTAAACACCAAGATTACTCAACATTCCGTCATTCCCAAACGAACACACTTGTTGAATTTCGTATGTGCGTTCATTCAATCGTAAATTATGGCAATATTGGAAAGGATTTCATAAATACCATGGAACAATAGATGGAATACACATCCAACTGTACATTGAAATTCCATGGTTTCACTTACACTATAAACACAATATACTATTACATTTTGTAAATAACATGGGAATGGCAGATATTTGGTGTTATAATTATTTCTTATTCTTTTCTTTTTAATTTGAAATACTGTGCCATCAATTGTACAAAATATTAAAAAAAAATTTTATAACTGACTGAAAAGGATTCTGAAACTAATAGTTTAGTAAAAAAAGACTTCAATAGGATATATTGAAATCTTTCTCATTTTAAACACCAAGATTAGTCAACATTCCGTCATTCCCAAACGAACACACTTGTTGAATTTCGTATGTGCGTTCATTAAATCTTAAATTATGGCAATATTTGAAAAGATTTCATAAATACCATGTAAAAATAGATGGAATACACATCCAACTGTACATTGAAATTCCATGGTTTCACTAACACTACAAACACAGTATACTATTACAATTTGTAAATAACATGGAAATGGCAGATATTTAGTGTTATAATTATTTCTTATTCTTTTCTTTTTAATTTGGAATACTGTGCCCTCAAAGCACAAAATAAAAAAAAGTTTTATTATTGACTGAAAATAATTCTGAAACTAATAGTTTATTAAAAAAGACTTCAATAGGATATATTGAAATCTTTCTCATTTTAAACACCAAGATTAGTCAACATTCCGTCATTCCCAAACGAACACACTTGTTGAATTTCGTATGTGCGTTCATTAAATCGTAAATTATGGCAATATTGGAAAAGATTTCATAAATACCATGGAACAATAGATGGAATACACATCCAACTGTACATTGAAATTCCATGGTTTCACTTACACTATAAACACAGTATACTATTACAATTTGTATATAACATGGGAATGGCAGATAAGTAGTGTTATAATTATTTCTTATTCTTTTCTTTTTAATTGGTAATACTATGCAATCAACTGCACAAAATATAAAAAAAATTTTATTATTGACTGAAAAGAATTCTGAAACTAATAGTTCAGTAAAAAAAGATTTCAATAGGATATATTAAAATCTTTCTCATTTTAAACACCAAGATTAGTCAACATTCCGTCATTCCCAAACGAACACACTTGTTGAATTTCGTATGTGCGTTCATTAAACCTTAAATTATGGCAATATTTGAAAAGATTTCATAAATACCATGTAAAAATAGATGGAATACACATCCAACTGTACATTGAAATTCCATGGTTTCACTAACACTACAAACACAGTATACTATTACAATTTGTAAATAACATGGGAATGGCAGATATTTAGTGTTATAATTATTTCTTATTCTTTTCTTTTTAATTTGGAATACTGTGCCCTCAAAGCACAAAATAAAAAAAAGTTTTATTATTGACTGAAAATAATTCTGAAACTAATAGTTTATTAAAAAAGACTTCAATAGGATATATTGAAATCTTTCTCATTTTAAACACCAAGATTAGTCAACATTCCGTCATTCCCAAACGAACACACTTGTTGAATTTCGTATGTGCGTTCATTAAATCGTAAATTATGGCAATATTGGAAAAGATTTCATAAATACCATGGAACAATAGATGGAATACACATCCAACTGTACATTGAAATTCCATGGTTTCACTTACACTATAAACACAGTATACTATTACAATTTGTATATAACATGGGAATGGCAGATAAGTAGTGTTATAATTATTTCTTATTCTTTTCTTTTTAATTGGTAATACTATGCAATCAACTGCACAAAATATAAAAAAAATTTTATTATTGACTGAAAAGAATTCTGAAACTAATAGTTCAGTAAAAAAAGATTTCAATAGGATATATTAAAATCTTTCTCATTTTAAACACCAAGATTAGTCAACATTCCGTCATTCCCAAACGAACACACTTGTTGAATTTCGTATGTGCGTTCATTAAATCTTAAATTATGGCAATATTGGAAAAGATTTCATAAATACCATGGAACAATAGATGGAATACACATCCAACTGTACATTGAAATTCCATGGTTTCACTAACACTACAAACACAGTATACTATTACAATTTGTAAATAACATGGGAATGGCAGATATTTAGTGTTATAATTATTTCTTATTCTTTTCTTTTTAATTTGGAATACTGTGCCCTCAAAGCACAAAATAAAAAAAAGTTTTATTATTGACTGAAAATAATTCTGAAACTAATAGTTCAGTAAAAAAAGATTTCAATAGGATATATTAAAATCTTTCTCATTTTAAACACCAAGATTAGTCAACATTCCGTCATTCCCAAACGAACACACTTGTTGAATTTCGTATGTGCGTTCATTAAATCGTAAATTATGGCAATATTGGAAAGGATTTCATAAATAACATGGAACAATAGATGGAATACACATTGTAACGTCACAGGTGGGAGGTCCCTCTGACCACTGCTTTCATGGTGGTCCATGAATTTATGGCCGGATGGGGGTATCCCCTTCTCTTTGGTCGTTAGCGGCTTCGGAAGAACGTGTGGGGTCTTCTCTCGAGGAAAGGAGAATCGTGAAAACCCGAAACGTGAGTGGACGCAGGGACTCTGCTCCGGATTTGAAACTTGTATTTGGTGCACAGCGAAGGGATAAAAATTCCCAGCATTAGGTTTCAGTCCCTATCGAGCGGTTTTCGTTTTTTATGGTCAACCTGACCAAAGGATAGTTGATGGTCACCCTGACCTTAAAAGATACGGATTTTGCTGGTCACCCTGACCAGAGGAGCTTCGCTTGGATATAGCTGGTCACCCTGACCATATGAGCTTCATGCGGATTTTGTTGGTCACCCTGACCCGAGGAGCTTCGCTTGGATTTAGCTGGTCACCCTGCCCAGAGGAGCTTCATTCTGATTTTTCTGGTCACCCTGACCAGAGGAGCTTCATACGGATTTTGCTGGTCACCCTGACCAGAGAGCTGCGTTAAATTTTTTATGGTCAAACTGACCAAAGGAAGGTTATCCCATCTTGTGAGAATTTGTCTCCAATTTCATCCAGTGAACAACCAGTTCCCGATAATTTGTGTGTGTGTGTGCGCGCTATCTAAGGATATATAGTACTCCAAATCGACTACAAGACATCACGTCAAGTCACGTAAGTGCCTTTGTCATAGCATTGGTTGTGATTAAATTTCATTGCAATTAATTTTCCAAATTTGAGTAATTTGTTAAAGTTAGAACAGTGCATTTACTTGTTGGGGAAGAGTATTTTGATTCTACTACTTTTTGCAATTAAACTGAAATGTATTGTGAAACTGTTATTGTGGAAACATTGAGTAATTTCTTTTATTATTCCAATTGTGTCGATATATGTGAAAGGTTATTTTTTAAAGTGTGTTTTTCAAATCTTTTGTAAGTAAAAAAAAATGGCATTTCTTTGGAAGGCTAGGAAGGAGGATTTGATTTGGTTGGTCACGGAATTAGGAGAAGAGGTTCCTCGAAAACCTAAAATGTTTCAATTGAAAAGTATAATAGAAGGTTGTAAATTATACGATGCTAAATTTGTCGAAGATTTAGTGGTAACTATTAGTAATGATACAAAAGTGCTGAGAGTAGCTGAAGGGAGGTTTATAGAAGCTGAGTGGAGTCAAAAATTTGCTGAAAGGAAGTGGGAAAGTCTTACGGTTTCTCGGACAGTAGCGGAAAGGGAGTTTTGGAGATGCGATAGGAGTTTTGGGAAAAGCTGAAAAAGAGTTAAAAACAGCCGGAGAGAAGCGGAAAATTGCTCGGGAAAAAGCTGAAAAGACGAAGTCCCAGTATGCAATAAAATTGCGAGAGTTACAAATGCAAAGGGAGGAAAGTGTAGGAAACGGCGAAACGGAAAAGGTAGTGTCTAGCGAAGATAGGGTAATTAGACCTTGTGAGACGAAAAGGCAGGAAAATAGGACGTATCCTACGGAGTATCACAACAGTGTCTCCAAAGAAATTACCACAACGGGTTATTGGGATACCGATGGTAAGGGCAAAGTGGAAACTTCTCCAGACGAGGAGTTAATAGAAATTTTGAAAGTGGAAACTTCGCTAAATACTGAGGAGCAAATAGAAATTCCTGAAGTGGAAAACAATGGACCCGAGTTGTCTTTACTTGAGATAAGTCACGAGGATTTTAAGGGGGGTCAACGAGATTGTGTAGGTTTGAAGGAGATATTTGATTTTGTGGAAGGGAGTGCTCCATCTTCGAAAAGCGGGACATACGGCATGGAAAATATGTTGTTGCTAAAACAACAAGAGGATAGATTGGGCAATTCAAAGAATTTGTTGGTTGTCTCTGAGGAGACGCAGTATAAAGTGTGTCGCGAGGATTCGTTGGCACCTTTGGGTGGCACTGAATCCAAAGTTGAACTATCGAAATACTTTTACTCGATAATGCCCGATTGTTTTAGAGGCTTGAAAAGTTTTGTCACGACATTTGACCAGTGTCGAAGGGTTGGGAAGCCCAATGAAGGGGAAAAGGAACCACTTGGAATTGTATCTGTAATTCGGGAGGTTTTGTCAAAGTTGCACACCGATGCGATTGTTTTACTTGCTAATAAAGAAGTTGAAAAGCGTATCTCGTACTGCATAACAGACATGTGTACAGTAGGAAAGTGTCCTGAAGTTGCAACGATTGAAATGGATTCAGTTTCCGACACAGGAATCCTACCAAAAATATTTAGTCGTTTGGGATTTTCGCCCACAGGCTTTTAATTTTTTGAGTTAACAGTATAGGTAATGTGTGGAGTTGAAATGGATTTTGAATTTAAAGTGTCAGAACCTAAAGGTATTCAGATGTCTCAATTATGTTGACTAAAAAAGATTTTTTTGTATATAGGAATGAATTGCATTTATCAGTGAATTGTTGAAAAAAAAATATATATATATATATAAATAGTTAAGTCCTTTTGTGTTAAGATATATGGATAGCTTTCATATAAAATGGTCGGAAATTATGATTATGAAAAATAAATGATAACTATGTTACATGTCTAAATTTTGTTTTCCTCAAGAAATTTTTACACATAAAAGTGTGCTTAGTTCTTTAATAACTGAGTAATTGTGTCCGATTAGGTTTTAATGCAAGGAATTAAGGTTTTATAGGCCTTGTTAGTTTTATTTATGTGTTGTATAACAAATGATTATCTATTGCCATAACTGCATTTTTTGTGTTAAAGAGATAAACTACGTGTCTAAATTTTAGTTACTCATGAAATTTTACACATATAAGTGTGTTTGATAGATTTAAATTTAATCCTTTACAGGTAACTGCACTGGGTAGTATTTCTTAAAATTGTTTATCCGTAGGTTATTTTTAAAATTTTTGTAGGTTTTCAAATATTAAAGTTATGTCAAATGTCGCAACCTGATATGACAAAGATACTTTGTGCTGTGCACATACATGTGTTTCAGGAACACTAGTTGTAGATTGCATTGGCATCAAGCTGAAACTTTTTCCTGATCTCCTAGAAAAAAGTTTGTCTAAAAGGGGGAAGGAAGCTGTAACGTTACAGCTGGGAGGTCCCTCTGACCACAGCTTTCATGGTGGTCCATGAATTTATGGCCGGATGGGGGTATCCCCTTCTCTTTGGTCGTTAGCGGCTTCGAAAGAACGTGTGGGGTCTTCTCTCGAGGAAAGGAGAATCGTGAAAAACCAGAACGTTAGCGGACGCAGGAACTCTGCTCCGGATTGAGGGCGCGGGACTGAAACCCAAAATTGTACAGTATCTATTAGCCTCGAAATAGTTTTAACATATGTGTATTCTTCTTTAATTAATTAAATGTGCTGTAATCTTAAATGTCGCTTTAATTATCTTCAAGCCACTCGCCACGCAACCTATACCCACGACGTGACAACATCCAACTGTACATTGAAATTCCATGGTTTCACTTACACTACAAACACAGTATACTATTGCAATTTGTAAATAACATGGGAATGGCAGATATTTGGTGTTATAATTATTTCATATTCTTTTCTTTTTAATTTGGAATACTATGCAATCAACTGCACAAAACATAAAAAATTTTTATTATTGACTGAAAAGAATTCTGAAACTAATAGTTCAGTAAAAAAAGATTTCAATAGGATATATTAAAATCTTTCTCATTTTAAACACCAAGATTAGTCAACATTCCGTCATTCCCAAACGAACACACTTGTTGAAATTCGTATGTGCGTTCATTAAATCTTAAATTATGGCAATATTGGAAAAGATTTCATAAATACCATGGAACAATAGATGGAATACACATCCAACTGTACATTGAAATTCCATGGTTTCACTTACACTATAAACACAGTGTACTATTACAATTTGTAAATAACATGGGAATAGAAGATATTTAGTGTTATAATTATTTCTTATTCTTTTCTTTTTAATTTGGAAAACTATGCAATCAACTGCACAAAACATAAATTTTTTTTATTATTGACTGAAAAGAATTCTGAAACTAATAGTTCAGTAAAAAAAGATTTCAATAGGATATATTAAAATCTTTCTCATTTTAAACACCAAGATTACTCAACATTCCGTCATTCCCAAACGAACACACTTGTTGAATTTCGTATGTGCGTTCATTCAATCGTAAATTATGGCAATATTGGAAAGGATTTCATAAATACCATGGAACAATAGATGGAATACACATCCAACTGTACATTGAAATTCCATGGTTTCACTTACACTATAAACACAATATACTATTACATTTTGTAAATAACATGGGAATGGCAGATATTTGGTGTTATAATTATTTCTTATTCTTTTCTTTTTAATTTGAAATACTGTGCCATCAATTGTACAAAATATTAAAAAAAAATTTTATAACTGACTGAAAAGGATTCTGAAACTAATAGTTTAGTAAAAAAAGACTTCAATAGGATATATTGAAATCTTTCTCATTTTAAACACCAAGATTAGTCAACATTCCGTCATTCCCAAACGAACACACTTGTTGAATTTCGTATGTGCGTTCATTAAATCTTAAATTATGGCAATATTTGAAAAGATTTCATAAATACCATGTAAAAATAGATGGAATACACATCCAACTGTACATTGAAATTCCATGGTTTCACTAACACTACAAACACAGTATACTATTACAATTTGTAAATAACATGGAAATGGCAGATATTTAGTGTTATAATTATTTCTTATTCTTTTCTTTTTAATTTGGAATACTGTGCCCTCAAAGCACAAAATAAAAAAAAGTTTTATTATTGACTGAAAATAATTCTGAAACTAATAGTTTATTAAAAAAGACTTCAATAGGATATATTGAAATCTTTCTCATTTTAAACACCAAGATTAGTCAACATTCCGTCATTCCCAAACGAACACACTTGTTGAATTTCGTATGTGCGTTCATTAAATCGTAAATTATGGCAATATTGGAAAAGATTTCATAAATACCATGGAACAATAGATGGAATACACATCCAACTGTACATTGAAATTCCATGGTTTCACTTACACTATAAACACAGTATACTATTACAATTTGTATATAACATGGGAATGGCAGATAAGTAGTGTTATAATTATTTCTTATTCTTTTCTTTTTAATTGGTAATACTATGCAATCAACTGCACAAAATATAAAAAAAATTTTATTATTGACTGAAAAGAATTCTGAAACTAATAGTTCAGTAAAAAAAGATTTCAATAGGATATATTAAAATCTTTCTCATTTTAAACACCAAGATTAGTCAACATTCCGTCATTCCCAAACGAACACACTTGTTGAATTTCGTATGTGCGTTCATTAAACCTTAAATTATGGCAATATTTGAAAAGATTTCATAAATACCATGTAAAAATAGATGGAATACACATCCAACTGTACATTGAAATTCCATGGTTTCACTAACACTACAAACACAGTATACTATTACAATTTGTAAATAACATGGGAATGGCAGATATTTAGTGTTATAATTATTTCTTATTCTTTTCTTTTTAATTTGGAATACTGTGCCCTCAAAGCACAAAATAAAAAAAAGTTTTATTATTGACTGAAAATAATTCTGAAACTAATAGTTTATTAAAAAAGACTTCAATAGGATATATTGAAATCTTTCTCATTTTAAACACCAAGATTAGTCAACATTCCGTCATTCCCAAACGAACACACTTGTTGAATTTCGTATGTGCGTTCATTAAATCTTAAATTATGGCAATATTGGAAAAGATTTCATAAATACCATGGAACAATAGATGGAATACACATCCAACTGTACATTGAAATTCCATGGTTTCACTTACACTATAAACACAGTATACTATTACAATTTGTATATAACATGGGAATGGCAGATAAGTAGTGTTATAATTATTTCTTATTCTTTTCTTTTTAATTGGTAATACTATGCAATCAACTGCACAAAATATAAAAAAAGTTTTATTATTGACTGAAAAGAATTCTGAAACTAATAGTTCAGTAAAAAAAGATTTCAATAGGATATATTAAAATCTTTCTCATTTTAAACACCAAGATTAGTCAACATTCCGTCATTCCCAAACGAACACACTTGTTGAATTTCGTATGTGCGTTCATTAAATCTTAAATTATGGCAATATTGGAAAAGATTTCATAAATACCATGGAACAATAGATGGAATACACATCCAACTGTACATTAAAATTCCATGGTTTCACTTACACTATAAACACAGTATACTATTATAATTTGTATATAACATGGGAATGGCAGATATTTAGTGTTATAATTATTTCTTATTCTTTTCTTTTTAATTAGGAATGATATGAAATCAACTGCACAAAACATAAATTTTTTTTAATTATTGACTGAAAAGAATTCTGAAACAAATAGTTCAGTAAAAAAAGATTTCAATAGGATATATTGAAATCTTTCTCATTTTAAACACCAAGATTAGTCAACATTCCGTCATTCCCAAACGAACACACTTGTTGAATTTCGTATGTGCGTTCATTAAATCGTAAATTATGGCAATATTGGAAAAGATTTCATAAATACCATGGAACAATAGATGGAATACACATCCAACTGTACATTGAAATTCCATGGTTTCACTTACACTATAAACACAGTGTACTATTACAATTTGTAAATAACATGGGAATAGAAGATATTTAGTGTTATAATTATTTCTTATTCTTTTCTTTTTAATTTGGAATACTATGCAATCAACTGCACAAAACATAAATTTTTTTTATTATTGACTGAAAAGAATTCTGAAACTAATAGTTCAGTAAAAAAAGATTTCAATAGGATATATTAAAATCTTTCTCATTTTAAACACCAAGATTACTCAACATTCCGTCATTCCCAAACGAACACACTTGTTGAATTTCGTATGTGCGTTCATTCAATCGTAAATTATGGCAATATTGGAAAGGATTTCATAAATACCATGGAACAATAGATGGAATACACATCCAACTGTACATTGAAATTCCATGGTTTCACTTACACTATAAACACAATATACTATTACATTTTGTAAATAACATGGGAATGGCAGATATTTGGTGTTATAATTATTTCTTATTCTTTTCTTTTTAATTTGAAATACTGTGCCATCAATTGTACAAAATATTAAAAAAAATTTTTATAACTGACTGAAAAGGATTCTGAAACTAATAGTTTAGTAAAAAAAGACTTCAATAGGATATATTGAAATCTTTCTCATTTTAAACACCAAGATTAGTCAACATTCCGTCATTCCCAAACGAACACACTTGTTGAATTTCGTATGTGCGTTCATTAAATCTTAAATTATGGCAATATTTGAAAAGATTTCATAAATACCATGTAAAAATAGATGGAATACACATCCAACTGTACATTGAAATTCCATGGTTTCACTAACACTACAAACACAGTATACTATTACAATTTGTAAATAACATGGAAATGGCAGATATTTAGTGTTATAATTATTTCTTATTCTTTTCTTTTTAATTTGGAATACTGTGCCCTCAAAGCACAAAATAAAAAAAAGTTTTATTATTGACTGAAAATAATTCTGAAACTAATAGTTTATTAAAAAAGACTTCAATAGGATATATTGAAATCTTTCTCATTTTAAACACCAAGATTAGTCAACATTCCGTCATTCCCAAACGAACACACTTGTTGAATTTCGTATGTGCGTTCATTAAATCGTAAATTATGGCAATATTGGAAAAGATTTCATAAATACCATGGAACAATAGATGGAATACACATCCAACTGTACATTGAAATTCCATGGTTTCACTTACACTATAAACACAGTATACTATTACAATTTGTATATAACATGGGAATGGCAGATAAGTAGTGTTATAATTATTTCTTATTCTTTTCTTTTTAATTGGTAATACTATGCAATCAACTGCACAAAATATAAAAAAAATTTTATTATTGACTGAAAAGAATTCTGAAACTAATAGTTCAGTAAAAAAAGATTTCAATAGGATATATTAAAATCTTTCTCATTTTAAACACCAAGATTAGTCAACATTCCGTCATTCCCAAACGAACACACTTGTTGAATTTCGTATGTGCGTTCATTAAACCTTAAATTATGGCAATATTTGAAAAGATTTCATAAATACCATGTAAAAATAGATGGAATACACATCCAACTGTACATTGAAATTCCATGGTTTCACTAACACTACAAACACAGTATACTATTACAATTTGTAAATAACATGGGAATGGCAGATATTTAGTGTTATAATTATTTCTTATTCTTTTCTTTTTAATTTGGAATACTGTGCCCTCAAAGCACAAAATAAAAAAAAGTTTTATTATTGACTGAAAATAATTCTGAAACTAATAGTTTATTAAAAAAGACTTCAATAGGATATATTGAAATCTTTCTCATTTTAAACACCAAGATTAGTCAACATTCCGTCATTCCCAAACGAACACACTTGTTGAATTTCGTATGTGCGTTCATTAAATCGTAAATTATGGCAATATTGGAAAAGATTTCATAAATACCATGGAACAATAGATGGAATACACATCCAACTGTACATTGAAATTCCATGGTTTCACTTACACTATAAACACAGTATACTATTACAATTTGTATATAACATGGGAATGGCAGATAAGTAGTGTTATAATTATTTCTTATTCTTTTCTTTTTAATTGGTAATACTATGCAATCAACTGCACAAAATATAAAAAAAATTTTATTATTGACTGAAAAGAATTCTGAAACTAATAGTTCAGTAAAAAAAGATTTCAATAGGATATATTAAAATCTTTCTCATTTTAAACACCAAGATTAGTCAACATTCCGTCATTCCCAAACGAACACACTTGTTGAATTTCGTATGTGCGTTCATTAAATCTTAAATTATGGCAATATTGGAAAAGATTTCATAAATACCATGGAACAATAGATGGAATACACATCCAACTGTACATTGAAATTCCATGGTTTCACTAACACTACAAACACAGTATACTATTACAATTTGTAAATAACATGGGAATGGCAGATATTTAGTGTTATAATTATTTCTTATTCTTTTCTTTTTAATTTGGAATACTGTGCCCTCAAAGCACAAAATAAAAAAAGTTTTATTATTGACTGAAAATAATTCTGAAACTAATAGTTTATTAAAAAAGACTTCAATAGGATATATTGAAATCTTTCTCATTTTAAACACCAAGATTAGTCAACATTCCGTCATTCCCAAACGAACACACTTGTTGAATTTCGTATGTGCGTTCATTAAATCTTAAATTATGGCAATATTGGAAAAGATTTCATAAATACCATGGAACAATAGATGGAATACACATCCAACTGTACATTGAAATTCCATGGTTTCACTTACACTATAAACACAGTATACTATTACAATTTGTATATAACATGGGAATGGCAGATAAGTAGTGTTATAATTATTTCTTATTCTTTTCTTTTTAATTGGTAATACTATGCAATCAACTGCACAAAATATAAAAAAAGTTTTATTATTGACTGAAAAGAATTCTGAAACTAATAGTTCAGTAAAAAAAGATTTCAATAGGATATATTAAAATCTTTCTCATTTTAAACACCAAGATTAGTCAACATTCCGTCATTCCCAAACGAACACACTTGTTGAATTTCGTATGTGCGTTCATTAAATCTTAAATAATGGCAATATTGGAAAAGATTTCATAAATACCATGGAACAATAGATGGAATACACATCCAACTGTACATTAAAATTCCATGGTTTCACTTACACTATAAACACAGTATACTATTATAATTTGTATATAACATGGGAATGGCAGATATTTAGTGTTATAATTATTTCTTATTCTTTTCTTTTTAATTAGGAATGATATGAAATCAACTGCACAAAACATAAATTTTTTTTAATTATTGACTGAAAAGAATTCTGAAACAAATAGTTCAGTAAAAAAAGATTTCAATAGGATATATTGAAATCTTTCTCATTTTAAACACCAAGATTAGTCAACATTCCGTCATTCCCAAACGAACACACTTGTTGAATTTCGTATGTGCGTTCATTAAATCGTAAATTATGGCAATATTGGAAAAGATTTCATAAATACCATGGAACAATAGATGGAATACACATCCAACTGTACATTGAAATTCCATGGTTTCACTTACACTATAAACACAGTATACTATTACAATTTGTATATAACATGGGAATGGCAGATAAGTAGTGTTATAATTATTTCTTATTCTTTTCTTTTTAATTGGTAATACTATGCAATCAACAGCACAAAATATAAAAAAAATTTTATTATTGACTGAAAAGAATTCTGAAACTAATAGTTCAGTAAAAAAAGATTTCAATAGGATATATTGAAATCTTTCTCATTTTAAACACCAAGATTAGTCAACATTCCGTCATTCCCAAAACGAACACACTTGTTGAATTTCGTATGTGCGTTCATTAAATCTTAAATTATGGCAATATTGGAAAAGATTTCATAAATACCATGGAACAATAGATGGAATACACATCCAACTGTACATTGAAATTCCATGGTTTCACTTACACTATATACACAGTGTACTATTACAATTTGTAAATAACATGGGAATGGAAGATATTTAGTGTTATAATTATTTCTTATTCTTTTCTTTTTAATTTGGAATACTATGCAATCGAATGCACAAAACATAAAAAATTTTTATTATTGACTGCAAAGAATTCAGAAACTAATAGTTCAGTAAAAAAAGATTTCAATAGGATATATTAAAATCTTTCTCATTTTAAACACCAAGATTACTCAACATTCCGTCATTCCCAAACGAACACACTTGTTGAATTTCGTATGTGCATTCATTCAATCGTAAATTATGGCAATATTGGAAAGGATTTCATAAATACCATGGAACAATAGATGGAATACACATCCAACTGTACATTGAAATTCCATGGTTTCACTAACACTACAAACACAGTATACTATTACAATTTGTAAATAACATGGGAATGGCAGATATTTAGTGTTATAATTATTTCTTATTCTTTTCTTTTTAATTTGGAATACTGTGCCATCAATTGTACAAAATATTAAAAAAAAATTTTATAACTGACTGAAAAGAATTCTGAAACTAATAGTTTAGTAAAAAAAGACTTCAATAGGATATATTGAAATCTTTCTCATTTTAAACACCAAGATTAGTCAACATTCCGTCAATCCCAAACGAACACACTTGTTGAATTTCGTATGTGCGTTCATTAAATCTTAAATTTTATATCAATATTTGAAAAGATTTCATAAATACCATGTAAAAATAGATGGAATACACATCCAACTGTACATTGAAATTCCATGGTTTTACTAACACTACAAACACAGTATACTATTACAATTTGTAAATAACTTGGGAATGGCAGATATTTAGTGTTATAATTATTTCTTATTCTTTTCTTTTTAATTTGGAATACTGTACCCTCAAAGCACAAAATAAAAAAAAGTCTTATTATTGACTGAAAAGAATTCTGAAACTAATAGTTTATTAAAAAAGACTTCAATAGGATATATTGAAATCTTTCTCATTTTAAACACCAAGATTAGTCAACATTCCGTCATTCCCAAACGAACACACTTGTTGAATTTCGTATGTGCGTTCATTAAATCGTAAATTATGGCAATATTGGAAAAGATTTCATAAATACCATGGAACAATAGATGGAATACACATCCAACTGTATATTGAAATTCCATGGTTTCACTTACACTATAAACACAGTATACTATTACAATTTGTATATAACATGGGAATGGCAGATATTTAGTGTTATAATTATTTCTTATTCTTTTCTTTTTAATTAGGAATAATATGAAATCAACTGCACAAAACATAAAATATTTTTTATTATTGACTGAAAAGAATTCTGAAACTAATAGTTCAGCAAAAAAAGATTTCAATAGGATATATTGAAATCTTTCTCATTTTAAACACCAAGATTACTCAACATTCCGTCATTCCCAAACGAACACACTTGTTGAATTTCGTATGTGCGTTCATTAAATCGTAAATTATGGCAATATTGGAAAGGATTTCATAAATACCATGGAACAATAGATGGAATACACATCCAACTGTACATTGAAATTCCATGGTTTCACAAACGCTACAAACACAGTATACTATTACAATTTGTAAATAACATGGGAATGGCAGATATTTAGTGTTATAATTATTTCTTATTCTTTTCTTTTTAATTTGGAATACTATGCCATCAATTGCACAAAATATTAAAAAAAAGTTTTATTATTGACTGAAAATAATTCTGAAACTAATAGTTTATTAAAAAAGACTTCAATAGGATATATTGAAATCTTTCTCATTTTAAACACCAAGATTAGTCAACATTCCGTCATTCCCAAAACGAACACACTTGTTGAATTTCGTATGTGCGTTCATTAAATCGTAAATTATGGCAATATTGGAAAGGATTTCATAAATACCATGGAACAATAGATGGAATACACATCCAACTGTACATTGAAATTCCATATTTTCACTTACACTATAAACACAGTATACTATTACAATTTGTAAATAACATGTGAATGGCAGATATTTGGTGTTATAATTATTTCTTATTCTTTTCTTTTTAATTTGGATTACTGTGCCATCATTTGCACAAAATATTAAAATAAAATTTTATAACTGACTGAAAAGAATTCTGAAACTAATAGTTTAGTAAAAAAAGACTTCAATAGGATATATTGAAATCTTTCTCATTTTAAACACCAAGATTAGTCAACATTCCGTCATTCCCAAACGAACACATTGTTTAATTTCGTATGTGCGTTCATTAAATCTTAAATTATGGCAATATTGGAAAAGATTTCATAAATACCATGTAAAAATAGATGGAATACACGTCCAACTGTACATTGAAATTCCATGGTTTCACAAACGCTACAAACACAGTATACTATTACAATTTGTAAATAACATGGGAATGGCAGATATTTAGTGTTATAATTATTTCTTATTCTTTTCTTTTTAATTTGGAATACTATGCCATCAATTGCACAAAATATTAAAAAAAAGTTTTATTATTGACTGAAAATAATTCTGAAACTAATAGTTTATTAAAAAAGACTTCAATAGGATATATTGAAATCTTTCTTATTTTAAACACCAAGATTAGTCAACATTCCGTCATTCCCAAACGAACACACTTGTTGAATTTCGTATGTGCGTTCATTAAATCGTAAATTATGGCAATATTGGAAAAGATTTCATAAATACCATGGAACAATAGATGGAATACACATCCAACTGTACATTGAAATTCCATGGTTTCACTTACACTATAAACACAGTATACTATTACAATTTGTATATAACATGGGAATGGCAGATAAGTAGTGTTATAATTATTTCTTATTCTTTTCTTTTTAATTGGTAATACTATGCAATCAACTGCACAAAATATAAAAAAAGTTTTAATATTGACTGAAAAGAATTCTGAAACTAATAGTTCAGTAAAAAAAGATTTCAATAGGATATATTAAAATCTTTCTCATTTTAAACACAAGATTAGTCAACATTCCGTCATTCCCAAACGAACACACTTGTTGAATTTCGTATGTGCGTTCATTAAATCTTAAATTATGGCAATATTGGAAAAGATTTCATAAATACCATGGAACAATAGATGGAATACACATCCAACTGTACATTAAAATTCCATGGTTTCACTTACACTATAAACACAGTATACTATTATAATTTGTATATAACATGGGAATGGCAGATATTTAGTGTTATAATTATTTCTTATTCTTTTCTTTTTAATTAGGAATGATATGAAATCAACTGCACAAAACATAAATGTTTTTTAATTATTGACTGAAAAGAATTCTGAAACAAATAGTTCAGTAAAAAAAGATTTCAATAGGATATATTGAAATCTTTCTCATTTTAAACACCAAGATTAGTCAACATTCCGTCATTCCCAAACGAACACACTTGTTGAATTTCGTATGTGCGTTCATTAAATCGTAAATTATGGCAATATTGGAAAAGATTTCATAAATACCATGGAACAATAGATGGAATACACATCCAACTGTACATTGAAATTCCATGGTTTCACTTACACTATAAACACAGTATACTATTACAATTTGTATATAACATGGGAATGGCAGATAAGTAGTGTTATAATTATTTCTTATTCTTTTCTTTTTAATTGGTAATACTATGCAATCAACAGCACAAAATATAAAAAAAATTTTATTATTGACTGAAAATAATTCTGAAACTAATAGTTCAGTAAAAAAAGATTTCAATAGGATATATTGAAATCTTTCTCATTTTAAACACCAAGATTAGTCAACATTCCGTCATTCCCAAAACGAACACACTTGTTGAATTTCGTATGTGCGTTCATTAAATCTTAAATTATGGCAATATTGGAAAAGATTTCATAAATACCATGGAACAATAGATGGAATACACATCCAACTGTACATTGAAATTCCATGGTTTCACTTACATTATAAACACAGTGTTCTATTACAATTTGTAAATAACATGGGAATGGAAGATATTTAGTGTTATAATTATTTCTTATTCTTTTCTTTTTAATTTGGAATACTATGCAATCGAATGCACAAAACATAAAAAATTTTTATTATTGACTGCAAAGAATTCAGAAACTAATAGTTCAGTAAAAAAAGATTTCAATAGGATATATTAAAATCTTTCTCATTTTAAACACCAAGATTACTCAACATTCCGTCATTCCCAAACGAACACACTTGTTGAATTTCGTATGTGCGTTCATTCAATCGTAAATTATGGCAATATTGGAAAGGATTTCATAAATACCATGGAACAATAGATGGAATACACATCCAACTGTACATTGAAATTCCATGGTTTCACTTACACTATAAACACAGTATACTATTACAATTTGTAAATAACATGGGAATAGCAGATATTTGGTGTTATAATTATTTCTTATTCTTTTCTTTTTAATTTGGAATACTGTGCCATCAATTGTACAAAATATTAAAAAAAAAAAATTCATAACTGACTGAAAAGAATTCTGAAACTAATAGTTTAGTAAAAAAAGACTTCAATAGGATATATTGAAATCTTTCTCATTTTAAACACCAAGATTAGTCAACATTCCGTCATTCCCAAACGAACACACTTGTTGAATTTCGTATGTGCGTTCATTAAATCTTAAATTATGGCAATATTGGAAAAGATTTCATAAATACCATGTAAAAATAGATGGAATACACATCCAACTGTACATTGAAATTCCATGGTTTCACTAACACTACAAACACAGTATACTATTACAATTTGTAAATAACATGGGAATGGCAGATATTTAGTGTTATAATTATTTCTTATTCTTTTCTTTTTAATTTGGAATACTGTGCCCTCAAAGCACAAAATAAAAAAAAAATATTATATTGACTGAAAAGAATTCTAAAACTAATAATTCAGTAAAAAAAGATTTCAATAGGATATATTGAAATCTTTCTCATTTTAAACACCAAGATTAGTCAACATTCCGTCATTCCCAAACGAACACACTTGTTGAATTTCGTATGTGCGTTCATTAAATCTTAAATTATGGCAATATTGGAAAAGATTTCATAACTACCATGGAACAATAGATGGAATACACATCCAACTGTACATTGAAATTCCATGGTTTCACTTACACTATAAACACAGTGTACTATTACAATTTGTATATAACATGGGAATGGCAGATATTTAGTGTTATAATTATTTCTTTTTCTTTTCTTTTTAATTAGGAATAATATGAAATCAACTGCACAAAACATAAAATATTTTTTATTATTGACTGAAAAGAATTCTGAAACTAATAGTTCAGTAAAAAAAGATTTCAATAGGATATATTGAAATCTTTCTCATTTTAAACACCAAGATTACTCAACATTCCGTCATTCCCAAACGAACACACTTGTTGAATTTCGTATGTGCGTTCATTAAATCGTAAATTATGGCAATATTGGAAAGGATTTCATAAATACCATGGAACAATAGATGGGATACACATCCAACTGTACATTGAAATTCCATGGTTTCACTTACACTATAAACACAGTATACTATTACAATTTGTAAATAACATGTGAATGGCAGATATTTGGTGTTATAATTATTTCTTATTCTTTCGTTTTTAATTTGGAATACTGTGCCATCATTTGCACAAAATATTAAAAAAAAATTTTATAACTGACTGAAAAGAATTCTGAAACTAATAGTTTAGTAAAAAAAGACTTCAATAGGATATATTGAAATCTTTCTCATTTTAAACACCAAGATTAGTCAACATTCCGTCATTCCCAAACGAACACATTGTTTAATTTCGTATGTGCGTTCATTAAATCTTAAATTATGGCAATATTGGAAAAGATTTCATAAATACCATGTAAAAATAGATGGAATACACGTCCAACTGTACATTGAAATTCCATGGTTTCACAAACGCTACAAACACAGTATACTATTACAATTTGTAAATAACATGGGAATGGCAGATATTTAGTGTTATAATTATTTCTTATTCTTTTGTTTTTAATTTGGAATACTATGCCATCAATTGCACAAAATATTAAAAAAAATTTTTATAACTGACTGAAAAGAATTTTGAAACTAATAGTTTAGTAAAAAAAGACTTCAATAGGATATATTGAAATCTTTCTCATTTTAAACACCAAGATTAGTCAACATTCCGTCTTTCCCAAACGAACACACATCGTTGAATTTCGTATGTGCGTTCATTAAATCTTAAATTATGGCAATATTGGAAAAGATTTCATAAATACCATGGAAAAATAGATGGAATACACATCCAACTGTACATTAAAATTCCATGGTTTCACTTACACTATAAACACAGTATACTATTACAATTTGTATATAACATGGGAATGGCAGATATTTAGTGTTATAATTATTTCGTATTCTTTTCTATTTAATTTGGAATACAGTTTCCTTGCATCAAATGCACAGTATTAAAAATTAATTTTATTGCTGAATTAAAAGTTCATTGTTCAAGTTCAAAGAAATTGTTCAAGTTCTAGTTCTAGTAAAATAAGATTTCAACACAATATTGAACTGTTTATTTTAATCAGCAATATTTATCAATTTTCCCCGAATCTGAAAAGAGCGCACTTGTAGAATTAAGTACGTGTGTTCATTAAATCTTCAATCATTCAAAAGTTTGTAATATTGGCAAATATATCCCATGGAACATATGGTGGTATTTATATCCAACAGTACATTGATATTCCACGGTTACATTAATACTACACACACAGTATCCTTTTACAATATATAAATAACTTGTGAACTTCCGAAATTGGTGCTCTAATTATTATTATTATTATTTTTTAATTTTAACACGTAGATACTGTAAATCAAATGAACAAATTTAAAATAAATTTTATTACTGAATGAAAAGAAATTTTTAAAGAATTATTCAAGTAACTGTTTGAATGAATTAAAATGATTTTAATGGTATATATGTATTCAAGTTATTTCCTTTTTAGCCACCAAGACTAATTTACATTCCACCATGCCGAAAAGAACACATTTGTGTATTTTTGTGTTTGTGTTCTTGAATCATTTAAGAGTTGGAAACATTGAGTTAGGTATAGGCCAATTAACATTAGTTGGAATACACAACCAGGTTACATTGAAATTGAATTGGTTTCAATAACAGTATTAACTCAGTATCTTACTACAATATGTCAATACGTTGGGAACGGCAGAGAAAGTGGTGTTTCTAACTTTTATTTTAAATTGGGAATATTTACACTGCATCAAATGCAACAAAGCCATATAAGAAATAAATTCAATTGAATAAAAAGCGTTCTAAAATAATGCTACAAGTAACAGTTTTAGTAAAATAATATTTCAATAAGGAATAGTGAAGTTTTTTTTTATTTGAAGTACCAATAGTAATCTACATTCCACCATGCCCATAAGAACACACTGTTGGATTTTTGTGTATGTAAAACACACTGGTGGTTTTGTATGATTAAATTTTTAACATTAGCAAAAGTATAGGCCATGGAACATTAGGTGAAATACTCATCCGAATGTACATTGAAATTCATGGGTTTCATTCACACTACAAAGTATGTTATTGCAAAATGTTAATAACTTGGGAATTTCAGAAACTGGTTATAATTCTTTTGCTACAAAATATCCTACTACAATCTATCAATTATTTGACAATTGTAGATATTGGTTCTAGAATTATTTCAATAATATCTTATTCTTTTTGTTTCAAATTTCAAACCGTTAATGTGCATCCAATGCACAAATTTTTTAAAATAAATTCTATAGAATGAACATAATTCTAGAGGTAAAAATTTTAGTGGAATATGATTTCAATACCATGTATTGAACTTATTTCCATTCAAAAGTACCAATTTTTATCAGCATTCCACCAAAACCAAAATAACACATTGTGGATTTTCGTATGTGCGATCATTAAAACTTATTCCAGTCATTGAAAATTGGAAATACTAGGAAAGGTCATGGAATAAATTTAACATTAGATGGAATACACATCCACCTTTACATCAAAATTCAAGGGTTTCGTTAATACTAAACACAGTTTCTTCTTACAATATGTCAATTCCTTGGGAGCAGCATAAATATGGTTTCTGAATTTTTTGTTTCCCTATAGTATATCTCCATTTTTATTTCTTTTAAATTTTGAATAGTTTCCGTGCGTCTAATGTACATCGTTTCAATAGAAATTGTACTTAATAAAATAGTCTTAGAAATTAAAAGCAATTCCGAAATAATTAAATTTATAACATTTTCATGGAATAAGATTTCAATACATAAGATATTGATCTCATTTCTTTCCCAAAGACCGTGATAGCTTTTGCATTCCCATCTGAGCACACTTGTTCATTTCCTGTAATAGTTTAGAAAGTCTCTTTTCATAATCAAGTAGAAAACAAAAAAATTTATATGCCCGTTGAAACATAAATTAAAATACACGATATAAAGTAGGGCATTATTTCGTCAGATTAATAAAACAGACCCACAAGGTGGTTTTAGGTTTGTTTAACAATTTTTAGTCCGACTAATATATGCTATTTTATGAATGAGTATTGTAAGAATGGAAAATGCGTGTTTTGTAAAATATGAATTGGGGTAGAAAATTGCAAATATCATCTCTATAGAATATTCCTAAATTCATTAAAATTTCACGTCCTCTCACTTTTTTTTTATATGTGTAACACTTTTTTCAATCCCTTCACATTTTGTATTTTCATCTTGTCTTTACAATTTTACTAGATTTGAGTGTAATGTGACATTGCTTATCTATAATCTTTATTCCTTTAAAAAATTGATTTTATTAAACGCTAATATCCACAAAGGAGTACTATGTGCCATAAAGTGAAAATGTACAGGGTGTGAAGATTATTTTTCATTCCAAAAAATGAACGTACTTCATAGAATAACGGAAATGAAGGGACTGACGGATTTTGTTTTGTCCACGGCTCCCTTTAACAGAACTCGCATAGGAACAATAAAACAGCGTCTCTATTGAATTGAATATTTAAATTTGTCGTATTTTAATTCAATTGAACATGTCAACCCTAAATGTATTAATTAAATTTAATTAAGTTATATGCATTTTGTTCCCTAATGCGATGTCGGATGGAATGTCAATGATTATTTTTTAGGGACAAAATCTCATCAGAAAACAGTAAAAGCAACAGATGGTTGTTAATTAACGTCGCACTGAAGCACAACACAGCGGGTTATTGCAGACGGTTCGGGATTAACCCCGAAGAGATTAAATCCGAGGACAAAATCTCGTCATTCAGATCATACTTTCAGAAGTACATTTGACAGCTGTGAGCAGTGGCGGATTAAGCGGCCGCGTAGGGCCCCAGAATTCCAAAGGGCCCCGAGGTCTTAAAATGTCTTTTCATTAGGGTTCGAGGAAAGCTGTGACAGCGTCTTTACCGTGTGCGTCTTTAAATAAAAAGAGTTTTATAATAAGATGGTCAGCAAGAGCAGATGACGTATCTCTAATATTATAAAAGGAAGTGTTTGTTTGTTTGTCTGTTTGGGGCCGCACAATGCTGACGATTCTATGGCACTTACAGCAATGAGATTTGGCACACAGGTAGTCCACATTTTTTGCAATTATTGGGTCGCGGGAATTTTAAAATTTAACCCATTAACGCCCAGCGTCATCATTTGAGGACAGTGGATAAAAGATCGTGTAGAATCTTTATATTTTCCGGAGGCGATTGTTTGTTCTGCACGACGGTAGATGATAGTACCAGAAAGAATCCCACAAATTACCAAGGATATGTGGTTGTTTAGAACTCCGTTATATGGATCGCCATTTCATGTTTTTTCATGTCTCACACTTTCATTTACTTTCTGTCTAGCTACATCGCCTAAATTCTAGGTAAAACATTTTATTTTTACTAGTATTTCAAATTAGAGTACTATATAAACTTAGAATAGGAAATTAATTTCTTTTGAAAACAAAATTAGTTTTCAAAAACGACATCCAATTTTCCTGTCCTCAATTGAGGACGCTGGGTGTTACAGCCAACTTTTATACAAATTTCAAGAGTCATTACAATTTTTGTATTTTTTCGTGTAATAATTTAATTAAAAATTCTTTCGACTTTTATATGGTAAATAGTCATTACTTTCCTAAAACAAAACAAAGTATAATTATAATGGCTCATGAATTCAGAAGCTCATGAATATTTATTTTCCGAACAAATTAAAACTGACATCATCGGAATTCCACCTAACGTAGATGAGCTTATTGATTTAGAGGATCTTGACGATGAAAGTACAGCTTTAGCTGAAGTATGTGACATTGTATTCAAAAACTGAAATTGTGGCACTATAATAGACAACATAATGGCAGGATGTCCTCTGAAATCTCGGAAAAAAAATAGAAGAAGAAACATAAGGGTTTTATTAGCATAAATTTGATAAGGAAAATTAAATTTTAATAGTCAGATGGAACGACAATAAGTCTGTTATTTTGTAAACAAATTCTGAACATATTAATTCTATATTCCTTGTTTCCCCATGTATCATAAAAAACCAAAGAATTGATACATATTTTATGTAAATTTTTATGTATTTTGTTTATGTGCGCATCTTGTTCTCCGTCATTCTGTATAAAATACTGTCCTTTTTATCAACTGTCATAGTTCGCACAAAACTGAAACTGTAGCGTTGAACATTACTCCGTTTGAGATAAATTGTCATCAAATGTTAAAAAAATAACAGTTTAAAATTAATTTTATCTTAAAATTTAATAGAATACTGTAACAAGAACGTTTTTCATCTATTACTTGTTGTTTTCGAATATTCTGACTTCACTGAATTTCTTGATTTTTTTTCACCGAAACGCCCAGCGTCCTCAAATGAGGACGGGCTGTAATTTTAAAACTAAATCACAAATGGATTCAATTTTTGGTTTTTTGCATTCAGAGGGTCATAATTACAAAAATTTGAGATAATCATGAAAATATTTTGAGCAGAAATAATTCGGGCGTTAATGGGTTAATCTAGAACATTTTAAAATCAATTTAATGAAATTTAATTATTATTATTTTCTTTGGAATGGCAACCGCATAAAGATAGGTCAGATTCTAAATTTATTTTTCTCGTTTCTGTTTTCGTTTTGCGCAGAGGAATAATTTTCCAGCAGAGGATAAAAAAAGTTTTAACTTTAGTTATGTAGTTCTTTCTTTTATCTCCTAGGCCGTTAAAGATACGAGTAAAAATTTCAACCGATTTGAAATCTGAGGAAAATTTCAGTTTAGATTGATACCTAAAAATATGATTTTCTTTAAAAAAAGTAATTTTTAAATTGAATATATATCGTCAACGGATTTCAAATCTGCGGAAATTTTTACACCAGATTAATACCTTACACCACCGGGCTAGGTCAACGCAGCTATAAACTTGGTTCCACCCATATAAAAGAGGCTTGAACTGAAATTTGTAATTCAGAAAAAGTAAATCAGTGGAATGCAAACTATTAAAAGGATTTATTCTACAAATGTCATAAGAAAATTTAGTCAATAGGTTCAGAGAAAATGATAAAAGTTGAAAAAGAGGCAACTGTTTCTTCATTTAATGTGGAAGATGGACAAATTCGCAGGCAACAAAAGAGAAAAATGTTTTGAGATAAAAAAAGAAGTCTGACATGATTTACAATTTGAGAAAATGTTACGTTCGTCAATTTGGAATAATATCCTTTTTACGTTATTTCACAGCCCATTTTGGAAAAATACATACTGGTTAAACAGACTTAATAACAAAGTACCGATCCAGCCGGATTAGTGTCAATCCGACCGGAACCGCCCGGATTGAAAATCGTACCGGATTGCAATCCCTATCCACGACAGATTTAAGGTGCACCAGCCGACTCTACACCCTAAGCTTACAAACATCTATGCACTGACCCGGATTCGAACCAGGAACCTTGCGATCTACAGGTTACCTTAACCACCAGATCTTTGCTTCTTGCTTTGGAAATTACATATATTGCTAGATAATTCATTTAATGAAAAATAAATATATATATTTACATATGCATACAAAACAATATCTCAGTTTGTAATGTCTACCGTTGTCGTTTACGAGGCTCCTTCTTTGAAAGAGTCACGCGGAAGTCATCACTCGCATTCAAGCGATTTCTGGCTTTGTTTTCAAGTACAGGTAATTAAAATTCTGTACCCTTATGATAATTCCCGTTAAAGACATAATTTTACATTTTATTCGTGGAAGACAAAATTAATGCAACCTAAAAGTTATTAAAATGAATACAACCTAACCGCTAGTTTCTCGCCCCAATCAATAGCTTCCATCGAAAATCTAAACACTTATCTCGCAGGTTAAAAACCACTGCTCTAGTTGAATGCTAGTAGCGCACCAGTGAATTGCTGGTAGGTTGGACCTGCCCGGGAAACCGTCATTAGAAGTTGCAAATAAAAGAGAGTACTTTGAAAAGGTCAGGTATAAACTATGCAGTATTCAAACCATCTTAACACTTTACAAGCGAGATCACTAAAAAGGTGTAGCGAAAATTAAATCACAAGACATCCATTTTAACGTGCAAACAGCTTCAAAATCCTTATTGTTCACAGAACAACAATGATCTATCTTTGAAAAAAAAAAGATCTTACTTTGTTCTTGGCCGTAATACAAAAGCCACATTTGTAGGTCAGGTAGGTAATTAATTAACGTCACACTGGAGCAACACAACGGGCTAATACCATATTTTTTCACAAATACGACAGTAATTTCTACCCGCTATTACGCATCGTACTAAAATGAAGGGTGCAGGCCAAAACTCATGGAAAAGGCGAATCTACAAAGAACACATTTATTTCACTAGACAGAGGCGATATTAAAAACACTCTTTTTTCTTCCCATCAAGCATTGCGCCGCCACCTGCATTAAACATAAACAAAACATCTGGCGACTTTCGCTGACATGCAAAAGGAAATATATTATACACAAATGAGAGGCCTTATTTCTGACACTATTTTTAAAAGTCATCTGTATAATTTTCTGTGGCGAATCATCTTAAACGTATCAAACGAAAAACCAGATCTAACAATTTCAACTTACAACAAACAGCTTCATTGCCAAATCACCATGAAATACAGCGTGTAGGAAAAAGGGTCGGGTTGTTTCGGTTGTACCCGAGCTCAAGTTACCGAATCGACATTCTGGCTGAAAAAAGGTTTCCTAAATTTCGTCCGACCGAAGAACTGTTCCGTGAGAAACCATTGCGATGTTTTGCATTCACACATGTTTTACCACCCTTCAAATGTTCTAGCTTCAGAGAAACTTCTGGTTGATTCGATGATCTCTCAGGGTCAGTGAAAGAAAACAACAATTCCAAATTTGGAGGCTATGCATAAATTATGAGAACTGGGTGTGTTCCGTACGTTACGATTTTAATGCATAAACAAAATCCGGGATTCATCGTTTTGATCGTGGGTGCGTTTACTGAGCCTGAAATCCAAAGTTATCACGCCGACCAACCGGTATAGTGGTTAAGGTGTTAGCCTCTAGATCGGAAGGTTCCTGGTTCGAATCCAGGTCCGGGCATGGATGTTTGTAAGCGTATGGTGTACAGGCGGGTGGTGCACCTTAAATCTATCGTTGCCGAAAGTCCTCACGCTGGGTAGGTGTGGAAGTTTTGAGAGTGGGCTGACTGCTCAGGTGTTGCCTCGTCATATGAGCGAGGTTCAAAATGTCTTGATGTTGTCCTCGGATCTTTCCCTCATGGGGTTGATCGCGAATCGTCGTCAATCGCTCGTTGTGTTGCTCTTGTACGGCGTTAATTAAAAAAAAGTATCAAATTACCAAGGAAACGATCCGAGGACAACAGGTGTTTTGAACCTCGGTCAAATAACGAGGCAACACCTGAGCTGGCACCCCCCCCCACTCTCCAAACTTCCAAACCAACCCAACGTGACCCAATTTATCTGGACCGGGACAGATAAAGGGACGATCTTCAGTGTAATGGCCCGATGATAAAGTAGCGAGGAACATTTTTCAACTGCTTTGCATTGTACGAGTATTTGCATTGTACGTATTTTTAAAATGTAAGGCAGTTAGGAAGGTATTTTAATTAACAGCGTACTGGAGCAACACAACGGGCGACGGTATCATCCCCCAGAGGACAGATCAGAGGACGACACCACGTCATTTTGAACCACGGTCTAATGACGAGGTAAAACCTGAGCTTTCTCCCCCACACCTTTCCAAACTTTCACACCAAACCAATGCAAGGACATTTGAGGGCACGACAGATTGAACTTGCGCCTGCCCCTTTTGTACGCAATGCTCTTTGTGGTTGGATTTTCAAAAGTTAAGATACATGCTTACTATGTTATTAAAGTTGCACACTTTTTCAGTGCAGTTCCAACCCATAAAAACTTTTCTCTTCCTTCAGTGTGTCAATTGAATGCCAACACCCATTTCTTATGAAAGGGCCTGATGTCTCTCTCTCCCTTTCTTTCTTCTCTCTCGTTCGTTTAATGGAAAGTCGTACTAAAGCAACACAACGGGTTATTGACGACGGTCTGGGATCAATCCCCTAAGGGAAAGATCCGATGACAACACTCCGTCATTTTGAACCGCGTCAGATGACGAGGCAACACCTGAGCTGGCACCACACTCTCTAAACTTCCACACCAACCCAACGTGAGGACTTTCGGCCACGACAGTCCTAATTTCCATTGAGAAATGTCTATAATTTTTTTTGTAAAAACGTCTATAGAATGTCGTGTACAGAATCCTATAGAATTACGGCCCGTTTTCTATAATCTCTGTAAAGTAATCGTTATAGAAATATATATAAACCTCTTTAGAATTCTATACCTCATTTCTTTTCCTTCACGACTTTCATTTTTTATCTACAGTGGACTCCCAAGAACAAGAACAAGTACACTAAAAATTTGCAGAAAAAGCGCTGTAGTCAGGAATTGAATTCGAATATTAAGTCCAATATTTTTTCATCTCAACTTCATGTGATTCGGTATAAAACCTAATCATTTTTTAAATATTGACTCTTTTTTTTTAGAAAAATGAAAATGTAAGGAAGCAGAGAGAGGCAGAAAGAAAGGTGACTGTACACCGAAACATATTCAGATAAATTTATAAATAAAATTATCGTCTGTCGCTTTTTTTATTTTTTCATTGCGGTGAAATATTAAAAATCGTTTGGTTTTAATCTCTGGGTTTGCTTACTTCGTAATATTTTATTTACTATTTCAAATGGCTCGTAGTCGTAAGGAAACAAGTAACTGTATTCGAAAATTGATTGCTTTTCAATATAGTAGTCGTAAATCAGTTCAGAATATAGCTAAATTAGTAAATTTATCCCATTCTACGGTGTAATATGTGTTAAAGAGCTTAAAAGAAGAAAATCGGATCGAAAACAAGGTAAGAAAAGGTCGACCGGCAAAGTTAACTCAGCGTGATCGAGGGGAACGTATCCCAAGATCTTAGATGGAACATGAATAGAGTAAAGCATGGCGGTGGAGGTGTAACTTACTTTTGTTCTTCTCCTTATGATTATTGATTTTCCCCCAAAAGAAACTTTTCTATTTTAAAAATATTTTATGTTGTTTTATTAAGAACAAGTTAGAGATATTATTAAAAAATTCCTATTCTGAATTATTAATTTTAATTAATGGATGAAGCAGTATTTCATTGAAATTCGTAAGTGTACGAACGTTTTTAGGAACTACTGTAACTTACTAATAGAATTCTGTAGAATGTTTTTTTATAGAAAATATTTCCTTTCTTTATAGAAATCTCTCTAGAGTTCTATGGAACTCAATCAAACTTTTTTGTTAGGGTGTCGAATAGTGCTCTAGAAAATTCTTTTAAAGCCAGTATAACGGAATTGGTATTCAATTACACAATAAAATGTGAATAAACAATAAAGTTAACACTATTAAAAGCACAAATGTAACACACATAATTAGTTAAATATGAAAGGACTTTGTTTAACAATAACAAATAAGTTTGATTCAATGAAGTTCATTATATTATCAAGAGTCACATGAAGAATATATATTTTCGAACACTTACCGATTGTGCCTCTTCAATGCAAATTCTGTACTTGAACTAAGCTTTAATATTAACACAACAGGAGAAACAGTTTCACTTGACGCTTTCAGGGTCTTCGAATTTAAAAAGAGTAATCCTTTAGTTCTTTAGTCATAAATCTTGTAAATTTCTCTAAGCGCGAACCGGGTCAACAGCTAAAATAGCTCGACATCCGAAAACACGATATCGAAAGTAAGAACACGTTTCAATTCCTTCTTAATAATAAAACATATCTTGTCAATAGAGTAAACTTTACATTTTTCTACATGAAACAGAATTCCCCTCACGAATTCGAATTAAAACGATTCCGTTACCAAGACGAGAGGCATGTTTTTCCACAGGGTTCACACGTGTACCAACAGAGTCGTGACGCTGTCGGGACTCGTCCAATCAGAAGCCATCTAATTAAAAATATGACACAATTCTCCATGTCATTTCCGCGAATAGTTTAATTTAGTTTGAATGAGAGGTTCAATTTTACTGAATGAAAATCATAAGATCTGTTCTTTTTTAAAAGTAAATCCAATTTTTCTTTCGACAGAAAATGAAAAAATACCGAAGCAAAATAAACAGGTTGCTTCTTCCACGGGGCCATTCGTGCTATCGGAGATATCTCATACCACTCAACAAAGATTTCATTAGCCACTAAGGATGCGACATCCATGCCAATGTTTTCAAAACATTGGTGTTTTATGAAAATATCGATGTATTTATCATCGATTTATTGGAACCGATGTTTGTTTAACATCGATGTTTTAACATTGTCGCTATTTTTACGTTGTCGATGTTTTATTTTTAACTGAAAAAAGGACACTAATACAAATTAAGAAAAATAACCGTGCAACTAAGTATTTGTCAGTGAAAAAGTTTTTACCCTAACTGGTGGGATAGGGAGTGAAAAAAGGCTTTGGGGGAGAAAGTCAAAAAACTGATTTTTGTACAAACTTTAATAACATATATTTTTTATTTACAGCAAATAAAAAAGAAGTTTATTATTTGTTCATAAGTTGATAAATAATTAATAATAACTAACAATTATTATGTACCTACCCAATATACTTATAGTTAGTAGTACCTATGTCAAATTGTTGTAAATATTATTTTCTTTTATACTATTTAATACAAAAATAAAATATTTGTTAATTGTTATGAATTGTTTAGACAGCTACCCCCCCCAGGCGAATATTACTGTTTGAGTTTACTAAACCAGTTTAGAATGGGGGGGGGGTGCTGAAAAATTTAAATACACTGATGTTTAAAATCCTCGATGGTTTGAGCGATGTATTATCACCATCGATGTTTCAACTTTGAACATCGATATCTTGTTGTCGACGTCGCATCCTAATATCCACTCAATCACACAAATTTTTTTTCCATGATTCCAGTTTGCAGGTGTTTGGGTTCAACGGAGGGCAGATGACATTCAAATCATGAAGTCAAAACATTTTGTGAACGTGCTCCTTCGGTTGTTTGGAAAAGTGGTAAGTCGATTTTGCTGACGCAATGAAAAACTTACTCATTCATCTTTTGGGAGAAACAAATTAGAAAAAAGTAATTAGATGCGAGTCCTTATTAATAAATCTGCTTCAGTGACGTGGTGTTGAAAACACGGAGGGCACTTTCTCGCTCGAGACCACGTGATCAGCAGGGTAACTTTTTTGTTGCAGTAAAAATGGGAAAAGTTGCATTTATGGAAATAAATTTGCATTTATTTTTGATACACTAAAATATGCATTAAATTATTCATAAAATTTGAAAAAAATTATTGACAATTTGAGTCGTGTACAACACTATTATAATACATCATTACATGCAAAAGAACGTTGATGTCATCGAATGGCCGATCTTGGCAGCTAATTTCTTTAACATCGAAATTCAGCGCTCGACAGAGACTGATGTTGCCTGACATTGTTTTAGAAGCAAATACTAACTCGGGGGTAAATCATCTTGGGAAAGTAGCAATAACCGTCAGGTCAGTTTTCTCCCAATCGGTTTTTTAAGATACGCTTTAAGGTTGTAAGGATCTTTGAAATCCATCGATCTGATATCTTCTTAGGTTGTCTTGATGTACGCTTTCGATTCCAATTTTTCTACGACACGAATCTAACATTCGTAGCTGCTTTTGATTTCCAGCAAACTTTTAGGCAGTTCTGGGTCACACACTGCTTCTATTACGAGACGCACTAAAATGCCACTGTCACTGAAATCGCTCGCAATGTCCTTCACAGTGGGAAGGTGGTCGGCGTATTATAATGTTTTCCGAAGCCACGTAGCGATACAAGCGATGAGATTGTCCAGATTTGTGTAAAATCCGCAGACTTTTTCTGCAGTTGTGAAACAAGTGTGCCACGTAATTTACTTCGAGCAATCACGGATAACGCACCTTGAGTGTGTTTCCAGCCGCAGTCATATAAAATGCAGTATCAAATAGCAGAAGCGCAAAATTATTTCCCTCAACATTCAGAGATTTTAAAACGTCATCTACAAGGCGAACTATATATTGATGATCGACACTCACCTCGCAAACTCTGCAGTCGATTACGCAAGTTTCCTCTGGATTATCAATAGTGCCAACCAATGTGTTAAAGCACTTTTTGCCATTTATTTCACTTTCGTCTTAGGACGAACACTTTCTTACCATGAACTTGTTTGATCCGCAATACTTCGGCATTCGCAAGACCAGACACACATGATAGAAGGGTTGATTATGAGGGCAAAAAATGAAATATTAACTGTCTATTAGTTAATTTTAAGCTAAATTTAAAAAAGTTGCAAATAGTTGCATTTATGCAAAAAGTTGCATGTATGCAGAAAGTTTCATTTATGTTGCAGTTATAACTCACTTACAATATATCCTATGAAGGTAGAATTTTTGTTTCAGCACTTAACATGCAGCATAGAACGTGTGAAAAAAAAAATTGCATTTGTTGCAAAAAGTTGCCCTAGTGATCAGAGATGGGAATAAGTATTCTTTGAGCCTCACGTGTATAGCTCTTTTCGAAACTAACCAAATGTAAGAAATTATTGAGGTATGATATTTTTAATTAACGTCACACTGGAGAAACACAAAGGAATATTGGTGACGGTACGGGATCAACCCCCGAAGGGAAAGATCCGAGGACGACGTCACGTCCTTCTGAATCATGGTCAGATGACGAGGTCACACCTGAGTTGATCCTCCACTCTTCAAACTTCCGAAAGTACCGACCAACCGGTATAGTGGTTAAGGGTTAACCTCTAGATCGGAAGGTTCCTGGTTCGAATCCGGGTCCAGGCATGGATGTTTGTAAGCGTATGGTGTAGAGGCGGCTGGTGCACCTAAAATCTGTCGTGGCCGAAAGTCCTCACGTTGGGTGGGTGTGGAAATTTGGAGAGTGGGGTGCCAGCTCAGGTGTTGGTTCGTCATCTGACCGTTGTTCAAAACTACGAGGTGTTGTCCTCGGATGCCAGGAAAACATTCCCAAAACCATAATGCTCCCTCCTCCAGCCTGGATCCTTCCGGCAATTGTTGCAGGGTGTTTGCTTTCAGACGTTTCACGCCGTATACGCCAACGTCCATCTGTCCGATGAAGCATAAAACGTGATTCATCGGAAAAAGCCACCTGTCGCCACTCTGTGGACGTCCAGTTGCGGTACTGGCGTGCAAATTCCAGCCTTCGTCGCCGATGAACAGCAGTCAGCATAGGTGCAACACAACGAGGTATTGACGACGGTCCGGGATCAATTCCCTAAGGGAAAGATTCGAGGACGATAACACGTCATTTTGAACCACGATCGGAGGACGAGGCAACACCTGAGCGGGCACCCCACTTCCACACCCACCCAACGCGAGGACTTTCGACCACGACAGATTTAAGGTGTACCAGACGCCTCTACACAATACGCTTACAAACATGCATGCACTGACCCGGATTTGAACCAGAAACCTTCCGATGTTGAGGCTAACACCTTAACCACTTTACCGGTGGGTCGGTGGGATTAAGGTGTAAGGATTAAGGAAAGATACGAGGACAACACCACGTAATTTCTAACCACGGTTAGATGACGAGGCCATGGTTCGTGATCAATCCCCAAGGGAGAGACCGAGGATAACATACGTCATTTTAAACCACGGTCACACCTGATCTGTTCGGATCCTTTTCTTCGGTGATCGATTCCGGACAGTCGGCAATAGCCCATTGTGACGTTTATTTTTAAAAATACCAATCTTGCGACATATACTTTTCAACGAGAAATCAAGACCTCTAGACTTGTACGAATACAATGCTGTTTTATTTACTACCAAAAGGATGCAGATGTGGTTTTGATTTCGAGATGACTGTTCGAATCCTTACCCCCCCCCCTTCCGGAGGTTCTCTCGAGACAAGGTGTCGCGTCAATCGAAAAAACTCCTTCCATTTTCAATGAGAAAACTTTCAAAATGTGACAACAACGAACGACTGGATCGATCCACTCGTTTCGCTTGTCGTCAAGTGTGCAGCTCTCGGCTTGTTTCCGACGAACGGATACAACTCAGGGCTCACCACGAGAAGGTGGCTGCACTTCGAGCCCCCCCCTCCCCCTTTCCCTCCTCCTTCCCCCAACCTCTCCTTTTTTGATTCCCCAACCTCGATGTCTGCGTGTGTCTGTGTACTGTCGCGATGCTTGGATGATGTGGGACTATGGAAAGGCTATTGATGATGCATCTGGAAAACAAAGGCAGCTATTAGGAAAAAATGTTAAAACAGAGGAATTTCGAAAGACGGGCCAAAAAATAAAATCCATGCAATCTTATGTCCTAACTTATATCCTACTTATATCCTAACTTATATCCTAGACCTAATCAGAATTTCGAATGATTTAGCCGAAACAATTCTCTATCCTCCTCATGATTAAGAATTTAGAGATGTGCTCAAAAAGTCGAGGAGGATACTACTCCACGACTGGCAGTCACGAGACTCACTCAAGTGCCCCGTGACTCCAGCCCTTCAACATCTCCATCTGATGGCCGATCAAACCTGAAAGAGAAAGAAAGACGACAGATTATTTCACCATCCACACACCAAAACACAATCAGTTCTGAATCGAACTCAGATGAAGTCGTTAAACCTTTGCCTTCTCATTCCAATTGGGGGCTGCGTTTGAGCATGCAAAGTACATTTTGAAAGTTAAAACGGCACGGGACTGCCAATTACATTATTCCTTTTTCTTCTCTCAAGTCCCACGCAGCTGATAGCAGTATTTTTTGACGCTCTACTTTTATGCAAAAGAGAACGAAACAGACTCGTTTTTCACTTGTATACGTGACGTTCCAGTCGTTGTTGATGTGGGAGACCTTTCTCGAGGTCGTCGTCGTGTATGGAGATGTTTGTGTTGTATATTTGTGTTGTCCATAGAACTTTTGGTATCTCTCTTTCTATATTCTATCCTAGGGCCGAGTCATTCATTCCAGGCAGCATGTGTGAATGTTATATGTTCTATAGCTTTCTTGTATGTCCGCTTCAATATAATTGAATCCTATTGGTTAGTTCTGCAATCCCCTTAAATCTGTATATATATGTGTGTGTTGTGTCTTCAATAAATACTCTCTGTCCCTTTTGCGATCCATTTGCCCTGTGCCATTCCTTTCCTCTGAAGGAATCGTATTTAAGAGTTTGAAAGACCACCAAACCACATTTTACTTGTCTGAAATCTGCTTACTTTAAATAACATTGGTATGAGGTGGGAGAAAATTGAACTACAGGACATCCACAGTGGACGTAGCTTGAATTTTTTGTTAACGTTTTCTTAAAAAACAATTGCAAGTGTGCGGATGTCATTGAAGAAGTTGCGTTTAGTGACGTGACGGATCGTGTTTGGTCAGTCAAGTATAAAATTGAAGCCATCCTCACTGTGTCACGTGGCAGAAACACTCAGAGGAATGAACTGCTTCTAAGAGATTGGGAGCAATATTTCAATGCGTTCTTATAAATCGCCCGGAAGACGAAAAGTCATTTTTGGCTGAATTGGTGGCTTTTTACTAAAGTCTAGAAATGCAAACACTATACAAGATTTAAAATTAGTATTTCTGTAGGCATTAATTCTTCAATGCTTCAACAAAATAATATAAGTAAGGAGTTTTTAGAAAGAAAAAATTGTTATTTTATACAATATGTGCGAAACAAATTTAAAAAAATTTTTAGCATTCAAATTTTTATTATTGATTTTCAAACATGCGTGATAATTTTTGGTTTATTATGAATGTGTGAAAAACTAAAGATTTATTCACCTCTTTGCCGTAGAACCGTTCTGTCAACATCTCGAACTTGTGGGTGTCAGGCATCGGTCCGGCATTCTACAAAGAGACAGGAGAGAAATTCTATAATTAGTGATCTATGTTAGTGATTTTTAGGAAACTATATTGTATAATTTCATTGTAACGAATTGGGCATTCATGCTACGCACTACAAATTGATTTAGCTCATAAGATTTAGTGCAATTAGAGTCTTTAGAATACTGTAATTGCAAATTAGAGAACTTAAGGAATATTTGCAAATTATAAATGCAAACCCGACGCAAGATATAAAATTGGTATTTCTGTAGGTTTTGGGTGATAAAAGCTTCAACAAAATAATATGCGAAAGAGCTTTTAGAAAGAAAAAGTTATTTTGTATAAATAAAAGAAATTTCAATTCTTTTAGCTTTCGGATTTCAATTAATTCTTATAAACGTTTTTTAATTTTTCATCAGTAATAATTTCGATTCATGAAAAATGTGTGGAAACAAAAAATATTTATTCACCTTTTTGCTGTAAAACCTTTCTATCATGATCTCGAGGTTGTGGGTGTCAGGCAAAGGTCCAGCAATCTGCAAAGAGACAGGAGAAATTCGATGTTTAGTGATCTATGTTAATCGAGTTTCCTTTTAATGAATTGGGCATTCAATGCTGTTCACTTGAAATTCCTTTAGTTCGTAATATTTAGTACCATTAGAGATTTAAAAAAAAATGCATACACAATAAAATATGTAAAATTGGTATTCCTGAAGGTATTAAGTCCTCAATAATTCAACAAAATGGTATACGTAAGGATCTTTTAGAAAGGAAAAAGTTATTTTATATAGCAGTAGCCACTGCGTGGCCAGCACGGTGTTGCCCGTGACAGTTCTTTTCGTGGGGTCAGGTTGGACCACTGCTCGCTAACCCCCAGTGATTGCTACGAATTCGTAGCCTATTGAATAACAGCCATAATGGCGTTGCAGGTGGTGTTGGTCTGCTTCGCAAACCAAATAGAAATTCATTGCCTATTGAAATAAAATCCCTGCTAATTCGAATTTGGTTTGCTTCGCAAATACAATTATGAGAATTACGAACTGTGGTTTGCTTTGCAAACCAACACCACGGTCAACGCCGTGATAACCTCGTCATTGTCAAATGCGGCCAAATTGGATAGCAGTCATCATGGCGTTGCTCGTGGTGTTGGTTTGCAAAGCAAACCAAATGGAAATTCGTAGCCTATTGGAATGAATTCCCTGCGAATTCCATCTTGGTTTGCTTGACAAACCAAATTATGAACATCTTTAACTATGGTTTCTTCACAAATCGGATAACAGCCATAACGGAATTGCCCTTGATGTTGGTTTGCAATAGAGTTCGGCGTGACGTCACAATCTCTTGCGAAAATATAAACATTTAACTTAAAAAATTATTTATTTATTAACAGAAAATAAAACGTATTAGGTATCTATCTGGTTTCAAATTTTCCGCAGATGTCAAATCCGTTGAAATTTTCAATCTGTCTTTAACGATTCCGACTCTGTACAAAAAAGAACTAAATAATCCAGACTAAATGTTTCTTATTTTCTTTGCTTTCTTTCGCTGAAATCGCAAGAGGGCAGGAAATGTAATCTGTTTATATTTTAAACACGAATGTTGGCGTGATGTCACATTCTATTGCGAAAACATAAAATATATTCAATTTAAAAATTTAATTTAATTAAAGAAACTCATATTTATAGGTATCGTATTTTTCAAATTTTTAGGCAATTTGTTGCGTTACGTGTTCCAACTTTTCTGCGGACTCGAACCCTCGGACTTCCAACTCTTTTAACCTCCAAAACGAATGAAAAAACCTACGAGTCACGGGTGTCAAAAGTTCGAGTCCCGCAACATACCTTGGGTGTATTTTCCTCTTCTGTATCAATAAAACCTCCCTTGTTGTGTGTGCAATGCTTGACATTGTCTGTCTCGCGTTTGGCTCTGTTTGACCCCTTGAGCCATAAAACCCTCCGAACCATCCAGAGCAATGAGCATAACCAAAGAACTCTGGAGAAATGTTGAAACGTAGTATCACCCAGCTATTTTAAAGTTTGATTTCATAAATGACTCAAAAGATCACAAAAGTTTATTTATGGCCGAATGGATTCACTTTTTAAAAAAATACTAGAAATGAGATTCCATACAAAAAGCGAAAGGTTTAGTGTTTCCCGGTGGCAGGCAACAGGCATTTTAACTAGATATACAAACGGTATTAATTGTAAAAATTTCTGGGAATTGAGTCCTCTATGTTTGAACAAAATGAAGACAAGGAAGTAGATTTTAGATAAGATAACTATTATTGGCATTTATTTTACATAATTAAAGTGGAGTAGGTGTGTTCCAAATATCGCCATTGTGCTTAATATCGCCTACTCGTGTTTGCAACCTACTATGCGCGACATCTATGAGTTTGTGTAGTTACCTTGACGGTCTAAGGTTTTGCCACACGTAGCGCCACTGGCAAGTTTCCTATCACTTATATCCACAGCACTATTGCATCTCAAGTATTGAAGGCTGTGATCACAACAGATTTTTTGTCTCCAATCCATTCAGGGAACATCCAAGTAAGTGTTTCCCCAAATCATCATTTCGTTTAAATAACTTTAAAGTACAAGTACACCCGCCAAATAAAAAATAAAAAATAAAAAAACGACTCACAAGATTGCAATTGCACAGTTTACATCACAGAACAAAACGAAAGGTGGCAATCTATAGGGATTAACGTTTTCTACAAATATCAATATTTAAAATGTGTCTGAGGGGCTGTCTTCATATTAAATTGGGTGCTTTCTACGATAATTTCAATACGAACCCTCATCTTGTATCACACATTTGGATTCTACACACAATTTGATGTGGAAATAAAAAAAAGTTCATCCATTTTATTGGATTTTTCACCGATTTGTAAATGTTTGAAAATTAAATCTACTAATGTAAAATTCGTGTTTCACGTTTGATATTATAATTGCTAAAAACATTAATTTTTCTTGGAAATTCTTTTTTCATCCTTTGCTTGTCAAAAACTCAAACACAATCTATAAATATTTTAATTATCAAACTAAATATACTGTTTTTTATCAATTATGAAATTAATATTCATAAAAATTATGAATTGAAAAATGGGAAATTTTGACACCATGTGATTAAACTGTTACTGAAACATCGGAATGCCAAATTCCAGTTAATTACGTGCATTAATTAGTAGCGCAGTGAGACTGTTTACAAAATTCGATGATTATTATCGTTATTGGGGATTGTTCACAAAGTGAAAACACAAATTTCTACCAACAGATACTGAAATTTTTTCAAAATGATTTCTGACTTTGTTACTATCTTAATGGACTATATACCAAGGGGCCTGCAACAGGTCATTGACTGCGACGGCCACTATACGTCTTTGTTAATATTTATAATGTGATTGTATTCGGAATATTTATACTCTCCCTCTATGGTCTTTATGGATTTTCTCAGTGAATTTTACACACACACACCGTTTTACATTATTTTTTCATCAATTCCGCCTGAAATTTTGTGTAAAACTTAAACTTTTGATAAAAGATGGGAGTTTGTATTGAAAGAATCGAAGAAAGCACCCAACTTAATATGAAGACGGCCCCTTAGACAAATTTTAAGTATTGATATTTGTACAAAACATTAATCCCTATCGATTGCCACCTTCCGTTTTGTTCTGTGATGTAAATTGTGCAATTGAGATCCGGTGTCTTTTTTTTTTGATGGGTGTACTTTAAATACTAAAGGTAGGTATGTATGCTCCACTAGCAACTCGTTTTGAATAGTAGCTCCTCATTTTGACCTGGTTGGTTGTAATAGGAACAGGGGTAGGCGATATTAGGAACCCACTCTTGAAAATTCTCTTGTGAAACTTTTTGAAGTTTTACTAGTTGACTTCAACTGACATAAGTAAAGAAGGTATAGGATCTCTGGAAACCAAAGGGAGAATAGTTCCTAGGAATATTAATTTAGTTTCCAGCGTGATTTCCCAACCCAGGAGGCTGAGATACAGAGAAATAGTTTCCAACATGTCTAGTGGTTAAGGTGTTGGCCTCTGGATCGGAAGGTTCCCGGTTCGAATTCGGGTCAGGGCATGGATATAGAATTGTGCTGTCTATGTTAGGAGCAATGATAGACGTCTTTTGGGTGCTACTTCACAAATGGCCATCGCTTCCGACCATTGCAGTGTATATGTATTGAATTCCAATACGGTCATATGTTAAAAACAAGTTAGGGTTGGCGATATTTGGAAATACCCTAATTTAAAATTATTTTGATTTTACAGTTTCTAATATTTTACTGATGAGACTTCGTAGTTTGATTCTTAGTGAGTGAGGAATTAGATTGGAAGCACAAAAGAGATATTCACCTTTTCACCGTAGAAGCGTTGCCATAGCATCTCGAACTTGTGCGTCGGCGGCAAGGGTTCAACATACTGAAGAGAGAAATTCGTGATTAAGTGATCTGTGTAATTCAGTTGCTCGAAGTAAATAATTCAAAAACGGGAATACAATCCAATAGGGTACAACTGATGAATGTAAAAAGCAAGTGTGGAGAAAGTAGACCTTTCATGTACAGAAACAACCCGGATGTGAAGTATATATTCTTTTTTTTTTTCAATCTTTAGGCATACATTCAATCTGAATGTGAACATAGAGAAGAACGTACTTCGGAATTGGTAGTTATGTCCGTCTAATATATAAAATATGTGGTGACGCATAATTACACTACACTAGCATCTACTTGAATGACTGCCTAGTTTCAAGTAAACTTCCTCCGTTTTACATAGCTGCACCTTAATGTGCACTTAATTGTTCAAGATGGTTTAAACAAAGTCGATTCATTACAGGCTGGACAACACTCCCAGAACGATGATGCGGTTACAGTTTCTCCGCGTGATGCGTTCTCTTTCAAACGTGTGCTGTTTGCTATCAGTGATGCCGATACAACTAAATTGGTTTATCGCACCACTTGATGGAAATCTACTTATTATTACTTTTTCAGTGGGCTCTATCTCTATCTTTCTACCATTCATTCTAATGTCGATTTAGCCTTAATGAATCTTCGTGGTCCGTTCAATGGTTTACTTTCATGGAATTTACAAATTCAATTGCTCCTAGGAAATGCTTTCTTAAAACTACAATTTTTGCATATTTTAAGTGTGTTTGATTTTATGATCCCAAATCAAATTAGCGAAACTGTTACTTTACACAACGGTCGATATGATTTCTATTAACCTTTAACTGCTGCCATGGGTCTCACAGTTTCCGAGTCATTTTTGACAAGTCGTTTCTACCCCTCAAAGTGCATATTGGTCCCTGACCTATTCAGCACCTTCCTACTACGTCCAACAGAAGCCACATTCCAAGATTGGATTGGCTGCCCCAACTATTTCGTGTTTAACACTATTTGAATTTCTCGCGTGGTCTACCCTTTACAGCATTTGCGTTATCCTTTTTGTTGAATGAAATCGTCTAAGTTTGATTAGGGAATTTCGACAGAGAGCCTAAACTGGCAACAAACTATACTAAAAAACGACCTGTGTATCTTACACAAAAAGAAATTAAGGAGATTGTCGATAATGGGTCGGAAATAGAGTACTAGGACAGTGAAATTTCGGATAATATTATTGAAAGCGAACACGAAACGGATTCGGAAATTTATGCAGATGAAGATTATGACATTTCAAGTGCGAATATTTCTAACGAAAAAATAATTTCAAATGGAATGACGGGGGAGGGGGGGGGACCTACATAGTTTTACAGTTTCCAAGGTAGAAACGTCCTGCAAAATTAGGTCCGAAAGGTAAGCCCGAAGAGGTATGGAATCTATTTAACTTATATAGTAATATAAAATGTATTTCATGTTAAGAATTGAATTATCTAATTTTAAAATGTATAAATAATAATTATCTAACGAATCTTTTATTAAAATATTATATGGATCAACTTTATACGCCCTTTAGTGAGCGAGGTCTGAGAGACCCCTCCTCACTAGTTACGAGACGGTTTGTGACACAGCAGTTAAGGGTTAACGTGGACACACAATTTATTGAATGCATGTGAAAGGTGAAGCAAAGAAAGTGGAACATACCTCGCAGATCTCGTCTTTATAGATCTCGACAGCTGCCACCTGAAAGAGACAATATGCATTTGTTGACAAAATAAAGGATTGGTCTGTCAATCTCTGTGCTAGCGTTTTCTATACAACCACTACTTATAGCATTAAATGTTAATGGCGTCCCATTGGAGTGAAAGATATTTACTTGCAGTAGCTTCGATGAAGCAAACTTAGAAATAAGTATGTGAAATTCTAAAATCTCTTGGAAACCGTCTCTATCAGTGCAATACGTGCTTAATAAAGTAGAAATATTTCCAAAATTGTAATTGATTGTTCTTAATTATTTAACATTGCGCTTTTAGTTTTATCTGATATCGTTAGCTATGCTTAGAATTGAAATACGTTAATATATTCATTTAATGCAACCCAAGATCCAGAAACGAAAGTATTCATGCAAAGAGTAATTTGTTCTTAACAAAGCATCTTTTCTGAAAAAGCTTCAGAATGGTCAAAATCGTCTTATTTTTGTGAATGTTTGCGGAAATGATTTTTGAATATATTTGGTATCAATCTGGATTGATTGCAACTCTAAAACATAAGGATTTTGCCTAATGGAGACATTTTTTTATCTAACCCTATAACATTAGTGTGAATGTGTGTGAAGTAGGTATTTTATCCATTTCTTCATAAAATATATATGCATTTTTATTAAATTTCTATACAATGATAATGTGAAGTAGACCATTATATATATTTAAGGAAAATTAAAATACTTACCTCATTTCTTCGCAACCAACTAAATTTTCTTTAATGATTAGTTAAGCACATTGCTATATAATATCGATTGAGACCTAAGATTTGTCTCTATTTTGTAGATCTTTGAATTTGGGACGTAAAACATGTACACCGTATCATTACCAACAATCAATAATATTCAAACCTTTTCAGAATCGAGGAAAGAACTTAAATTTGAAGGTTAATAGCACAACCATCTCACCCTGGATACACTTACTAATGCTTACTAATGCTTGTATACTTACTTTGCTCCTTCGGAAACACTTCGCCAAAAAACGGAACCTGTAACGATACAAAAATATTGACTTAAGTGTCCATTAAACTTTCAAAATTTGATCCGAGAATATTACTTTCCTTCCTCCCTTCCAAAATACTTGGTGAAAATCCCACGATCAAATAACCAATCCAAAGTTTACGATTTGATATTTTGTACAGTGTAATAGAAAACCTATTAACGAACTCGTATTAAATATTCAGACATCAATGCAGGGGTAGTTTCACAGCTATAAAATAGTTTTTAAAATATTATTAAGAACCATGATTCTTTTCCTTGAGTGGTAATTGTTCCTGAAACTAATGAAACATTAAATAATAAATCGCAAAAACTTAATCCATGAAATGATTTATTCATGAAAATATTAAGCGTTTCAGTCATGTACGTTTTTGTCGGTGTCAACGCCTGGTCATTAACAACTTCGACACATTATTTTAACAAAATTATAAGCGTAGATAGCCTTTATGGAATTTTAGGGTGTTCCGCATTCCAAGAAGTTAATAATGAAGTATGCTAATAATGCAATGGAAACGGTTGAAAGCATTTTGAAATGGGCTAAACTTATAAAAAAAATAGTTTCCGAGACCACATGAACATGAGAAATTTTGGAAATAAATCATGGTAAGAAAGTAAAAAAAAAATAGGACACTTTCTTTATTATAATCTTAAACGAACTGTATTTCCAATAAAAAAAAGCAATTTCATTCCAGTTGGATTATGAGGTAGCTTCATTTCAGAGATAGGGTCTAAACAAGGGTAGCGTTCTTAAAAGAAATCTCGGCTCCTAAAACAGGTGTCTCTAACCGGTAAAACTATACAGGCGTAGTTGTACGAAAATATGTAAATAAAGAAATTCTTGAAACTTTTAGGGTAAAAACATCTGAATATATATATACGAGGATAATTATTTCTTTCAACAGCACTTAGCAGCTCATTGTTCAAAGAGCTGAAACAAGCAGTGCCAAATCAACACACTTCCATTGAAGTGAACTTGCTTAAAAGACTGTGAGCCGCTTGCGACTTAAACGTCAAATCGATCGCGTGCTGTTATTAAAGCTGAAGGTGATGTTGACATAATAAAGAATGGTCGTTTTCTGAATTTTGGACAAAAATCTCAGATTATTCTAATACAGAGAAGCCCCGATTAAACGTAACCCGCTATTTAACGATTTCACGCATATAACGTCATTTTTCATGGATCCCAAATAATTTCCCATACTTTCAATGTTAAAAAAAATCCCGTATTTAAAGTTATCACTTCAAAATATTTCCCGCATTTAACGTTTTTTCAGCGTGGAGAACTCATAGCGAATTTCTTAAAATAGTCAATTTTGAAATAAATGACAGTTCTTTTCGTGTTCTTGCTGATACTAAAAACATTCGAAAGAACAAACAATAATTTTTAGAATGTCGCAAATTCGCATAAAATTTGGACTACCTAAGGTATCGATCAGGTGTAAAATTTTCCGCAGATTTCAAATCCATTGAGACTTTAAACGATCGCGAAGATAGAAAACCTCAAATAGTCATTTTTGTGTTCATGATGAGTATCTTCGTCAAATGCTTCAATTGCAAATTAGATGTACTAAAAAAACCTTACAAAAACTAAAATGTGTGCGGAATTATGTTAATGATTTATCTAGTAAAAGCAAAGCGCAAACCAATGCAATAGATTTCTTTAAATACTAAAACTATTGAAAACGAAGAAACTAAAAGGTGTGTTACTTAAAGTAGTCTTTATTTCATGCTCTGTTTTGTTTTTCTCCGACCTCGATTTAATGTTTTCCCGCTTGTAACATTATTTCTTTCCGGTTCCTTCAAATACGTTAAATTGGGCTTTCTATTTCGAACCGTGTAGAATTCGTGTAGTTTCCAGAACATTTGGACTTATATGTTAAAATGGAAGTTAGGTTTTATGTTATGAAATTTTTTTTTACAATATACAATACATAAAAAACTATTTTGGTTTAAGTTGATTTCTTCTGTTCTAATATTTTGACTTGGAGCTGCAAAATAAAAAAAATTGCAAAATGTAAAAGTTCACCTTGTTGGCAGGAGACCCTTTACCGGCATCAGGAAGAGATTCCGACCCGTTTGGCTCCAGAGAGACCATTCCGGACAGATTTCCTTCACCACTCACCTGGATTCCTCCTGAAAAGAAACTAACCACTTTCTCTCGCTACGTTTCGCGGGTAGACGGGGCATCTTCGAAAAGTTGTCGCTTGTACTCTACTATTTCGTAAACATTCCATCGGGCATCGCGCTGCTCTGAGCGGCAGTTGTAGGAGTTTAGAAAACGACACAATTTGTTGAAATGAAACGAGTAGAACAATTTTATTTTGGCAAAACTAAATGTCAATGTTCAATGCAGTTTTTTCTTCTTCCGTTAGATCGTTGCACTCGTGGGCTTTCTTTTGTGTAGATTTTAATAAGCGAGCTTCAATATTTCATTCAAAAAAGAATAGCAAACATTTATTTTTGCTAAGTTTATAAATTATCTGGCTAACATTCCCTCGTTTAGAAGTTCTACTTGAAATCATCCAAAGCTTTTAAAAATGTATCGTTTCTTTTGTTTTGCAATCTCGAAAATTGCGTATGAAATTATCTGAAACGGATGCTTAAGGATGAAAACATATGTTACTTTTAACTAAATATTAACCCTTACGGTAAACAAACTGCTTTATGCCAATGAGCAGTATAGTTTTTAAATGCATTTTATTCTGTGTATCCGTTTAAAATATCTGATCAATAATTATAGGATAGCATCTTAAAAATTCAAAGAAAAAGAAACACAGTTTGAACAAAATGTCTCAAGGCTTTCTCAGCATTGCATTGTAATGATAATTCATTTTTATGGTACACGTTTGGCCTAGTTGCACCAAACTTTTGGTCACTTTCAATAAGTTTTTTTTGTAATTTATTCATAAATTTACTACTGCTAATAAAAATTTGACAAAGATTAAAATTGTTTTAAAACATTTCAATTCACTATTTAGATAAAATTATAAAAGCCTATGTCTGATTAGACAAAAAAAACAGATTTCTATGAGGATCACTCAATAAATCTTTTATACTAGGGTTAGTAGCACATATAACTGTTGAGTCTAATAGTATTAAAGTCAGGACATTCACTTCAAATGTGTCTAACGGATAGGATTGAATTCACTTGTTGGACGCGTTAGCGATGGTTCCGAGTGTAGCAAATGCCTCTCCGTTAAATAGGTTGCATCGCATTTCAAATAAAAAAATTTAATGTTATTTTATTATATTAGTGCCCTTAAAAACACTTCATTATATTTAGTACTAAATGATTAAATATCACACTAGCTGGTTTGTAACTACTATTTAATTTAATAAAATAATTGCAAAGTTTAATTTTAAAAAAAATGGGTAATTTTTTTTTTTTTTTTTAAATCACTCTTGAATGAAATTATATTATTACATATTAAGTACTAAATTTTATTCAGTAATGAAATCCGTCTTTTCTATCTGTGAAATTAAGGAGTTTCCTTCTCCCTTTCGACTGAAGTGATTCCGTTTGATTTTTCCGTTTACTCAAGGATACCGAAAAGCACAGATGCATCCTTCATTATCTATGTAAACGATGCAAAATATCTACACCCAAAATCAGTTTGTTTTGAGCTTTGTCTCAGGAAAGAATTCAAGGTTAAAACATTCGTTCTTTTAATATGAAATAATAATTTAGGAACCTGATCCTTAACTATATTCTAGGGTTCTTTTGTTCTTGTAAAAATGCTTAGTTTTACCAATTAATTGTGAGATGTTACCACTTCAAGTTGACTCAGGGGATCTATTATGTTTACTTTGCACAATAGTAAATCTCAGTAGACTGTTATTGTCATGGAAGCCAAAGAAAATAAGTATCCAAATCATTCAATCAAAACGTTGTATGTAAAAAAGTTATCTGATATAGTCATAAACGATGTATAGAAAATTATATGTATTATATTTTTTGAATATAACCTATTTTTTAAATTTGAACTGTTTGTTTTCCACATTAATTATTTTTGTATATTTGTAACCTAATTTCATTAAAAGTTTATACCTTACATCACAAAAACAAAATAATTTAAATATTTCCAATTCTCTCTTCAGTTTAACGAGTCGTTGAGTCATTCATTTTCAGATGTTTGATTTTCAAGGCATTTATCGATAAAGCGGAAATATGTTTTGAAGAATTCCATGAGTGGTTATTTGTAAGGAATAAATTGTAGCGCCTTGTAAAGTGGTTATACAATTATCATGTATCTTTTTGATGATTATGTATCGATATTCTTATCAATCCGTTTAAATTCGCATGCTATTGAGAATTGAAAAACTGAGGCGAAGCTTCTGAGAAAATATTGAATTTCCTGGACAAAGTACAAACGCGAGCTGAAGTAAAGTGGGTAACGGCCTATTTAGCTGTAAAGAGTAATTGACAATAATTGGATGCAAAAAGTCTATTAGTATAAGAGAGAGTCCATGATATTCATATTCTAAAACTTGCAGGATGTGAATTTTTTTTTTAATACTGCTTCGGTGCATTTGTTACTAAAATCAATTAGAAATAATATAAGATGTGATATATGGAGAATTCACTAACATCGATAGTGGCTTCAGTTGAAAAGAAATTTTCTTGTTTGCTAGGTCCAACCAAATAAATCATAATACGACACATACGAATGGTTATCTCAATTCAGTGTTTATTTGTACAATTTTTACAGAATTGAATATAATATCAGATTTAAAAAATCACTTACATTTTCACAGGTATAGAATAGTCGAAAAAAGTTGTAAGACAATCTGTCAAGATAAATATATACAATTTATATGAGAATTTCATTGCACTTACATATTTATAAAGAATACAACGAACTAATGTACTCGTAGTAAATACGTGTGTATGTGATCTAGATTTTAACACTTTGCTCGTACGAAAGGAAAAAGCAATGATGGTAAAAAAACTATTTCAATAACTATTCAAAGTTAAAAGATGTATGTGCGCAACTGGATAAAGCATGATAACCGAAAAATTGCAAATAGTCTCAATAGCTTCCATATGACTCGTAGATTTGATCCGAGCATCTGCATACGCTACTTACATCGCGCATACAAACGGTTTGCCTCAAAAGAGGCTTTTTCAGTGAGGCTAAATGTAGAAGGCACGTTTTCGTGGAAGAATTTTCATATTGCTCCCACAATCAGCCATAATAATCACCCATATAAGTAATATATTCCAACATAATTATTGCAAAACAATTTAAAAGTTATTAATTTAAAAGATTGCAATATAAAATAAGTTGAAAAATTAAATTCGTGGATAATTTTGGATTAAAAAAAAATGTTAGACGAGATTTAAAAAATGAACTGAACTCTGTAAAAATGCGAAAAAGTTTAACTGGAAACCAAATCTCGCAGATTCAGCAGATTCTTATAAAAAAAGATTTTAAGATTAAAAACAGAATAGACAGTTAAAATAGGATCACAAGAAAAGTAGTAGAACAGGAGTTTCAAATGGGACCGGGATTTCTCTCTGACTCACTTACTAATTAATGACGATGGCAGAATCGTGTGTGTCCAATGCGAAGACGGGTCAGTATGACATCATTCCCCATACATTGGACTATGTGACTCATTCACTGATGAATGAAGGATTTGAAAGAATATAATTTGTTGTTGACTTGCAGATTCCACAACTCTTGCCATATGGCGTCAAAGAATTCATTCGTTAGAATTCTCATATCATTAAGAGGTTGTTACTCTTTTGGGACCATTATCACGAAAACTTCAACTGTACCACAACCCACTAGCCACTTAACAGCTGCTTTGTTAAACGGTTACGTACAATTTATGAACAATCCTTCTTACTGATTTTGTCGAAAGATAATATCAGAAATACAGTAATAATGAGGGGCTGTAGTGGCGCTGAACAGAAAATTTTCCGGCAATTTTTTTCCCAAAAATATTAATATGAGGAAAGTGTATTTAGTATTTCTTTGGAACCTTTGCTTGTACTTAATCAAAGTAATTTATTTATTTGTCAAAATCCCCTGTTCCATCCTCATTTAGTCCTCGTCGTTCCGTCAAATTTATTTTTGCCAAGTGAGAAGTATATTTAACTACTAGGAAAGTTAATAATGTGCAAGGGACTTTAAAGCTGACTTGGATGTTTTGATAGATGTAACCAAACATCAATTAGTGAATACTAACGGATAGAAAAACAGCTCGTAGATTTTTTAGAAATGCTGAGAAGTCTGCTGAAATGACTGATATTAATGTAAGAGTAACGTTATACTCTACCGAGTCACATTAACATGTTTAAATTCCAGTTTCCAGATAAACTGATGAGTTTTCTGAGTACGAAGCAAGTGCAAGATACATATACCTCAGAAAGTGTCCTTGAAACACCCAGTTACCGTAAACTATACATAAAAAATACTGGTTTAAGAAAATATTACTTCACCTCCAGTATTCTTCCAATTGAGTAATGGGTGTCCGCTTCTTAAAAGCGCAAGAGACAAGAAATAAACACAATAGGCGATAAAGGAAATATTTTCTATAAAAATATCACGAACTGATACGAATAGATTTAATGAATAGATTAGTCATTACCTCAGATCCACTAATTGTAAGTTAACTATCAAATTCTAAAACTAAACGCAGCGAAATGCTTCTAAAAAGGTTAAATATTTTTTTAAAAAGTACTTTCCCTTCTATGCATTAGTAGACTATTTAGGTAGTTGAGATTCCAAGTATATAGTAATATTTACTCATTTTATAGTATAAAGTAATATTTTCCCCTCTGGTTTTTCTAGGTACAGCTACACTCTACGTTTATGAGTGATGGCAACGGCTTGGGCGATTTTTTTGGAGCACTTCTAAAGTTGCCAAGTAAAGAATTATTTCCTAACTCTAATGTCACAATTTTTTTTTTCTTTTTACAACACACTTTTTAAACATATTTCAGAACGTTTTGAAAAGTATATTTCTCTCTATATTAAAAAAAAGTTACCGCCGCCGCCGCCGCCGAAGAATTGAAATTTTTGTTGTTTAGCTCCATTCTTAGACGGTTTCCCGAGAAAGTACTGATCGGAAAAATATGAAATTAACATGCTTTGTTCTTCATCGTATTCCCTGGATAATCATTAAGATTTTTTTCCGATGCGGCTATTAGTTTAGGTTTTATTAAGTGTTAAAGTTGAAGAAGTGAAATTTCTTCCGCGAGTGAGCAAAACACATTCAAAATTTCAGTCTTTAGTCGTGAGTTTTTTTTTAAGAGTACCTCTCAACGTAAATTTTTGCAGCTCGTCGAGTTTTTTTTTGAAATTTAAATGTGGTTCTTGATAATATTTTTTTGAAATTCGGGAAAAATCGGGACATTTTTGTTACTTTTTTTTAAAACTGCCGTATCTATATCTAATTACTATTAGTTTTTAATTTTTAAAATATCGCAGTATACCTCAGAATATACTCTTTCTTACGGTACTATTATTTTTGAAATAGGTTAATAATTAAATTGGATGCGATCAAAAGTTCGTGATACAAAATTCGGAATCTTCGGATATTTTCGCTACGTTTTGTTAAAACCGTTATGTCTACGGCAAAAACCATTATTTTTTAAATTTGAGAACATCACTGAATACACTACATTACACTCTTTCTTATGGTACAATTATTTTTCAAATTGGTTAATAAACAAAATCGATGCAATTAAAAGTAGGTCATACAATTTTCGGAACTTTCAGATCGTAACTTCCGATACAAAACTAAAATGGTCATATCTATATAGTATTACTGTTAGTTTTTAATTTTAAAAATATTGCAGTATACCTCACAATGTACTCTTTCTTACGGTACAATTATTTTTAAAATTGGTTCATAAATAAATTCGATGCAATCAAAAGTTGGTGACACAAATTTCGTATTTTTCAGTTCGCATAGCTGGTTCCGCAAACAGCAGTGGGTTGCATTTTCTACTATCGGGTTTGCCAGATATCAAATTTATCGTAGCAACAATTGCCATAAAAACGATTTCTTTTTATTTGGCGAGGAAAAAGGCTCGCTTTTTTCCCTCTGTTCTCAAGACAGTTTACCGACAAAGTACAATCGTAAAGTTTTGATATTAACACTGTTTACTTAAAATTGTACAGGGAACAAGATACAGAAGATTTTTTACTGATGCGGCTATTAGTTTAGGGTGCATTAAGTGTTAAAGCAAAAAAAAAGTGAAATCAATTGCGAAAGAAGTATTGGTTTGAGAAAGCAAACCAAACGGGATTGCGTTGCAATCCCCGGGGTCGGCGAGCGTAAGCGAGCAGGGCGCGAAGCCCTCGCTGTGACGTCATGTACCGGAAAGTGAAATCAGCATAATACGAATTATTCAGATAGTTTCACTCTGTGAAAGGAATGTTGGTTTGCGAAGCAAACCAAATGACATCTGTGAAAGGAGTGTTGGTTTGCGAAGCAAACCAAATGGGATTGCGCAGCAATCCCCGGGGGTTGGCGAGCGTAAGCGAGCAGGGGGCGGAGCCCCCTAGTTTAAGTAAAAAAACTTTCACAAAAAGTAGTATGCTTAAGCACATATCAAAACACATTTGTGAACCAACAGAGAAACTAAGCTACGAATGTTAAGAATAACCTGAAACTTATCAAATACACTAAATACAGTGAGCATGTTGAAAAGGGAAAAATATTTACAAAAGAAAAAAAAGCAAGAAATAATACCTGATAAAGTCAGAATTCTCTCGTAAAAAATAATGAAAACGAAAATGGTCAAAAAAAACAACTCTTAATCCTGTCATGAAAACTATTATAACAAAATAAAAATTCCACAACTGTCAAAATACAAATAAAAGGACCAATGGTATCACAGAAAACGATTTAAAAGGGCCAATGGAATCAAAGGATATTTTAAAAACAAAATAACCAATGGGAGGAAAGAAAAAATTTCAAACGAATCAATGAAATCAAACAAATTTATCGCGGATTTTGGAAGAACTTTCTAGAATATTCAAAATGAAAATTAAAAGTTTCCGTTTGCCGAGGTTGCCATGAAAACCACAACAACAGCAACGAAAGATGGGTTGCTTTAATTTATCGTAACTCGTTACTAGAAGTGCGCCAAAAAAAAATCTCCAAGCCGTTGCCATCACTCATAAACGTAGAGTGTAGCTGTACCTTTTTCTATATTACATACATCTTTATTTTTAAATGGAACTGTTATAGGTATATCTGACCATTATTCAGGTGTATATGAATATATAATTGCAAAATACACGGTTAATAATTGATCGAAGTATATTTAATATATGGAGCAAAGTTGACAAATTTCTTCAAATTTAGCATACTTCTGCATTCAAAGAGTAGCTAAATAAACGCTAAATGTACACCAAATCAGTATTTTATCACTCAAAGCCTCTTATAATCTATCAAAATCAGTGTATTTTTGGAACAATAATTTGGTACAGCTAGAGTCTACGCTTATGAGTGGTAGCAAGAAAAGAATTCTTTCAAAAATATTTTTATTCCAAAAATATATTTATTTTTACAACGGAAAAAGAATGCTTGAAAACATATTTCAGAACGTTGTAAAAAGTATATTTTCAAAAAACTTTCGCAAAAAGTAGTAAGCTTAAACACATTTGAATCAGCAGCAAACTAAACTGAAAATGTTGGGTAAGAAAACCCTGAAACATCATTTAGGTGGAGTGGTCGTTCACGGTAAGACGTATGTCGCCAACTAATTTTTGTCGCCAAATCAAGATGGCGGCCGAATTCCGTAACAGCAGATAGGGTTGCCATAACAAAAACGGCAGATGTGAAGAAAATCCGAAAAATGTGAAGGTTACCATATTTGGCGATAAATCGCCTTCTTACTGTGAACGACCACTCCACCAAATTTAAAAAGACCAATGATAACAAAAGATATTTAAAAATTAAAATAACCAAAGGAAGCAAAGACAAAATTTCAAACGAACCAATGAATTCAAACGACTTTACGGATTTTGGTAGAATTTTGTAGAATAATCGAAATGAAAATTGAAAGTTACCGTTTGCCAAGAAAACCACAACAACCGTAAATGATGAGTTGCCTTAATCTACCGTAACTCGCTACTAGAAATGCGCCAAAAGAATAGCCAAGGCCATTGCCACCGCTCATAAACGTAAAGTGCAGCTGTGCCCATTCGTTGGAGTAATTTCCAAAAGCTCATCACAAACTACAAAGGCATTCAAAGATTACACCTCCACAATTCTCCTCCCAATCATTCTTCAAATCTCTTGATTTCTTTTCCATCAGTGTTAGCGAAAATTACATCGCACTTTCTTCTCAGATTTTCAAAATGTTGGTTTTAAAATCAATGCACGTTGGAAAGAATTCAATCGTTGAAACAGTTGATCGAATAGAGTGAATATTGTAAATTCTTGATGATGCAATTGACAGTGTCTAAATTTGCTTCCAGACAACGGTTTAAAAACGAGTATCTTATTTTCATTTATTGAAGAAATCATGACACAAATGTGTCCCAAAACAGTGGAATCCATTGTCAATACATCTTTAATTAGAGTAGGACCCAATTGGTTCCAGTTACCTGGTGCAAACAACGCTATTAAGACTTAAAGAAGTCCAAGATGTAGGGAGAATAAGTACAACTAAATCTTACAAATGGTACAGCTACACTCTACGTTTATGAGTGATGGCAACGGCTTGGCGATTTTTTTTGGCGCGCTTCTAGTAGCGAGTTACGATAAATTAAGGCAACCCATCTTTCGTTTCTGTTGTTGTGGTTTTCATGGCAACCTCGGCAAACGGAAACTTTCAATTTTCATTTTGGACATTCTAGAAAGTTCTTCCAAAATCCGTTAAAGTCGTTTGATTTCATTGATTCGTTTGAAATTTTTTCTTTCCTCCCATTGGTTATTTTGTTTTTAAAAATTTCCTTTGATTGCATTGGTCCTTTTAAATCGTTTTGGGTGATACCATTGGTCCATTTATTTGTATTTTGACAGTTGTGGAATTTTTATTTTATTATAATAGTTTTCTTGAAAGGATTAAGAGTTTTTTTTTTTACCATTTTTGTATTCATTATTTTTTTACGAAAGAATTCTGACGTTATCAGGTTGTATTATTTATTGCTTTTGTTTTCTTTGTAAATCTTTCTCTTTTCCAACATGCCCACTGTATTTAGTGTAATTGATAATTTTCACGGTATTCTTACCCAACATTTGTAGCTTAGTTTCTCTGCTGGTTCACAAATATGTTTTGATATGTGCTTAAACTTACTATTTTTTTTTTAAAGTTTTTAAAAAATATACTTTTTAAAAGTTTCTGAAATGTATTTAAAAAGTGTGTTGTAAAAAGAAAAAAATTTGCGACAGAAAAAGAGTTAAGAAGTAATTCTTTCTTGGCAACTTTAGAAATGCGCCAAAAATATCGCCAAGGCCGTTGCCATCGCTCATAAACGTAGAGTGTAGCTGTACCTCTGATTTAATACGTTGTTTCCGATTTCAAATAATTAAAATAATAAAGTTCCAACAAATATTAAATAATAAATAATAAAATATGTTCATAATTATTGATCTTTTCTTAGGAGCAAAAAGACAGATTTATTATTGTTAGGTTATGCATCTTAATTTTAAACACATTAAAAAAAGTTTAAAACTTGAGTGAAAATATTATTTTTGTGCACTAATGTAAATAGTTTTTAGAAATGCAACTTCAACAAACATTCAATTCGTAAAAGAATGAGGAGTAAAAATGAAATATTCAAACACCACAAAAGAATTTAATTCATACGTATAGAAACGACTTAAGACTTCAATCAAACTTTGTAATAACAAAATTTTCATTTTGTTGATGTAAAAATGAAATTTCTTTCTAGAATTGTCCTATGATAAAACAAGGAGAGAAAATTATAATTCAAATTTTGAATGCAACTTTTAACTAAAACAACCGTTATAAAACCGTACAATATAAGAAAATAACATTCAATTACATTTATATCGCAGTCAAAGAGGTATAGAGGTATTATCGAATTGTTTTTTTTTTAATTAAAAGCATTTTAGGTAAATATATAAGATTCAAAAAAGGACTTACGTTTGAGAGACTTTTGAAAGTATAATAAACTGCGTTCTAAAGATGCATGATTTATTTTTTCCGGTCTAACTGTTTAGTGCTCTAGATTTGGATGTTTGCTTTCACCTCACCTGCTCCGTATTTGATTTACTCTTGATGGACTTGAGTTCAGGTTTGTATAGTACATAGTCAAACAGGGAAACTTTTAAGGGAACATTATATAAAAGTTTCCAAAGAAAAGTAACCAAACAAGTACGATTTACATATTTTATCCATCCTTCACTTCAGGTATGGCTAAATAATTTCTTTTAACATCTACGTATCTATAAATTCGGTGTGTTATTCGGTGTGTTATTTAATTTTCACTCAAACACACTGCTTTTCTGCATGTTGCAAAGAGTACAAATAAACTATTAAAACTTTCATTTTGATATACATAGAACATTTTTCAGTTATATTAAATGAAAAGTTAAATTATCGTGAATTTGAAATTTTTAATCATAATTTAAATTTTTTAAGTGTCTATGCCCTCTTAAAAGTATAAAATGGATGATTTTGCAGTCTGTTATAATTGACATAATTTTCATTTTTGCCTGTATATCTCACGAATGTGTACATCTTACATAAAATTATTGAATCAACACTCCCAGAGTTATAAAGTTACGTGAACTGCGTATATAACCACTAATATAACACGAGGACTTTTTATTTGAATATACCTTTATCCTCGAGAAGAAAATTCACTCCTCCAAATCATTTTCTTGGTATTAACAATATCTCATATCGAGTATCGTAATTGAGTTTTGGTTAGAAATTATCATAGTTTGTCCTATAATCAGTTATCAGCAAAAGTGTCCAGAAATAATGAATACATCGTTAAGTAGAGCGAAATGAAATTTGTTTGTTCCGTGGTGTAAGCAGTGTAATTAAGACTTGGAGCAGAAAAGGATGCAGAGGAACTAGATACAAATAAATCGGAGATTTAATAATTTTCCGTCTTGTTTTTAAATGTGTTCTTCACAGACATTGACCGAATACTTTTAGGTGTCTACTTTACTAGGTTAGGATATAAATTTAAAAAAAAAAACGTTTTAGCAAACCTTTTCATAATTATTCGATTCTCGTTACGAAAATAGCTACACCGATGTGAATTGTGGTTAGCTAATTTTAAATACATTTTCAACGCACATGATAATATTGAAAACCCTTTCCTAATATTAATCCTCCATGATTGCAAAAACATCGACATTAAAACTGGTAAGTGTATGCTGAACCTCAGCTCTCTTAGCTTGGGACATGCCTCCAGCGTTCCATTGCAAGACACTCAGCTTGCATGAAGTCCCACAGTGATCTCGCTTGTAGTGATGCTGCCGCATGCCGAAAGTAGTAGATTTTTTAGCCGTCTAGGACGTTTCCAGGGTGCACCGCGAGGAGGTAAATCTACTGTCGCACCTCCGCAAGGTCGTGTTGTATGAAAAGTTAATCATAATTGAAGTACCCTTTTGGGACCAGTATGAGAATGGACAGAGACAACTGAAGACACAACGAGGCTTTCTTCAGAAAGCTCTCGATTTAAGAGAAGATCTGGAAATTGATGAAGGAATTGTTCAGGGATTTTTAAATCCTCGTAATCCCTTGAATCGCGTTGAGACAATTATTAACCTGAATCTTGCCCAGCCTATCCTTAAGAGCCAGCTCCCTCCAGAGAGCTTGAAGATTTTAGCCCTTGAGACCATCCACACCCTCTATCTAGAGCCTGAATGGTTACACGTCTTTACCGACGGCTCCTTTACTGAATATTCACGAAATGTTGGAGCAGGAATTTATTCCTCCATTTTCTCCTTCTATGTCCCTGTCGGGAAACAAAAAACCGCCTTTGATGGAGAAGTTATGGCCATCTGTGTGGCATTGCAGCAACTTGTTCCCAGACGTCTCTACAACAAAGTGGTCTTGTTGTCGGATTCCAAAGCTGCCATTCAGGCTATTGGGTCAAACGAGGTGCCTGCCTCAAATGATATCTTAGAATGCCAGATGCTCCTTGAGGGATTAAAGGCAGAAGGACGACAGATCGTTATCCAGTGGCTCCCTGGGCACTGTGATATTTTCGGTAACGAGCAGGCAGATATGTTGGCCAAGAAGGGCACACGGATAGTTGAACAGCCAACCACAAGCTACTCATTCCACTCCATAAAACTCTACATCAAAAATCAAATGAGACTTAGATGGAAGTCGAATCTCACTTCTTGTATTTCCTCGAAGAGCTGGAGAAATTTATTAGACCAAAAAATTTCAATTAAACCTCGCGAAAGAGCGGTCGCAGAATTTAGACTTGCAGTGGGGCATGACTGCCTTGCAAACCACCTACACCGCATTGGCGTTTATGACAGTCCTAAATGCCCACTCTGCAAAAAGGATGAAATTATGGACAGGTCCCATATCCAAAGATGTCCAGCTCTGTGTGGGGTCTCCGAGGTGAGACGCTACTGGAGTGCTAGAGCCTTGCTGATGAGATACTGACTTTTTTCTCTTACTGTTTTGTATTCTTGTAATCGTTTTGTAAGATATTGTCATTTTCTCTTGCCATTAGAAAAAAAAAATATATTAATCCTTGACAGAGGTGACCGATTATTTTCGTGAACCACTGTATACAGCTTTAAGCAATGCAGCTTCTACAAACGCGAATATCGTTAAACCAATTAAGAGTGGCATTGGAAGATTAAAAACCCAAGAGTTTAATTCCTAATAATTAAAGCTGTTTGTTAAATGTACAATCGAGATTTGTATCCACTAAATTTTGTCCTCATAAAAATCCAGTATCAAGATTATTGCTCGAAATATCCTCTGGTAAAATAGGAAGTGGATTCGAAAATAAAAAAAAATAAATATTTCCATTGAGACGAGTTATAAAATCGTACGTTATGAAAAGTGACATTCAAATATACACTACAACGGCAGATAAGAGATATATTATAGAATTGTTTACAAAAACATAAAGCATTTTAAGCAAATAGCATTAAGAAAAGTACTTACATTTGAGAGAGAAGTTTAGTATTTGTAATCTAATGAACGATATTCTAACATTGTGACAACCATCGGGCATCTAACTCACACGCAATCATATATTTCATTGCAATGCAGTATAGTAACTACTCTCTCTCTCTCTCTCTCTCTCTCTCTCTCTCTCTCTCTCTACAAACCATCAGTTACAATCCCGAAAACAACTTAACAGCGAAAAAAGAATCGGTATTTTCCAAAGCTGTGCAAAATGCACGAGGCGACATTGAGCTCAAAAAGGGACACAACGACAAAACCTTGCAGGAGTGGGGCAATTCTAGTGGGCGGACTCTTTTGGGATGTGCATTCTGGTTCTAATCCTCTGGTCCTTATTTCTAAAACATATCCATGATGTTTTATTGCTTGAGTTTGTGACAGCTTTTGGTATTTTGGCAAGGTGAGTGAGGTGAATGCAGAATTAGATTCCACTGTAAAGTTTTTGCATTCTCATGGACTATCACCATCATTTTTCTGACACAAATGGGAAGATGAATGTGTTGTACCGATCCCTCATGTCATTGCAATTGTGGAACCCTCAAAAACAATGACTGGAAGAACTTACAAATTCTCTCAAGTACGCATGACGCATGTTCAATCAACCTTATGAAAACACTGGAGAAAATGAAAGAATTATTACCTAGAATTTGAAATATTTCAATGGTAAGTTTTGTAATACATTTTTCATTCCAGAAGCATTATAAATATTAAAATTTTATAATAATTTCACTAAAATTGTAATTTTAATTTAATGATTTCAAGAAAATGAATGAGTTGAGTGATTTCTATCTTTAAAGTGAGAAAATATAATAAAGGAGTGAAAAAACCATTCATTTTATTTTTTTCATGTGGTAGAGCATAGCTTTTAGAACAAGAATGCAAAAAAACAAATTATGATTGTCCTTAACCCTTTTGAAGATATTCTACTTAGCGTAAAACTCGTCATTTTATTTTTAAAATCTATAAATAGAACTTTAGAATTTTTTTTCTGACCATGTATAATATACTTGCAGGTATAATTTATTGTTTTCTGGACTTCTCACATATTGATGTATACTCTTAAAACATTTCATCAACATAGGTTGATAAACAAGGGAGGTGTAATTTATTTTCTAAAAAAAAAAGAAATTCGGTTTCCTCCGTCTGATTGATAAAACCCACATAATTCCAAAAACTTTAACAGGCTATAAAACATAAGCCGCTTGAGATAGAGCAAAAAAAAATTATACATGTTCTTATATCCATAAAAGGAACAAACATGCCGTTTCATCAAAATCTGTGATCATGGGTGTCAAATCCTTTTTTTTCTGGATGATTTGACATGAATTGAAGCATATTTTACTGTTGCAAACGCAAAATTAGCAAGGGGTAAACCCTATTGAAGCAAAATAAAAGTGCAACTTACTTAAAAGAATTTACAAAATAAAATACCAGAGCAACCAGACACAACTAATGTAAAAAAAAAATGGCAGAAATTTGAAGGGTTGCCTTAAACTGGATAAAAGCGCGCAATCTTGTAAAAACCGAAAGGTTAACACATTTGGCTATAAATCGCCATAAGTTGTAACGTATCGGGTCAGATACTGCATACCACACCTCCATTATAAAGATTTAAGTGCAAAATTGGAATGCTTTTGTGATAACTGCAGAAAAACTTTTCATTGTCTAATTGTCTTATAAGTATTATATTATTCACTATAATACTAAATAAAAAAATAACTACATCTCTTAATAAAGAATACAAGTTGCTATGATATTAATAATTTAAGTGAATAAAACCCATGATGATGAACAGGATTATGAGTGACATCTGTGGTCAATGGCCCAAGAGAGAAATACATAGTTGTCGGGTAATTATGATCCCAATCAAAAAAGGCTATTTAGTGCTATCAAGGGAAGGACGATTTTCAGTATAATTTTTGGGGTAAACTGAGTAAAAGCAAAGTTCTCAACTTATTTGAATAAAAGTAACATGTATCTTGTTTAGTTATTAATTTTCAATTTAAAAAATAATACAGAATATAGAAAGTGAAATTTTGATTTAGATCAATGATATTTTAAATAAAAATCACTTGATTTTCATTGGCATACCCTGTTTTGAAATAAAGTTTGGAATAAGTAAATAAATATCTCCAACTTGGATATATGCACAGATAAAATTGTAATCAATTGACTGGTAGAACTAAATCGCATTTTCCAGCAATTGACCAAACTGGTCAATTACTGGGATGGGTTACTTATTTACAACACTAAATACAGAAGGCATGTTAAAATAAAAAATATGACGATTTTCAATAGAAAATAACAAGAAACGATACAACTGCACAGGATTGTGACTAAAATCAAATTGAACGTTTTAATTCTTTAAGTTTACATCAAACAGAAAATAATTGGAATTTTTTTAAAGAACCAATGAAATCAAAGGACCATCAGAAATGCAAAATAATTGCAAAGATAAGTCTAGAATATTCAAAATGAAAATTTAAATTTTCTGCTTGCCATCGTTGTCAAAAAAGCAGGAATAATCCTAATAAAGATGGGTGTTCCTGTACTTGACATAATTCTACAAGAGCACCAAATGCATTGTCACAAAGTATGCATAGATCAAAGCTCTACTAAAGAGTCTAGGCAGGATATCTTAAATAAAAAGAAAATTACTTCAAACTGATAAAATGAAAAAAGGAGAAATACTGCTCAATACTTATTTGAAGGTAAAGAAATTACCAAAAATGTGAAGGTATCCGACAAAATGAAAACAAACAAACTATAAAAGCATGTGCTGTAAATATGATAGTTGTTTCGCAAAACATAAAATGCATTCTTGCAATTTGGATAGGATGAGTTTTGTTTCATAACAATGAATATGCCGATTTCATTTGTGTTTTACAAAAACTGATCGTTGGTTTGAATTTTATGGCACAAGTCCAGTAGTAGACAAGCAGCGCAAAGTGTAAGATTAAGCTCTGCCTAGTAAAACCAATTTACATTTTTTTAAATGCCAAATTAAAAATAAACAGTGCTCTCATAGTTATGCAAAAACTGATGGAATGTGTCAACTAGTTTCTATTATAAGTAATGCCGAATAGTATTTATTATTGCAACATTTATTTAATAATTTAAATTTTAGTTATATGTTTTAAATAGTTTCCTTGTTTAATATTCGATAGTTTATCATTTATTTGATTCTTATGTATTATAAAATGAAATGCTGATCTAAAAATTCGTCAAATATTTAAAAATGTTTTAATTTATATTTTAATTTATATTTATATTCTTCAGAGGATTAGAACATTTTAAAACGAGTATCGTAACTGAGGAGAGTTAGGAACTATTTTCATAATATTGTCTTATGAATTCTTCAAAATTGACTACATTTAACCATGAAAATCAATCAGAAAACACTAAACTCTAAAACATTGCAAGGAGAAATAACTAAATTGCTACTTTAGTAAGATGGGTACAGCTTCAGTTTAGTTATAGTCTTCTGCGGTTTATAGCGGTGGCAATGGCATTGGCGCTTTTTTTTCATTGCACACTTCTAGTAGCGAGCTACGGCAGGTTATGACAACCCATCTGTATTACCGTTATTGCGGTTTTGGTACAGCTACACTCTACGTTTATGAGCGGTGGTAACGGCCTTGGCGGATTTTTTTGGCAAACCTCTAAGGACGCCAACAACAAAATTATTTAAAAAATCTCAGCAAATTAATCAAAGCTTGAAAACACATTTCAGAACATTTTGTAAAATATTTTTTTCTAAAAAACTTTTTTTTTTAAAGTAGTAAGCTTAACACATTTCTGCTCAGAAAACCTAAGCTGCGAATGTTGGGTAAGAATATTGCCTAAAACTTATCAATTACACTAAATACAGTAGGCAGTTTGAAATGAAAAGATTTTTAAAATAAAGAAAGCAAAAAATAATACTACCTGATACCTCAGAACTGTTCCGGGAAATAATAAACGAAAATTCTACAAATGCCAAATAAACAAAATTCTTCATCGTTTCGTGAAAACTATTATAATAAAATAAAAATTCCACATCTGTCGAAATACAAATAAATGGACCAATGGTATCACGGAAAAAGATTTAAAAGGACCAATGCAATCAAAGGATATTTAAAAATCGAAATAACCAATGGGAGCAAAGAAAAAATTTCCAACGAACCCATGAAATCAAACGACTTTAACGGATTTTGGAAGAACTTTCTAGAATATTCAAAATGAAAATTGAAAGTTTCCGGTTCCCGAGGTTTCCATGAAAACCAACAACGACCGTAACAACAGATGGGTTAACTTAATTTATTGTAACTCCCTACTAGAAGTGCGCCAAAAAAATCGCCAAGCTGTTGCCATCACTCATAAACGTAGAGTGTAACTGTACCGCGGTTTTTATGGCAACATCGGCCAGCGAAAATTTTAAATTTTCATTTTGAATATTCTAGAAGTTCGGTGGAGTGGTCGTTCACGGTAAGACGTATGTCGCCAAATCAAGATGGCGGTCGAATTCCGAAACAGCAGATAGGGTTGCCATAACAAAAACGGCAGATGTGAAAAAAATCCTCGGTGGAGTGGTCGTTCACGGTAAGAAGGCGATTTGTCGCCAAATATGGTAACCTTCACCTTTTGAGGATTTTCTTCACATCTGCCGTTTTTGTTTTGGCAACCCTATCTGCTGTTACGGAATTCGGCCGCCATCTTGATTTGGCGACAAAAATTAGTTGGCGACAAACTTCTTACCGTGAACGACCACTCCACCAAATCCTCAAAAGGTGAAGGTTACCATATTTGGCGACAAATCGCCTTCTTACCGTGAACGACCACTCCATCAACATGCAACATGTTCAAAATTAAGTTGTATCCGTGGATTGAATTTACACATTGGAACTGTTCATCACAAACTCAGAAATGCTGATTAAAATGGTTCCCATGAATCTGAAACGTGGGGATCTTTAGTACTGGATTGAAGTCACTGATATTTTACACAAGCGGAAGGAATATTTTACAAAAAAAGCCCTCATTAGAGTTATGTTCATTCACTGACACTGACACAAATACAGACGATACACTTTAATGATCCGAGTGCATATCGCCGATTGAGGTACTTAGAAATTTATTATAAGTTCAAAGAATCAATATAAAGTTAGCGATCTGTGCAAAAGAGAAATTTGGAAAATTTTAGCGGTAAATTAGAAAAACAATTTTTGTATTCTTCACGATGCGATTCTGCTTCCAGACATCAATTTTCTCAAGAAATCACTACAAAAATGTGCACAAAACTGTGAAATTCATTGCAAATAATCCATTGCATCTTCGAAGCAAAAGGTTTCATGCACTTTTGTTTCAAATGTCTTCACTTTACAGAAGTTGATCAAGTATGTTTGTTGGTCTGATTTAATATGTTGTTTTAGATTTTAAATTTAAAAAAATAATAAGGTTTTAACAAATATTAAACAATTAAATAATGAAATATATTAATAACTATTGAATTGTTTTCACAGAAACAAAAGAGCACATTTACCGTTAGATTACGCATCGTAATTTTAAATACATTAAAAACAGTTAAGAACGAGGTATTATTTTTGTGCCACACTGTATACATCTTTTAGAAATCCAACTTCAATAAAACATTTGTATAAAGTTCAAAGTACCACTGAAATATTCAAACGCTATGAGTTTACTTCTTAAGGATCGAAGCGACTCAAATTCTCAAAAAATGTTTGTAACAACTCAATTTTCATTTCGTTGATGTAAAAAGCAAATATCGTTCTCGACAAGGAAAGGAAATTAAAAGTTAAATTGAAACTCTCTCTGTTAACTGAAACCTTACAAAAACCGTACGATATGAAAAAGTAACATTCAATTACATTTATATCGCAGTCAAAGAAGTATACAGGTATTATCGAATTGTATTTTTTTTTAATTAAAAGCATTTTAGGTAAATATATAAGATTGAAAACAGTACTTGCGTTTGAGAGACTTTTGAAAGTATAATAAACTGTGTTCTAAAGATGCATAATTTATTTTTTCCGAAGTCTAACTGTTTAGTGCTCTAGATTTGGATGTTTGCTTTCACCTCACCTGCTCCGTATTTGATTTCTGAGACCATGAAAGCGTTTCAAAACAAACTCTCTAAGGAGTGAGGGTTATTTTTGAAGGACTCTAAAGGGACTTGGGTTCAGGATATTACATAGTCAAAAGTAATATACATATATGTTTCAGGCTTTTTTTTTCGAATGTGTTCCTTTTATAGAAGTTGACCCAATACGTTAGTGGGTCTGTTTTTTAAGGTTAGATGTTTCATATTTCACATAATTTTTACAAATCTTTTAATAATTATTTTATATTTTTTTCCAAGAAGCAAAAGGACAGATTTATTAATGTTAGAGTTTGTATCGTAATTTTAAATACATAAAAATTGTTATAAACTTGAAACAAGATTACTTTTGTGTCCGTTTACTACTATATAGAGTAGGGAGGGGAGGGGGGGGGAAACGCGTCTCTTCGTTGAAAATGAAATATTTTTTATATCATTATTTCAGAACTTCTTTTACCAATCTTGTTAAATCGACAAAGAAAGTGAAGCTTTCAAGTCGTACGTAGTCGCTCCAACAGTAGATCTTCGGTTGCGTCCACAGTCCCAGCGTGTAAGTGTAGCGTGGAGTGTGTTGAATCTCGTTTTGTATCGCGTAACGTCTTTTTTCTGTCGCGAAGATGACAAAGCAAACGAAGCGTTTTTTGATAGCTTGGAATATTTGGCTCGTACCAACCGTCCATATGGAGATAATTTATTGGATTGGATTCGATTGAACTCCGTAGGTTGACACTGTTTCACCTGTGCAGCTTTCAGCTGTATAGTTCGCTTTACGGAGGACATTCGGGATTAAGGGAGAGTCGAGCAATTCATGTAAAACATTTAAGTACACAAAAAGAGTAAAGGCTAGTGAAGGGCAAAACACGTAAGCACAAAAATATATAATGACTAAAGAAAAGGATGACATAATTTGGAAATTGACAAAGAATAAAATGAAGAAAAAAAAACTTATACAATAAACAAGAACCTTACATAAAAAAACTGGAAATAGTATTCAGATACAAAAAAATAAAGAGAATTCTTAGGCCAATCTTAGGTAGGTATTTTTTTAAAGTCGCACTGGAGGAACACATCGGGCTATTGACGACGGTTCGGGATCAACTCCTGAAGGGAAAGATCCTAGGAAAACACCACGTCATTTTGAACGATGGTTATATAACGAGGTCACACCCTAAGCTGGTAACTCACTCTCCAATCTTCCACACCGCGCCAATCTTACTTTGAGTGTATTTTCAGAATCAAAATTTAACCAGTAGTTTCCGAGCGGAATAGAAACGGTTATTTTGGTTGCTTGAAATCTATGGTACAATATGGCACATATTTGGCCACGCGGCCATTGGGCCAGAGGGCGTCAATTGTCAACAGACATGCACACAAGATACATTTCACTGACCAAATACACTCTATAACAAAAAAATCGATACACCCAGAAGGAGTTGTCCGATTGCGATACAAATTTTTGGATGTGAAGAACATACATAGAAAAACAAACGATTCAAATTTCAGATCCATTGAATGATTCATTTCAGAGTTTGACCGGTACAAAGGGAGGAAGTCCATAAGGGTCCACCTCCGGCCTGGATGCGTCACCCGCCGTGGCACGGACTGAAAAAGTTCCCGGATGGTGTCCTGCGGAATTTCTTGCCCTCTCCAACTGTCTGGCTAAAGGGTCGACTTACTGGGATGGTTGCAATAACGTCCTAATGAACCGGGATGGTTGCAATATAGTTTTCTATGGGAGAGAGACCTAACTGGGGTCAAGGAAGTGTTGAAAAAGCTCGAAGACAATTCATAACAACACGTGCCATGTACGGCATTATCTCGTTGAAAAGTATGTCCGAGATGCCCCAAAAGGTAACGTAACCGGTCGTAAAATATCGTCTATCTACCGTTGTGCTGTAAGTGTGCCAGAAATGACTACGAAAGGGCTATCGAAGGAGATGACACCGCAGACCCTAAAGCCCTGTAGTGGGCATGTGTGGAGCAAGATAGTGAATGCTGGATCCCCCCACGCTGCCCCGGACGTCTCCTGACCAGGAGCCAGTTGCGTGGACGATTCGATTAAGGACCGTAGGTAGGTCGGTGGATATTAAACTCGTGAAAAGAAAATCGATTCTTCAGTTCGATTCTTTCGGAACTTGTTTCTACAGTCTCAGAGTCAACTATTATTATTTCTTTGCTTGTCTGGTAGTCTTTTGTTTCGTGCCTTCAATGATTTTGAAGCCGATTTATTGAATGAATGAATTCGAAATGTGATCTTCGATTTCCATCACGAGGGGAACGACGGTCAACTGAGATGATTGGGTGAATTTTCTTCAGCATGTTGTACGTAGCAATTATAAAAACGACCTTAAAACAAACACTCACTCAAAAAAAAAACCATAAAAAAAGAAATGCGAATATTTGAAGCACCCCACTCACGATGCCAATCCTACTCACATTTCATGTCGCCTCACAAGTTACGGAAAAATCGAATTGAAGAATCGATTCACATTTCACGAGTTTAATATCTACCGACCTGCCTACGGTCTTAAATAGAATCCGTGGCTCCAAATTACGAGGTGTTGTCCTCGGATTTTTCCCTTAGGGGATCGATCCCGGACTGTCGTCAATAGCCCGTTGTGTTGCTCTAGTACGACGTTAATTAAAAAATTACCAATTACCTAAATAGAATCGTTCACGCAACTGGCTCCGACTATGAGCCAGTTCAGCAAAGTTACGCTAGTATAGGGATCGATGACCTACCATCGTCTAGATAGAGAAAGGTGAGCTACTAGACACTCTACTACTCTTTCGGGCACGTAATCTGGCCTGTAGAACCGCTGTCACTTCAGTCCGAATCGACGAATCTGGACGAGCACGTGCCTAAGTTCAAGAGAGTGCCACAATTCCATTTGATTTGTTGACAATTTAAACCAATTTTGTGGGGAAATGTTTGGAGTGGAAAGTGACAATAAGATTTCACTACGAAGTAAACTGTCATACGAAAGATCACTTTCAATTGTTGCACAGGAAACGGGTTAAAGGAGCGTTTCAAGACGAACCGAATGATGCCTTCATTCCATCAGCGAACCACCAGGTATTCCGACCCAAAGGATTCACGAACCAGAGACTGTGCTTTACTCGCTTTTTTTGACTCCACAATTCAACAAATGACTCAGTTTTTCTGTTTCATTAGAGCAACCACTGAAGAGTCTATTGGTAATTTTTAATTAACGTCAAACTAGAGCAACACATCGCGCTATTGACGACAGTCCGGGATCAATCCCTAAAGGGAAAGATCCGAGGATAACACCTCGTCATTTTGAACCATAGTCAGATGACGAAGCAACACCTAAGTTGGCAACACTCTTCAAACTTCCACACCAACTCAATGTGAGGACTTTCGGCCACGACATATTTAAGGTGCACCAGCCACCTCTACACCATACGCTTACAAATATCCATGCCCGGACCCGGATTCGAACCACGAACCTTCCGATCTTGAGGCTAACACCTTAACCACTATACCGGTTGGTCGGCGAAGAGTCTATTGACGCTGCCGTCGATGGTTTGTCGTGAGGGGTATCCTGTATAAAGGAATCCTTGCACGCAGTGTACGGTGCAGCATCAATCGGCGAATAGACGAAGCCGACATTAGTACACCTGTAGCAGTAGACCAAAGTGCTGCTAACTGCCTGGAGGAAGCTGTACGGTTATTCACAGCCATGTGGACCAGGTGTCTATCATCGCGCGCTGACGTCACCTTCCATCGTCCACTCCCAGTTTTTCGAGTTGTCCTGTGCACGTCGGTCCACTGCTTCCAAACTCTCATCACTGTGGAACTGTTCCGCTGCACACGAGCTGCTATTGAGTGATAGGAAAATCCTCCTTCAGAAGGCCGATGATTCTCCCTCGTCCAAACTCCGTAAGTTGTTGAAATTTTACCCTATTTCGTCGTGGAGGCATATTCAGGTCTCACTCAACGTTCGCCACTAAAAATTAACCATGCTCTATTTTCACCGTCCCGGTACAGCCCTCTCATTATGCGCTTTTAGCGTCAGTTCAGAGCGCGCTGCTCACACCACGTATGCGTGGTGGTTCTGAAACTCTACTACTTTGCATAACATCCTATAATTGACATTATCTGGAAATTTCATTTCATTCGGATGATTCCTTCATGGTGTTGCATTTTTGACAAACAGCAGTGTATATATATTTAGGTTTCGGGCAATATGTCCCGGAAATGTCTCTGAAAAAGTTGGCAACTCTAATCACAGAAGATCTCAGCAAATTGAAGTATAGAATCCAACGAAGAACGCGTTATAAATACAAAGCAAGGAATAAAAAAATTAATATCTTGCTCTATGCCGAAATTTTGCTTTAAAAAAAGGCACTGTGTCTATTGTCAGACAAATTTGTTAGATTTTATGCAACCATCGACATCGAAATAATTTTTTTAGTAACTCCTTAATTTTTTAAATGTTTTGTATTAATATGTATAAAGAGAACTGCAATTTTTTATTGAATATTTTACTTCTAAACTAGTACTTTTGTTTGTCTTTGGTCCCAATTAAATAAATTTGTTATAAGCAAAGTTGTGTGTGTGTACTTCGACATATTCGCATTACTTAAATTCGCATTGCGAATATATAAAAGTTTCAATTAAAAACGTACTTATTAACAGAAATTTACATTTAAGGTATCTATCTGGTGTAAAATTTTCCGCAGATTTTAAATCCGTTGAAATTAGTACTCTATTTTTAACGATCGCCAAGATAGTGAACTTGTATTAGAGGATAAAAATGCACAACTAAACGAACGATTGACAGTTGCGTATTTTAAACGAACCATCGGAGCCGTCAATGGCGCCCATCAATGTTCATCAATTAAAATGTCTATCAATGTGCGTCAATCGCCTCCTACACGATCCATTTGAGCTTCAATGAGCCTCATTGACAATCACATTGACAATAATATTGATCGTCTAGGGACCCACTAAGCGTCCCCCCCCCCGCCCCCCACCGCTGGTATGGATTCGTCACCCGGCGTGGCATAGACTGAAATTCTCGGATGGTGTCCCGTGTAATTTCTTACCGTCTAAAACCGTTGGGCTAAAAGGTCAACATTCCGGGAGGGGTGAGTTCCCATAACGTCCCAAATTCGCTCTATGTGAGATAGATCAGAAGACCTAGCGGGCCAAGGAAGTGTTGGGGACGCTTGAAGACAATTCGTTGCGCCATGACTTTTATATGTCTCTGAAACGAGAAATAATGTTAGACTTCATGCCAACTGCCTATGCTTTATAACTCCGTGCTCCCTTTAGATTTTCCATATTGGAAGGTTCCTACTTCTTATCCGTGTCCGTGCATGGTTGTTTCTTAGCATATGGTGTAGAGGCAGCTGGTGCACCCGAAATCTGTCGTGGCCGAAAGTCCTCACGTTGGGTGGGTGTGGAAGTTTGAAGAGTGGGGTACCAGTTCAGGTGTTGCTTCGTCATCTGACCGTGGTTCAAAATGACGAGGTGTTGTCCTCGGATCTTTCCCTTAAGGGATTGATGCCGGACAGTCCCCAATATCCCGTTGTTTTATCCGGTGCGATGTAAATAAAAATATACCAATACCTTGCTTGGTATTAAAACACCTCTAAAACCCGTTTTTAAAAATTCGCGGAAATCATCACATATTGTCTTTTTAGAACATTTTATTAATTATGTGAATATTTTTTCTTACGTGTACTGATGGCTAAAAATTAAACTGTTGTGGGTGAAGGATCTCTTTAGAGAAATTAAAGTTATATTGGTCTGAAAAAAACAATATGTTTACAAGATTTTCGAAACTTTCAATTCACCAAAATTAAACTTTACAATTAACAAATGCGAAACAGCAGATTCGTGCTCTTTCCAACCTTTTGAATCAGTGTATACAGGGTGGTCCCGAATTCATGGTACAAACTTTAATGGTAGGTACAGGACATTGTAACAATGATTTATTGTATAGGAATGTATAGTCGCAAGTGACGCGGTGAGGCGAAAACAGGGGAAATAACGGCCGAAAGGAAAAACAAAGATTTTATTGAAAGCGTTGTTGACAAGTGTCATGTTTACAGTAATTGTTCAAAATTGCGTCCACCAGTATCGATACATGCTTGACAGCGTCGGTGGAGCGATTGGCGTACACGTTCAAAGATGCCTGGTATACGCAGCTCTGCCGTTACCATTTGCACGGCCGTACATGTAATGCATGTCTGCTTTTTCTGCATACGTAAAGTCACCCATCGTCTACAGCAGCACAATTGTGAATGGCGCTTTTCCCTACTGCGATGCATCATGTTCAACAGCGGCTAGACATCTACTGCCCTCTACCGGCAATGATACCAACCGATCACTCCATTTCTCTTTCCTTTTATTTCCCCTGTTTACGCCTCACCGCGTCACTTGCGACTATACATTCCTATACAATAAATCATTGTTACAATGTCCTGTACCTACCATTAAAGTTTGTACCATGAATTCGGGACCACCCTGTATACACTTAGGTACTTTTGGATTTTTAATTTGAGTTTATCCGCTTTGCTAAGTTGCAGCCAAATCGCCAAGAAAACCGCCAGATCTCAGAATACCTGGTCAACTGCTCTTAAAGAGTAAAGGGTTCAAACTATGTAAAACTAAATGGAAAAATTAAATTTATAATTGTGGACTTTTGTCCCGTTTGCCTGGTAGGTAGATCAGGGTAAGATAATTTGCTTTCTTTTCGAAATCAGAACATTACGTATCAATATCTAATACATTATAAGTATCAAATGCAACCAGATATTTAATCTGGTAATCTGGTATCTCCGGTAAAATTTGCCGATAAGTCACAGGTTCAATAAGCAGTTGAGAATATGCTCATAAATATAGCTGATGAAAAACTTGTTTTTATTTTTTGTAATTACATTTTTCAACTTCAAATCCCTTCTGAATATGCATTGAGTAATTTAGATTTTACAACTTTACTGAGTGTGTTTATCTGTAACAAAAGTAATTATTTCTTAAATAAGCAATGGTAATACTTCATACCTTCTCTTTAAGCATTGTGCATTCAATGTTTTTCTAAATTTATATCTATACATAAATTTCCTTCCAAAATATCTTACAACCTTAAAGTAATATGTTTGTATCTAGAGATTAAGTTTAGAATATATTCGCGATATTTGGAATTTCCGTAAGAAGGTCACGGGTACTGAAATCGTCTAAATGTCGAACCCTACCTTGAACAGAGCCGACCAACCGGTCTAGTGGTCAAGGTGTTGGCCTCTGGATCGGAAGGTTCCTTTGTTAGGGACAATGATGGTCCACCCACTGGGTGCCCCTTCACAAGTGACCATCACTTCTGGCCTTGTATAAGGCTACAATGACTTCGGTCAATTCTGTACTGTATTGTATTTCTGTATTGTATCATGTATTGTATTTGTCTTTGCAATCTGTACCCAGCCTTGCCATTGGAAAAAAAAACCTTGAACAGATATTTTATTACTTTAATATGCTCTAAAGAGCGACATTTTAAAATCCCAACACGCCAAACAGGTCACAAAGGTGTCAAGAGTTTGTCACTAAAGATATCTGCTATTAAGTAACAAACATGCATTCAAGATTGCAGAAATGAAAGAGGTTAAGTGATTGAAAAGATAAATTGATCATAACTCGCACCGGTTCCTAATGCGTTACTTTGCCAACTGGTCTTCCGCGGCACATGTTTCAGTCTATATGTAGCCATAAAATCAAACTTGTAGAAAACATTGATTTATACCGTCCAATAAAACACTGCATCAAAATCACGTAAAGTTAAAGCAAGTGCATACTGTTGGCGTTACTAAACATGGAACGAAAATTGCATGAAAATTATTCAGGTTTTAATTTCTTACATTTATTACGAAACATTTTCTGCTTTTTTTTTTTTACATAAAAATCAGTTTTAATACATGAAATTCTATTTTATACATATTAAAAAACAAACAAAAAGATGTTTACAAATAAGGCTAATAAAAAATGTAAGTAGCATTGTTTGATAAAAGAGTTATCAAAACAATGACATTTCAAGAGTTGATTTGAAATTAAAAATTAAATCTTACATATTCATGAATGAAAACACCAGATAAACTTTGAATTCGAATATACAGTGTCATAGTTCTGTCAGAAAGAAACTAGAAGAGAAGAGAAAGTTACAGTCCAGGTCGAGGAAAGTTTGAAAACTTTTGTAGGCTTAAAATAATATAAAAAATACAGTTAACAAACCATAAAACGTTATTGTCTAACAAAACATTGCATCCAACAATAAAATAGAAAATCTTTAGTGTCCTTTTGTATGTCGTTGTAAGTACACTTCTCGCAAATGCTTTCTAGCACACTTAACATTTAATTACTTTTTTTTTGATGGATACGCCTATGTCTTTGTAAGTTCGAAGCGTTTGAAAACTTTCTCGAGCATATCTCACACATATACAGCTTCTCTTCAGTGTGTATGCGCCTATGTATTGGTAAGGTAGAAGCATCTGGAAAACTTGTCATGCATATTTTACATGAATACGGCTTCTCTTTAGCGTGTATGCGCCTATGAATTTGTAAGCTCGAAGGGTACGGAAATTTTCTCATGCATATCTCACACATATACGGGTTCTCTTTAGTGTGTATGTGCCTATGAATTTGTAAGCTCGAAGGGTACGGAAATTTTCTCATGCATATCTCACACATATACGGGTTCTCTTTAGTGTGTATGCGCCTATGTCTTCGCAAGGTCGAAGATTGTGAAAACTTTCTCTTGCATATTTCACACGTATGCGGCTTCTCTTCAGTGTGTATGCGCCTATGAAATTTTAAGCTCGCAAGGAAAGAAAATCCTCGGTTACAAATTTCACAAGAAAAAGGTTTCCTACCTGAATGGATAATTGTATGTCGTTGTAAATTTCCTTTTTGTGCAAATGTTGTCTTGCAAACTTCACTCTCGAACGGTTTCACGCCGCTGTGCACTCGCTTGTGAATTTCTAATGCTGAGTTCCTTGAAAACACTTTGCTGCAATCTTTGCACTGATGTAATTTCTTTTCAGTGTGGAGTCATTGATGTCGGGTCAGTTGTTGTTTTTCTTTAAAACGTTTTCCACACTAGTCGCATGCATAACCTTTCGTCACAGAATTCTCTGTGCGATTCGTTTCCCTTGATACACTATTGGAAGAATCGGATTTTTATGACACATGGGGCGGATTTTGATGCTTTTGAAAGTATAATGTGTGTGTGTTGTGCTGAGCAAAATAGGAGTGTCTTTCGTTGTCGGAATGGTCGTTTCGAATGACATTGGATTCACTTTTAAACATTTAACTTTTGCCCTTTTTCTCTACAGCTTGCATCTTCGGATGCTGTGGTGAGTGGTGTTTTAGTGCTTTAAGCTTTATACTCCTCATGGATACATTTGGACTTGTAGCTGAATCGCCAACATGGTCTGTTTCTTTCTGCACACGTTTTAAACGACAAGATGTTGAAGAAAGTTTCTTTTTAGTCTGTTCGCAGAATTCTTTCCCTTCACTTCCTTCTATGTAATGAGGGTGAAGTATGGTTGTAACTGAGTCTTGTGCATCCGGCATTCGTCTTCGACGTCTTGCTACATCCGAGTCTACTACTTGTGGTTCCATTGTATCCGTTGTATCCATTGTATTCCATTGTATGGATCGAAAATCCTATCGTTGTCTTCAAAGTGAGGGTGTTCGTCGAGTTCATAATTTTGGTGATGATCTGTAGAAAAGAGTTGTCCAATCGACCCCATGTCCATGTTCGAACCTTTCGTTCTTTCGCCCTTTCCGTCCGCATTTCCGGTACGCTTCCAACTCACTGTTCCACGATCACTTTTGGACTTCCGATTTTCTTTCGGTGTAGTTGAATTCGGATCACCAGAGGATGTCGTTGCTGGAACATGCGATGGATATAAAGCCTCTGGATCCGAATGCTCTTTCTCAAAATTCATCTTAAATTTTATATTATTGTTTCACGAATCAAAATCTAAGATAATGAAATTAAATTAAAATTACATGACCAAAATATTTTTGTACTGCGAAAGTACAGCGATTTTCAAGACGAGAGAAACGTATTCATTTGAGCATCACGAAACACAATTTGATGCGTTTATATATCAATTCTACTTCTTCACTTCACTTCAATTCCTTTCAATTGAAAATAAATGTTCCATGTTAAGAAAAAATAAACCATTAAAATGATGAGTGTAAATTGGAATGTGTGTGTAATTGGTAATTGGTAATTTTTAGTTAACGTCGTACTAGAGCAACACAACGGGCTATTGACGACGGTCCGGGATCAGTCCCTTAAGGGAAAGATCCGAGGACAACACCTCGTAATTTTGAACCACGGTCAGATGACGAAGCAACACCTGAGCTGGCACCCCACTCTCCAAACTTCCACGCCAACCCAACGTGAGGAATGTGTGTGTAACACTTCAGTTACAATATTTTCCGAAATCAGAAAGTGGTTCAAAATTACGCAGTTTTGATCCCAGATCGTCGTCAAAAGCCCGTTGTGTTGCTCTACTATGACATTAATTAAAATTATCTTACCTTATTGAAATAAGCCGACCAACCGGTATAGTGGTTAAGGTGTTAGCCTCTAGATCGGAAGGTTCCTGGTTCGAATCCGGGTTCGGGCATGGATGTTTGTAAGCGTATGGTGTAGAGGCGGCTGGTACACCTTAAATCTGTCGTGGCCGAAAGTCCTCACGTTGGGTTGGCGTCGAAGTTTGGAGAGTGGGGTGCCAGCTCAGTTGTTGCTTCGTCATCTGACCGTGGTTCAAAATTACGAGGTGATGTCCTCAGATCTTTCCCTTAAGGGACTGATCCCGGACCGTCGTCAATAGAACGCTGTGTTGCTCTAGTACGACGTTAACTTAATTACCATTACCATTACCTTATTGAAATAAAAAATAATATAAAGAATTCAAATATCGATATCTATTGAATAGTCACATTTCTTCGGTCTGAGTAAAAGTGATCATGGTACAGCATTTTGTAATAATGATAGGTAATTTGTAATTAAATTCGTTCTAGAGCCACACAAAGGGCTATTGACGACGTTCCGGGATCAATCTCCTAAGGGAAAGATTCGTGGACAACACCACGTCATTTTGAAACACAGGCAGATGACGAGGCAACACCTGATTGACACCCCACTCTCCAAACTTCTGCACCAACTCAACTTGTTTACTTTTGGCCACGACAGATTGAAGGTGCACCAACCGGCTCTACACCATACGCTTATAATGATCCATGCACTGACCCGGATTCGAACTAATAACCTTCCTATCTAGAGTGTAACACCTTGACCACCAGACCAGTTGGTCAATGTTTTTTATTGAACTGACTTATGAAAACTGGGAAGTAACACTTTGCGTTTCATAAAAGCATTGCAAAGTATCCTAGAAAAGAAAATGAATAGCTGTAATTTAAATATGGATGTGATATGTGAAACAGTATTGAAATGGTAGTGGATCTTCAGTCTGTGTATCAAGCTATATTTTGTAACATTTAAAGCAGTATATGTCAGGACTCGTAATATTACATCTGAAGTATTAGGACAGGTAATCTCAGGGTTTACTGTCGATATCTATAGTCTTAATTATTTTGCATATAATTAGTTTGATTTATCCTCTTAACTTTAAGGAACACTTTTGAAGAAAAGTTAGTTCTATTACATGAATCAAGTAAGAAAAGAAGAAAATTAATTTTTTGTTGTTAGAGAACTTTGATTTAGCTGGGGAAAATATTAGGTCCACTGATTCGTTGATTTCTCACCATCATCCATGACGTCACGTACTCATAGTTTGCTTGCGTGAGAAATATCAATATTTACTTGTGATGCCGTGTCTTGTAGGGGGAGGGGGTCACTGCTCTCTCATTTATTTCAGTTTTTCACCCGTTATTGTTTGCTCATATGGAAGATAAACTTCCAATACTATTTAAATGCCTACGAACTGTGAAAAGTAATTATAATTCTGTAACTCAGTGGTTAAACTATCGTTACTGACATTTGGTAAATTTTACAGAAGAGAGATTAAGAGTTTTTTTTTAAGTTTTTTTTTTACATTAAGTAAGAGAAGCTTTAAAGACAAATAAATGATTGCACCACTTACAATACTTCAAATGCCACTTACGATAAAAACCCTACAATCGAAAATTATGCAGATACGAAACTTTTACTCTAAGGTACAGAATTGTAAATACATACCTATGTTTTTGAAATTAAAAAAAATGTCCATTGGGATCTTGATATATGCATCGTCTATTCTTTAAGGTGTTTAGAACAGTTGATTGAGAATCATTAATAAAATCTCCACAGATCACTCGTGATGGGACTCTACATTCATATCCATACCATGACATTTTGAAAATTTTGGATGCAGCAAGAATAAATTGTAAAACATATAAATACAAGTCATTTTAAAATGCTCTCAAGTTGAACGTATTTTGGGTAATGAAGGTACGGATTTAATTAACGTCACTCCTGAAAAACACAACGGGCTATTGGTTGCGTTCCGTGATCACCCCCTTAAGGGAAAGATACGAGGACAACACTTCTCAATTTTGAACCAAGGTCTGATGCCGCAGTCATTCCTGAGCTGGCACCCCACTCGCCGAACTCCAAACAACCACACACAAACTGCCAGCGTAAGGAAATTTGATGCCCCGACATATTTTCTCTCTTGGTGTACGACGGTCTATGGTTGGATTCGAACCCTCCGGCTGCTTGTCCGTTGTTCTGCCAACCAAACTACCGCTTCATCTTTGGGTGATGAAATCGTGACCGGTAGTGAATCCTAGTGGCAGAAAAGTGAAACACTTAATCGAGAAATTACGAATACGGACATCTTTGAGTTTATCGCCATTCGAGCCAGTGTACTGTCAGCGCCTTGTTAGTGCATGTTTCAACTAAATCCGTGAACCAAGTTGAATCAACTAAGCCAGCAGTTCTGAAAGGTTGTTTTTTTCTTATTAAACTACTGTTTAAGTCTTGTGTTATTACTGATTCAAATATTTTAGAAAATTTTTTAGATAAGATTTGTTTCCGTCTTTATTGTGATCTGACAACTATATGCTACACTTTAACGCTTAAAATTTAGCATGTATGTTCTACAAGCACTCTTAAGAAAATTTACATATCACTGACTTCCAATATGCTTATAGATTATAATACGTACCATAATATGTAATCTACTTATTTACTGAGAAATTATGTTTTTTAACTCAGAGAGTTAATGCGGAACATCATTGGAATACCAGCGATAACAAATTTTTCATGTTTCACAAAAGAACTTAATAAAGTAAATTTTCCTCTACTCGAATATTTAACGGAACATTAACGGATATTTTACGGTCCTAAGTTTGTTTTTTTTCATTCGAAATTTCACTTTTTCAAAAAGGCTTTTGTATAACGTAACTACGTATTCGGTGGTCGCAAGACCTGTTTAGTCATCTATCTAGTTCTTATGGTTCATAAAGATTCCAAACTATCTGTACTTCCAATTTAGATGGATGCTGCTGTTTTTTTTCTGGGTGTTTAGTCGATGAAGCCTGAAGCATTCTGTTTTAATTTCTACACTATCAAAAGCTCAGATTTGGAAGTATTGCGTCATCCGGAAAGTTCTGCGCGTTTTCAAATCGAAGCTAGCTTTATTATTCTGCTACATCTGATAAGGAGTGACCTTGATGGATGCAGATGTTTATTTTCGGTCTTTTCTGCTTACACTGCATAATTATGGCATGTGTTGTGGCACAATTTTTGTTTCACTGCAATGCTAAGAAAGGAGAACCAGAAAGCTCATTTTCGTCATATAATGCACTTTTATTTTAAGAAAGGAAAAAATTCTAGTCAGACTGCTTGTAAAATGTGTGCTGTATATGGACATAGTGTTGGTTATGAGGTCACAGTTCGAAGGTGGTTTGATAAATTTAAGCGTGGAAATTTGAGCCTCGAAGATGATACCCGCTTGACATCGAGAAGGGGACTGCATCTCAAAAAAGTAATGCTTTCTGTAGGGTGGGACTACAATGAAATTGTTTATTGTAGGAATTGTTGCCACAAAATCAGACAGTAAATTCGGGAAAAAACAGTTCTCAAATGACAATATTAAAAGCAGAAATCGAAGCAAAGTGGCCAGAACTGACCCATCGTCCAGGTGTCTTCCAGCATGACGATGCTCAGCCCTACATTTCACTGAATGTCAGATAAAGACTTATTGAATAGGGCTGAAATGTTTTGTGTCACTCCAATATTCACCAGACCTTGCCCCGTCATATTTTAAACTCTTCAGATCACTTCAAAATTCTCTGAACGGCCTGGAGTTGAGATTCTTTGGAGATTGTCAAAAAGCACTTCAACAACTTCTTTATTAATAAGCCCTATTGATTTTTTTTAAAGAATTTTCCAGCTGCTGGAAAGGTGTCCAAAAGTCATGGAACAAAATGGGGCTTATGTGATTCAATACAATTTTTTTTAATGTTTTTGCTTCATTGAAATTTATTTTAAAATACGCTCAGAACTTTACGGCTGACCCAATATTATGTTAATCATTAATACATAAGATATGGGTTGCCGACCTTTCTGGAGGGTGAATCAATCTACAGTAAGGTGTTCGATTAATATCAGGTGTATTCCTCCTCTTCTATCTCAGTAAAACGTTCATTCTGTGTCTGTTACTGGATATTGCATGTCTTGTGTCTGCTGCAACATGACCCAATAGAGCCCTTGCGCCATCCAACCACAAACTTAATCTAGTGAGTTGAAGAGTAATTATAGCCACGACGAACTTCCGAAACAAAATTAAATTTTTCTCGGTAGAATTTTTGCGATTATCTTAAGTCTAAACAGTTTACAAAGTATAAATTAAATAAAAATAATCATACGAAAGTATTAAGTATTGTTCTTATGTTCAAAATGAAAATGACCCAGAAAGTATTGGAAGGTGTTGCCTGGTTCGAATACGGGTCAGTGCATGGATGTCTGCAAGCGTGAGGCGGCTGGTGCACCTTCAATCTGTAGTGGCCGAAAGTCCTCGCGTTGGGGGGTGGTGTGGAAGTTTGGAGAATTGGGTGCCAGCTCGGGTGTTGCCTCGTCATCTCACCATGATTCAAAATAACGTGGTGTTGTCCTCAGACCTTTCCCTCAGGGAATTGATCTCGGACCGTCGTCAATAGGCCGTTGTGTTGCTCTAGTACGACGTAAATTAAAATTACCTAACCTGCTGCTCTTGGATCGTACTATTTTAAGTAATTCTTAAATAAACTTAAATAACACTGCTCTGCATCAAAATAAGCCCCGACACCATTCCTGCTGATTCTTATGTAAAATGACTTCCTGAATCCGAATGACCACCGTTTCCCCATCACCCACCATTTTCTGGTGACGCGCCTTACTATGTTTATACCTTATTGATATTTTTTTATGCACTTAAATTTGATTTGGAGTGGAGAAAAGGATTATTTTAACCTTTAAATTTCTTCTGAGGGGCTGGAGAGGATAAATGCTCTGAAACATGAACATTTGAAGCAAGGAGGGATATTTAGGAGATTTGTTCCCCTAAATAGTAAAAAAAAAATCATTAAAAATAATCGTCATTTCTTTTCTACACATTCCAGATGTTAGCCCTCTCTTTTCCTCCCTAAAACATCCCCCACTAATCAAAATATATAGCAACAATTTTGGCTAAAAGCGGGTGACAGGTCCCGAATCCCTCCCAAGAAAGTTTGGAAGATTCACTGTATGACGGTGACGCTCTCTATAACACGCGCGCTTCGTGGTTTGCGCAGGAATTTTCATGCTTTGACAAGATTCAACTTGCATTGCTTTTATCACAATAGTTGTAAAGAGGAAAGATAACGATTACAGTTCACATCTTTCGCAATCGAATAGTCAACTTTTCGGTATTCTAGGCGGGGATTCTGTGTTTCCAAGTTGCATAGATTGTGTAAAACGGTCCAAAATGTTTGCTCCGGATTTTTCAAAGTGAATTACAGTACGTGAGTAAGTTGTGATTAATATCGAGCATTGGTTTACTGTTTAATTATGCCACGCGAGTGTAAAAATCATCCCGATAACTTCTGCTATGTTTGCGGTGTGAATTGGCTTTAAAAGGCGCAACGAAAACCCCTTTCTCCGCTTCTTAAAACTGCTTATCAATTTTACTTTGATTGCCAAATAGGCGATCACGACAAGGATTGGGCTCCAAAGTTTTGCTGCACTTCTTGTTACACTATCTTGACCAAATGGCTCAAAGGTACCCGTAAATCAATGCTATTTGCTGTGCCCTTGGTTTAGCGCGAACCTCGCTGTCATCTCACACATTGTTACTTTTGTATGACTTCCATCGTTTGGAGTCCAATCCTTGCCCTGATCGCCAACTTGGCAATTAAAGTAAAATTGATGAGCAGTTTTAAGAACCTGAGAAAGGGGTTTTCGTTGCGCTTTTAAAGTCAATTCAGTGCAAACATGGCATAAGCTAGCGGGATGATTTTTACACTCGCGTGGCATAATTAAGCAATAAATAAATGCTCGGTATTAATCACAACTTACTCACGTACTGTAATTCACTTTGAAAAAGCCGGAGCAAAAAAAAAATTGTATCGTTTTACACAATTTAAACAACTTGGAAACACAGAATCCCCGCCTAGAATAGTGAAAATTTGACTATTCGATTGCGAAAGATGTGAACTGTAATCGTTATCTTTACTCTTTGCAACTATAGTGATAAAAGCTATGCAAGTTTAAACTTGTGAAATCATCGAAATTCCTGCGCATACCACGAAGCGCGCGAGTTTTTGAGAGCGCCACCGTTGTACAGTGAATCTTACAAACTTTCTTGGGAGGGATCCTGGACCTGTCACCCGCTTTTAGCCAAAATTGTTGCTATATATTCTTATTAGTTGGGGATGTTTTGGGGAGGCTGGAATGTGTAGAAAATAAGTGAAAAAAAACACCAGAAAAAACGATCATGTGTAACGATTTTTTTTTTAATTTAAGGGGACAAATCCCCCCAAATCTCCCTCTTTGCTACAAATGTTCATGTTTTAGAGCTTTTCACCTCTATCAGCAATAATTGTGTCAGGGCTCTAAATTTTTTTTTCTGCAGATCAGTGTAATTAATCTAAAGCGTGCTAGTTGTGTACACTGAATAACATTTCGAATAGTTTAACGTTCTGTAATGGTAGCTTTCAAAGACATTTGCCGAGTTAAGAATACAGCTTCTTACTCCTTCAAAAATACCTTTTCATTTTTGTGTTTCTTAATGAACTCTGGACTACACGAGGTGACGAGTCCATGAATATCACGGGCAATGGAAATTCCAATTAATATCTATCGGGTCGACATCACTTTAAATTTCATAGAATTTATTTCCTTGATTCAGTTACCACCATTTTAAGTCTATTGTGTCATCAGTTTACCCTGTGAAGGGGTTCACACGTATATATCCGTTCCTTATCCTGGTGTCTTTCTGCATGACTTCCAACCCGTTTTGAGATTGACCAATAGAGTTCTTCTTGGGATTCTTGCAACCAATACTATCTGGCTATTTCATCATTATAGGTGTGAGGAAAACAATTACTACACACACTACTCGAAAATCGTGTTGCTCGGAGGATCCATAAAGTTTTAGCATTGCGTTACTTTCTATTTTAATTATTATAATCACAAATCATCCGATTGTGTAGTACGAAATACGATTAAGGGGTTTGGCACCTCCATAGGCACCCATGTAAAATTCACACACTTTGGGGGCATCTCAATGATGCATAAATTACTGTATTTATCTGAAATTTTTACTGTGTAATGTTTGGATACTTTTAAAGACTTAAACATGGTTTTTAACTCGTTCTAAAAATTCACAAAATTATAAACTTTTTTAAACATTAACAAAAAAAATTTGAAATTTTTTAGATACTTTTATTCATTTTATATCTTATTCCTCAAGTTAAACTATTTAAAATTGCTTCATAAACAATCATAAAAAGTTTCAAGAATGTATGTCAAGTACTTTTTGAGTAATGTGCCCCCAAACATGAAAAAAGTTCAATACGTTCCGAGACGTACGTCGCGGTGAATAGTGCATCTAGTTAAAAAAAATATTTAGAAATACTTCCAATCAACAGATGTTTACAAATGAGATATCTTTGAAAAGAGGACAATTCAAATTTCCATACAGTAAAAATCTCAAAAAATGACTTACGAATTTTTAGGTGCCGTACCACCTTAAGTTGCTCAATTTTTTAACTGAATAGAGTTGGAATTTAATCACACACAATATCGGATTGTTTTGAAAATCTCAAATTCCTTGTATTGCAGTCTTTTTGGATTGAAATTACAGCATTTTTAGTAAACTTAATTTTCGCTGCGAGATGAATTGCAATGGAATTAGGAGGACCCTATGGGATGTCGTAAATAAAATATTGAGATTGGAATCTGAAGAATTTTGTTAAAAAAGTTGCAGCTCTCGAATGAAAATTTGCCTTAAATCCCTAAACTGCAATTTCAAATATCAGTTAAATCCAAGTATTGTAACAAATGGAATCCTTAAAATAATACATTCGTGATTTAATAATGCATGCATCCTATTTACAGGTATGGAAGAAAAACCAATGGCCTTGAGTCATCTGGACTTGAAGAAATTCGTCTGCTAAGTTCGAGATCTAGCTCAATTGCCCGTGGAGTTCCTAAGAAATGCTATCAGCTGCAATGGGATCCAGATTCTAACAGGATGGACAGTCTACTCTTGTTGTTTCTTGCGTATCAATGAATATATGCAACAATCGAATAATCATAGTTCTGTGCTCAATTTGGAAATGTAAAACTCGTGTAACCAAAATCAATTTTATTTTTAATAAATTGTTGGCTGAGAAAATTGTTTTTCGTCTTTTTTTTGTACAAGTGTCTGATTCCATGTCCACGCCCGTCAGCATCGACATGCGCGTGGACTTCGAATAGATTACACTGCGCATATGCAGGCAACCCTAGTGGAATGGGGGCTTTATTCTTTAAGTAATCGCCTGTAGTGCTGACAGTGCAAGTCTGATATCCAAAAAGAATATTCCACCAGCTTGGAGTTATTTCTTCCATGACCGTAAAAAGTGTGAGGTATTGTGAATTCTATTGTTGCCAAAACTGGAAGAAGAGAAAATACATGAGTGTTGGCAATATTCGAATACAGTAGTCTCGCGACTTTCTTATTGAACATTGTTTGGCCCTTTGCATTAGAAATCTACCCTCTGCTGTTCGACACGTGGAAAAATGATTCCACAACCTGGTAGAATGTTCTTTTTGGCGAAGAGACTTGTCCTGTCAACACTACCTGCAATTAATTACACGTGATAACATAAAGAATACGGCGCCCATTCCACTGGGGTTGCCTGCATGTTCGCAGTACAATCTATTCCGAGTCCACGCGCAAGTCGATGCTGACGGGCGTGGACTTACAATGAAACTGAAGTGTAATAAAATATTACAACATTTGATTTTGGTTGTTAGATTTTTATTCGTATTCTTACGCAGTGTTAAATTTACATAACTTTAATTCCACATACAAACAATTCTCTATTGCAGAAACAAAAAAAAATACAGTTCATTCAAAATTAGTAGTCATTCTTTACATGGAAAGCATTACACTTTAAGCCCTTAAGACTACGGCCATTACAGCAGTTGTGCCTTGAAAGTTATGAGTCACGTTCTTATATCTATAGCCGTAGTCAAAAGGTTCAACCTTTGCTGGATCTTGGGTTCATTTCAGACGGACGTTTTGCAACAGCAAGAGAAAATCAGCCTAGAAGAGTTCTCTTCTATTAGAACACGCAAAGATCCGTAGAGTAGAACCGGGCAAGCTTAGGTCCAGTCATGTTCGCAGGGGCTGGTGCAAGTTAAATCTGTCGTGGCCAAATGTCCTCACGTTGGGTTGGTGTGGAAGCCTCGAGAGGAGGTTTCAGCTCGCATGTTGCCTCGTCTTCCGACAGTGGTTCTAAAGGAATGACCTCGGATTTTTCCCTTGGGGATTCATTCTGGACCGTCGCCATTATTCCATCAGCACCAGTTGTATGAAAATGTTTGTACAGCAATCGCAGTCAAATATCTCCCAAAAGCGATGCAATGCTGCAGAACGTGTGTACAAGCTCTAATCGTCTATATGGGAAAGTAAAACAATTATAAAGATCATTCAGGCAAACAAAAAATAGTCGAATTTCTTTTTCTTAAAAATGCATATGAGAAGTCTCCTTGAGAAAAGTGAGCTCAAACTGATATTTTATAACTCCTTTAGGATGGTATGTAGTATCCGATACGTTACAACTTTCGAGCGATGTATCGCCAAATGTGGTAACCTTCCCATTTTCACCGTTTTTGCGCGTTTCTTAGTTTTGAGGCAACGCTAGATATTTTCTCCTGACGATAAGAAACGCGTCTCATGATTGGTTAAGGAAGAAAATATGCTTTTCCACTTTTATTTTTAATGTAGAACGGAATTAAAATTTAGACAGTCTTTGAAATTGTTGGATGCATATGAATTTGCTCTTGATTTATAAAATCGACTTGTTTCATTTATTTTCAAAATTTTTAGGATAAATTTGGAAAGCAGATAGTAAGTTACAATTTTTTAAATTTGTTACTTATATTAAATTTTGATTGAAATTTCGAAAAAAGTTTGGATTAAATTTGATTTTTGAAATTGCAGATTGGAATTTAGAATTTTTTTCCCCTTTTGGTTGCTCATTTCCCCTTAGTTGATTTGATATAGCAGTGGATAGTGTTATTGAACGTTAGAAAATGGGTTTTTTTTCTTTTTTTTTTGCAAACATGTAGTAGTTTGATTGGGAAGAGGGTGAAATGTCTTTCATGTGAGAATGATATGATTTTAACATTGAGAAAGGATGCTGGTGATAGGTAGGAGTGGAAATGTAGAAAGAATGGACAAAAGTTTGGCAAAAGAAGGTATAACAGGAGTAAGAAATTGGAGGGTAAATGGGTGTTTGGAGGACTTGAACGAGGGACGGATAAATTTTTTATGGTTGTGGTGAAAAATAGGAACCAGAAAGTTTTGGCTGAGGTAATTCGGAGTTGCATTTTGCCAGGAACTACAAAAATTTCTGACTATGAAGTCATATGCTGGTATCAATTGACGGTTACCTTGCTGCATACATCTGGCGACGGCGGCAACATTTAGGGACAGAGATACGACGAAAATTTTTAGCATTTCTAGAGCATGTCGTTAAGATGTATCACGAAGAATGAGGGTAATTTTAATTTTTGTTTAGCTTTTGGTTATATTATAAACACTGGACTATGCTTAAGTAGGCACCCAATACGGTGGCTTATACGCATGGAAGCCAACGGTGAAAGGTCCTCGCCGGCCCCGGAGGGTTGGCGAGGTAGCCGGCAGGCGGGGATCGCGTGTTATACGCTGTGACTTATCTACAAACAAATTTGTCCCTGTATACTGGTTTAAACGCATTGAAACCTTATGCGCAATACGCTTTGACTTCTCTAAAAAACAATTTCCTCTTGTAAAGTCGTTACAATAAAAAAAAATTCCTTTGCTTTTCCATATATGGCTCTATAACCAGTAATATCCCCATTGAGTTGCTCACATAATGCTAATTGCTAGAAAAATTGTGAAAAAATATTTTTTCACACTTATGATTAGCAGAAGAATTTTTTGATTTTTTTTTTCTCATCAAAAACCTTTTTGTGGATTATTATGATCACAGAAAATAACTACCTTATTAAAAAAAGATTTCTTGTTTTGAATTTTTTATGCATTGCAAAGTCTGTAATTCAAAATTGATAAAAATCCGGATGTTTTTTAAAAAATCGCGTTTTTTTTTATTAAAAACAATTTTTTTTAAAGTTTTTTTTTTATCCGAAATTTTTTTTAAAGGGACAAAACTAGGATAAAATTGACGCAAAATTGCGTACATGTTCAGAGAAAACCAAACTGAAATATTAGAAAATTTTCAAATAAAATTTATATTGCTTTTATTTTTTTTAATTTTTAAAAAAATTATTATTATTTATGCATTGTATGCAAAGGTTCACGGTGTGGATTTTGCTATATGGCGGCCATCTTGAAATTGCTTATATCGGCCGCCATCTTGATTTGGCGTAAACAATAGCTTTGGCGGCCTAACGTATCGGATGCTACCACTCCACCCTCCTTTAAATAAATAATAATTCTATAAGTGGCAAATTATGCAATCTAAATCTTGCAGAAATGTCCTGTAAGTTGAAAATTCCTAGTCATTGAAAATGTAACTAACCCTATTTTCCCTTCTCCCTTTTAAATCTTTTGTTCCTACTGTTATATACCGGGGGCCCGCGTATCATTTTGTAAAGTCATTTCAACTAGGCTCATTTTTGTGTCAGTTATCGTCATGTCCATCAGCTGGAAACCGGAAGTCAGCTGGCACGCCCTTGGTGGGGGTGGTTATGAGAGGGTTCGATTGTTGATGAAAATAAATTTTCAAAGTGATTTCAACAAGGCTGAAACATTTTGTACAGTTAGTCAATATGATAAAATGACAAAAGAAAAAGAGTCAGCTGCATGACAGAGGGTGAAAATAGAGTCAGCTGATGCGATAAGTATACCGCGCGGCAACGTTATTCTTTCAGCATACCTTCATTATTTTACCTTCCTCGATACTCAGACAGCTGACTTTAATTTTCGCAGAAGACATTTTTATACTTTTACAATTATCAAAATTTCTATTTTGTTGGAATCAATTTAATATTTTTATAAAGTGTAAATAAAGTGAACTTGAATGCTTATATTTCATTAAGTTTTTCATAAGTAGGTAACTAAATAAACAAATTTTTAAAAATTCATCATTTGTATTTATTACCGTGAAAATCAGTCATCATTAAAATCTAACTGTACTATCGGCATTCTTGTCGTATTATTCTCCTGACCTGTCATCAGAATATTTCCTCAATATTATGTTCTCTTATGGGATCACTATTGTCACATTCTTCTGCGGTTTCTTCTGGTTTAATGCTATCTAAAAATGTAAATGAATAAGTTATTGATTAATTTGTAAGAGAAATCGAAAGAAACGGAGGCAACCATTTGAAGAGTTGTTGTGACTATTCTCTTCTTTGCATCCATATTGAGTGTGTGAAAGTGCAATCCGATTTGGCGAATGTGAATGACTAGAGCAGGGATGTCAACCCGCGGCACGCGCGCCACAGTGTGGCACGGAGGAGTTTCAACAGTGGCACGCTTATTGACAAATTAAAAATAATAATGTCGTCTTCAGGAACTTTGGTCAAAATCCGTAAAAACCCTCCTCATACTCTACTGAATACAACAGCGCCGGAGAGCGGCACTACTTGACACCAGAACAAAGATGCGGTAAAGCTTTGGTTTCCTAAGAAAGTGGAGCCGTTATCTAACAGACGTGATACGTCATGATGCCGCAGGCATAACTAGACGGCCGTCTAAACAAGAATCCAAGGTGTCAACTTAGGCGGACAGAATACGTTGGAAAATGGGCAACACAGACGGCTGTAGTGGTTTATTATATTCGAGAAACAAAACAAAGTGGTTTTTTATTCTCTGGTTTAAAGTTTCTAACTTTGGGATCGTTGAAGGTAGAGTGAAAATTTCAACAGATTTCAAATCAGCGTAAATTTCTGCGCTAGATCGATATCAAAAACAGTTTTATTATTCAATTATTCGCCAATTGATTATTTAATTATGTATTAAATAATTAATTATTTATTTAAAGAAAATCACATTTAAGGTATCGATCTGGTGTCAAATTTTCCGCAGATTTCGAATTCGTTGAAATTTGTATTCTGTGTTTAACGATCCCGATTTTACAAAAACGAATTATTCAATGACAGTCAAAAATGTTTATTTATATTGCTCCTCTTGGCTCGAATCGCTTGGAGCAGGAAATGAAATCTGGCCTCTACAAGAGAAAAAACGTTCCCCAACTGTTTGAGACCGCTATGACGACAGTCATGGAAATGGCGGCTCCGATCATTTTCATTACGCTCACAAACAACGCTCTCTAGGAAACCAACACCATGTTTGATGCCTCGTGCCATGCGCTTTGTGAGCCATCCTTAAATGACATTCTAGTTCCAGGTCCAAATTTGAACTCTGACTTGTTCGATTTGCTTTTACAATTTCGAAATCATAAGATCGCAGTAGTGGCTGATATAGAAAAGGCTTTCTTACAGATAAGTCTCGCTGAAGTTGACAGAGATGTGACACATTTCTTGTGGATAGATGAACTTCCACAAGATCATTACTTTTTAGAAAAACCCAAAATCCCTAGAATGACGCGAGTACTATTTGGTGTGACTTCAAGTCCTTTTTTGTTAATAGCTGTTATTAAGCATCATCTTAATAGGTTTCAGAACGAGTTCCCAGACACCTGTTCTGTGATTAATTCTTCAATGTATGTAGATGACTTGTTAACAGGTTCGTCCAATGTTGAAAAGGCTTTGAAACTATCAACCGAGTCCAAAGATATTTTCCTCAAGGCCAATATGTCCCTACGTAAATGGCAGAGTAATTCTTCTGGTTTGAAGGAACATCTAAAGATTTTAAAATTTGATGTCTCTCCTGATTTGTCATCTGACACCACTTATTTAAAACCTTGGGATTAATTTGGAACACAGAAAATGACACCTTTAAAATAGATAATCAAAATCTTTGTGAATTTGTGAGATGTCAGGAAAAGACGAAAAGAACTGTTATTCAGACATCTGGTAGAATTTTTGATCCATTGGGATTCTTGTCACCTTTTACAGTCCGTATAAAAATTATTTTCCAGTCATTATGGGAACGTGGCATCGATTGGGATCAAAATTTACCACAAGATTTGCAAAAAGATTGGGACATTTGGTGTGAACAACTTCCATACCTTAGTACTGTATAAGTGCCTATATATTACTTTTGTGACTTAATGGATGAATTTCCAAACAGGGTAGAGTTACACTGTTTTACTGACTCAAGTGAAAAGGCTTACGGTGCAGTAATTTACCTAAGATTCGCTACTGACGACGGCAAAATTAAAACTGTCTTGGTTGCTTCAAAGAACAGATTAGCTCCCATTAAACGTTTAAGCTTACCAAGATTGGGACTCATGGGCGCAATTATAGGAGCAAGACTTGTAAGTCATATTACGTCCGTTCTCAAGATAAGCTTCATGAAACTTTTTTTGTGGACTGACTCAAACATTGTGTTACATTGGATTCAAAGCTCTTCGAATTCTTGGAAACCATTCGTGAGCAACCGAGTGTCAGAAATGCAAAGTTTGACTGATCCAACGGACTGGCGACATTGTCCAGGGCGTGACAATCCTGCAGACCGACTGACTAGAGGATTATCTATTACTGATCTGAAAAGGGACAGTTTGTGGTGGTTTGGTCCTCCCTGGTTGACACATGAAGGCCCAGAGAAGCAACAGAAATAGACGATAACTTAAGAAAATCAGAAATCAGACAGAAAAAGATGAACATTTCTCAGAAGTTTTGCACATCCGCTCCAATTGAGCCACTTATGGAGATTGAAACCTTCAGTTCTCTTCGGAAGATCATCCGAATAGTAGCCTGGATCAAAAGGTTTATACATAACTTGAGAAGTTCCAACAAACGAGAAGGCTGTTTATCTGCTGAGGAATTACGAGAAGCCGAAATGCATCTTGTTAGACAAGTGCAAGAGAAGAATTATGGAGATGAAATAAAGGCGTTGAAAGAGAAATCCCAGATTGGAAAGAAATATAAAATTTACAGTTTGTGTCCATATCTAGACGAAGAAAACTTATTGCGAATTGGAAGCAGACTTAATCAAGTTGACTTCACCCCCAACGAGATCAATCCTGTTCTTCTACCGAAGAAGGAAATATTCACTGAACTGTTGATAAAGAGAGAACACAAAAGAGTGATGCACAGCGGAGTGTCGCTGACACTCACGCAGATAAGAAGAAAATTTTGGATACCTAAGGGAAGACAGTTAGTAAAAAGAACCATCAACAAATGTTTAATTTGTAAAAAATATATGTTAAGACCAGCAAGGCAATTGACAGGATAACTTCCTAGAGATAGAATTACTGAAGCACCTCCGTTTAACATAATCGGAGTAGATTTCGCGGGACCTGTCTTCGTTAGAACTGATAAAAATGACTCTTCAAAGGCATACATTCCACTCTTCACATGTGCTGTTACTCGTGCTATCCACTTAGAATTAGTGACAGATATGTCTACTAAATCCTTCCTTCTAGCTTTTCGGAGATTTCTTCCGAGACGTGGAACTTGCAAAATTGTCTATTCCGACAATGCAAAGAGTTTCAAGGCAGCTGACAACTAATTGCAACGTTTAGCAAGTATTTTAAAGGATCAAGATCTACAGGATTTCATCTCAAACAAAGGAATAACCTGGAAAAATATTATTGAACACGCTCCATGGTGGGGAGGATTTTACGAACGTTTAGTGAAAAGCGTCAAGGATCCACTACGAAAAATCCTAGGAAAAGCCCTCCTGACATTTGAAGAACTAACAACCATCTTTGAGTGAAATTGAAGCCGTCGTGAATATGCGTCCGCTGACTTACACCACAAGTGATTTCGGTGATCCAGAGCCACTTGCACCTGTTCACTTTCTTCAATTCGGAAGGAATGATTTCAGCTATCCTCTTCACTTTGCTGAACTGGAGAACAAACTTTCCAACAAGGACATATTGATCAAGAGAAAGATGTACCAAACCAGACTGTTAAAACAGTTATGGCTTAAGTGGAAGGAACAGTATTTGCTTCACCTCAATTCTGCCCATCATTTCCTAACACCTGAAAGGCATAGAAATCTCCAAATTGGGGATGTTGTTTTAGTTCATGGGACTAATAAATCAAAATTTTTATGGGATATGGGAATTGTGAAGGAAGTAATACATGGCAGAGATAAACTCATTCGTGCTTGTGTTGTAAAAACTGCTAAAGGACTATTCCGGAAACCAGTTCAAATGCTGTATCCTTTAGAAATTGAAAATATTGTGTAATTAATTACGTATAACTCGTTTTTGGATTCAAAATGTCTTAAACAAATATAATGTAATTGCTTTTCTTTATGTTACACATATATTCATATTTTATTATTAGTGTTAAAAACATTATTGACCTTTAATACTACTAATTTTTCCATTTATTTGTATTGTCTCTTCACAATTGAATATACTTACATATTTAGTTTGAATATAAAAATGTCTGGAATTTATTTGAAAGAATTAAGTTTCTAGAATTGAATTATTTCTAATAGTAAAATCTAAATGGTATATATAATTCTTTCGTTTACTTTGAACAGTTGAAGTGTTTATATTTACCTTTTTTTATTTCAGTCTATTCTAATTGTGATTTAATTAAGTATGCAACTGTTAATTTGAATTTTGTATTGTAATTTGACTTCAAATTCAAATATTGCAATGTTTTGAAATATGGTTAAAACTGTATAATTGTGTACTCTTAATAGAGTCCAGGTGGGGAGTGTTGTGAAACATGAACAACCAATCAAAACGCGCAGATGGCGCTGCTTGTTGTCTCCTTTTATCTGAAATCTTCAGAACGATTTTAGTTTTTGAAATTGTATAATTGATTCGATAACGATCAGCTTCGTGCTGAATTTAGGGGATGTCCCCTTACCTTTACCTATTTGTTTCGGTTGTAAATATGTAATTATAGTACTCATTAAAATACTAGAATATATTAAACCTTCTCCTGCTCGAATTATTTATTGCCCATGCATTTTAAAATCACTGAACCACCTCGATGAAGAATAATCCAAAAGGCTGTCAGCTGAGCCACTGTCTTGTCAGAAATTATATTAAAAAATTTTGGCTTTACCAAGCGGGACAGTCTCCGACGTCCTTTTTCTTTGATGACGCGTGGACGACCAACACTTTGGCTTCTACTGCTGGTGTCACCGTCATTTATCCACTTGGCATAAATATTAACAACGGCAGATCGTAAACAACCTACCAGTCGTGCAGTTTCAGGGATACTCGTTCCGAGTCTTCGGGCCATTACGATCTGCCCTCAATGAAATTCGCTTAGATCAGCAGCCTTTCCCATCACTCGCAAAAGTGAGTGCAAGAATGATTGCTTACCTTCTCCAGAAGCAGTTAAATACCATTCTCACTTAATTACGTGCCCTCCACGTCATCCAGACAAGTTCATTGAAAAATGTGGGGATGGTCATAATATTTTTATCGTCAGTGTATATAGTCAATGTTTCACCTGATCGGTGATAAATGATTTATACTCGATTTTTTTCTTACACGTCGAGAGCGCAAAAGTTCATAATATTCAAATATGTTGAGTAGCAACTTGAATAAATATTTGCCCTTAACTAGTGCCGTAACTAGGCAGGTGAAACAGGTGCACCCGCACAGGTCCACTTGGAAAGGGGACCCAAAATGCCGTTCCCCAGAAATTATATTTAAAAATTTTTCCTTCTTCCTATTGAGCAGTTTGGCCATTAAATTTTGCCTAACTTAGAACCTAGTTGTCTCTGCTCACCAACATGAACATTCGAATGAATGGCAGAACGACTGATATTTTCAACGTGCCTAACTTAGGTTAGGTTACAGCGTGAATACAGCACCGTAGTCCCTATTATTAGGTTTTCGCGTAAATGTGTTTGTGAAAACAGGTAAGAATGCAATTAATAATATTACGGGGGTTTGGGACTCAAAATATGAAAAAAAGAAACTTTTTTTTTATTGTCTTAAAAAATAATATAGATCTTTCTGAATAAAATGACACCTCAATTTTTTTTCTACCATACCGGAAATATTCAATTCGAGCCTTCATAATAAATGAACGAAATTTTCAACATTTACTTTTCAAATATATTTCTTTAATTTGTCTTCAGCAATTGTATATATATATATATATATTTTTTTTTCTTTTTTTTTTTATTATTTCTTTTACAATAATTTTTCGAACTTTGTATACAATATGTTTTATGAAGTTTTTGAAAAAAATCTTTTTTTTTTTTAAATTTTTCTAATTGTTTTAACCAAAAATTACGAGGACAATTTATAGTATGAACACTCAGAAGTTAATTAATGCAAAAATGAAGTGATTTGTTACAAAATATTTTGCGATATATCAATTTTGCCCATGTTAAAATTTTGATATTTTTAAATTTTAGTAAATAAAATTTCAAAGTTTTGAAAATATTAGATAGTTATTATAATTTCAAAATACAATGTATGGCTAAAGAACAAAAACTGAAGATTTTAGAATTTTGAGTCCCAGACCTCCTTAAGATTATTTGACAGCAATATTTCAAGGAATTCATTAACAGACACGTGACGAGCGTGCCTCTCAATTTTGTTGTGTTGAGTTTTTCGTACTTCTATAGGTAATTTTGTACTTTTGTATTTGTACAGTGAAGTGATTTGCGATGTTAAGTTCTTATGTACTTGTAGACTATTTCGCTTAGTACTTTTTATTGTATCATTTGAGTTTTATATTAACATTTTAATAATTAATTTCACATGCAACGAATTTTTAGGTTTTTATTATTTTCTGTAAAATGTTTGATTGGAAAAAAACATGAGGAATGGGATACTAGGGCATCCAAGTAAATGATATTTCGTCACGTGCTTGCATTCGCTCTATAAATAATAATTAGTAGAGAGTTTACAGTATCCTATATAACAGTTTTATACTTGTACAGGCAACATTTAAAAAATAATGTTTTTGTTTAGTTCTAGGTTTAAAATGTCTTAGCAACTGCCAGGTGCACAAAAGAAAATTGTAAGGAAACGAAAATTCGAAGAAAGCAAGTCAATGTTGCAACAATTTGTTTAATGGCTAAGAACAGACATCAGAGAACGAAGGAAGTGCCGAAGAGGTCGAATCTACTAATGCTTCACAAGCTGATGACACAACACTACATTTACATCTACCCCTATACTTCATCTACCCCTTTACATCTACAACATCTACCCCTTCAACGATCGACAGTTCTCAGAGAAGCAAAAACAAGAAGCCACTGCAAGAAGAAAAATCTACTGCTTCACAAGATATTTTACTAATTACTGTACGTGCCATAGATTCGTCAGGATCACAAGAAATAAACAAACACTTTCTTTTATAATATTAGGGATTAATAAAAATGCAGCATTTTGCTTTCCTTGTATGCATTTTGGACACAAATCGCATAATCTTTCAGACCCACAAAAAGGATTGCATGATTATAGGCATCTTCCTCCAGTTATTCCCCAACACGAAAATTCTCCGGAGCACCGAAATTCGTATGTGAAATGGAAAATGATGGAAAAGGATCTAAAATCAGGAAATGCAATTGAATGATTACATAGTTAATTTAATTAACAAGCTAGAAATGATATGGGGTGAAATGTTAACTAAGTAACTAACACCAACACACACTCCCGTGCCTAGTGTTGTGAGATACTGTACTAGTTTAAATAAGTGTGGTTGGATGTGTATAGCATGCCACCAAGGTGACATGTCTGCCCAGAATGTTAGAGCACATTACATATATACATCATGCAAAGTGTGACAAAAGTTCGTTTTTCTTAATCTCTTAGGGTAATCAAGTCCTGATGATTTTCAATGAATCTCACCATGTTAATAATTTTAACCCTCGAGCCTTTGTTGCATCCAATGTTCCCGAGCCATGCAATTTAATGTGGTCCGCAGGTGTTTTCATATGCCATGAGCAAGGATGCAATGGAGGGAATACGGCGATATACGCCGTATACTCTCTGGTTTTTCCAGGGAATACCGTAAACCCTCTGCTTTTTCACAAAAACTACGTACACACTTTACTTTTCCAAAAAAACTTAACTCAAAACGTCACGTGAAACGTAGATATCTGAAGAAGCAAAAGAAAAGTTTCTATTTCAAGATACCACCTCGGTACCTAATTCCAAAATCGTACCTCTTAATCAAAAGCAATTTATTCAAAGTATTGTCGGTAGAATGAGAAATCCAGTCTTTGTTCTGATGTTAATGAAGAAAATGGTCAACCTTTGAAGGATATATCCATGTTTGATCCAGAAAGTATAAATACAAGGGTAATTCGCCATGGAGAAAAGGAGGTAAAAAGGACCTGTCGACGTTTTGGTTTAGATGAAATGTGCACTATTCAGGGTTTGAGGGACCCATGAAAACACCCAAGATATTCCAGAAAAATTAAAGCCTCTTTTAAGAACAATTGACATATTACCATGTTCCACGGCCGAATGCGAGCCCGGGCTTAGTTTAATGAATAATATAGTGTAATAGATTTGAGATAATATTTATTGATTTCAAACGTCTCCATTCTAATGTTTATTAAGGCAAATGGACCACCTATAAAACACTTTTAAACAAGAAAAATTTTGTAAATTAATGTTTGGGCAACCATTGTTTTTCGGTAGACAATAGATCGAGAGTATGCTCTACAAAATACGAAACTGAGACGGATTTCTCTAGTCAAGCAGTTCGGAAAATATTTCAATGAAAATGATAGAGGAAAGCCTTAAAATTTGTGAACAAGATTTCTACTTAAGTCGAAGTTTCTTCAAAGTTCCACAATTCCTTTCTTGTAATATAAAATTAATAAAGGCTTTTTTTCTCTCGATAATTTGAAATTCGATTAATTCGAACATATTCCCGGTTCTTTGAGTATACCCCATGGGCGCCCGGAGGAGGGGGGCGGAAAACCTCCTGGCTTAAGGATTTCCTATGCACATACATGTATGTGCGTGTGTACATGTTTTTTGCCCCTACCCCCTGGAAAGTGTAAGTAGTAAGTACATGTTTCGCCTCCCCATGGAAAAAATTCTGAGGGCGTCAATGGTATACCGTCTGTTTTTTTACGACTACAGCACTGGCCATGAGGCTGTAAGAGGACAAAGTGTGATGTAATGTAGAGGTGTGCCAATTTCACGACAGGAGCAGTTTTTGGACTTGATTTTCTTAAACCTCGTTAGGTAAGATGGGAACGGGTCGTGCACTGTGAAGAAGAGTGTCTCTTCCCTGGTCCAACTTTCAGATTTGTGAAATATTAACAACAATATTGGATGCTGTAACAATGGTTACAATGGAGATTTTCAGATTTAGGATCGTATAGTGGGAGTTTAGAAATATTCACTAAGGAGGAATGATTAGAGCTTATTGTGCGTTGGTTTTCCGTGATTGTAAGAAAGACAGAGTTCTGGTGACAAATGAATCCCTGTTTATTCACTCGAGAGTAAATATACATAAGTTGTACTGGTAATAATGATAGTTGTCAGTACAACGTTATTCGAGGGCTGGTGGTGTTCCAGGGGGAGTTGGAATGGATACTTATAATGCTCTAGTCTTTTTAACAAGCCACAGAAATAGTCCAAAAATAGAATCGTTACTTCCGTGGGAGGTGACAAGTCTCACTAGAGATATGAAATTGTCAAAAATTGAAGGAGGGGAGAGTGTAATTCAAAACATTTAAATACCTGAGTTGTTGGGCCACTCCAGACGGAACGAAGGGAAGACTGGTGAATCGAAAACCCTCGTTTTCGCGCTTGAGCATTTCTCTCGCCAAGCAGTGCTTGGAGCGAAAAGATTGGCGACAGCGCTCGTGCTATGGTTGGGTGGAATGTCGTTATACGCCAAGCACTGTGCGATTCCACTCCAATTCTGTCGGCCCCAACGGACATGGTAACTTCACACATCTGGTTTTCTCATTAGGGGAAAGTTTCGTTAAGCGATTTTGCAGATGTGAGAACTGAAGCGTCTTTCAAAAGGCCAAATCGTTTCTCTCGTATGGTGTTAAATTGGGAAATTGGGTTCTGTTCTTCGGGATTGGTACTGAATTTTGGAAAGGACGGATGTCGTATGACATCTTCTTCCCTCCTCTTAAATTTTGAGGAGTTTCACTAACTTGCTGGGAACTGAGCACTTCTGCCTGGAACACCACCCATGTCAGAGGATAATTGACATCACTAAAATCAACATAATTGTTAGATAAAAGTACAACAAATTTATACACATTGTAGTCACATGATTTGAATAATAGCAAGAATTTCACAGTACATAACAACTAAATTGCAATAAACCATACAGACAAAATATACATAAACAATATAAAATTAAAGAGTCATAAAGGATGACTTGTTGTGCCTGTTATTTTATTGCACTTATGCCGAAAGGAATCCCAATTAAAGCATATTGCACTATGCGAGAGAATATGTCAGAGGGGTTGACCTTAATTTACATTACATTTATAATGGAGCATCCCTACAGTGGCCAGCCACAGAAATGCCTCATGGTTTAGTGTATGGGATGAATGAAGCTGAGGAGGACCTTGAGGTATGTTGGCCAAACATCCCCAAGGACCCTAACTCCATTGTGTATAGGAGGCGAAATCGGTAGGCTGACCTACTTGTGGTCTAACCCTATTGTTGAGTTGGTCTTCCTTCTGAAAGATATACAAGATAGTTATTGATTGTTATCATGAATAATTTTCCCTGTTGCGTAACGACATACTCACCACTGGATCGCTGGAGTGGCCCATTGTGGTCAGATTAATACACTCATAATATTGACACAGGGAGGGAGGGGAGGGGGGGCTTATACACAAACAGGTCTAAATACTCTACGTTTGACAAGATACAATGATTTGAACGATATGTTAATTGATACAGGCAATACAGAAATAAAATGGATAAAATAATAAAGATATGATACTGTGTGTTATACAAGAGTCCCATCTTGACGTTGCTGGATACTCAATGTTTGGTTTCGTCTTGGGCGGAGCCTAGGGCCAGAGTTCTCATTTGAATAAAGTGCACTAGTTCCATTCGAAGTTGTGGCATCTGACAGGTGCGGAAGACGACGAGTAGAGATTTTTAATCGGTGTGTGTTGATCGTAAGCTCTGGAGCCTTTGTATTGTCCAGTTCTTGAATAATGGCTGTGTGAGCATTTGGCTTCCTTAGGACTTCATAGGGTCCAGCAAACTTGACTTTAATCTGATCTCTATTGCGAACATACACAATATCCTTTTCTCTCACTGTACGCTGAGCACTGTTTGTGTTGAGTCTCTGTTGTTGTTTGTCTTGATGACACTTCAGATTCTATTCAGTTGTTTTCCGAAGGATTTGCAATGAGTGTAGCAGGTCGTTAGAATGTCCAGTGGTTGTGATGAGTGGGGTGTCATCTGTTTCCTCGATTATGTCGAAGATGAGGCTCAGGTTTCTTCCAAAATGGAGAAGGTCAGGGGTGAATCCATGGCTGCTATGCTTTGTAGCATTGTACATTTGTTTATGTACTGCTACTGCAGTTGCAAAATCCACTTTCTTGTCAGTTAGAGCAAGGATTGTGTTTTTCAATGATGAGTTGATCCTTTCTGACTGTCCATTTGCCTTTGGGTTCATACTTGTTGTATGATGAAGAGAAATTCCCAAAGTCTTTGTCATTTGTTGAAAAATGTCCGAAGTAAATTGTGTTCCTAAGTCAGTGAGGATCATTGTTGGTCGACCAAATGTGGTGATGTATTGTACAAGGCACTTTGCAACAGTTGGGGCTTGTATATTACTCATGGGGTATAGTTCAACGTGCTTGCTGAAGTGGTCGATTACTGTTAACACGTACTGATTGGGGCGAATGGGTCCAAGAATGTCCATGGATACAAATTCATTTTGTCTACGAGGAATAGGCGTAACTCCAAATGGTGGTTTCTTGCTGTAAAGTCTTTTGTTTTTGCAACATGATGTGCAGGAGGAAACAAAATTAGCTGTGTCTGCATACATGCCATACCAAAAGAATCTTTCTTTGAGTATAAGATAAGTCTTCTCTGTTCCAAAATGAGAAAGGTGAGCTTGTTCAAGAGCTGATTTCTTTAATTTGTGAGGGATAACAATGGTTTTCTTGCATTCATTTTCTTTTAAGTGATTTTGTCGAATGTTGATATGCATGATTAATTTGTTTGATGGGTTGATATAAAAGTTGTTATTCTTGTGTGAAGTTTTTTGAAGGTTTTCCTTGATTTTTTTTTTTTAATAATGTCTGCATCTAATTCTTGTTCATTAAGTATGTTTTTAACTTGTAGTTCATCTGTGATTAATGCAGCAATTATGTTAAGTTCTTGTGCTGGAAGAATTGTATCAAACTCTGGCTCTGGTTGGCCATCTGGTTCTCTCGAGACATAATCAGCAAGGTGGTTTGTTTCTCCTTTAATGTGTTGGAAAGTAAAGGAATATTCAGCGAGCTCCATTAGCCATCGTGCGACGATGTTGGCTGGATTCTCTAGTTGCGAATGGTACTTAAAGTTCATGTGGTCTGATAGGATGGTGAAGTGTCTTCCATATAGGAATTCCCTGAAGTGTTTCACTGAGTTGTGGATGGCCATCAACTCTATCTTGCCGGCAGGGTATCTTGCTTCTGTTGATGTAAGGGTTCTGGAATAATATGCAACTGGTTGGAGATGTTTTTCACCCATTTGCATAAGAATTCCAGAAATGGCAATATGTGATCCGTCCGTATTCAGAAAGAACTCCTTCTGCCAGTCTGGTTGAAGGATGAATGGTTGCTTGAAGAATGTCTTTTGTAGAGATTCAAACGAGTCTTGATGTTCTTGTGTCCATAGGAATGTTTTGGTGTTTGCTAGGTCATTGAGAAGTTTGATCCTTTCAGCGTATTGTGGTACTATGTGTCTGTAGTACCCACACAGTCCGATGAATCTTTTTAGATGCCTTTGGTTCTTTGGTATGGAGAATTTAGTGATTTTTTCTGTGTTTGCGTTGCCAGGAGTAAGTCCTTGAGCTGATATTGTGAATCCAAGGTATTGGATTGATGGAGTGGCAAACTTGCATTTTTCAGGGGCTAATGTGAGGTTTTCTGCTTGGAGTACCATGAGTACATCTCTTAGTTTGGTGTTGAGTTCGTTAACTGAGTTGGCAGCAATGATGATGTCATCTTGGTAGCAGTGAATGCCATGATGGTTGATTGATGACAGAACTTTGTCCATCAATCTCTGGAAGTGTGCTGCTGCGTGTTTAATTCCAAATGGAAGGCGTTTAAATTGGTAGGTTTTCCATGGTGTTGTGAATGTCAAGAACTTTCTGTACTCTTCTGGTAGATGGATCTGCCAGTATGCTGAGTTGAGGTCAAGGACAGAGAATAGTTGGTACCCTGCCAAGCTCCTAGTGATATCGGAAATCTTGGGCAATGGATAAGAACAACCATCAATGACCTTGTTCAGTAAGCGTAGGTCAAGAGCAAGTCTGAGAGATGGATTTTCAGGTGAGTGTCCTTTCTTTTTCACCAGCACCATAGGTGATGCCCATTCTGCGGAATGTTCTTCTATGATGTCTGCTTCCTCCAATTCTTCAAGATATTCTCTTGCGTGATTTTGAAGTGACTGTGGGATGGGGTAGGGCGTGGAAGAGATAGGATGAGGGTGTATTGTGTTGACTCTAGGTTGAACTAAGTCAGAGTGCCCAAGGGTATGGATATTTTTGGAGAAGGCTGGAGCAAACTCCATCAACGTTTGGAGGAGGGTTGATTTGTCTTTTGCATTAAGGTGGTCTAATGCAAAGTCTGTCTGTTTGAGCTCATGGCAGCGTCGCTGGATGATGGCATCTGTTGCTTGGATCGAATTGACAGGACATTCTTGGGTTTCCTCCTCTTGAACTGTGATGTTGATAGACGCTATGCCAAGTCTGCTGCCTTTATTTAGGTGAATCTTCTTGCATCCAATGTTTCTGATGAGGGTTGTGAAGGTGTTATTGGCTCTTAACTCGTTAATACTGTCATGGAGTTCTACTGTGTGGTCAGTCAGAGTTGATTGGAAGAGGATGATGTTGTGTTTAGATTTGTTGTCGTTAACTTTGAGGGTGATGTGTGTGTGTGTGTGTATGTTGTTTCTTGTGGTTGTAAGATGACTTTGGCTGTTGTAGTTACTGTTGCTGTCGTCAATGTGTTATCCTTTTCATCAGTTTTAGTGTGTTCTGCTATGGCTTGGTGTTCAGTTGTGATTGTACAGCTTGTTGGAGGTGTATTCTCCTCACTGAAACATGCTGTTGGCATTTTGTATCCTCTGTTGATGATTGGTACAGTTATATCAAGGAATTGGAGCGTATTTTGTTGGAAGTTTAGGGTGACTCTGTTTTGACGTAGGAAGTCATACCCTAGGAGGCCCTGGAAGGTGTTGGACTTGACGTCTCTTGTGACAAAGAAGGTGTGTCGAATTATTTTGTTGTTTATGTGGATGGGTATGTCGACACATTATAGGAATTTGACTTCTGTGTCGTTGACACTTTTGATAGTGCACTGTCTGGATAGGAACTTGTGATTGATTTTGTCTTTTATTTCATGGAAGATGTGAGCTGGGAGTAGGGAGATGCTGCTTCCACTGTCGACAAGGAACGTGAGCTTTTCTTCAGCAACATTAACATGGATCATGGGGAGTGATGCATGGTGGTTAACATTCATTATAAGTTGATATGGTAACTCCACTGTTTGGGTAGTTGAGTGACGGCAAGGGGAGTTGTTCTGGTCGTCAGCTTCTAGTTTAAATGTGCAATTGTGGTTGGATTGATTTCTTTGGGTACTGTATGGTCATTCAGTGCAGCTGTTGCCACATGGTGAGAACTTGGCTGCATTGGCTGATAACTTTGTGTGTTGGGGTACCCATGTTGTTATGGTGGGAACATCTGTTGGGTCTGGAATGCCTGGTATGGTTGCCACACTGGTACTTGGGGTACTTCGAAGTGAGCATAGTGTTGGCCAGGTTGTTGTCGTTCAGGTGGCTGGTATCGCTGAGCTCTGTTGTTGAATTGCTGACGTTGTTGTCGCTGTGGCCTGAAGGTGTCTTGTTGTTGATCATTACGGTTCATCACACGCTGGAATTGACGGCAGTCTTGCATGATGTGGCCATTTCGTCCACAGAATACACAGGAGATTGTTGACCTAGTGGGTTCTGTTGGCATCCTTGCCGGTCGTTGTTGTGGCATTTCATTGGCTTTAGTGATCTGTAGAGTGGCAATTTGGTGTGAGATTGCATCGAGTCTCCCATTGATTCTGTTGTCCTCGTGATCGCTGGTGTGTACTGGTGGTAACAGTGTAGTGGAACACACATGGTGTTGTTGTTGCTGCGTTTGAATCTTTTCAGCTATGTTGATGGCTTCGTTAAGTGTGGCAGGGTTTTTGCTGATCAATTTATTTCTGAAGACATCAGGGAGTGATGCAATGAATTTCGTGAGTATTAGATTGTCAGCTATGGCTTTGGCTTCTGGTGTGGTTGTTTTATTGTAGATGGTTTCTGCAGATATCTGCAGGCGATGTGCAAAATTTTTAATATTTTCTCCGGTAGAGTACTTGATAAAGTGGATCTCTTGTTGTTTCTCAGCATCAGATTTTTTATTTTTGAAGAAACTCGATATTATATTTTCGACTTCTTCAATATTGGTTGCCATCTTGCACTGGGGGTTTGTTGAGAAATACTCTAGAGCTGAACCCGTAAGTCGAGCTGCAAGCATGGCTTGCACGGTGGGAAAATCCCATTTGTTGATATTGATGACTCGTTTCAACTGTAGGAAGAAGTTGTCTGTGTTTTCTGGTGACCCATTGTAGTATGGAATCAATTCCAATGTGAGGCTGGGGTTGGCCATTATGGTTATCTCTTGTTTTGAAGTTTGCTTTTTTGTTTTAACACGTTTTGATGATCTTTGGGGCATATGTTAAGGTGTGCCTCGTTGGTTGTTATTTCACACAGTAAGAAGTACAAATTAAAATATGGAATGCAAGGTAAAATATGAAAGGTGTGGATTAAAAGTAAGGATAACTTATGAAATGCACAGATAAAATATGTGATTTGGTTTGTGTGGTGTTTCAGAACTACAATGTCTGAGTTATTGTGTGGAACACTTTGTAAACAACAGTAAAGATGAATAAATATCAGGAGGATTGGCGTAATAAACTTAAGTAAGAATATGTAAATAGAACAAAATATTTTATGCAAAATATCAGAAATGAAGGCACAAGTAAATAAATATAGCAATATTGTTTAGTTGAGACAGGTTGTAATTAAAATTGGAAATATGACATGATATAATAACAAGTATAAATCAATAATGAATAGTCAATTTCCAATTATTAAATTTAAATAAAGAAATAAAATTGCTTTGTTCCCAATAAATTGTCTAAGTATTGAATTGTATATTACAGTATGAACAACCAGATAAAGTTCCGATGTAAATAAACAAGAATTCAAATCACGCGGGCTCTATCTTTACGTTCATTCGTTGAGGGGGGGGGGGCATTTAGTGTGTGACGTCACGAAAACGGTCGGTTTTGCCGCATACTATTGAGCGTCACACCCTAAAGTTGAAGAAAAATAAGAATGACCGAAGTTCGTTATTTTCTTGAAAATAACTACCAGATTTTTATACCGACTGGTCGTATGGCACCACTTAGTGTAACAATGGTTACAATGGAGATTTTCAGATTTAGGATCGTATAGTGGGAGTTTAGAAATATTCACTAAGGAGGAATGATTAGAGCTTATTGTGCGTTGGTTTTCCGTGATTGTAAGAAAGACAGAGTTCTGGTGACAAATGAATCCCTGTTTATTCACTCGAGAGTAAATATACATAAGTTGTACTGGTAATAATGATAGTTGTCAGTACAACGTTATTCGAGGGCTGGTGGTGTTCCAGGGGGAGTTGGAATGGATACTTATAATGCTCTAGTCTTTTTAACAAGCCACAGAAATAGTCCAAAAATAGAATCGTTACTTCCGTGGGAGGTGACAAGTCTCACTAGAGATATGAAATTGTCAAAAATTGAAGGAGGGGAGAGTGTAATTCAAAACATTTAAATACCTGAGTTGTTGGGCCACTCCAGACGGAACGAAGGGAAGACTGGTGAATCGAAAACCCTCGTTTTCGCGCTTGAGCATTTCTCTCGCCAAGCAGTGCTTGGAGCGAAAAGATTGGCGACAGCGCTCGTGCTATGGTTGGGTGGAATGTCGTTATACGCCAAGCACTGTGCGATTCCACTCCAATTCTGTCGGCCCCAACGGACATGGTAACTTCACACATCTGGTTTTCTCATTAGGGGAAAGTTTCGTTAAGCGATTTTGCAGATGTGAGAACTGAAGCGTCTTTCAAAAGGCCAAATCGTTTCTCTCGTATGGTGTTAAACTGGGAAATTGGGTTCTGTTCTTCGGGATTGGTACTGAATTTTGGAAAGGACGGATGTCGTATGACAGATGCTATTCTATTCTGTGCCAAAAATAATATTGCTCTTAGAGGATCAAATAAAATTATTGGAGATCCAAATTGCGGTATTTTTTTTTAAATTTTATAATTTTGCTAGCCATTATAGTAATACTACTTTAAAAGAATATATTGAAGAACATAAAAAGATCCAGTTTCTTATTTCTCATCCACAATTTAAAATGAAATAATAAAATTAGTTGGAGACAAAATTATATCTATAGAAATGAAATCATATGCAGAACTAAAAAAGCAAAGTACTACAGTTTATTCGACTGCACGACTGATGTTTCAAGAAAAGAGTAAATGAGTCAGATAAGATATGTCCATGTTGACTGCAATGGAAAGGTAATGATTGAAGAAAGCATCATCAACTTATTCAGTCTTATGAAAAAACGGGGAAATCGACTGAAATTTTAAATCAACTAGAAGCTGATAAATTGGATATGCAGGATTGCAGGGGGCTAGGATTCAAGGATGGTGCCAATATGGCTGGCAAATATAAGGAAGTGGGTGCTTATATTTTGGAAAGTAATAATTTAGCAATATTTATACCTTGTGTAGCTCATGATCTAAAATTAGATGGTGTCCACGCTGCATCTACAACTCCAGAAATGATTACTTTTTTGGTACTGTGCAGGGATTATTTTTTTTTCTCGTCTTCAACAACACGTTGGGACATTTTAATAAAGTGCTTAAAATTATCACATAAAGGTTTTTCTTATACAAGGTGGTCATCAATTCCAGTGCAATAAAGGCGCTGTATTTACAGTTATCTAAAGTAATGAAAGGACAGCAAACGATTTTTCAAATCCGGAAGCTATGTAAATTGTTTGATTTTGTAAATTAGTTATAGATTTATCTGAACTCTTTTTATCGATATGGAATAAAATTCTACAATGCATCGATTGAACAGATAAAGCATAAGAACAGAAAGATTTGTCAATAGATTGTGGAACAAAATTAATTGCTGTATTAGGTAAAACATTTCAAGAGCTTCGAGATACAAGTTTTGAACAAAATTTCCAGGAAGTACAAAGTTTGGCTAAAGAAATGGGTACGGAGTAGGATTTATTAATAAACAAATACAGATATTGACGACCAGCTACAGGCTCAAGCCCAACAAGGCTGGTCCTTTATTTACGAATTCCCCAATTCTCACTGACTATCCAATTGTATCTTAAATTCGTACACTCCTTTTGAATTAACTATATTTTCTGGCAACGCGTTCCAATTGTCCTATTAAAGTAGTAGTTTTTCCTTAAATCCCGATTAAAATGTGTCTTATTCAATTTATACCCATGGCCCCTTGTTCCGTTATCCCTATTGAAATTTAAGCCCTCTGTGTCCCCTTGTTTTACCAACTTGAAAACCTGAATCAAGAATGGAATTAAATAATGGAAATAGATGAAACACCAGATGAAGAAAGTATTTTGACACCACAAATAATAAAAGAATTATTTAAAATGCAAATGTACAGTGTTCTTGACATTCTATTGTCTCAAATAGATTGTCATTATCAAGAAATGATAACTATCTGTGGTTTTTTTGTGCTCTCTTTTTAGCTCGTCTTTACAATACACGAGTGTTGCTGATTTTAAAAAATAGGCGCAGATCTCGCTATTAAATATTGCAAAGATTTAAAAAGTACGGATTCGCATGTGAAATTGAAAGTTTTAAGTAACGACTCTTATACAAAGTATTGAAACTGCATCTTCGCTTAATATTCTACAGGCTCTTCATGATTTTGGTTTAATTGAGTCTTTCTCAAATATCAATGTCGCTCTTCGAATATTTCTAATTCTTCCCGTTTATTTGTTTCGTGCGAGAGAAGTTTTAGCAAGTTTAAATTAATAAACAATATCAGCTATAGGACAAGAACGATTATCCAATTTTTTTATTATTACAATAGAATACAAAACCGTTAAAAAATATTAATTATGATGACGTAATTAATGAATTTGCTGAAATGAAAGCCAGAAAAGTGCAATTAAGATAAATCTTATTAAAAAAAACTTTTGTACTTTATCTGTTTTATTATTTTCCCTAACATAATTAATTAAGGGGACATAAATACAAATTCTTGCACAGGGCACAGGAATGACTAGATAACAGCACTGCCCCCTCTTCCAATTTTACCAAACCTTTGTGTAGAGAAAAATGCTTAGACGAGTTTTTAGAAAAAGTTCAAGAGCAACATTTTCAAATCAAAAGCAATTCTATAATGCGATACTGTGGAAGAAGGATTTTAAACGATACCAATTTTTAGCGGTTAAGAATTGAAGGCTGAATGTGAAAAAACTTTCGACTCTTGTTTAAAGTGACTTGAATTTCACTACACAGTTTCTATTTTGGGGTAATTCATGTTTGGTTATGTTATTTCGTTATCCATTTATCATATATACCCCAGAACAGTTTCACTGTTGTCCGTTTGGCTGAATGCAAAACCATTGTTTATTTTCTATCAAACAATATCTGCTTTCCCTAAACATTATTTAAATGTACAGATCGTAACTTTTTATCATTGTTACGTTTTATCATTGTTCAACACTTACAACAATGCTTTTTTCTAACAACAAAATAAAATACTCTGTTTCTTCCCATTTGATGCAAAGTTTTTGTACTGCTAGCATTGAAAGCGAACTTCTGAGATTTTTACTTTGAATTTCGATTGATTTTTCTGCGATTTTCTTTTTCTTGCGTCTCCATTTTAGTTGTTGATTTATTTCTTCAAAACGAAAATGGCTCGACGAATCTGGAAGAAGATGAAGAATTTGTAAGTATTTACGAGATTTCTCTTTCATCGTCTCAGTTTACATCAAGTGAAATAAGATTACATGTATTCTCAATCATAAAACTAATTTAGTTTTAACTTTGAGGCATCTACGTATTACAGTAATGTGGTTACCACAGACTATCTTATAAAATGCATTCGTGATTTCTCCATTCTAATGGTCATATGTTATATACCTGCATTAAAATTTTCACGTTTAAGATAGCTACATTTATCTGTCTTAATTTGAAGTACAAAAAAAAGGAGAAAACTTTCCTTAAAAGCATTTATTATTAATATAAAGTATGGTACATCGGACAGTACAAATTCAATAGTTAAATTTTAACCTAATTTTCGGTTTTGGTTTTTTTTTTATGAAATATTTGAAACGTTATTTACTCAGATTCTTTGATGTATCTACATGAAAATAATTAACCATTAACTAAATTTAGTCCTCCAATAATTTTTAGATTTCACTCAATCAATATGTCTATATTTTAAGCATTCAGTAGACCGTGAGAACGAATTGTAGACTCATCCTGAACTACAGGTCCAAACACTGATTACCTGATTCCTTCACAAAAACAAGGAATAAGTTAAAAAGTTTTTTAATATGGTTCAAAATTACAGTGCGTTTTACTTTTCTTTTCTTTCAGGTTTGTCGCCAACATTGACGACGACAAGATGACGTCACCAATGCTGATGGCGAATGAAATGGATAGTGCCTCGGATGATGTAAGTAAAATGACGGTACAGCAACAGTCAACGTTTATACGGTGGCAACGGCCTTGGCTATTTTTTGGCACATTTCTAGTAGCGAGTTATGGTAGGTTAAGGCAACCCATCTGTATTTACGGTTATTGTGGTTTCATGGCAACCTCGACAAACGAAAAATTTAAATTTTCATTTTAGTTATTCTAGAAGTTTCTTTCAAAATCCTTTAAAATCGTCTGATTTCATTGGTTTTCTTGAAATTTTTTCTTTGATTCCATTGGTTATTTTAATTTGAAAATATCCTTTGATTACATTGGTCATTTAAATTTTTTTTCTTTGATTTAATTGGATAGTTTAATGGGTTTTTTTCCAGTTGTGGAATTTTATTTCATTATAATTTTTTTTTCACGGTAGAGTTCTTCCATTTATTGTTTTTTTGCCATTTGTGCAATTTTCTTTTTCAATAATTTTTTCCCGGAACAGTTCTGACGTATCAGGTTGTACTATTTTTTTCTTTTTTCTTTTAAAAACCTTTTTATTTTCAAACAGCCTATTACATTTAGTGTAATTGGTAAGTTTCATGGTATTTTTACCCAACATTCGCAGCTTAGTTTTTCTGCTGGTTCACTAATGTGTTTTAAAATGTATTTTGAACTTATTACTTTTGTGAAAGTTAAAAAAAAATATTATTTTAAAGCGTTCTCAAATGTGTTTTCAAGCATTCATTTTCCGTTGTAAAAAGAAAAATATTTTTTTAATAATTTTTCCTATGCGACTTTAGAAATGCGCCAAAAAAAATCCGCCAAGGCCGTTCCCATCGCTATAAACGTAGACTGTAGCTGTACCAAAATAACTAACACAAATACTTCGCTGTGAAAAGAAAAATGCTCATCAGTTTTAGAACATATTCAGAAACTAATTTCGGATACATTTATCAAAATGCTACATCGAAGGAAAAATTGTTAAATAAAAGAAACATTCAATTTAATAAATGTTTTTCGAGAGAAACAAGAAATTAAATCATTTTAATATCTAGTGTCTCTCGAAATAGGGATAGATTAAAATAGAGATATCATTTTTCTGGAACAAAACGTTCATTAAAACGTCGGAGAAATTTTAAAGACTGATTTTTTAGAAAGCTGTGACACTCAAACATCTTGCGCCTTTTGGAAAATACAAATAAATCACAATCTTCAGTTTTCAAACATATAATTTATAGCCATTTTGCTAGAATGTAAGGAATGTTAGTAATTCTAATTTACAAAAGATGCCATGGCAGATAAATTTTGACTTATTTAAACGTTGTCCGTTTTTCGCAGGAGGTGTATTTTGAAAACCCGACAGTGTATTGTCATTTCCTGAACCAGAGACCAGAAGAGCTTGCGGTAAGTTCACTTTGCACACAAATTACTGTCAATTGTAACATTTGGGGTTCAAATGAAAATATATCATTACGTGACCTTTCCTGAATGATGCATGAAATCATAGAAGTTTTCAATTTTACAGGGCCAACTGACTCTGATGGATTTTGCAGTTTTCAAGAAGATCACCCGAGAGGTAAATGAATTCATTCAACTAACACTTTTAGCACAGATGCCTACTTTGCGTCTTGAAATTTCCCCATCAGTACAAGCAATCTTTCTCAAAACTGTTGGGTTTACCTTCACACTGCGGCGCTTGGATTTTTTTTAATCGTCTCCAGGAACGGCTTTTCTCCTGATTCTCCGAGCCCCCATACCTAATTACCTAACTTGAGTGATAGGGCTGTGAGTGGCATTGGCGACTGACGCTTTCCTTTCATAGTATCGTTTGGCGTGAGAAGAGATATCACCTGACAACTTTCTGCTTTCCCAAAAGCGTTCACATCTCACGGTCGGCAGGGTAGTGGGCCTACGAAAAACAGAAGGGATCCTCTAGAAGGTCAGTCGCTGACTGCTCGTAAATGGTGATCGATGCCAGCGGTCACTTAAAAGGGGGATAACATTCACCGCTACCATGCCGCTGGTGTAAGCGATATTTTAGTGATAACAAAAGTCAATCTGCCGCATCGTAAATGTTAAGTAATGTTAGGATGATCTACATGGGGGTAAGAGACAAGGGCTCGGTGAAAGATATCAGTCATTAATTATCATAAGTATATTTTGTGTTGAAATATGACGCCACGATGGCTGTCTTCTACCATTTTGTATCTAAAATTATATATCCTCCTCAGTAATACTGTAGATGGAAAATTTGTTGAAGATACCCTCAGTGTAATTCGTTAGGTAACATTCGATCTTTTGGCAACTAAACTAGTTTATATATGGATTCAGAAGCAAGAATTATAAAAGAGATTTAATTGAAATGGATGTTGGCAGAATTAAATCCTTCTTTCCATTATCTTCTTCTTTCCATCCTTCTTACACATGATGCTAATTAAATAAGTCTTAGGTTACAAATATGGCTCAGAGACTTAGGATACTTAACCTAACGTGGAAAAAGCTTTAGTATACCCCATGAACATGCGTATCTGAAATTAGTATAGAAAAAATAAATTGTGAACAGGACTTCGATATTCAAATGCATTCAGTCGAAGCTAGAGAAAGATGATTTCAACACTATATATGTCATAATTCGAAAGAGCATTTAAATATATATTTGAATTATTTACTAAAATAACCTTTATAGACTAAGTAACCAATCAACAGTCTATACTGCGGAATCGAAAGCCATAGAAATATTGGTAGATCTGGTTCGAACAAATAAACTAAAAAGTGTGCGAGTTATAACAGACTCACGATCTGTCTTGATGGCTCTGGATAACTGCTCAAACAGAGACTGTAAAATTGCTAACTTAAAACATGGCATAGTAGAGCATAGAGGGAAAATAATATTCCAGTGGATCAAAGCACACGTGGGATACAGGGCAAATGAAAGAGCGGATGTAATAGCCAAAAAAGCCACTACTAAAGAGCAAACTGATAAAGAACAAAATAAAACTAAAGAATATATTAAGAAATTAATCAGGAAAGTACAACTAACAGACTGGTAAGACAGATGGCACAGACAAACAAAGGATGAGAAGTCTTTAAGGCTTATAAAAAAGTCTCGACAAAGCAAATGATGGGATTCTTCGAGCTTAATCATATCATAACGGGATATGAGGTTTTTGGCACATACCAAAAACGTTTCTTCAACAAAAGCAACGTATGTGACTGCCAGGAAGACATCCAAAGTGCGTTGTTACATACCACGTTGTTTACCATTGTAAAAACTTTCAGACTATCAGGGACAGAAAGTTTCCTAAGGGATACCTTAGCATAGACAAAAAACTACCCTGGACAAATAAAAGACCCAGACTGAAAGAAATTATAAGGACAATTCTGGAGCTCAGAATTGAGGAAATGGTTACAAATGAATAGCGAGTTCTAATTCATGAGTCTGGGTTGCTGTCACAACCCAAATTGACACCGAATGGCTTAGACTGGGACGGTATAAACTATTTATTTATTATTACTAAAATAACCAGTGTTGTTGTTGTTTCTTATGCCTATACTGGCAGACCACCGGAGTGCCAGGCCGTCGAAGACGGCAAGAGGCGAGGGGGGGGGGATGCGGCTTTCATGCAAGTGAGCCCCATTTGGAGGAAGTGCAACTTAGCTCGAATTTTTTTAGCCAACAGATGGCAGCACATCGACACGTCTCGTTTTTACGGAGAGGTCACATTTTCACCACATTCAATCATCCTCAGGCACACGGTTGTAATTTTGATCCAAACCAGAGACCAACTAATCCCTGGTTCGGCACCCCCAGAGGTATTGATTTGTTATGGGAATTTGGAGGACTTTGTGACCACGACAGATTTTTCGTGCACCAGTCACCTTTAGCGTACACGGGAGTTTTTGGTCAGCCGGGCTCGAACTCATGATCAGTCAGTCACGAGCTCGACACCGACCAGGCCACCCGGCCCAAAAATAACCAGTACCACTATTTGTCAACTTTCTTTTCATGTTCTTTGTTAAAGAAGATACTGTTGATAGTAAAGTATGATTTTAACATTTCAGGAGCAAGGAAATTGCGCTCGTAAAATGTGGAACGAGGTGCCAAACATCAGGACACTGGTGGCAAGATCCATTGCTGTAAGTACTTCTACATGCATTTAAGAGTTGGTGAGCCATGACTGCTCCACACTATTTCTGACATTTTGACGGTAGACTTCAGTTCGAATGCAACTCACTTTCAAATATATTACAGCTAAGAACATGGGTGATTGAAGTAACACTCACCTCCCCCTCAGAGGAATTGAGAACCACTGTGATTCAGCTGTTTGTGAGGATGGCACGACGACTCCACAAGCTAGGAAACATCCATTCCTGCAAGGCGATTATACAAGGCCTGGCCTCAGAGCCCGTCAAACGACTGCGCTCGTCTTGGAAGGTAACTTACTCATTTCAGACTGTTTTTTTAAATTTGTGGCATTCATGTGTAGCAATTAAAAGAGTACTGCAAATTGGTCTTATAGGAATCAATTCGGAATATGAGACATAAAATTATCTTAACAAAAAGAGGCATTTACCAATTCAGAAAATCTAATGCAAGGTTAACAGTCTTACAAAAGTTTACCGAACCACAAATTGATTAACCTACTATAAAAAGTAGATCTTGTAAGGGTTCTTGTTTTCAAGATGTTGCCACCAACATAAAATGTTGAAGGACAATCTTCTTAAGTGTTCCGACATAAGCATAGGTTAAAAATGTAATTTCTTCACACGACACGTGTAGTCATTAAATTGTCTTTACAAACGATTCCGGTACTTGTATTTTTGTGTTTTGTCAGAAGATTTTTCTCATTTTAACCAGTCTGTCTACTAGAACCAGATAGTGTTAAGTGTACTTAGCAAATTTGAATGTAAAATTCGGTTATTATGAGGCAGAAAGTTATGACGTAATGCTAAATGCCTTATTAACAAAAACGGAGAGACCAACATCACATCCGAAATTATAGTCCTTCTCGAAAGGTTGCACAACAAGGGAAATCCTGTGTCCTACAATGGATGCCAGCACATGTCAATATTGAGGGTGTTATTTTCTCCTTAAAACAACAGAAAAATATTTCAATCTCAATTTATATAAGGTAAGAATCACTCACCTTTCATTCCAGGCTGCCGCTGAAAAGGTAGTAATATCCAAAGGTGTGGGACATTGATTCAATAAAGAAGCGTATTTTTAAACACAAATTAACATTTAATGACGCAAATCACACACAAATAACGTTACACACAAATAACTGTACACATTTCAATAGGACCTTTGTCCAGTTCAGAACATAATTACCGAGAACCTCCCTTGATCGTTTTTGACATGTGCGAAGGGGGTCTCGTATCGCTTTCAACTACGTGACACAAAGATGCGGGGGAAGACGAATGTGACGTGATGGCGCTGCAGTAGCCGCTACGTCATGAGAGTTCTTGACATCCTCCCACCTTTAAATTCCAAAGTCATGAGGAATCCAAACACCAGTTACAGAAATCATAGGACAAGTTAAGAATGTCTCCACGCTACTCTGAAAAAAACTAACAAATCACATTAAAATACAAAAATTTCACATTAATTATTCACAATAGTACAGCTAGACATCATCTAGTCTCTTGGTTGGTTTCAAGGTTCGTCCATAACGAGAACAACGAACTTCTTGTTTCACAGGAACTTTATCTTGGACAGAACGAGTATTGGCCTCCTCTTCTCTCACTGGATTGTTCAATGATGGAAGTTCATTCGCTGCCAGTTTCAATGGATATAGCTTCTGTATTGGTCTCAGAAGACTTCCAAATTGGGTTTTTAATTCGACCACACGGATTCTTCCATCTCGTCCAGGATGGGTCATTACGACTTTCGCTAATGGCCAGTTGATTCTTTTGGTGTTGTTGTCTCCAATAAGTACTAGATCTCATTCCTTGATTAATGATTGTCTTTTAACTTTAGAATAATCTTTCAGCAATCCCAAATATTCACTTCTGAATCGGTTTCTTAGATCGTGTCGCAATTTTAATCGGTAAGCGTACCTCCTTTTCAATTTTGTCGAATCGATTACATCGAAATCCGGAACACCAACTTCTCTAATTTCCTGGAGGAACATAGAAGGTGAAAGAGCTAACAGATCTTCAGGATCTTCTGAGAGATAAGTCAAAGGTCGAGAATTAATCAAACCTTCAGCGTCGCACAAGACTGTAGAGAACTCCTCGTTATTCAAACAAGCTCTTCCCAGAACCCTTCTTAGAATACTCTTCAACATTCCCACCAATCTTTCCCAAAAACCACCCCACCAAGGAGCAGATGGAGGGCTAAATTTCCATGAAATTCTTTTCTCTGATGCAAAATTTTCAATCTTCTCCCAATCAATACTTTTTAGGAGATTAGCTGTCCCTACAAGGTTTTTACCATTGTCAGAGTACACACACAGTGGACGGGCGTCCTCTTCTTGCAATAAAACGACGAAAAGCCAGAATAAAACAGTCAGTTGATAAAGAAGTCACTAACTCAAAATTCACAGCACGGTAGATGGCACACGTGAACAGAACCACCCAACATTTTGTGCCTTCTTTCAGGAACAACGGACCGCATAAATCGGTACCTACTATTTCGAAGACAGCCGCATCTCTTACCCGGTCCTCTGGAAGAGGGATGCTTATGGCTTCTAATGGATGAACAGAAAATCTTCTGCACTTAGTGCAGTTTCTTATCACTTCTCGTACTGTCTTTCTGCTCTTAACAATCCAATAGTATTCCCTGAGATAAGACATCAAGGTTTGCGTACCTGCATGTTCTAGTTCGATATGTTTGCTCATTATGAGTTTTTCAACCACTTGATGTTTATTAGGCAATAATATGGGAAATCTAAATGTTTCTAAATCTTTCCTAGATGCAATTCTAGTCTCAACTCGCAGCAGACCGTCACTGTCTTTCACAGTTCGCAAGTTTAACTTTTCCTCTCCAGTGAAAGATTCCCTTTGTATTTCCCCTAAAATTACTTTCTCGGATGCTTCATTTTCTTCTTTCTCCAATTTTCCTTTTTTCCTGTCATTAGGGTTTCTCTTTAAATTCTGATAAAATCGAATTATGTAAGCCATTATTCTTACAATTTTGTTGAAAGAAGATATTTTTTGAAAGAATTCAAATCTGTTTGTAACCAAGTTTGTAACTGAAATTATAGTCTTTTTCCTCTCTGAGTTGACTACTTCGATGTCAGGAGCAATTTCACTAGTTGGCCATTCTTCGAGTGGTAGTTTCAGCCACTCGGGTCCCTCCCACCAACGGGATTTCAATAATTCTCTAGGACCGCATCCCCGCGATGGCAAATCCGCGGGATTAAATTTCCCCTGAATATGTCGCCAAGTCTCTGGATCTGTCAATTTTCGAATTTCACTGACTCTGTTAGCTATAAACGTGGCCCAGTTATCTTGTTTTTTAATCCAGTATAAAGCGTTCATTGAGTCAGTATAATAGAAAGTGCGCATGTTTTTCATATTAAGATCTTCTTTTACGGTGTAAGCAAGCCTGGCTCCAATGGTACATGCAAGAATTTCTAATCTGGGAATTGTAATTGGTTTTAAGGGCGTTACCTTTGACCTAGCCTGTAATAATTGACAGGTAACAACACCCTCATACTCATTGCTTATAAAAATTGCAGCTGCGTAAGCAGATTTACTAGCTTCCACGAAGACGTGCATCGTAGCATTCTCATCTAGTCCAGGGAGTTTTCTAGGGATGTTTATATCTTTCAAATATTTTAGTTCATTGACCCATTTTAGAAATTTTTTCCCTAAAATATCCGGGAGCTCTGTATCCCAATTAATTTTCTCCTTCCAACACTCCTGTAGGATTAATTTAGGAACAAGAGTTACAGGGCTCGTGAATCCAATAGGGTCAAAAATTTGGCTCAAAACTGACAATACGTTTCGTTTACTCAATACATAATGGGTGTTCTCCTTTATCTCACAGGATAAAGTATCATTGTATAAATTCCATTTAAGGCCCAACACTGAAACTATTTCTTTAAATTCATCCCCAGATAGGTTCAATATTGAATTTTCCTCATCATTACTTGATCGGTTGTGTTTCCACCCCCTTAAATCAAATTGCGCAGAAGCCATCAATTCTCTAGATATCGAAATAAAAGAGTTTAACTCTTCGATGGTGTCCACACTCGCTACACAATTATCTACATACATAGATTCTTTGAGTTTTAGAGCTATGTCTCTTTGAGATCCTGATATATTTTCTAAATGGTAATTGATTTTCGCGGCAAGTAAAAATGGGCTTGCATTTACTCCGAAAACGACACGGCAATGCGAATAAACAATCAGTTTTCTTGGATCTCCTTCCTCCCACCATAAGAACCTGAGGAATTTTTATCGGAGGGATCTATGTTTATTTGTAGGAAAGCTCGACGGATATCCGAAATTACCCCGTATTTCCCATGCCGAAATCTGTTTATGAGTTTAGGAACCAACTCTAAATAATTTGGCCCTTTTTCAATACAATCGTTCAGCGATGGCGAGTTTATTTCTTTTGCTGACGCGTCGAAAACGGGACGGATTTTAGTTGTTGAGTTCTCTTTAAAAACTGGTCGATGAGGTAAATAATGACCCTTGTCTTTTGTCAGCTCCTCAGCGTCAACAGGTTCTATAATTTTTTCGGACACCCATTCCCTGAATACACTATCATACTCTTGAAGACAGTTTCTTTTTTGAATCGCTCTTACGCACGACTTTAACCGCTTTTCGGCAAGGTTTCGATTGTCCGTTAATTCAGGATGAACTTCCAACCACGGGAGTGACACCTGATATCTACCTTCGTCATCTCTTTTTAACGAGTGCACAAAATGATTTTTCGCCGCTTCCTCAATTTCCGATCTCGTTTGAGAAATATTAGGTTCCGTAATTCCCAGCGAGTCAAGTGACCATAGGTCGCAAATTTTCAAGTCACTTACATGAAGAGACAAAAGTACTTCATTTGTACTATGGCTTTCCCCGTTCCCCCCATTATAGTCCAGCCAAAGTAAGTATTCATCGCAACGAGCCCATTTGACAAATTTTTAATTTCTCCTGTAAACAGTTTTCCTGCATAGTCCGCGCCTATAAGTCCGTGGATTTCGTTGGCGTCGCTATCGAACAAACAGAAGTTTCCATTCACTGTTACATCACTGGGGAAAATTCCACACCCTTTAATTTCTTTCAAAATTTCCCCATTTTCTAATTTTGGAATTGGGGCACAAATAGTTTTCTGTTCCATTACATTAAAAGTACAATTGAAACTGTTGTCAACATTACTTAAATTAATAACATATTTTTTATGCTCTTCTTTTTTCTGTATCCCTCCAAATAAACCATGTACAATCATTTCCTGCCCTACGCTTTTTAATTTTAACCTGCGCGCTGCAAACTCTGAAACATAACTGCAAGAAGAACCAGTATCAATTATAATTCTCATAAAATGTTTCTGCTTATTTCCCGAAATGTTTACAATAAGTGTTTGCAACATGACTTTTTCCCTAGAAGAATTACCTAAAGCGCAATCCGTATCTGTATTCGCTTTCGAAAAATCCTCTCTTGTTTTTAATTTTCTCTTTTCCATACACATTACGCTGACATGCCGACCCGAGCATAATTCACACGTAACGTTGGCTTTACACCCAAAAGAAAGATGCCTTTTTTAAATTTTATCATTTAAGCATCTAAAACAAGAGCCAGACCGCTTACAAATGTCAATCCTATCTTCTAAGCTCAATTTATTATTTGTACATAACACAGAGGAATGTTTACTAGATTTACAGAATATACACATCTGGTACACTTCACTTTTCTTGTCCTGACAGGACTCATTAATTAAAGCTGACGCCGTCGATTGACTTCGGCTGGCGCCCCCGTCGTTTTCTCGATTCAGCTTAACGTTGTATCTGTTTTGTGGTTTGGTTTCCAAAACAGAGTTGTTTATATTTAAAAAAGTCCTTTCTCTAGCTATAAGCTGTGACGATAAAAAATTGATCAACTCATCGACTTCGCAACCAGTTGGATCTCTTTCTCTTTTGTTAAATTCCAAAAGTAGGTCACGGGGTATTAATTTGGTTAAAATGGGAACCAATATACTTGAATAACTACCCTTTTTAGCCGATAAGCTTTCTAAACTTCTTATATTTTTCTGAATATGATTAAAGAGGTTCCGAAAACCTCTCACGTCATCAGAATTTTTCAGTGGTTTCGTATTCAGTAATTTATCGATATGTGCATTAATTAGTATGTCTTTATTTCCAAATCTTTCAGTAAGTAACTCTACAGAAGTTTCATAATTTTCTTCGGAGAGATCAAAACCTTCTATAGTGTTATAGGCTGTTCCGCCCAAAAAGGATTTGAGATAGTTAAATTTACTAATAGCATCGAGATTTTTATTTTTATGTATGGCTGATGAAAAAGAATTCCAGAATGTCAGCCAGTCACAACTTTCGTCGTAGAATTTCTGAATTGTGAGCTTTGGTAATTTAATGTTTTGATTTTCATTTTTACGGTTTTCGTTAGGGGTTTCATTTAATTGTTCCGAGTTTTTAGAAGTACACAGTTGTTGTCGTTCGCTATTAATTTCTTCAATCTTTTTTTTCGCTTTATACATGTATGTTGTAATTTTCTCTCTAAATTCTTCTACACCGTCTAATTCCTCATCTAAATCATCAACGCTCGTTAATTTTTCAATATCGGAATCTATTAGTTTCAATTCAACTGATTTTTCTTTTAAATGTTCCAAGTACAGTTCCAGGTCCTCTACTTTGAGGTCCGGATTTACCAGTTCTGTTTTCATTTTTTTTATCATTTTTGAAACAGCTGTCCTAATGTGACCGCGTTTCTTTTTGCATTTGGTGATTTCGTCATTAATTTTTTTTTTCGAATGTCCAAACTTACTACCGTTTCTATAGCAGTCCCTGTTCGGGCGCCAGATTGTTATTTTCTCCTTAAAACAACAGAAAAATATTTCAATCTCAATTTATGTAAGGTAAGAATCACTCACCTTTCATTCCAGGCTGCCGCTGAAAAGGTAGTAATATCCAAAGGTGTGGGACATTGATTCAATAAAGAAGCGTATTTTTAAACACAAATTAACATTTAATGACGCAAATCACACACAAATAACGTTACACACAAATAACTGTACACATTTCAATAGGACCTTTGTCCAGTTCAGAACATAATTACCGAGAACCTCCCTTGATCGTTTTTGACATGTGCGAAGGGGGTCTCGTATCGCTTTCAACTACGTGACACAAAGATGCGGGGGAAGACGAATGTGACGTGATGGCGCTGCAGTAGCCGCTACGTCATGAGAGTTCTTGACAGAGGGAAATGAATGTGCGGATTCTTTGGCCCAAAGAAGCTAGAGAACTTGATCAGAGGTGCACCACCAGCACACTTGCTGATGCTAACGCAGTGGCCAGATATAGAATTATGACTCACACATATAAGAAACTCCTTTTAACGGAATTCGACTGTCCCAGAAATATCACATCCACTATTGCCAGGCTTAGAACTGAGCATTATAAGGCCATGAAGATCCATCCGGACAAAACAAGAATCTATGCCCATTGTAAAAACTGCCCCGAAGTCCAACTCACGCCGAACCACATCTGGGAATGCCCAACTGCTGCGGTGAATCTTTTGAAGATTGGAATGGTTCCACTCAGGGACTCATTACAGGCGATCCTCTTCAGCTGGGATGTACCAACATTGGCAGAGGCTGTGACCAATGCTTTTGATGGAATCCAGACCGCTACCCCACTACAATATTGCTTGTCCATGGACACGCGAACAACAACAATATTTTAACTCCATATCTCTATTAACTAACTGCTGTACCTTTTTATTAAGTTGTTAGAATTAAACATTAGAATTACGTTGTGAACAACCAACCTACTTGACAGGTTCTTACTGACTTTAGAATGTGATGGTGTTGGGTGATGTATATAGTGAAATTAAGCTTCTTAATTATCAAGAGGAAGTAACAAAAAAGGATAAAATAACAACATTTATTTTTGAAATCAACACACATAGAATTAAATAACAGTTCTAGATTAATTATTTACCGCTTTGGTCACTTAATGAAACTATGTCTACAGACTCGAACCCAGACACATATTCAAGCGTGTTAATTGAGTAAGGTTTGATAATGCAACGGTACGAACAATAAACACAAAATATTATCTGCTAGATTGCTTAGAGCATGGTTCAATTACAACATTACGCAAACGAGTTTTACACGAGGGGCACTTCACGGGTTAAAGGGAAAAGGACAAATTATAGAAATCACTGGAGCAAGAACTTAATTAAATCAGAAAGAAGGAACGTAATATATAGTTGCCCGTCGTCATCTTCCAGGCGATCAATCAAGATGGAGTGGGGAGACGCTGGATCAAGATAAAGGATGCTGACATCTTGGTCCGTATTGCGGGCACCTCGCAGATGGTAGTTTCCATGGGATAGGTCTGCCGGAGCTTTACCAGGGTCATTAACTTGTCATCAGTCCAAGTTACAGGGCGACCGACACTTTCCAATGGTCGACAAGTCCAACTTCAGTCATGGCTTGTTTGGTGCACAGCGCGTACACACACACACACACACACACACACGGCGCTCTATTCTATTTTAACACCCCATTCTCCACAGCATAACAACCAACCGTTTTCAATCCTTCGGGGCTCAGAATTCAATTCCTCTCATGTGAGAAATTCATTCGAAAAACATGGTCGAATAGCGAGTTGCGGCTCCCGCGTCCTTTTGGCGGCTCATCCCTATTTTCGATTTCAAACTTCCGAGCCTCTTCTTGGCGCCATCTCCTTCGGTTGAGGTGTCAGGTCCCTTCTCCCCTATCAGCTGGAAAAAATTCAAACTGTATAATTTCTTTATCCAATAATTAAGACTGCGCTGCCCATCAGCCCTTTCGAAAAATGCCTCGGCGTCTAGCTGGTATCTTGTGATTGGTCGGGCGTTGAAACTTCTGAATATGTGGGGGTCATGTACAAATTGAAAGGAGAAAAGAGAGGGATCTAACACATATTGATAGGAGAAATCTTAAGTGGGAATTTCCAGTGAAGTGTCCCAGGGCAAAAACACACATATTTATTTTTTACAAGGATATATGGCTGGACGGATGGTTTTTAATTATTTTGAACCCAACATAACCATATCTCTAACTCTCAGAGGCGGATTAAGCGGTAAGCGGACTAAGCGGGCGAGTTAGGCCTCGGAATACCAAAGGGCCCCGAAAGTGCCCCTAGGTCTAAAAATGTCTTTTCATTAGAGTTCGTGGAAAGTTGTAACAGGAATGCGCTTCTTTAAGTGCAGTGAAAAGAGTTTCTAATTCAAGATGGTAAGCAAGAGCAGATGCTGTATTAGCTATAAAACTTGGTTTCACCCATATAAAGATGAAATTTGTAATTCAGAACTAAAATTTGCAATTCAGAAGAAGAAAAAAGTTACTATAGTGGGGAGGCGACTTAACTTCTGAAGAAATGGTCAAATATTAAACCGCCCTAATGACAGTTATTTGGAATACTAATTTACAAAGAATAAATACTACTAGTAAATCACTTCAATTAAATGAATACAAACTATTAAAAGGATCTATTCTACGGAAGTCATTAGAAAAATTTATCAGTAACTTCAGAGAAGAATTTGAAAAAAGTTGAAAAAAAAAGGCAACTGATTTATTAGGGCCATCATTTAATGAGGAAAATGGACAAATTCGTAGAGACGACAAACGAGAAAAATGTTTTTCGATGAAAACAAAGAAGTCGGACATGAATTTACAATAAGAGAAAATTTCATAGTCAATGCATTTTATGTCATGTGGTAACACCAAGGCAGAATTAAAGAAAAGACCACGATGAAAAAGTTGAAGGATATTTACAAAAATGGCATTGATGTGTTTGTATTTTTGAAGATGAATTTGACCATTTTTTATTGTTTCTAAAAGAAAACGAGGACACACCATGAAAACCACACCAGTCATCTATCGAGCTGCCAAAAACATGTCTTGCACATTTCCGATTGTTGAAATAGTATTGAAATATTTGTAACAATTCCCTTATCTAATGCGTCAGGAAAAAGATCGTTCTCTGTTTTAAAGCGTGTAAAAAATAATTTAAGGAGTAAGTAGGGAGAAGAAAGATTAATTAATATAGCCACAAAAATTTTAAACCCAATTGACATTGCCAAAATAATTGACGAATTTGCAAGAAATAAAGCAAGACGGAAATTCACGTTAAAAAAAATATGCTTTTTTAATAAATTTATATAATGTGTTATGGTATGAAATTTTTGATTGCTTTTCTTTTGTTAACAACTTAAAGAGAGTTTTCTTGAAAACTCTTTTTCTAACTTGAATTTGAGGGCCCCGAAAATTTTACCGCTTGGGCCCCCACTCGATTTGATTCGCCACTACTTACTCTAATAAGTAAACACCGTCTAAATCGAGAGAGTTTCTATATTTTATGTGTATATTTAATTTACTGTAATAAAATCCACACAGCACAAAAATGAGTAATTTTATTGCATTTTGATAGTTGTATACTAGATTTATAGTAAGTTATGCATTTCGATTACGGTCTTTCAAATTAAATACACGTACCTATTATAAAGAAACAATGTTTCAATATTTTTTCCTCTTGCAGAAAGTTTCTTCGGAAACGAAAAAACATTACCAAAAATATTTCAAAATATATTTGAGTGATGAAAAGATGGCCCAAGTCATGTGGAAAAAATGGACCGACAAAGTGGTGAAATGCATTCCACCCGTTGGTGCGTATTTTTATGCTTCACAATGTTTGTTTTTTATACTTATATGTATTCATGTTATTGTACAGCATTCTACTGAAATGAGACAAGATGTAATTAGCACGCATGTTATTTCCTCTTGCTCTACGGTTTCCGAAGAAAACGGAACCGTTATCTAGCAGTCGTGCTACGTCATGTTGCCGCGGGCATAACTAGGCGGTCGTCTGAACAGAGACCAGAGAAGTCAACTTAGACGGACAGAATACGGTGGAGAATGGGTAATACAGACGGTTGTCATGGTTTATTTTATTCGAGAAACAAAACAAAGTGGCTTTTTTATTCTCTAATCCAAGTTTCTAACTTTTGGATCGTAACAGCGGTTTTCAAATCAGCGTAAAATTCTACACGCCAGATCGATACTAAAAGCAGTTTAATTATTCAAATATTTACCATTTGATTATTTAATTATTTGTTAAAAAATTATTTATTTATTTAAAGAAAATCCCCCCATTTAAGGTATCGTTCTGATATAAAATTTTCCGCAGATTTCAAATCCGTTGAAATTTTTATTCTGTGTATAACGATCCCGATTTTACAAAAACGAACTGAACAATGCCAGTTAAAAAGTTTTTGTTTGTTTTGCTCCCCTCCGCTCGAATCGTTTGGCGCAGGAAATGAAATGTTGCCGCTACAAGAGAAAAAACGTTCCCCAGCTGTTTGAGACAGCTCGGACGATCGTCATGCAAATGGCAGCTCCGCTCATTTTCATTACGTTCACAAACAACGCTCTCAAGGAAACCAACGACATCTGTTTGTATTAACATCGTTTTAGTGACGTCTTCCACAGCTACATTACGGCTGCTAGATAACGGCTCCGCTTTCTTAGGAAACCGTCGCTTTAAATGTGACAGATTCTTACAAATATGTTGAAGTTGCAATGTCTGAATATGCTCATCCATCTTTCTCCTGTAGATCTGCTCTTCCAAGGTCTGGAAAGCGATGATATTCAACTCATCGCGAATTTCGTGGAATCGATGCAGACGTCGGACTACGGTAAGTTACATGAATTTTTTTATAGAACTAGGGGACTCGCCCCCTGCTCGGCTACGCTCACGAACCCCAGGGGATTGTTACGCATACCAACTTGCTTCGCAAACCAACACTCCTTTCGCTGAGTCCATCTCCTGCGACGGCGAAAATATCTTAACAATTCGTATAATCCTGATTTTCTGATCTGTACTTAATCGGCAAACCGTCTGAGAATCGAGCGAAAAAACGAGCATGACGTCACAGCGAGTTTCAAGGGCATCATGCAAACCCGTTAGTCAGATAATAGTACCGTTTACGTGAGTCCAACACCCGGGTAAAAGGAGAGTAAAACCGTTTTTTTCTGCTCCGCTTCCCCTACGTGTGGAAAAAGCGAGGAAATACGCGGCAATCCTTGTCAAGTTCCGTGTTTTTAGATTTACCCTCCTTTCCCATAATGCAACTCGGGTATTCTTCGAAAATCCCTTTCACCCTCGAATTACCCGGAACGATTGATTTAGTCAAACACCCGGGTAAAAGGAGAGTTAAACCGTTTTTTTCTTCTCCGCTTCCCAAACGTGTAAAAAAAAAGAGGAAATACGCGGGTTGATTTCAACTCTAGTCAAATCCCGTGTTTTTAAGGTTACCCTCCTTAGAACGGCTGACATGTGAAATAATTGGAAGGAATTGTGCCTTTAATGATCGAAGCATACAACTTGGGGATACATATATGAAGATTTAATTTTGGATATGCCATCTCAAATTGTGCCTATGACAGTAATGGCGGACATTCCAAATGGCGGCTTCTGAATATTTATTGCACTCTTTTAAATGTTAGTTGATGATGACAAATAACAGCTATTAAAGTAATGGCGAGTAATTGTTATTTTGTGCATGCACTTTGTTATTTTTAATAATATATACCATATTTTATATATGTATATCCTATTTATAACAAAATGGCAGACATTCAAAATGGCGGCCTCTGAGTATATTTCTGTGCTCAGATGGGGCAAAATCTTATAAGTCACTTTTCCCAAAAAATTGAGTAAGTCCAATCCTGGAGTCTGGATTGTTAATGTTTAAAAGGTGGCAAAATGTCGTAAGTCTTTCTCTTTCAGTTTATAAGAAAATAAAGGTGGGAAATTATACTGTCAAAAACCACATGTTGAGAAAAATATCTTTTAATTTCATTCATTTAGAGTGACTAACACATTTAGATTTAATGATATGCTGGACAACACGTTTTAAATTTTCAGAAGTTGCAAAACGCATTTCAATTTAAGTTATATGCAAGTCATATTTATTTCTCTGTTGTTGCTAACTGTGATTTCTTTTCAGGCCACATCTGGCCAGAGAACCCTTGCATCGAACATTACTTGTCGGCCATTCGCTACACCGCAGGGCAGAGATTTTACCTTGAGGAGTACGGTGCGAAGTAAGTTCACCTTAAGTCCTTACTAGCCAAAATTAGTATAGATCTGTTAGTGCAGGCCTCGAAATGGATTTTTTAATACAGGTGCACCTTGTGCAACCAAGTTTTTAAATTGTTGTTGTTAATAATCTCCAAGGAATTCGTTGACTTTAATGAAATCCAAGACTAAGAGAGGATAAGAATGAATCTCCTCCCAGACGAGTCCCAGGCAGTCCAAAATGGGTTCAGGCTATGATTGATGTGTCTGGCATCTAGGGCAAAGCGGGTAGATCTTATTGCCCTCAGAATAAGTACGGTATTTTATATGGCCACTAGCAAATCGAGTGAGGCAAGTGCTGGACTGCCTGTCGCAAGGAAGCGACAGGGAGAGTCCCGGCTTTCTTCCTTTGTACCAGTGATGAAGGGGATGCGTCAGCCACTTCGCTTTGATTTGGGCCTTTTTCTGCGAAAATAGTTCTAAAAAAGGGTTCTCCAATGAGGATGGGTGGGATGACTTGAGCCCTCCTTTGCAAGATTGTCTGCCAATTCATTTCCAGGAATATCAACATGCGAGGGGATCCACTGGAAATGAACATCATGCTGAGGGGAGATGGTCTTCAATTTTTGTAAGATGGATAAACTTGTTTAATCCCCTATGGTAAGTCCAGTTTTTGAGGTGTTGCATTGAGGCGCGGCTATCTGTAAGAATCCAAATGTCGTCAAAGTTGCTTTCTCTCATGATGGTCTCTAGTTCCACATCTATTGCCAGAAGTTCGCTCCGGAAAACAGAGCAGAAGTCTGGTATACGTTGTTTAACGTCGAATTTGTCCGTTTTTTTTTTTTTTTTCTAGTATCCGTTGTATTGTTTGTTTTTAAATTAGGTGCACAGATTTTATTTTAGGTGCACATGCAAAAACAGTAATATAAGAGCATTAATGTAATATAAACTACTTTATTAGTTGGGTATGTTTAGATAGGTTAGTAGTAGATAGTAAATAAACATTTTTGAGCAATTTTTTTTTTGCCTGCGATATTATTGCTCACAAATATTCAGTCATCATCAGACATTGGTGGGCAATCAGTAACGTCTACGTTTTTGGCAGATCTTTTCCCATAAGGTTTAGTGTCCATCCTTCTTTTGTATTTTTCCTCCATTGCAACCACAGCATTCTCTGGATTGAAAGTATCTAAGGTCTCTTCGCTTAGATTAATATGCATTAGATCAGCCAATGTCTATAAACCCGTTAAGGCTCAGCGATTTTGTTTTCGCATAGTGTGTATTTAGTAATTTTAATTACGTTCCTTTAGAGTGAGAGAGGTCGATACTAATATTTTGTTCAAACATGAAAATAACATAAAACAAGTTTCCCCCACCCTTTTTTTAACATTAGGTGCACGCAGTGCACCTAGCGGGAAAAATTTAGGTGCACAATTTTATTTTTATGTGCACAGTGCAACTGTGCACCTGGGTATTTTGAGCCCTGTGTTAGTGTACACTGCTAAAAGTTTTAAAATATATTTCCGTCACAAGATGAAAATAATTTTACAATACTATCAGACAGTGTGTCAAGTTTTAAATCATGATTTTAATCAAATTAATTTTTTTTAAATCATTGATTTAACTCATTTAACCAATGTAACATTTTTTATAACTAAGTAAATATACCCTAGGAAAATCCCCGAACTCGCAAAATGCTTTAAACTTTCTGCACTCATGGTGATTTTAGCACTAATGTTGATCAACCCAGTACTGATCAACTTTTGAAAAAATATTTGGCACTGGATACTTGAAAATAATCTGAGGTGTCCATGGACAAAGTAATTTGTTGATAGTTGAGTCAGGGATTCCGCCAAACAGTAAAGTAAAAAACAAGTTGACATCTATTTGAAAGTTTTGACAATGTCCATGCATAATTTTATAGTATGTTACGAACAATAAAGCATTGATTCATTCAAGTGTGGGAAGCAAGGGAAAACATTTACATTAACGTTATACTTAAAAAAGTCTTTAGCTATTTATATTGTCCATGATCAGTAAGCATAATTCTAAATGTCAAGACAGCCAAAGAAAACCCCCACTAGTAGGCCTAAACTACTTGTTATCCCTTTAATTGACTGTGGCCAATGGCTTACTGTAGTGATATTTAACTACTTTTTTGAGACATCAATACAAAATAACACAGTTAATGTGCTTAATAATTTGCAAATGAGCTTTCTATTTGAAAGGATGAAATTTTAAGCACTATTGTAGAGTTAAATACACTATTGTAGACTAAAGAGAGATATATTTTATCTTTTGCTTTTATTACGAAAATTCATTTTTAATGTATTATCATGTAACAAATTATGATTTTCAGTAAAATAAATATTGATTTACCGTGTCGCACATTCTGATTGTTTACTTAAAATAAATATTGGCAAACATGTCCATGTCAAAAACTCAATTTTTTATTTAATAAAATTATATATAATTATTATAAAAACAGTGTATAGGGCCTACAAATATTTAAATTTAAAAAATCTGATTTAAATTAAAAAAAACTTATTTGAATTTAAAAAAAATCCGATTACTTGATTTTTCTACACCCTGCTATCAGAATTATAATCGCGGTAAAACAAGAAGTTTCTGTCTAAACAGTCACTTGAAATTTTACATTTTGTTTTGTTCATCATTACTTTTACTTTTAAATTGTTGCTGATTGAATGGAACCTTTCTTTCGTAGGAAAATTATGCAATCTAGTTTACACAAAACTTAAAATGGCAATTCTGAAACAGGAACACACTGCATATTTCTTACATACCTAAATCGTTCTTCTGATAGGTGATTGTAATGCCCAATTTGGTAGATTCGGAATCAAGTGTTTGAATATTATGTTTGTTTCAGTCGCACTATGTTTTGAATAATGCTTTATGGAACTCCATAGTTCCTATTTTTTACATGCTCCTAATTGTTATGAATATTTTTTGACAGGATAAGCGCACAGATGGAGAGGAAACAGTAATTCGACAGGAACGAAGGACATGATTATGACGACTAACTACCGACTACGACTTCCCGATATTGACACCGATTGAGACACCTGGCTATGACAACCGATAAAGATACTCGATTTTGACACACGACTTTGACTCTACCTCACGACTTTGACTCTCGAGAACTGATTCCTACACTTGATATTTGCGGCACAAAACTATTTTGATTCAACCAACTTAATTTAATGCACTTCACACAATATTTTAATAACCGTTCAAAACCAATCTGACAATAGTTTTAGAATAAATCCAACAATAGACAATACTGTGGCTTTGTCGTTCTTTATCGTTTGCGCATTATTCCCGTATAATGTAGGAAGTTAATTAACGTCTCACTGTAACCACACAAGGGCTTACTTTCCGAGATCCATACAGAAGAATTGGTTGGTTTTGGGTATTGATGACGCAAGATCCCTATGTTTTATAAAAATTTTGATGTATTTATCATCGATTTATTGAAGCCAATGTTTATACTTTTCGATGCTTTTTACGCTGTCGATGTTTTATTTATAAATCTAAAAAATACTATTGTAAAAATCTAAAAAATAACCAAGTAGCATAATTTTTATAATCAGTAAATTAACATACAGTGGCCAAGGGTGAAGGGTCTGAAAAGTAGGGATGTGACATCGATGTCGATGTTTTCAAAACATCGATGTTTTACAAAACATTGATGTATTTACCATAGATTTATTGGAGTAGATGTTTGTTTAACATCGATGTTTTAACATTGTCGAGATTTATAAGTTGTCGATGTTTTATTTTTGAATGAAAAAAGCACCATAGTAAAAATTAAGAAAAATAACCGTGCAACTAAATATTTGTCAGTGATGGCGACATCTGTCACATCAGAAAGAGTTTTTTTCCCTAACTAGTGGGATAGTTAGTGAAAAAAGAAATAGGCTTAAAGTGGAGAAACTTAAACTTTTTTTTTACAAACTGTAAATAAAAAATATTGGGGCACATAATAACTATAGACTCCAATATTTTAAATTACAGTAAATAAAAAAATAAGTGTTTTATGTGTTCCCCTCATAAGTTGATAAATAAATAATAATAACTAACAATAATGATTGTAATGCTCCTACCTAATAATACTTATATAGTTAGTAGCACCTATGTCAATTTGTTGTAAATATTATTTTCGTTTATATTATTCAATTTGAAAAAACAATTTGGTAATTCTTCTTATTAATTTTTTTACTTTATTTTGACAGTTAAAAAGTCTTAGTTATAATTTAAAAAACACGGCAAATAATAAATTAAATATTCCCCCCGGCAAACAATAATGTTTGAGATTGCTTACCCAGTTTTAAGAAATGGGGGAGAAAAAATTTAAATACACTCTTGCTTAAAAACATCGATGGTTTTTGGGCGATGTACTATCAACATCGACGTTTTAATTTTAATATCGATGTTTTGCTATCGCATATCTAGTCCCTATATGACTATACAGGGAATGCCCTATATGAATACACAAGACATACAACGAAAGTTATACTACCACCAAAGAAATATTCCCAGGGAGGAATACACCTGACAACCATCTCGAAGAGTAAGATCCGAGGACAACAAATAATTTGGATTCACGGTCAGATGTCGATATAGCATAAATAATTAATACACTCAGTAGTGGTCCGAGGCCGATGGTTGTTGATGAACTCCGTCGTGAAAGTTTAGTAAAAAAAACTCAAAAGACACAGAGTCAAAATTCTATATTTGGAGTATATTTTACTAAATTTAATCGATCGTCACGTAAGTTACATGTAGTATAAAGTAGCAATTACATTTGGATAGGCATTCAAAAGTGTAACTTTCCTCCCACCGGCTGTATAAAATCTTTACTTGATCTCTTGTTCTAAAGATGGATTTTATCTTTTAGTTGTCTCGGTAGCTATTTATTGCTCTGACTTTTTTAATTGGCTTTTGCCGCACTTCCTCGGCTTGAAATCTTGTGGACGTTTCTTTTAATTGAAAAAGCTTTGTTCTTAGGTTGCCAGCTTGGCGTTTTCTATGTAGGGTTGCCAACTTGGCGTTTCACTTCTTGTAAGATGCGAGATGGCGAACCTTACATGTCCCTCCGGGGAAGCACATCCATCACTTAAGTCATAAGTGATGATGCTGCTGCCAATCGCCATCTAGAATCATAACTAAAAGTCATAATTAATTAGCTGGTCTTCATTACAATATCCAGTCCTTCGAGAGAAGCGTGAGAGCTCAAAAAAAAATATCTACACTAACATTCATGAACTCCCACATAAAATACATAATACAAGTCACAAGAACGTTATCAAAATTATCTAAATCAGATTACAGTTTTGAGAAGAAAAAAATATATATACATATTTATATGAACTGAATAAAAACTAGGGTTCATCAATTTTGATGCGCGATAAGGCATCTGCATTGCCATGCTTACTACCCTTTCTGTACAATATATTCATGTTATATCTTTGCAATGCCAAAGCCCAACGTGCAAGTTTTGCACCCTGTGGCATTCCCTGGGTCAAATAAGTAAGGGGGTTATGATCGGAGACAATTTGGACTTGTGCTCCAAATATCCAAGTGTCAAATTTTTTCAACGCACTTAGAACAGCATACGCCTCCCGTTCGATAGTGGCCCAACGAGTTTGGCATGGGGTGAGTTTTATACTGTAAAAGGCGATAGGACGTTCTTTTCCGTCTTCGTCTTGCTGAGCTAGACACGCTCCAATCGCTGTTGCAGAAGCATCGGTGTACAACTGGTATGGCTGATCTAACACTGGAGTATATAAGAATGGAATTTCCGTCAGCCTTTGCTTCAATTGTTGGAAGCTTGCTTCCTCTTCATCACTCCAAGGTATTTTGTTGGGCACCCTTTTCTTTGTTAAGTTTGTTAAGGGTAAAACCAAGGACGAGAAATCCTGAATGTACTCCCGATAGTAGCTTGCCAGACCAATTATGCCTCTTAACTCTTTCTTAGTAGTTGGACGTGCTAAGTTCTGCATGGCTTCGATTTTCTGGGGATCTGGTGCATGTCTTCCGGAACCTACAATGTGTCCCAGGAACCTCACTTGTTTTTTACCGAACTCGCACTTTTTAAGATTGACTGTTAATCCAACGGTCTGTATAGTTCTCAGCACGTCTCTGATGTGACGCAAGTGATTCTCCCACGAGCTGGAAAAGATGGCCAGATCGTCGATATACGCACGGCAGTACTTTCTGTGAGTCTTAAGTACTTTGTCTATGGACTTTTGGAACGTACTTCCAGCATTTTTAAGTCCAAATGGTAAAACGTTCCATTGAAAATGACCAGAGTGTGTCACAAATGCCGAATATGGTTTAGCTTCTTCTTCTAAAGGGATTAGCCAATAACCCTTTGTCAAATCTAGAACGCTGATGAAAGGAGCACTACCAATTTCAAATAGTAACTCGGTGGCCTGTTGCATTGGATAAGCATCCGGGACAGTAAAACTGTTCAAAACTCGAAAGTCGACGCAAAGTCTTATACTTCCGTCCTTTTTGGCCACACAGACGACTGGGTGTGCCCACTCACTGTCACTCTCTTCAATCAGTCCTTGTTCAAGTAACTCTTGGATTTGGCGATCCACCTCGTTTTGTAAGGCGATGGGAACCCGATAGGGATGCATTTTCTTTGGCACACAATCTTTAGTTAGTTTGATTGAATGTCCATCAACTCTGGCTCGGCCAGGTCGTGCACTGAAAACTTCTCGAAACCCTTCCAAGGTCTGAACTAATTGGTGTCGCTGTTCTTCGCACAACGCCTCTGTAGTCTGGAACACATGACCCTTAATATCGTATGCAGATTGACTCTTATTTCGAGTAGGGGCATAAAAGATTTCCCCAAAGTCCTGATCTTGTTCGAAAATCAACCCCACCTGTTCAACTCGGGCTATATAAGGTCGTAGTTTGTTGAAATGCAGTTCTTTTCGGCTTTTATCCTCCATCTCGACCAACGCAGAATGAGGTCGAGTTAGCTGGATAATAGTTGCAGGTCCTGACCAGTTCTTCAGAAGTTTGTGACTAGAAGATGGAATAAGGATTAGTACCTTATCACCAACCTTGAAAGTCTTTTCTCTCGCTCTCAGATTATATTTAGATGTGTAATAGCCTTGTGCCTTTTCGGCATTCCCTGCGGCAATCTCGTGTGCCGTTTTCATCCTTTGACGAAGGTCTTCTAAGTATTTTTCAACAGAAGGAGATGCTCCTGTTGGAATTTCGGTTTCTCCTAACCAACTCTCCTTAATTAATTTTAATGGACCTGGAGGTAACCTTCCATACACCAACTGAAATGGCGATACTCCCGTGGTACTGTGAGGTACTTCTCTGTATGCGAATAGTAAGAAATGGAGATGAATATCCCATTGTCGACCATTTTCTTGTATGTTCTTACTGAGCATATCCTTCAGGGTTTTGTTCCATCTCTCCACGGCTCCCATGCTTTCTGGATGCCCCGGAGTTGAAAATCTTGGTGACACCCCGATAACTTGCATGAAGCCCTTGATGAGCTGTGCTGTGAAATTTGTCCCTTGATCGGAACAGATAGTTTTAGGAAACCCCGTCTGGGAGAAAATCTTCATCAGGACGTCGCAAGTTGTTTTCGCAGTAATGTTCTTGACTGGTATGGCTTCCGCCCATCTCGTGCACAAATCCACAGCACAAACGATAAACTTGTGCCCTCCTGATGATGGTGGCTCTAGGGGACCAATACAATCTACACTCCACACTTCAAAAGGATTTTCAGGTCTCACAATAGGTTGGATAGGAATTCTGTCATTGTAAGTGGTACCTCTACGTAGCTGGCAGACCTTGCAGCTTTCACAAAAATGTTTGACATCAATCTTGATATTCGGCCAGTAAAAGGAATATTTTATCCGTTGTTTGGTTTTCTGTTCTCCTAAATGACCGGCCAATGGAATTTCGTGTGCCATTTTTAGGACATACGGCCTTTTAAATTTAGGCAAAACTACCTGCTGAATTTTCTCTCCTCCTACGATTTCTGAGTGTACCAATAACCCATCTTGCACTTCGAATTCATTTCTTCTATTTCTTGCTAATTCCCAAATATCCTTTAAACTTTCATCTTCCAATTGAAATTGCACGAACTCGTTCCGTTTCTCATTAACCCCGGGGTGATTTGCGGTGTCACTACGGGCCAAGGTAAGTTCGTTTAAGGACGAAACTGAATAAATTTCTCCAACTCGAGAAACCCCTTCTTGGCTAATAATATTGCCATAAAGTTCCACATTCGAGTTTAAAGCGTCATACGTTGAAACGCTTACGAGCATGTCGCTTACTAATTTTTCAGACACTGCACATGTCACTGGGATTTCTCCGTGTCGTCCGTCATTGATTTTCACATGGATTATCTTGAGAGGTGCCATTTCTGTCTCACCAAATGCGGATACAATTTTGATTTTTCCTTCCCCTTCATTTTGAGAATCCTCAATCAGATCAGCCCGGATGACTGAAATCTGCGCTCCAGAGTCGATAATACCGTCGAAGATATTATTACCGCTTTTTAAACTCACTATCTTGAGTTCATCAATACCTCTTTGGTATTCTACAGGCTTTGTGACTGGAACGGTCACTTTTGCCGTCAACATCGATGGAGGCTCCACCGTGTCTTCCCTTGCACATGATGTTGTAGCGTCTTGGGCTCCAATATTGCTCACAACTGCTGAAGTTTGTCTTCTTCCTAGCTTAGGACATGCGTTTCTAAGATGCTGAAATGATCCGCAAGAATAACACTGAATCTTCTTCTTCCTTCCCGCTTCATTTTTCGGACTCGTATTACGTTGATGAGTACTCCTCTCGTGAAACTGTCCATATCTAGCAGGAAAATCGGAGTTCCTTTCTTGAAAGCGTCTTCTTTCTTGAAAATGTGAATTTCTTTCCTTATTTACAATATTTTCAGGTGAATGGAATTTCTTCTTGAACCCTCGAACACTTTCGTATTTATCAAGGAGTTCCGCTAGAGTAGTAGGAGATTTTATTGTGCTCCACTCATCGACAAAATGCTCTCGCATTTCCGGAGGTACCTTACGTTTGAATTGGTCCGTAATTACCAGATGCTTTAACGTTTCGAAATCCGCAACCTGAAGACCTTGAATCCATTCTTCAAAATAATTTGTCAATTCAAAGGCAAAATCCTTCCACGATTTATCTTCAGTCCGCTTGAGCTGGACAAATTTCAATCGGAAGGTTTCTGGGCTTAGTTTAAACCTTTTTAGCAATAACCCTTTCACGTGACTGTAGTCATATGCGACGGCCGCTTCTTCTCTAGCAATTAACTGAGTAATGTCATAGGGTAATAAACCCAAAAGCTGTGACACCCAGTCCTCCCTTTTTATGTGAGCATGTTCTGCCTGCCTCTCGAAAAGAACCAGATATAGACTGATGTCTCCTTCTTTAGGATCGAACTTCTGCATCACTCTTTGTAAATCGTAGATGTGCTTAGAGTTGCTCGAATTCCTTTCATTTGATGTTTCTGTATTGTGACGGCCTTCCATTTCGAGCCTTAGCTTTTCTAACTCGAAAGCAGAACGTTTCTCGAGTTCCATCACAAAACGTCTTTCTTCAGACTCAGCAGCGATGCGCTTTTGCTCAGTTTCAGCAGCGAGGCGCTTTTCCTCACTTTCAGCCAAGAAACGCCTTTCCTCGGCATTTTTCCGATCTGTTATGATACTGTTTAAAAGATTTTCGGTAAACTCCTGTTCATATTCTTCGCTGTTCAATATTGAGTTCTTTAAATCGATGATTTTGTGTTGCGGCAACACATCTAAACCCAATTCATCTGCCAACACCTTCAAATCCTCCTTCCTTGCTTTCGCGCGATACGCCATCCCAAACAAATTTAACTCAGGAATTAAATTTACGCCACAGAATGCAGAAATAAAAAAAATAAAAAGGTTGGAAACCTCACTCTAAATAGTCTAAAATTATGATTTATATTAACTTTACGCCTTAGCGACAAGCATTCGCAGAAATCCCCGTTTTCCAAAACGAAATAGTTATTCTCTAACCCAATAACACAAAAAGTATCTAGTTCTGATGAACTGTTTCACAATTAACCATTAATATAATTAACACATGGTGTGCTAAATAAAATTTGCACTGTGGTGCACATAACACGTAAGTGTTCTAAACAAAATGAATAGCATTAGATTTCAACAAAGTCTACTTTCGCTCCGTAATTGTGTGGGAGTTGCATGAATTAAAAAAAAATTAAACCTCAGGATGAGCTCTCACCTTCATTTCCAGGGTTCGACGATCCTGTCGACTGCGCCAGTAGTGGTCCGAGGCCGATGGTTGTTGATGAACTCCGTCGTGAAAGTTTAGTAAAAAAAACTCAAAAGACACAGAGTCAAAATTCTATATTTGGAGTATATTTTACTAAATTTAATCGATCGTCACGTAAGTTACATGTAGTATAAAGTAGCAATTACATTTGGATAGGCATTCAAAAGTGTAACTTTCCTCCCACCGGCTGTATAAAATCTTTACTTGATCTCTTGTTCTAAAGATGGATTTTATCTTTTAGTTGTCTCGGTAGCTATTTATTGCTCTGACTTTTTTAATTGGCTTTTGCCGCACTTCCTCGGCTTGAAATCTTGTGGACGTTTCTTTTAATTGAAAAAGCTTTGTTCTTAGGTTGCCAGCTTGGCGTTTTCTATGTAGGGTTGCCAACTTGGCGTTTCACTTCTTGTAAGATGCGAGATGGCGAACCTTACACACTCAATCCACAAAGAAATGGTACACAAGGAAAAAATTAAGTTTGGAGTTAATGGTTTAAATGATTTAAGGAAAAAATTATTTAAAAAAAATGCGTCGGTCTTTTTCAGTTTTATTCGTTTTGTGATTGGTAGATAGCGAGTCACGTGGTAGCGAGTCTTGTGGTTTACAGGGCTAATGAACTTGGAGCACGCGCATACGATAAACACAGTTATATTTTTTAATTAAATCATTCATGAAATTTGAGAGTATGTACTAGAAAGTTTGCAATGTTTTTTCAGAAGAACCGGCCCATTCGGTCGCCGTTTCCATAGCAACAGTCGAATATGAAAATATTAAGAAGTGCTATTACAACACGGATCAGCTAAAATATTTAAAATTATGATGAGATTTCGTCTGAATTTTAACAATATGTTATTCATTTAACAATTTCCATTTTTATGTGGAAATGAGATGTTTTGTTCTCGACATTTTAAAAAACATTTCGTTTTTATTTACCGTATATTCAGTGTATAAGCCCAGAAATTTTAGAACGTTTTCTAAAGCTAAAGTACGGGAGTCGGCTTATATACGGATCAGCTAATCTCGCAAAAAGAGGTAGGTAATTTTCCGTTACTTGGGCTCATGCGATAGATATCGCAATAAGGGAAGGGACCCTTCAATTAAAGTTTTACTAGAGGTCCGGAATCAATCCAGTAGCGATCCAAATAGGGATTAATTGTGAAGTAATCCCCTCCTCCTCATTGTTGAAAAGAACTAAATATGATTGCGTCGCAATCATCGGGGGTTGACTAGCGATAGCGAGCAGGGGGCAGAGCCCCCTTGTATTGAGAAATAAAAAATCCCAGTATGGATCGTATATTAGGTTCCTTGCCCAGAGTTGTAGGTATGGTAAATTTTTAATTAACGTCATATTAGAAAAGAGGTTCTCGAACTTTTTCAGCCACGGTGCACCTTTAAAATTAAAAATTCAACGTTGAGCACTCAATTTTATCTCGCAGCAATATACTGTATTTAGTAAATAGGACGACAAAATAGCATCGTCGATACAAGGTAGTTTCGTCATTTAAATTTGCAGGGCCACCGTTTAACTTTTTTTTCTGCATTAATTTCCAATTGCAGACGGAAAACACACACGTGGGAAAAAATATTTGAAAATGAATTCAGGGTAAATATTACAACACAACGGGCAATTGACAACAGTCTGGGATCATGAATCAATCCTCTAAGGGAAAGAGGAGAACGCCACTTAATTTTTAACCACTACCTACCATCGTGAGACTGATTCCGGATCATCGTCAATAGCCCGTTGTGTTGCTCCAGTGCAACGTCTATTAAAATACCTACATATTTAGATAGATGTTCTTTCTTGATTATTAAGTAGCGTCAGGCGGGGTAATTGTAAACAAGGGATAATTGTAAACAAGCTATACAAGAGCCCACGTGAAATTCCGAGATACTAAAAAGTTGTGAAATATGAAACTGGCAACCCTGAGGATGCAATAGGGTGATCCCGTATTTCTTTGAACCACATCTGATAACAATCTGTTTAGTTGAAAAAATTGTGGTTGAAAAGTTTGGGTTTCAAAAATCTTGTGTGTTGTATTTTCTACTGCCCTCCATAACATATAGAAAAATATGCTGTTCCAAATATTTACTAGGGTCAGTTATGTTTCTATCGAACAGAAAATCATTGAATTTTCCTTATGGGAACTATAATGCATATACAGTTGAATGTTAACAATCACCCCATATTTTTCAAGGGACGGGGTAATTGTAACAAGAGACAAGTTAGTTTAGTAGGGTGAACAATGTTTAATTACTTTATCAAGAGTTTGAAAATAGGGATTGAAAGTGAACTTACTAATTTTTTTTTACAATTACCCCGCCTTACCTTACTAGCCACTGCGCGACCAGCACGGCTTTGCCCGTGACATTTCTTACCAAGGGGTCGGGTGTGACCACTGCCTCTGCCACTTCTCACTAACTCCCGGTGATTGTTATGAATTCGAGCGAATTAGCTACGCAAACCAAATGGGATTTTGTAGCCTATTGGATAACAGCCATCATGGCGTTGCCCGTGGTGTTAGTTTGTTTAGCAAACTAAATGGAAATTTTTAACCTATTGGAATGAATTCCCTACGAATTCCAATTTGGTGTGCTTTGCAAACCAAAATATGAATATCATGAACTATCGATTACTTCGCAAATTGGACAACAGTCATAACGGAGTTGCCCGTGGTGTTGGTTTGCTTGGGAAACCAAATGTGAATTCGGCGTGACGTCACAATCTCTTGCGAAAATACAAATGTTTTATTAAAAAGTTATTTCGCTCTATATAAAAAAAAGTTACCGCCGCAGGATTGAAAACTGTGTTGTTTTACTCGATTCTTAGGCGGTTTCCCGAGAAAGTACGGATTAGAAAAATACGAAATTAACATGGTTTGTTCTTCAACGTGTTCCCTCGACAATTGTAAAGATTTTTTCGATTGACGATGTTCGAATCGTTCGTACTTTTCGTCAGCATATCCGGTACCCTTCCAACTCACTTTCCGGTTTTCTTTCGGTGTTGGTGAATTCTGATCTGCAAAGGATGTTGTTGCTGGAAAATGCGAAGGACGCAAGACCTCTGAATCCGAATGTTCCTGATCCAAATTCATCTCGAAAGCTTTATCAATGTCTTTCGAATAGAAATCTAACACAATGAAATTAGATCAAATTAACATTTTATCATTAAAATGTATTTGTACTGCGAAAGGAAAAGCGATTTTCAGATCTCAAGAAACGTATTCATTTGAGCATCACGAAACAATTCGATGCGTTTATCTGTCAATTCTACTACATTATTTCACTTCGATTGTTTTCAATTGGAAGGAAATATTCCGTAATACGGAAAAATATAGCAATTAAATGATGAGTGTAAACTGGTATGTTTGTGTAACACTTCAATGGATGAAAATAAGTTACAAAAGTTTCAGAAATCAGAAGGTTTTTCAAAATTAAGTAATTTTGATCCCAGATCGTCGTTTATAGACCATTGTGTTGCTCTACTATGACGTTAAATAAAATGATCTTACCTTACCTTACCGAAATCGAAAATAATAGTTGAAAATTCAAATATCGATATCTATTGAAAAGTCAGAGTTCTTCGGACTAAGTAATAGTGATCATGGTAGAGCATTGGGTAGTAATAATTGGTTAATATTTAATTAACGTCATTCTAGAGCAACACAATTGGCTATTAACGAGGTACTGAGATCAATCCCCTAAAGACAACACCACGTCAGTTTGAACCACGGGCAGATGAAGATGCGACACCTGACTGGCACCCCACTCTCCAAACTTTCTCACGAACCCAACGTGAGGACTTTTGGCCACGAGAGACTTATGGTGCACCAGCTTGCCTCTACACCAAACAAAATCCATGCATAGACCCGGATTCGAACTGCAAACCTTCCGATCTAGAGTGTAACACCTTCACCACTAGATCAGTTGGTCAATGTTTTTTAATATACTGACGTGGGCATACTTGGAATTAACACTTCACGTTGCATAAAAGTTGCACGTTGCATTAAGTGTAATATTACAAAAACTATTTCTAACAAGGAATGTGTGAATAGTGCGCTTGACAATGAAATCCATTTCAATTAGTTTCTGATGCAAGGATTTCGAAATTTGCAGCTTGTTTCGATACTTTGTTTAACTTCCTACCATTGCCGAAAATACAACTTCACGTACTTTACAATAATGTACCATACAGCAAGATGTGATGGTATAAGGGAAATAATACATGGTTTAATAGAGCGATGGTCCCCCACGTGCTGCAATGACAGTAGCAACCCTTCTGGGAATATTTTCAACATGGTTCCGATGCACAGCTATGGGAATTGGTGTGAATTTCCAACCCCCAGTGATTGCTACGTAATCCCGTTTGAATTGCTTCGCAAATCAATAAGCCTTTCGCAAGTGATTTCACTTTTTTACTTGAATACTCAATGCACCCTTAACTAATAGCCGCATCAGTAAAAAAACCTTCTGCATCTTGTTCCCTGTACAATTTTAAATAAACTGTGTTAATCTCCTAACTTTAAGATCTGTACTGCGTACTTTCTCCGCAAACCGTCTGAGAACAGAGTGAAAAAAGCGAGTTGCTTGACTGTTGTCGGGGTATTTTGGGCCAATCAGTTCTTGCCTTTCTCTTAAAGACCTCTTTAAAAAAACCTCCGAAATGTCGCGTCTTATGAAGAAATTTCAGTGTTCCCATAAACAGATTACAGAAGGTATGTATTTTAATCAGCGTCGGACACAGGAGCATCGTATCGGGCTATCGGCGACGGTCTGGGTAAACAGGTACACTCTATAACAAAAAAATCGACGCACCAAGAAGGAATCATCCGATTGCTTTGAAATTACGTTTGCAAAAAGGTTTTGACCAAATATGCAAATGACTAAAATTTGGTGTAAAATGAATGAATAGTGCGATCTCCGGCCCATCGGAACTGCGCATACAGCAGATGTATATAAGGAGTTGTTCTTGAACTGTTGTTAAAAATTTCTGCTGCATTGCGATTTAGGATACCTTTCAACGACTGAAAAAATGTTTCGCCGCACGACTCGAGCTCACTACGAGCAACTTTCAGAGTTTGAAAGAGGTCGTATCATTGGATTGAAAGAAGCAGGTTGGGCAAATCGGAGAATCGCTCGTCATGTGAGTCGAAGCGATGCGGCGATTAGAAGATGCTGGTAAGAGTGGGTGGACAATGGCAGATTTCAGCGTCATGATGGTAGCGGTCGACGTAGGGCCACAACAGATCGCGAGGACAGAGTGATTGTCAGATCAGCTGTCACAGCGCCTGATTCATCGCTATCAACCATCAGTCGTGCGACCCACACACGAGTCTCCACCATGACCATTCACAGACGGCTGAGAGAGCGAAATCGACGCTCGTACCGACCATTACGCCACCTGCCACTCACGCCTGCACACTGTCGAGCCAGATTACAGTGGTGATTGGCTCGATCAGGCTGGAATGATGCTGACTGGGGACGTATAGTCTTTAGCGACGAATCCCGCTTCCAACTGTGTCCTGATAATCATTGAAGACGTGCCTGGAGACGCCCAGGGCAGCGTGCCGATCCTGCTTTCACTATTGCACGCCAAACGGGCCCTCAACAAGGAGTTATGGTCTGGGGTGCCATTTCCCTTGATAGCCGGACCCCTTTGGTCGTCATTAGAGGTACACTTACTGCACAGCGGTACGTTGACGACATTCTGAGACCTGCTTTGCTACCGTTCCTTTCGCAGTACCCTGGGCTTTTTTAACAGCAAGACAATGCCAGACCACATACGGCACGTGTTGCTATGAACTGTCTTCAAGCTTGTGAAACACTTCCTTGGCCAGCCAGATCACCAGATCTCTCTCCCATCGAGCATGTCTGGGATATGATGAGAAGGCGACTGCATCCGGTAGGGAATGTTGATGACGTAGTCCGACAATTGGAGCAAATTTTCCAAGAAATACCGCAGGAGACCATCCGGGAGCTTTATCGGTCTATGCCACGCCGTGTGGCTGCTTGCATCCAGGCTAGAGGCGGGTCAACACCTTATTGAGCTCGTTACTGTAACTCTGAAATATATCATTCAATTGTTCTGAAATTTTAATCATTTTCTATTCTGTACATAATTTTATTATCCACCAATTTTTGTCTCCGTCGGACAACTCCTTCTTGGTGCGTCGATTTTTTTTGTTATAGAGTGTATTTTTGGATAGGTCGATAAGTTCATCAGCTTTCGTCGATATGTCAGAAGTATTGTTTCCCTGGAAGAGAAGCGCAATCCAGTTTTTCTATTGGCAGTTTTTCATTTCTTCATTAAGGTAATAATCAAAATTTTCTTCCAAAGCATTAAAATGTTTTGAGATCTCCGTTGTTATGCTACCAGAAGCATTCACATTATTTGCGATTATAAACGTTTGAGATGTTTCAAAACTCTCATATTTGTGGACTTCAATGTTGTTCTTCCCATGCCTTGCAAGTATAAATCTAATTCATTAAATTTGGTGAGTATGCCTGCTAAATACGTGAGCTTCAAAACAATTTTCAAATCGCGCAGCGATTTTTTTAAAACATTGCGACTTCTTCACGGAGACAAGTCTTGTTAGCAATTTTCCTTTTGATAGACAACGTACTTCCGTATGCAGAAGAAGTGAATTGTGGTTGCTTCCCATCTCTTCGCAAAGATTTTAAATAAGTGCGATTGTAACGGTCTAGATTTGATTAAATTCACTAAATAAACATCATTGTTCAAAACATTTTTTTAAAATCCTCTGGCATAGATTTTTATACCAATGCTTCCTTGTTAATGTTGCAGTGAGTCCATGATGGATTTGGGCTAGCTGCAAGCATTTGAGTCACAACACCGTTTTTTTACCGCTCATAGCTCGTGTACCATCTGTACATATCCCGACACATTTCAGGTTCGAATCCGGGTCAGGGCATGGATGTTTGTAAGCGTATGGTGAAGAGTAGGGATGACAACTCTCAGAGAAAATAACCGGTTTTCGGTAAACCGTTTTTTTCGTCCGGTTATAACTCCTGCGGTCTAACCGATTAAAAAAAAACGCTTTTTAAAATAACCGGAAAAATAACCGATTTTTAAAAACTTCAAGGTATTTCTATTTAGTTGTATATAAAAAAAATATGCTAAATGTCGTTAACTGTTTTTATTTATTCCATAACAACTGTTACAAAAATTCACAATTATTTTTAAATAAACCAGAACTTAATTGTTTCAAAATGAAGATACACAAACTAATAAAATAATTAAAACAATAGTTACCTTGTTAATATTGTTTTATCTATTCAACCCAATACTTTTTATTTACTCTGCTCATAAATACTCGCTCAGTTATATGCTGGTTAATTAATCGACTTCTGTCATACGAAACCACAGAATTCAGAGCAGATACTAACCTTTCAGACAGAAATGAACTTCCAACAACTGTCAAATACTTAAAAGCTAGAAATGCTAATGCAGGCGAACATCTCTTTCTTTGAGCCCAAAATGCAAGTGGACTACTATCCCTTAACAACAGAGGCTGCTGCAAATATAGTTTGGGCTCATTGGGAAAGTAGGCATCTGCACCCTGCGATTTTGGAAAAATGGATTTTGTGAAATTTTTGTCATGTGTTGCCCAAAGAAGGCTTGGGTATGTTGAATCGGAACTCGCTGGTATTGCTGAAGGAGGAGAATTTTTTTCTAATCGATTCAGTCAGTGCGTTAACTCTTTGGATCACTTGGAAAATCCTTGACTAGCAATTGTGGAAGACATAAAGTTTGTTTTTGAAACTGGGGTCAGTAAGAGACGCATTGCACAGAAGAGGGTTGGATAAAAAAAAATTTCGAATGAGAGGTGAAACTTTGCGACAACTTTACTAATAACATTTTAGAAGTACCATGAACAGGGGTAATTTTTGCCAGTGATGCCTCATACAATAAATAAGAGGGACAACTAGACTACAAGTTAAATATTCACTGCCAGAAATTTCGTCATGGCTTTCTTAAACGGCCCTAATGCTTACTACTTCCGATAGTACAGTCGAGCCCGTATATAGCGAAGTCGCATGAAGCACTGAAAATTATGCGTTATATCCGATATAATAAAAATTGGACCTCCCCGCTAGTTCTAAAGCAAAATAATTTTCACACGGAGGTTTTCATATAAGTGGGAAAAAGTCTGTAAAACTTTCTTTTGAACAGTAGAATTTACAATGCAGTTGCATAATTCTTTTTCCAGGGCACTAAAATTATATGGCAGTCAATGTTAGGCGCAAATTTTGAACTGTCCACGGCAGATTTTGATGTCACTAATGGTCTATTTACTTCAATTTCAATGTCTTCCTTTTCGGAATTATCAGAAGTATTTTGAAACACTGCTGCAATGATGTCATCGTCTGATTGTTGTGCTTCAATTTCAAGGTTGCTATCGCTAGCTCCATAATCAGCAAAAATAACATCACCACATCCAAAATTCTTTTTCCCTGTAAATTTTGTCCGCAGAGAACTTTTTTTAGGATCATGCTCAGAAATGGAATCTGAGTCCCCAAGGCCCCCTAAAAATTCTACACGTTTCCAGCAGTTTTGGATGGTTTTCTATTGAACCAAACACCAGACTTCATCTAAAAAATGGCAAGCAATTTTAATGTCCGTATTAAAATGCAGATCAGTTCCTAGATTCAAAAGAACACGTCAAATAATCTGAGATCTGTAATACACTTTCACGTATTTTATTATGCCCATATCTAAAGGCAGCAGTTTTGATGTAACACATTTAGATGAACACACTTACTAAACCTTCCCAAACAACCAATCTGAAATTGTTCTCCATTGCCTTTCTCTCCTCTCGGTTTTTGTCGTCCAAAATTGAAAAAAAAAGGGTGGAGTTGGTGCCATGCCAGAACCCAAAACATCGCAGTATCCGATATTCACGTTCCAATATTTCGCTATAGGCGATCTTTTTAACATGATATAATATTGCAGTTCCAAAAGGACAAAACAAAAGTCGCAATAACCGATATTTCGCTGTATCCGAGCTCGCAAAAAGTGGGCTCGACTGTAGTTCAATTTCTGACCCAGTGAGCATGCGGGGAGTTCTTTTAAGGTTCAGTTTTGCCGACACACGTGCGACGTATGGAGATAAATGGATAAATCTATCCAACATGGCATAAGTTCTATATCACCTTGTTGGGACGGACTAAGCAAAACGAAGAATATTTCCTTCTGCTTTTCATTCTCTTAGTTGTTCGCTCCTCAGATTATTCATGAACAAATTACTAAGCCTAGCAAACTTTTTTCTTGCTTTACTTCCCCAATGAGATCTTTCACGGGGGCAATCAACCCATTTACTTTAAGGTAAAGAAGAAACAATATTTAAACTTGCCTATTCATCTTGAAAATTCGGATTTTTGTACATGCGATGTTGCCGTAAATTTGAGTGTCCTCCTCCACTTTTAATTGGATTCAGGCAAATATTTCATTGAGCTTCGCTTTTATTAAGTTCAGCAAAAGATGTCCAAATATTCGACGAAGGCGGTTAGACGATGGGATGAAAACTGTGAATCTCAGTGTCCGTAACTAATCTCTACTATTATAAATGGAAGTGTTTGTTTTTTTCGAGGCCTCAAAATCCTGACAATTCTATGACACTTACAGCAATGAGATTTAGCATACAGGTATTTCAAATTTTTTGCACTTTTCGGGCCGCGGCAAATTTAAAAATTCAATCTAGAACATTTAAAAATGAATTTAATTAAATTTAGTTAGTATTGTTTCCATTGGAATGGCAACCGCATAAAGATATGACAGATTATAAATTCATTTTTCCCGTTTACGTTTTCATTTTGCGCTTAAGAATGATTTTCCAGCAGAGGATAAAAAAAAATTTTAACTTTAGTTATGTAGGTCTTTTGTCTAGTTAAAGATAGAGTAAAAATTTCAACGGATTTGAAATCTGCGGAAAATTTTACACCAGATTAATATCTTACATCACGTCGTTGCCCGGGGTAAGTGTAAGTTTGCTTCGCAAACCAACACCACGGGCAAGGGCAATGCCGGGCTAGCCACGCAGGGGTAGTACTTACATAAAAGGTTACAAAATAATAACAAACAAACTGCAACCAAGCAACATCATCCATACCACTACCGGAGCAACACCCTTCAACACAGCCGCAAACTTAAAAACCTCCTATCAAACATCTGTAAGACGGATAACCCACTCCAAGACTCACAAATAAGGAACTTAACCCATCCTACAAGTAATGCCCCAATCACTTCCTACTTCACAATGAGAGATCTCAGGCACATAGTGCAAACAGCCCCCAAAGATAAAGTATCAGGCCCTGACCTGATAGACGCCACAGTTCAACAACTACTAATGGAAGCAGACTCCGCTAAACTACTGGATTGCATGAACATCTGCTATAAACTAAAACAATTCCCAACTGCCTTCAAAACAGGAGAAGTGGGAAAATCTCTTCCCGAAAATAGGAAAGGATCCCACCAAACCATAATCGTACAGACCCATGAATTTACTACCAATCCTAGGAAAGACGCTGGAAAACCTACTGCTCTTGCTCCTCAACTAATTAGTCAGGGAAAAAACATATTCAATGATAAGCAGTTCGGATTCCGAACAGGACACTCGACGGATCACGCCCTAAAAGAAATCCTCATATACATCGAGCAAAATAAAACAAATCATTTCCACACATGCCTGATATCACTTGACATTAAAGGAGCATTTGATTCAATGTGGTGGCCGACCCTCTTCTAAGCATTCCACAAATGCAAGTTTCCACCAGACCTAATAGCCATCACGAGAAGCTTCCTAACAGATAGAAAAATCCTCCTACATCAAGAAAACACTACAGTCACACATAAGCTGCAAAGGGGATTTCCACAAAGTTCCTGCCTGGGTACCTTCCTATGGCTAATCACAATTAATGGACTACTACAACAAACCTGACCAACAAACTGTACAGTACAAGCCTTTGCTGACGACATAACAATAATAATCACAGGAAGAAACAGACGCACATTAGAGGCAACAGCAACATAATCCCTCAATAAAGTTCAAACATGTTGCCAGCAAGAAAAACGTACAATATCACGACAGAAATCCATGGCAATAGGAATTGGAGCCTACAAACAGCTGGCAAGAAAACCCACAATTTAAAGTGGTACGATGAAAATAAAAGTAGTCAACCATCTTAAACTACTGGGCGTTATCATAGACAATAAACTAAACTTCGCGCAACACCTGCCACACCTCAAGACAAGAAGCCTCACCCTTAGCAATAGCATGGCTCATACGGTCGGTATAACCTGGGGCACAAAGCTACGTTTTCTAAAAATATGGCACAGAGCAGTAGCAGAACGCCAAATGTGCTACGCAGCAGGTGAATGGGCACAACATCTCACACAACGTAACATCTTAAAGCTGCAAAGCCTCCAGCGCCTCTTCACAGTGCAAATCTCTAGGGCATATTGTACAACGCCAACAAATGTATTACAAGTGTTGGGTGGTATCGAGCCCCTGCACTTAGTGGCACACAGAGAAGCAGCATTCACCAAACTCAACAGATTAAAACAAGATGTAAATTACCTGGGCACAACTTTCAACACCAATGCCTATGAACAAGAGGCAGATATACACAAAGAAAATACTTGGCAAACAAATTACGTAGAAATAGGAGGACAAGGCCCAACAAATTACGTAGAAATAGGAGGACAATGCCCACACAACCGAAACATATATTAAAATATACACCGACGGCTCCAAAATGCAACACGGAGTAAGAGCAGCTTTTGTGGCATTTAGAAACAACATAGAAATCCAAAACCAAAACATTCAGCTCCGTAATAACCGCAGTACCGTAAGCAGAGAAAAAAGCCATCCTCTTTGCCTTAGCATGGGCAAAACAACAAAACATACTAACGGATAGCCTATCAACTATAAAGACACTCCAACAGGTCGAAATAAAGGATCCAATAGCGCAACAAATCCGATCACTGCTTAAAAATAATTTCCACAATACATACATCAACTGGGTCAAGGCTCACATAGGTATAAACGGCAATGAAAGGGCCGACCAGCTTGCAAAAGAAGCAACAACAGGAGCAACAAACTTCCAAATCACCGCAAAACTACCCAAGAGCCACGCAAAACAATTAATGAAGAGAACAGCACTTAAGAGATGGCAGGAGGAATGGGACTAGGGAGAAACGGGAAGAAGAACCTATTCCTTCTTCCCAAAAGTCAACCCCAAAAAGGAGTGTAATGTCGTGGGTATAGTTAGCGTGGCGAGTGGCTTGATGGTAATTTGTAATTTTTAGTTAACGTCGTACTAGAGCAACACAACGGGCTATTGACGACGGTCCGGAATCAGTCCCTTAAGGGAAAGATTCGAGGACAACACCTCGTAATTTTGAACCACGGTCAGATGACTGGCGAGTGGCTTGAAGATAATTAAAACGAAATTTAGAATTACAGCACATTTAATTAATTAAAGAAGAATACATATATGTTAAAACTATTTCGAGGATAATAGATATTGTACAAATTAGGGTTTCAGTCCCGCGGCTTCAATCCGGAGCAGAGTCCCTGCGTCTGCTCACGTTTCGGTTTTCCACGATTCTCCTTTTCTCGAGAGAAGACCCCACACGTTCTTCCGAGGCCGCTATCGCCCAAAGAGAAGGGGATACCCCCATCCGGTCATAAATTCATGGACCACCATGAAAGCTGTGGTCAGAGGGACCCCTACGTGCCGCTACAGGAGCCAAACGGACCATTCCTCACGGCGTTTTATATATGACACGGCCCTTTCTCCAGTTACCTCAACAGATTCCGCATAACAAACAACTGCATATGTGGGCCGGAGGGGACTCTAGACCATCACGTGTTTGAATGCCCACTTACAGTCACAAACCACCTTCTACAGCCAACAAATCAACACTTCACGGAATGGGTAAAAAACACAGCAAACAACAGCAAGGCACAGGCAAAGATGATGCTGATCATGAAATATCTAACAGAGAAAATCGACACAATCAGACAATAGTGCCACATGGCAAATGCTATCACTCCGCAACTAAAAACATTGAACTTCCACACTTGCTCAAATCTTTCCAGTGCTGATAGCACTTACATTGTTTATAATTATACTATAAGCAATTGTTTTTATTCTCAGGTAAATTTTGTCTAACCCCTGTATGTCTAACGGGAACCCTCATCATGAGGAGCTCCTACAATGAACACAGATAAAGAGTGATTATCCCGTTCGGAAATAGGTGGCATCACCCCTCATGACAATTGACCAAAGCTCAATTTGACAATCAAAGTGCAGCAAAACCAATACGGTCAAAACCAGCAGTTGCTCCTAGAGCAGAAGTGCACAGCCAAGATTTCGCCTAAAGCTGTCACGTTCCGTTACGGTGGGCTCAAACCACTTTTTCCGCAGCATGTCCATCACAAACCACTTTTACCAGTCCTATTGGACGGGGGGTAAGGGGGACACTTGGTGTCCAAAGGTTACATGTTTTTTCAGGGGTTTCCATATTTTTGTCCAAAACTGTAGTTTTCGTCAACTGATCGTGGGTCATCGAATCCTTCCCTTTGATAGATGATCCTGGAACAGCCCATTGTGTTGCCTCAGTGCGACTTTAATCAACTATCTACCTAAGTACACTGCGAAAACCAGTTATAGTTATCCTTATGATTTATTGGGGTGCCAGTTCACGTGTTGAGTCATCTTATGACCATGGTTCAAAATTTCATGGTGGTGTCCTCGGATCTTTCACTTTTTGATTGATCCTGTACAGTTGCCAAAGATCCATGTTTGTTATTCAAATGCTACGCTAATTATTTACCTTCCTAATTAAAATCCAGGATCAAAATTACTACTGGTTGTCTTAAGATCTTTCATTACGGGATCGATTACGGACGATCGCCAATAACCCGTTTTGATTATGACGAACTACTTTGATTCAACTACCTTGCTATGCTGTTACTAGTGTGATCTAATTTGTAGAAACATGTATAATTTTGGTCATTTTAAATACCCAGAAGAAATGCTCTATTAATATAATGTGGAACTCAGATACGAGGTATCAAATGCAGCCCGAAATTTAACTTGATTGCCAGTTAGGTTGGATCGGATCTTTTCCTTCGGGATTGAGCCCGTACCGTCGTAAATATCCCGAAGTGTTGTCTCCAGTGGGTCGTCAAGGCGGATATTTCCACCGTTGCTTCAGTGGATCACTAGAGATAGAGGCTTTTGATTTGCTATCCGAAAGATGGAGGCCCTTTTCTTGTATCAGGGACTGGATCATTCCGAGAGTTTATTTCCAGAGAACGTCGGGGGTGGTCTCCAGAGAACGTCGGGGGTGCTGATGGCCACATCGTCAGCGGATGCTTGTACGTCGGCACCTGTTGAATCCCAAAGTTTCATCAAGGACGAGATTCCAAAGAATGTATCCATTCCTCGATTTGTGGGGACATCCCATCTTTTGAAGAGTTTTGGAAAAGGCTATGGGTGTGTGTAAATAAACGTTCTATCCTGTAGACTTAGAGGGCAGATAATTTGGGTGCACGTTGTGTAGTTTTGAAGTCTCTAGAAGATTGTGCTCCAGTTTAGAAGGTTAAAGCTCTAGTGACGTCCATGGTATTGTTATCTTTGGATAAACGTCGTACTAGTGCAACACAACGGACCATTGACACGGGTCCGAGATACATCCTCTAAGGGAAAAATCCGAGGACAACACCCCGTTGATTTGAACCACGGTCAGATAACGAGGCAACACCTGAGTTGGCACCCCATCCTCCAAACTTCCACAACAACAGAACGTGAACACTTTCTTCCACGACAGATTTAAGGTGCGCCAGCAGCCGCTACACCATACTCTCCAAAACATACCTGCTCTGAGAACCAGGAACCTTTCAATCTAGAGGTTAACACCTTAACTATCGGACTGGTCGGCCGGACTTTCGATAGTTGGGGAGGGGACAGAGGTCGGGGGACTTTTCATCTAAGCAAAACTTGTACAAGTACATCTCGTGATTTTAAAACGCCAATACCTTGAAATGTGTCTTAACCGAGATGTAATGTGTGACTTCAAGAATGAAAAGAGAACGGCTGATCCAATTGTGTCGTCATTGAAATGCAAACTACCTATACTATATATCTTAGTGATCCCTTTAGATTGAGAATCAGCATTGAAATAAGATCAAGGCCTGGTTTGATTATTTTATGTCCCATTTATTTAATGTAAATTAGCAAACTGCTTATCCTTAAACACCAAAGAACCAAATAAACAATGTTATCCTTAATAAGACTTTCTTCCATACCTACTTTGCCCGTAGGGAAGCGGTTGGAAGGGTAACGAACCGTTTTTCCGTTTGCATGATAGGTAGATCGCAAAGATTGGATAATTTGCTTTGTTTTGGAAATCAGATGTTCACGGATCAATATCTAATCCGTTAGTAGTATCAAATGCAGCCATATATTTAATCTTATCGGCAAAATTCTGCGATAAGTCACATGCTTAATAAGTTAGTATTAAGCAGTTCAGAATATGTTCAGAAAAACACCCGATGAATAATTTGTTTTCATTTATTGTAAATACCCTTTTAAACTTGTAAATCACTTCAGAATCTGCATGGAGTTATTCTACAGACTTTACTTCAACTTCTTTTTTTCCCAAGTATGGAATATTGACTGTTTAGTTGAATAAGTGAACATACCGCCGTGTGTGTTTCTCTCAAACTAAAGTAAGTATTTTTTTAAATAAGCAAGAATTTCTTAAATAAGCATTGATCTTAACTAAGCTTCACAGTATCTCTAAGAATTTTTCATTTAATGTTTTATTATGTTTTGCCCTTTGTGTGTGTGTGTGTGTGTGTGTGTGTGTGTGTGTGTGTGTGTGTGTGTGTGTGTGTGTGTGTGTGTGTGTGTGTGTGTGTGTGTGTGTGTGTGTGTGTGTGTGTGTGTGTGTGTGTGTGTGTGTGTTGCTCCAGTCTGATGTTAATTAAAATACCTTCCAAACTTAAAGTAATTTTTTTTTTGTATTTAGAAATTAAGTAAAAACTAATCGATATTAGGAATTTCCGACCGAAAGTCACGGTACTGAAAACGTCTAAATTTCGGCCCTACCTTGAACAGATAATTTATTGCCTTAACATGCCACGAAGAGTGACATTTTCAAATACCAACACTGCAAATAAGTGACAAAAGTGTCAAGAATTTTGTCACTAGATATATCTGCTATTAAGTAGCAAACATGCATCCCAGAATGCAGAAATGAAAGAGGTTAAGTGTTTAAGAAGATATATTGAGCATAACTATAGCTGCTGTTGCTAATACAATACTTTTTTAAACTGGTCTACAACGGCCAGTATCAAATATTGATTACCGCGTCAAGAACGTTATAAAAACAACTAAATGTGGGTATGTATCTACATAGAATGAAACTAATATAAAATATTAATTTACCCCGTCTGATGATAATATTGTACAATGCATCAAAATCATGTAAAGTTTAAAAAATTGCAAACTGTAATAACTAAAACAAGGCGAGAAAATTGAAGGAAACTTATTTAGGTTTTAATTTCTCACATTTATTTCGAAAGATTTTCTGCTTTTTTACATTAACATCAGTTTTAAATATGAAATTCAATTTTATACATATTAAAAAGAAACAAAAAGGATGCTTACAAATAAGGCTATATAAAATGTAAGTAGGCACTGTTTCATAAAAGAGTAATGACATTCAACAAATCATTTCAAGTTAAAAATTCATCTCATATGTAGTCATGAATGAAAACATCAGGTAAACTTTGATAACGAATATACGGTAGTCATAGTTCTGTCAAACTAGATGAGTAATGTATAAACCAGGTCAAGTAAAGTTCAAAAACGAACTGAAAAAGTTTTGTCGTCTTAAAAATATATAAAATACAGTTTACAAATCATAAAAGTTATTGTCTAACAAAATATTGCTTTCAAACATAAATGGAAAATCTTTAGAGTCATTTTATATGTCGCTGTGAGTGCATTTGTCGTAAATGATTTCTAACGCTTTTCACATTTAATTATTTTTGTTTTTGATGGATACGTCTATGTCTTTGTAAGTTCGAAGCTCGTGAGAACTTTCTCGTGCATATTTCACATGCATACGGCTTCTCTTCAGTGTGTATGCGTCTATGTGTTCGTAAGTTCGAAGCATTTGAAAAACTTTTTATGCATATTTCACATGAATACGGCTTCTCTTTAGTGTGTATGCGCCTATGCGATTTTAAGGACGAAGCTTGTGAAAACTTTCTTATGCATATTTCACACGTATACGGCTTCTCTTCAGTGTGTATGCGCATATGCCTTTGTAAGCTAGAAACGTGTGAAAACTTTCTCATGCATATTTCACATGCATACGGCTGCTCTTTAGTGTGTATGCGCCTATGTGTTTGTAAGGTCGAAGCATCTGAAAAACTTTTCATGCATATTTCACATGAATACGGCTTCTCTTTAGTGTGTATGCGCTTATGCGATTTTAAGGACGCAGCATGTGAAAACTTTCTCATGTATATTTCACACGTGTACGGCTTCTCTTCAGTATGCAATCTACTATGTTTTCGTAAGGTCGAAGCATGTGAAAACTTTCTCATGCATATTTCACATGTGTACGGCTTCTCTTTAGAGTGTATGCGTCTATGTGTTTTTAAACTTCCAAGGCGCGAGAAGCCTCGGTTACAAATTTCACAAGAAAAAGGTTTCCTACCTGAATGGGTTATTCCATGTCGTTGTAAATTTCCTTTTCGTGCAAATGTTGTCTTGCAAACTTCACATTCGAAGGGTTTTACGCCACTGTGCAATCGCATGTGAACTTTTAATCTTGAGTTCGTTGAAAAAGCTTTGCTGCAATCGTTACACTGATGTGATTTCTTTTCAGAGTGGAGTCCTTGATGTCTTGTCAGTTGTTGTTTTACTTTGAAACGTTTTCCACACTGGTCGCATGCATAACCTTTCGTCACAGATTCAGTTTTAAACATTTCACTCTTGTCCTCTTTCTCTACAGCGTGTGTTTTTGGATGCTGTGTTGAGTGGTGTTGTAGTGCATTAACCCTTCCACACCGCAAAGACACATATGGTAATGTAGCTGAATCACCAATATGGCTTGTTCCTTTCTGCACACGGTACAAAAGAGGAGATTTTGAAGAGGTGTTTGTTGAAGGAATGTTCTCTTTGGTCTGTTCGTATAATTCTTTTCCTTCACTTCCACCTTGTTGTCCTATGTAATGAGGCTGAAGAAGTACGGTTGTAACTGAACCTTGTGCATCCGGCATTCGTCTTCCATCTGTCGCTACATCTGTTGCTGCTACTTGTGGTTCCATTGGATGATCGAAAGTCCCAATGTTGTCTTCAAAGAGAGTTTGTTCGTATCGTTCACAGTTTTGGTTCGTACTGCTCCGGTTTTTCGACTAACCAAGCAATTCCAGATTCGGGTGTGGATGTGAAATGTCGATGTCGGAACCTTTCGATTTTTTCGGCTTTTTCGTCCACATTTCCGGTACGCTTCGAACTCACTGGTGTGTTTGAAGAAACGTATTCATTTGACCATCAAGAAACAATGCGATGCGTTTATCTATCAATTCTACTACATTACTTCACTTCAATTCTTTTCAATTGTAAAGAAATGCTCCGTAATACGGAAAAATATAGCAATTAAATGATGAGTGTAAACTGGAATGTGTGTGTAACACTTCAGTTGATAAAAATAAGCTACAAATGTTTCCGAAATCAGCATTGGGTAGTAATAATTGTTAATATTTAATTAACGTCATTTTAGAGCAACACAATTGGCTATTAACGAGGTACTGAGATCAATCCCCTAAAGACAACACCACGTCAGTTTGAACCACGGGCAGATGAAGATGCGACACCTGACTGGCACCCCACTCTCCAAACTTCCACACCCACACAACATGAGAACTTTCTGCTACGAGAAATTTATGGTGCACCAGCTGCCTCTACACCATACGCTTACAAAGATCCATGCACTGACCTGGATTCGAACTGGGAACCTTCCTATCTAGAGTGTAACACCTTAACCGCCAGATCGGTTGGTCAATGATTTTTATTGAACTGTCCGCGTGCAAACTGGGAAGTAACACATCGCGTTACACAAAGAATTCACAAAATAAACCAGAAACGGAAATGAATAGATAATTGAAATATGGATGTGATTTGAAAAATAATTGAAAGGGTAGCAGTTCTTCATCTGTGTACCAAGTGATATTTTGCAACATTTAAAGAAGTATATGTCTGGACTCTATTATATCTGAATCATCAGGACAGGTAATGACGATATTTTCTGTAGATCTCTAATTTTAATTATTTTGGGTATAAATATTTTGATTTACTCTCTAATATTTTCGGAGAACTTTTGAAGAAAAATTAGTTCTATTACATGAATCAAGTACGAAAAGAAGAAAAAATTAATATTTTGATGTTAGATAACTGATTTTGTTTCGAATTCTTATTGATTTGTCAATTTTTCTCTTTGAAACAACCCACACTGAGACGATTATCGAAGAATATTTTGTAAGTGCAGTTCTTTCGTCCTACAACTAAATCTGATTTTTGAAGGTATCTTAGATCCTGGCATAGTGGATTCTTCCACTGCGTTAGGTACTGTTTTGTGCAGTTAGCACAGGTCAGGTTCGATACCTTCCTGGGAGTATTTCTCTCTATCGCGTCGGTTTTTCTTGTTTGTGCTGGCCATGTTAAATCAGATGTATGTGTAGGAAGGTAGTTCATAACGTCGCTCTATAGCAATGCAACGGTCCTAGATGAATCCCGAAGGGAAATATCAAAAATCCGGTAGAGAAAGAAGCGGTTTGGAAACCGGATGTTTGCGATTTCGATATTCGATCGAACCCAAGACCATTGTGTACAAAAGGGGCTGATGCACGTTAAATATGCGGTGGCCTTAATGTTCTCACGTTGGCGTGATGTTGAAGTTTGGAGAGGGGTGCTAGTTCCAATGGGTTAACCTCGTCATCTGACCGTGGTTCAAAATTTCGTGGTGTTGTCCTCGTATCTTTCGCCTTTTGATTGATCCCGGACCATTGCCACTAACCCATTTTTGTTATTCCAGTGCTACGCTAATTATTTAACTGCCTAATTAAAAACTTGGTTCAAAACTACTATTATTTGTCCTCGGATCTTTCATTTCGGGGTTGAACCTGGACTGTCGCCAATCACCTGTTTTGATGATTATCACGTGCAACGTTGATTCAACTATTATTCTGCCTATGCTCTTCACTGCATTTTACTAAATTGCAGAAACCCATGCATAATTTAAGACAATTTAAAACCTAAAATTGCTATATTAATCTAATATGGGAATCAGATTTGAGGTAGCACACATGCAGCCCAAAATTTAACTAAAGGTAATAAATATATATATATATATATATATATATATATATATATATATATATATATATATATATATATATATATATATATATATATTGTTGTTCTGTTTGGTAAGGTCTATATTAAAGACTTCGAATCTTACAGCACATTGACATTTAATGAATAAATATGCACAATTATTATGTACAGTTGAGTTATATTTTAAAACAGTTCCGTCATTATCTGCAGCAGTCGTCTCTGCTCGGAAAAAATACGTCAGCTCTCAATGGCGTCCAGGGGAAAAAGTGTCTGTTCTATTAATTTTCTCGTAACTGAATACCGGAATGTGACTGGCTCCTGACAGTCTTGCCTTGCATTCCTACTACGATGCAACTGACTCCTACCAGTCTCGTTGCTCTTATAATGAGTTCTTTCCAGACTAGTAGACAACTACCGTTGTCTAGTATTCCTACATATATATATATATAATGTCGCGTGGAAAACATATAACGTTGTCGCAAAAACACCACCACTAAAGACATCGGTAATACATCGCTTGTGTGTTTTATTAAGAGGCAAAACTAACACATTAAGAGGGCGTTTATCACAGCATAGATGCTGTCACTCATTGAGCACCATTGTTCATCTATTGCGATGTTCGTCGCGATGCAAACGGAGTCAATATGATAGGAAGAGACAGGTTGTGTGTGACATTGACATGCAAGAACAACGTCATTTTGAATTTTCCTTGTCTCCTCCATATTGTTCGGTTAAGAGTGCTTTGTATTGAGTTTCTAGCGGGTCTGCGCGAAACTTTCTTGATTGCTAACAAATACTGCTGGCAGTGTCGTTACTCCATTTCATATCTTATTTATATCTATTTATAACGAATACACGCCACTGCGTGGAAAGCAACGGACCGTCGTAAATATCCCGAAGTGTTGTCTCCAGTGGGTCGTCAAGGCGGGTCTTTCAAACGTTGCTTCAGTGGATCGCTAGAGAAAGAGGCTTTTGATTTGCTATCCGAAAGATGGAGGCCCTTTTCTTGCATCAGGGATTGGATCATTCCGAGAGTTAATTTCGCTGTGGTCTACAGGGAACGTCGGGGGGCTGATGGCCACATCGACAGCGAATGCTTGTACGTGAGCACCTGTTGAATTTCAAAATTTCATCAAGGACGAGATTCCAAAGAATGCATCCATTGCTCGATTCGTGGAAACATCCCATCTTTTGAAGAGTTTTGGAAAAGGCTATGGGTGTGTGTAATTAAACGTTCTATCCTGTAGACTTAGAGGGCAGAAAATTTGGGTGCACGTTGTGTAGTTTTGAAGTCTCTAGAAGATTGTGCTCCAATTTAGAAGGTCGAAAGCTCTAGTGACGTCCATGGTATTGTTATCTTTAGATAAACGTCGGGTAGGGTTGGTGTGGAAGTTGAGAGTGGGGTGCCAGTTCATGTGTTACTTCGTCATCTGACCGTGGTTCAAAATTACGAGGTGTTGTCCTAGGATCTTTCTCTTTAGGGACTGATCCCGAACCATCGTCAATAGCCTGCTGTGTTGCTCTAGTACTACTTTAACTACAATTACCACTACCATTACCTAATTAACGTCGTACTAGAGCAACACAACGGGCTAAGTGACGACGTCCGGGATCAATCCACGAAAAGAAAGATACAAAGACTGCCCCACGTATTTTTGAACCATGGTCAGATGACGAGCAACACCTGAGCTTGCACAACAGTATCCAAACTTGCACACCCACCTATCGTGAGGACTTTCGGCCATGACAGATTTAAGGTGCACCAGCGGCCTTTAACGGTACGCCTAAAAACATCCATGCACTGACTGGGATTCGAAGCAGGAACCTTCCGATCTAATGGCCAACACCTTAACCACCAGACCGATTGATCGGGACCGCATCAATGGAATAACTTGATTTGTTTTCGAAATCGGAAAAACACGGATCAATATCTAATCCATTAGAAATATCAAATGTAGACTGATTGGCAAAATGTGACGATTACTCAGAGGTTCAATAAGCAGTTGAGGTAATGGTAATGGTAATTTTAGTTAACGTCGTACTAGAGCAACACAACGGGCTATTGACGGCGGTCCGGGATCAGTCCCTTAAGCGAAAGATCCGAGGACAACACCTCGTCATTTTGAACCACGGTCAGATGACGAAGCAACACTTGAGCTGGCACCCCACTCTCCAAACTTCCACGCCAACCCAACGTGAGGACTTTTGGCCACGACATATTTAAGGTGCACCAGCCGCCTCTACACCATACGCTTACAAACATCCATGCCCGAACCCGGATTCGAACCAGGAACCTTCCGATCTAGAGGCTAACACCTTAACCACTATACCAGTTGGTCGGCATAAGCAGTTGAGAATACGCTCATAAAAACAGGTAATGAATTGATTTTGATTTATTGTAAATACATTTTTCAAGTTGTAATTCCCTTCTGAATCTGCATTTTACTGACTGTACAACTTCAACTTCATTTTTTGTAATCTCGAATAATAGCTGTTTAGCTGAATACGTGAACATAACGCCAAGTGTGTTTCTCTGTAACTGAAGTATTTATTTCTAAAATAAGCATTGATAACACTTCACAGCATTCCTTTAAGCATTTTCATTCAATGTTTTACTAAATTATATATAGTCACAAAAATAGCCCTTAGAGTTGCTCCAATGTTACTTTACTGTTGAAAAGTGTTTTAATTAACGTAGTACGTATAATTGTATTTAAAAAGATTAAAAGTTAAAAATATTCGACGTTGGAAATTTCATATCAAAGTCACGTGTACCGAAAAAGTCTAAATTTCGAACCCTATCTTGAACAGATAATTTATTGTCTTAACATGCCAGTAAGAGTAATATTTTCAAATACCAACACTGCAAATAAGTGAAAAAGGTGACAAGAGCTCTGTCACTAGAGATATCTGCTATTAAATAGAAAACATGTATCCAATATTGCAGAAATGAAAGAGGTTAAGTGATTAAAAAGATAAAATGAGCATAACTCCCCCCCCCCCCGTTCCGGTTTCTAATACGTTACTTTTCCATCTGGTCTACCGCGGCCAGTATCAAATATTGAATAATGCGTCAAGAACATTATAAAAGCACTAAACTGTAGGTATACTACTATATAGAATGAAACTAATAGAAAACATTTGCTTATGCCGTCCAATAATACAATGCATCAAAATCATATAAAGTTTAAACAAGTAAAAACTGTTCGTGTTGCTAAACATGCACGAAAATTACTCAAAATTCGTTTATGTTTTATTTTCTTGCATTTATTTCGAAACATTTACTCCTTTTTTACATTCATATCAGTTTTAATACATGAAATTCTATTTTATACTAATTGAAATGCAAACCAAAAGATGTTAGCTAATAAGACTAATAAAAAATGTAATTACCATTGTTTATTAAAAGAGTTATCAAAACCATGACAATTCAAAAGATGATTTCAAGTTAAAAATTAAATCTTATATATTCATGAATGAAAACATCAGGTAAACTTTGAATTCGAATATACGGTAGTTATTCGTGTAATTATTGTAATATAGTACGCAATATGATAGGAAGAGACAGGTTGTGTGTGACATTGACATGCAAGAACAACGTCATTTTGAATTTTCCTTGTCTCCTCCATATTGTTCGGTTAAGAGTGCTTTGTATTGAGTTTCTAGCGGGTCTGCGCGAAACTTTCTTGATTGCTAACAAATACTGCTGGCAGTGTCGTTACTCCATTTCATATCTTATTTATATCTATTTATAACGAATACACGCCACTGCGTGGAAAGCAACGGACCGTCGTAAATATCCCGAAGTGTTGTCTCCAGTGGGTCGTCAAGGCGGGTCTTTCAAACGTTGCTTCAGTGGATCGCTAGAGAAAGAGGCTTTTGATTTGCTATCCGAAAGATGGAGGCCCTTTTCTTGCATCAGGGATTGGATCATTCCGAGAGTTAATTTCGCTGTGGTCTACAGGGAACGTCGGGGGGCTGATGGCCACATCGACAGCGAATGCTTGTACGTGAGCACCTGTTGAATTTCAAAATTTCATCAAGGACGAGATTCCAAAGAATGCATCCATTGCTCGATTCGTGGAAACATCCCATCTTTTGAAGAGTTTTGGAAAAGGCTATGGGTGTGTGTAATTAAACGTTCTATCCTGTAGACTTAGAGGGCAGAAAATTTGGGTGCACGTTGTGTAGTTTTGAAGTCTCTAGAAGATTGTGCTCCAATTTAGAAGGTCGAAAGCTCTAGTGACGTCCATGGTATTGTTATCTTTAGATAAACGTCGGGTAGGGTTGGTGTGGAAGTTGAGAGTGGGGTGCCAGTTCATGTGTTACTTCGTCATCTGACCGTGGTTCAAAATTACGAGGTGTTGTCCTAGGATCTTTCTCTTTAGGGACTGATCCCGAACCATCGTCAATAGCCTGCTGTGTTGCTCTAGTACTACTTTAACTACAATTACCACTACCATTACCTAATTAACGTCGTACTAGAGCAACACAACGGGCTAAGTGACGACGTCCGGGATCAATCCACGAAAAGAAAGATACAAAGACTGCCCCACGTATTTTTGAACCATGGTCAGATGACGAGCAACACCTGAGCTTGCACAACAGTATCCAAACTTGCACACCCACCTATCGTGAGGACTTTCGGCCATGACAGATTTAAGGTGCACCAGCGGCCTTTAACGGTACGCCTAAAAACATCCATGCACTGACTGGGATTCGAAGCAGGAACCTTCCGATCTAATGGCCAACACCTTAACCACCAGACCGATTGATCGGGACCGCATCAATGGAATAACTTGATTTGTTTTCGAAATCGGAAAAACACGGATCAATATCTAATCCATTAGAAATATCAAATGTAGACTGATTGGCAAAATGTGACGATTACTCAGAGGTTCAATAAGCAGTTGAGGTAATGGTAATGGTAATTTTAGTTAACGTCGTACTAGAGCAACACAACGGGCTATTGACGGCGGTCCGGGATCAGTCCCTTAAGCGAAAGATCCGAGGACAACACCTCGTCATTTTGAACCACGGTCAGATGACGAAGCAACACTTGAGCTGGCACCCCACTCTCCAAACTTCCACGCCAACCCAACGTGAGGACTTTTGGCCACGACATATTTAAGGTGCACCAGCCGCCTCTACACCATACGCTTACAAACATCCATGCCCGAACCCGGATTCGAACCAGGAACCTTCCGATCTAGAGGCTAACACCTTAACCACTATACCAGTTGGTCGGCATAAGCAGTTGAGAATACGCTCATAAAAACAGGTAATGAATTGATTTTGATTTATTGTAAATACATTTTTCAAGTTGTAATTCCCTTCTGAATCTGCATTTTACTGACTGTACAACTTCAACTTCATTTTTTGTAATCTCGAATAATAGCTGTTTAGCTGAATACGTGAACATAACGCCAAGTGTGTTTCTCTGTAACTGAAGTATTTATTTCTAAAATAAGCATTGATAACACTTCACAGCATTCCTTTAAGCATTTTCATTCAATGTTTTACTAAATTATATATAGTCACAAAAATAGCCCTTAGAGTTGCTCCAATGTTACTTTACTGTTGAAAAGTGTTTTAATTAACGTAGTACGTATAATTGTATTTAAAAAGATTAAAAGTTAAAAATATTCGACGTTGGAAATTTCATATCAAAGTCACGTGTACCGAAAAAGTCTAAATTTCGAACCCTATCTTGAACAGATAATTTATTGTCTTAACATGCCAGTAAGAGTAATATTTTCAAATACCAACACTGCAAATAAGTGAAAAAGGTGACAAGAGCTCTGTCACTAGAGATATCTGCTATTAAATAGAAAACATGTATCCAATATTGCAGAAATGAAAGAGGTTAAGTGATTAAAAAGATAAAATGAGCATAACTCCCCCCCCCCGTTCCGGTTTCTAATACGTTACTTTTCCATCTGGTCTACCGCGGCCAGTATCAAATATTGAATAATGCGTCAAGAACATTATAAAAGCACTAAACTGTAGGTATACTACTATATAGAATGAAACTAATAGAAAACATTTGCTTATGCCGTCCAATAATACAATGCATCAAAATCATATAAAGTTTAAACAAGTAAAAACTGTTCGTGTTGCTAAACATGCACGAAAATTACTCAAAATTCGTTTATGTTTTATTTTCTTGCATTTATTTCGAAACATTTACTCCTTTTTTACATTCATATCAGTTTTAATACATGAAATTCTATTTTATACTAATTGAAATGCAAACCAAAAGATGTTAGCTAATAAGACTAATAAAAAATGTAATTACCATTGTTTATTAAAAGAGTTATCAAAACCATGACAATTCAAAAGATGATTTCAAGTTAAAAATTAAATCTTATATATTCATGAATGAAAACATCAGGTAAACTTTGAATTCGAATATACGGTAGTGAGAAAGAAACTAGAAGAGAAATTTATAGTCCAGGTCAACGAAAGTTCACATAGCCACTGCAAAAACTTTTTTCCTCTTAAAATAATATAAAATACATATTACAAATATTATAAAGTTACTGTCTAACAAAACATTGCTTGCAAAAATAAAATGTCCTTTTGTATTTCGTTGTATGTACACCTCTCGCAAATACCTTCTAGCACTCTTCACTGTGAATTAGTTTCTGTTTTGATGGATACGTCTATGTGTTCGTAAGTTCGAAGCTTGTGAAAACTTTCTCATGCATATTTCACATGCATACGGCTTCTCTTCAGTGTGTATACGCCTATGCGATTTTAAGGACGAAGCATGTGAAAACTTTCTCATGCATATTTCACACGTATATGGCTTCTCTTCAGTGTGTAATCTCATATGTGTACGTAAGGTCGAAGCATCTGAAAACTTTCTCATGCATATTTCACATGCATACGGCTTCTCTTCAGTGTGTATACGCCTATGCGATTTTAAGGACGAAGCATGTGAAAACTTTCTCATGCATATTTCACACGTATATGGCTTCTCTTCAGTGTGTAATCTCATATGTGTACGTAAGGTCGAAGCATCTGAAAACTTTCTCATGCATATTTCACATTGATACGGCTTCTCTTCAGTGTGTATGCGCCTATGTGTTCGTAAGACCGAAGCCCGTGAAAATTTTCTCATGCATATTTCACAAGTATACGGCTTCACTTCAGTATGTATGCGGCTTTGTGTTTTTAAGCTCTTAAGTTGCGAAAAGCCACGGTAACAAATTTCACAAGAAAAGGGTTTCCTACCTGAATGGATGATTCTATGTATTTGTAAATTTTCTTTTTGTGTAAAGGTTTTCTTGCAAACTTCACACGCGAACGGTCTTACGCCACTGTGCACTCGCATGTGAATTTCTAATGCTGAGCTCTTTGAAAACATTTTGCTGCAATCTTTGCACTGGTGATTTCTTTTCAGTGTGGAGTCCTTGATGTCGGGTCAGTTGATGTTTTACTTTAAAACCTTTTCCACATTCGTAACTTTGCGTCACAGAATTCTCTGTGCGATTTGTTTCCCTAGATACTCTATTCGAAGAATCAGATTCACATTTAAACTTGTCCTCTTTCACTACAGCGTGTGTTTTTGGATTCTGTGTTGAGTGGTGTTTTAAGCTTTCTACTCCGCAGGGAAACATTTGAACTTGTAGCTGAATCACCAACACGGCCTCTTTCTTTCTGAACACGGTTCAAACGACGAGATTTTGAAGAGGTGTTTGTTGAAGGAAGGTTCTCTTTGGTCTGTTCATAGAATGATTTACCTTCACTTTCACCTTGATGTCCTATGTAATCAGGCTGAAGTTTAGTTGTAACTGAACCTTGTTTTTCCGGCATTCGTCTTCCACCTCTCGCTACATCTGAAGCTGCTACTTGTGGTTCCATTGGATGATCGAAAATCCCAATGTCGTCTTCAAAGTGAAGGTGTTCGAAGCGTTCACAGTTTCGGTTCGTATATATCCGTGTTTTCGCAGAACGAAGTAATTCCAGATTCAGGTGTTGATCTGTAGAAAAGCGTTGATCAATAGAGCCCAATGTTCGAATCGTTCGTTCTTTCGGCCTTTTCGTCCGCATTTCCGATACGCTTCTAACTCATTGTTCCACGATCACTTTTGGTCTTCCGGTTTTCTTTCGATGTAGGTGAATTACGATCATAAGTTACTGGAGCATGTGATGGACTTATAACGTCTGGATCCGAATGCTCCTGATCAAAATTCATTTTGAATGCTTTTACAATGTTTCTCGAATAGAATGAAAGTAGATCAAATTAAAATTATATGACTAAAATGTGTTCGTACTGCCAACGAAAAGTGATTTACAGTTCGAGAAAACTCAGGAACAGTGTTCAATTGAGCATCACGAAACAATTTGACGCGTTTACATATAATTTCTACTTCTTCACTTCAATTCTTTTCAATTGTATTTAAGGGACTGATCCCGGACCGTCGTCAATAGCCCGTTGTGTTGCTCTAGTACGACGTTAACTAAAAAAATTACCAATCATCTTTTGAACTGTAAAGAAATATTCCAAAACAAGGAAAAGTCTAACATTATAATGATGAGTGCACATTGGAATGTGTGTGTGTAACGCTTCAGTTGATCAAAATTAATTTCAATTGTTTTGAAATCAGAAAGTTGTTCAAAATCACGTGGTGTTGATCCCAGAACATCGTCAATAGTCTGTCGTTTTTATGCAGTACGACATTACTTTTACTTTGGTAATTTGTTATCAACGTCGTGCTAGAGCAACACAACGGGCTATTGACGACAATCCGGGAACAATCGCTTATGGGAAAGATCAGAGGACAACACCTCGGAATTTTGAACCACGGTCAGATGACGAAGCAACACCTGAGCAGGCACCCCACTCTCCAAACTTCCACACCTACCCAACGTGAGGACTCTCGGCCACGACAGATTTAAGGAGCACCAGCCACCTCTACCCGGACCCAAAACGTGGAACCTTCCTATCTAGAGGCGAACACCTTAACCACTATACCGGTTGGTCCGCTCGTTACTTTAAATACCTTATTTCCCACCTACTAGAAGCTCAGGTGTTGCCTCGTCATCTGAACGTGGTTCAAAATTACGAGTTGTCTTCGTATCTTTCTGTTAAGGGATTGATCCAGGACCGTTTTCAATAGCTCGTTGTGTTGCTCTTTCTTGACGTTATTTAAAATTATCTTACCTTTTACCGAAATCCGAAAATAATAGGTAGATTTCAAATATCGATATCTATTGAATAGTCACAGTTCGATCTGAGAAAAAGTGATAATGGTACAGCATTTTGCAGTAATAATTGGTAATTTTTAGTTAAAGTCGCACTCGAGCAACACAAGGGACTATTAACAACGTTCCGGGATGAATCTCCTATGTGAAAGATCCGAGGACAACACCACGTCATTTTGAACCGCGGGCAGAATAGAAGTTGACACCTGACTGGAACCCCACACTCCAAACTTCCACACGAACCCAACGTGAGGACTCTCGGCCACGACAGATTTATGGTGCACCAGCCTTCTCTACACCATGAGCTTACAAACATCTATGCCTGTCTAGAGTGTAACACTAGGGTGGTCAAAAAAATAAATTTTCGAATTTCTACCAGGGCACCCCCCTAAAAGTTATTTATAGGCTAGAAACTGTGATTTGCAAAGTTTCAGCTCAACCTGATAACATTAACCCGTGCCTCATTGAGGTTAAATTTAAGAAAAACAGCGATTTTTGCAGAAAATCGTTATTTTTACTCCTTGAAATCGAAACCATTCGTCCTAGAAACCTGGTTTTTGTCTCATTTCATACGAAATTTTATTGACTTGAAGTTTGATACTATCCACTTTTTTGCTAAAACTGAAAGAATGGTATTTAGCATTTTTGAGGTAAGGTCCTAGTGGATATCCTCAAAAGTGAATTTTCATGCAAAGCCCTAAAAACATTACAATATTCAAATACATCTGCTTTCCAGATTTCGCTTTTTGTATTTTTCATTTTGTACATTAAAAAGGCTTTAGTTAGAGGTATTTTCAAAAGTAAATGCAACAACATTCAAATTCAAAATGAAGGATCTAGGGGTAAAGAAGAGGAAGAGAGGAGAAAAAATGGCTACAAAGAGTGTTGAAATAAACTTTATTAATATATTGTTGAATTATACATCATTACATTATTATTATTTAAATATACAAAGTAAGTGGTAATTACAAATTAAGGTGTTAATGTCTTAGATATTGTAGCTGTTGAAGTGTAGAAAAATGTGCCTATATTCAGATACAACTTTTGAGTGGTATTTAGCATTTTTCAGGTCAGGTCGGTGTGGATATCCTCAAAACTGTATTAAAAAACTAAATCATTAAAATATATGATATACATGTAGGAATACGGATCTGAACATAGCGACGATATTGGCAGGAGCCAGTCACATTCGATATTCAGTTACGAGAGAACTCTTGTGATCTGATCGCCTTAGGGAAACCTGCGTTTAGATAGAGCAGTATTTCACATTTACTTCTCCTCAACCAGATATTTTTCGAAAATTTCAGACTGGGTGATCTAAGCTAGACAAGAAGAAATGCAAACAGGTATAGAAGATGAAAATATTAGAAATAAAATAAGTAATTCAGACCAAATTTCAAGATTTCTTTTTGAACAATTAAAATACCGACAGCCCAAAGATGATTATAAAGAATTCATCCAAATTTTCTTAATTCATTTAGGGCGTCTTCCCCAAAAATACATTACTTTTAGAGTACCTGGTGCTATGAATGTCATTTCTACACTCAAAATGAATCTTTTCAGGGATCGATTTTCGTTAACTGATTTAGAGAAAAGGTATTGAAGGTATTTGTTTATTTATAATCAATATTTATGTAAAAGCATGGTTCAATGCCTACAAACCTACTTTGGCCCCCAACCTAGGCCTACAATTATTGAAATCTTTAGTTCAATGCACTAAAATTGATAAAGAGGTCTCAGACAAGGCACTGTTTGAAATAATAAACCATCTGTGGTACCTAAACTCGGAGCAAGTTGCATTTTCATTTTTCGATGATACTTTGGGAAAAAATGTCAAAACAAGCATAGTTGCAAATTAAGGTCCGAAGTATAAAATTATGAAGATGATTGTGATGATAGAGATGTAAAACTAAAACTCAATCTAAAACAAGTTGTTCATTTATTGGACAAAGAAGTTGACTATTTTGTTTCTCCTCGAACACTAAATTTTTTAAAGAGATTTCAAATCGATACAGATATTTTAAATACTGATACCAATGTATGGTGTGAAAATCAACATTATTTAAAAGCTAAGAAAATAGTGAACGGTTAAAGGGTTGTTAATGACACTGCTGAGAGAGGAGTAAATTTAAAGACTTTAATTTCTCTTTGACGAAAGACGAAGAACAACGGCAGTTCCTTTTACAAGTTGTTTCTGAATGTAGGCAAACTCTTCCGGAATGTTCAAAAGTTACAATATCTTCGACATTACCACCTTAATTTGTAAATAGCACTTAATTTGTATATTTAAATAATAATAATGTAATGATGTGTAATTCAACAATATAATTAATAAAATACTTTTGAACACTCTTTATTGCCATTTGTAATCTTTGCTTCCTCTTCTTCATTTTGAATTTAAATGTTTTGAAATTTTGTTAAAGTACCAAGAAGGAGTTGTACGATGGAGACAAAAATTGGTGGATAGGAAAATTATGTACAGAATAGAAAATGATTACAATTTCTGAACAATTGAATGATTTATTTCAGAGTTACAGTAACGAGCTCAATAAGGTGTTGACCCGCTTCTAGCCTGGATGCAAGCTGCCACACGGCGTGGCACAGACCGATAAAGCTCCCGGATGGCCTCCTGCGGTATTTCTTGCCAAATTTGCTCCAATTGTCGGACTACGCCATCAACATTCCCTACCGGATGCAGTCGCCTTCCCATCATATCCCAGACATGCTCGATGGGTTAGAGATCTGGTGATCTGGCTGGCAAAGGAAGTGTTTGACAGGCTTGAAGACAGTTCATAGCAACACGTGCCGTATGTGATATGGCATTGTCTTGCTGAAAAATAAGCCCAGGATACTGCGAAAGGAACGGTAGCAAAACAAGTCTCAGAATGTCGTCAACGTACCGCTGTGCAGTAAGTGTACCTCTAATGACGACCAAAGGGGTCCGGCTATCAAGGGAAATGGCACCCCAGACAATAACTCCTTGTTGAGGGCCCGTGTGGCGTGCAATAGTGAAAGCAGGATCGGCACGCTGCCCTGGGCGTCTCCAGACGTGTCTTGGATGATCGTCAGGACACAGTTGGAAGCGGGATTCGTCGCTAAAGACTATACGTCCCCAATCAGTATCATTCCAGCCTGATCGAGCCAAGCACCACTGTAATCTGGCTCGACAGTGTGCAGGCGTGAGTGGCAGGTGGCGTAACGGTCGGTACGAGCTTAGATTTCGCTCTCTCAGCCGTCTGTGAATGGTCATGGTGGACACTCGTGTGTGGGTCGCACGACTGATGATTGATAGCGATGAATCAGGCGCTGTGACAGCTGATCTGACAATCACTCTGTCCTCGCGATCTGTTGTGGCCCTACGTCGACCGCTACCATCATGACGCTGGAATCTGCCATTGTCCACCCACTCTTGCCAGCATCTTCTAATCGCCGCATCGCTTCGACTCACATGACGAGCGATTCTCCGATTTGCCCAACCTGCTTCTTTCAATCCAATGATACGACCTCTTCAAACTCTGAAAGTTGCTCGTAGTGAGCTCGAATCCTGCGGCGAGGCATTTTTTCAGTCGTTGAAAGGTATTCTAAATCGCAATGCAGCAGAAATTTTTAACAGTTCAAGAACAAGTCCTTATATACATCTGCTGGATGCGCAGTTCCGATGCGCTGGAGATCGCACTATTCATTCATTGGACACCAAATTTTAATCATTTGCATATTTGGTCAAAACATTTTTGCGTACTAAATTTCAAAGCAATCGGATGATTCCTTTTTGGTGCGTCGATTTTTTTTTGTTATAGAGTGTATTATCAGGTTAGGCTGAAACTTTGCCAATCACATTTTCTAGCATATTGACAACTATTAGGGGGTGCCGTGGAAGATTGGGCGAAAAAAAATAATTTCCCCATATACCTTATGACTACCCTAGTGTAACACCTTAATTACCAGACCGGTTGGTCAGTGTTGCTTATTATACTGACGTGTGCAAACTGGGAAGTGTTGGGTTGGCGCGGAAGTTTGGAGAGTGCGGTGCCAGCTCAGGTGTTGCTTCGTCATCTGACCGTGGTTCAAAATTACGAAGTGTTGTCCTCTTTCCCTTAAGGGACTGATCCCGGACCGTCGTCAATAGCACGTTGTGTTGCTCTAGTACGACGTTAACTAAAAAAATACCAATTACCAAACTGGGAAGTAACAGTTTGCGCTGTATAAAAGAAATGACAAATAATCCCAGAAACGGAAAACAATAGGCTATAATTTAAATATGGGTGTGAATTGAAAAACTATTGAACTCGTAGTTTTTTCAGTCTGTGTACGAAGCGATCGCTATACACTATTTTGTTAAATTTAAAGCAGAATATGTCTGGACTCTTAATGTTGCATCTGAAATATCAGGACAGGTAATGGCGGGGTTTTCCGTAGATCTCTAATATTACTTGGTTTGCGTATCAATAATTGGGTTGGTGTGGAAGTTTGAAGAGTGGGGTGCCAGCTCAGGTGTTGCCTCTTCATGTGACCGTGTTTCAAAATGACAAGGTGTTGTCCTCGAATCTTTCCCTTAGGAGATTGATCCCGGAAGGTCGTCAATTGCCCCTTGTGTTGCTGCAGTACGACGTTTTTAAAATACCCAATTATCCGTCCATACTTTGTTAATAGGCAGGCTCCAACAAAGACCGTTTTGCAGAAATGGGGCTGGTGCACGTTAAATCCGCCATGGCCTCAAATGTCATCACGTTAGCGTGGTGTGATAGTTTGGAGAGTGGGATGCCAGCCCTGGTGTGACCTCTTCATCTCAATCTGTTTCAAAATTGCGTGGTGTTGCAGCCATATAGTTATTCTGACTGGCAAAATTCGCCTATAAATCGCAGGTTCAATGAGCAGTTAAGTATATGTTCATCAATACAACTGATGATTAATTTGTTTTTATTTTTTGTAAATACAGTTTTCAATTTTTAAATCGTTTTAGAATCTGCATTGAGTTAATTTACAGACTTTACAACTTCACCCTCATTTTTTGAAGTATCGAATAGTAACTGTTCAGCTGAATGCGTGTACATAACGCCGCGTGTGTTTCTCTGTAACTGAAGTAATTATTTCTTAAGTAAGCATTGATAATACTTCACAGTATTCCTTTAAGCCTTTTCATTCAATGTTTTTCTAAATTATATACAGTGAAATTTGATTGGATTGGATTGGATTTTGGGGTTTTATGGCTCAAGGTCCCAGTGAAATGTGAAGCTCATTAGCAAAAATGTAAGTGGTGATAGAAAACATCTAAACAAGCAATTTTTTTCATCTTTCAATGCATGAGCATAGAGCAAGCGGTGAACCGTTTGGAGGTATCCGCCGTTACTGTCACATGAAAGAACGAAACACCAAACGGATAGAGGAGGTACTAAATAATTTTATTGATAGCATGTGTGGAAAAATTACAGAAACTGTTCAAAAGAGCAACCGCCTGCGGTAATGCAGGCGTTCCATTTCAACTTAGCGAGCGGCTCACTTTTCAAACACACCCGGCCTGTCTCGGACGGCACAGGCAGCAACAGAAATACTGGGAACTAGGACCTAGTTGGAGGTCCAAGAAACGGAAATCAATAAACATAATTTAAATATGGATGTGATTTGAAAAATTATTGAAGTGGTAGCAGTTTTCTTCAGTCTGTACCAAGCGATATTTTGTAGCAGTATATGGCAGGACTCGTAATGTTGCATCAGAATCATCAGGAATGGTAATGGCAGAGTTTTCCGTAGAACTCTAATATTATTTATTTTGAATACAATTATTTTGATTTATTTTCTTAAATTTACGGAGCACTTTTGAAGAAAAATTAGTTTTATTATATGAATCAAGTAGGAAAAGGGGGGGAAAATGACATTTGGATGTTAGATAACTCTAGATTTCGGTTCGAAAATTCTTATTGATTTGTCTAACGTTCTCTATGGAGCAACCCACACTGAGACGATTATCATCGCATAGTTCGTTAGTGCAAGTATTTTACGTCCTACAACTAAATCTGATTTTTGAAGATAGCTAAGATCCTGGCACAGTGGGTTCGCCCACTTCGTTAGGTTCTACGTGTTGCAGATGGCATAGGTTTAGGTTCGATTCCTTCCTGAGATATTTCCCTCTTTCGCGTCGATTTCTTTTGTTTTGTGAGCCATGTGAAAACAGATGGAAGTGTAGGTAGGTAGTTCATAACGTCGCTCCAAAGCAATGCAACGGTCCTGGATGAATCGCGAAGGCAAAGATCAAAAATCCGGTAGAGAAAAGCGGTTTGGAAATTGGGTATTTGTGATTTCGAAATTCTATAGAACCAAAGACCATTGTGTACAAAAGGGGCTGATGCACGTTAAATCTGGCTGTAAATAATTGATCCATTGCACGATCCCTGGGAACTTGCCATCTTTTGTAAAGTTTAGGCAAAGGCTGTTGATGTGTGTATTGTCAACCGTTCTATCCTTTAGACTTCGAGAGGGCAGATCATTTTGGTGCACGTCGTGTAGTATGAAGTTGTTAGAAGATTGTGTTGCTGTGTAGAGGGTGGAAAGCTCTAGTGATGTCCTGGGAGAAGAATTTCATTTCTATGTACAGGAGTAAGTAGGCGTAGGTATTTTAACGAACGTCGAACTGGAGCAACACAACGGTCTATTAACGGTGGTCCGGGATCAAACACCCCAAAAAAAGATCCGAGGACAACAAAACGTTATTTTGAACCACGATCAGAAAACGAGGATACACCTGAGCTTCCACACCCCACCAACGTGAAGTCATTTGATGCCATTACAGATTTAACGTGCACCAGCCCCATTTGTTTGGTTGGATTCGAACTCAAAACCCTTCGTTTGTTATCCGATGCTCTTCCAACTGGACTACCATGGCCCATATGGACAAGTGAATATGAGGTTAAAACATTTTTGTCCTGCACACATTTTAACATCTTTAGACCACTCTTCTTCCTCAATGACCGACTGTTTCCCCTGGCATTGCTACTCCAAATTCCTTTAACGCCCACAGAGAATAACTTTTTTTGAAATTATCCTGCACCTACAATACTTTTCAAGGTTACCCGCATCTACTGCCAAACTGAAAAGTAAGTCATTGAATACTTCTGAAACAATTTATGTGACAGGCGCCTCAATCCCATGATAGTACTTTACGCAAGTCCAACTTGATTGGCTAATCGGATCACATGACCTAGATACGTATGTCATCAAGGTTTATAGTTGTTGGCGATTTATCTCTTCCTTTCTGCTTTCTTCTTTTCTTTTCAGATCCATGGCTATGGGTGGGTAGAGGTGGAAGCCAAAAATTGTATCCTTTTATTATATAAGTTAATAATTATATAAGTTAGTGTTTTATGTATGCTTTTTGTTACATCAGAATGGTCCTAAGCCAGCGGTGGATACGACACCATAATCCTAAAGCAAAAGGGACGGCAGAGGGGCGGAAAAATATCAGCTGGTAGTGAGTTCAGGAGTGGTTCTTAGATTATTTATGTAAAATCAACGGAAGCTTGGAAAAATATGAAAAGGGTATTAAAAATTAGGAAAAGTAAATTAGAATGAAAAGGAATTAAATTGGAATTATTTTAAAATAATTTGGAGGATCTAAAAATTTTTCCGCCAGCTGGGTTCGAACTCGGGAAGTCATCCTCCGCTGCCGACGCTAATCTGAAGGTGGGTGACTTTAGCCATTAGGCCATCGTTGCTTCACGAAAATAAGCTCTTTAAAGTATACGTACCCTTAATATAAGTTGGCAAGAAATACTACTAACAACCATACAACATATATATGAGGAGCAAATCAGAGTCAACTTGTCGGACACTTACGCTGTACGCTGAGGCGCTAGTGTATGTATTGTATTTCTACGAAACAACGCGCATATTCAAAATCAAATGGTTACTGCAACAATCAGATTGGCGAGATATCCAAGTGAAGCCAAGCCCGTGAAACTAGCCAATCAAGTTGGACTTGCGTAAAGTACTATCATGGGATTGAGCCGCTTCTATTTATGTGTTGAAAAACAAGTTTCTTTTTACTATGTTGGTAAATAAAATCAGTATTCATACACATTCGAATAGTAATTATAGGAATATTCCAAATCATTCTAGTTTCTAACGCAAAAGAAATCTGGTAGATGGAAGCACCTATCGTTTATCATTAGAACTGATTGTTTCCAAATAGATATAAATCTCTCTATATTAAAAAAAAAGTTACCGCCAGCGCCGAAGCCGCCGCCGCAGGATTGAAAACTGTGCTGCTTAGCTCGATTCTTAGACGGTTTCCCGAGAAAGTACTGATCGGAAAAAAACGAAATTAACATGGTTTGTTCTTTATCGTATTCCCCGGACAATTATGAAGATTTTTTTCCGATGCGGCTATTAGTTTAGGGTTTATTAAGTGTCAAAATTGAAGAGGCGAAATTTCTTCCGCGAGTGAGCAAAACACATACACATTTTCAGTTTTCAGCCGTGAGTTTTTTTTAAAGAGTACCTCTCAACGTAAATTTTTTGCAGCTTTTCGAGTTTTTTTTTTTTTTTTTTGAAATTTCAATTTGGTTCTTGATAATATTTTTTTGAAATTCGGAAAAAATCGGGACATTTTTGTTATTTATTTTTAAAACTGCCGTATCTATATCTTATTATTAGTTTTTAATTTTTAAAAAATCACAGTATACCTCAGAATGTACTCTTTCTTACGGTACTATTATTTTTGAAATCGGTTAATATTTAAATTGGATGCGATCAAAAGTTGGTGATACAAATTTCGGAATCTTTGGATATTTTCGCTACTTTTTGTTAAAACTATTATATCTACAGCTTAGTTCTATTATTTTTTAAATTTGAGAACCTCGCGCTGAATACATTACATAATACTCTTTCGTATGGTACAATTATTTTTAAAATTGGTTTTATAAATAAAATTGATGAAATTAAAAGTTGGTCATACAATTTTCGGATCTTTCAGATCGTAATTTCCGATACAAAACTAAAACTGTCATATCTATATCGTATTACTATTAGTTTTTAATTTTGAAAATAGCGCAGTATACCTCAGAATGTACTCTTTCTTACGGTACAATTATTTAAAAATTTGGTTCATAAATAAATTCGATGCAATCAAAAGTTGGTCACACAAATTTTTTATTTTATTTCGCGGAGCATATGTGGGTTGTATTTTTGACTATCGAGTTTGCCAGATACCAAATTTATCTTAGCAACAGTATCCATAAACACGATTTTTTTTTATTTGGCGAGGGAAAAGGCTCGTTTTTTTCCCTCTGTTCTCAGATTGTTTTCCGAGAAAGTACAAAGTACAGATCGTAAAGTTTGGAGATTAAGAGTCTGGCATTGTCATCATCTTAATGAACTCTATACCAAGGCGCCTGCAATAGGTCATTGACTGCGACGGTCACTGCACGTCTTTATTAATATTTATAATGTGATTGAACTTCGGACATTTACACGATCCCTCAATGGTTTTTATGGATTTTCTCGGTCAATTTTACGCTGTTTTACATTGTTTTTTCATCAAATCCGCCTATAATTGTGTGTAGAATCTAATTATTTTTAATTAACGTCGTACCTGAGTAACACAACGCTTTTTTGACGACGGTCCGGGATCAATTCCCTAAGGGAGAAGATTCGAGGACGACAACACGTCATTTTGATCCACGATCGGATGACGAGGCAACACCTGAGCTGGCACCCCATTCTCCAAACTTCCACACCCACCCAACGCGAGAACTTTCGGCCACGACAGATTTAAGATGCACCAGACGCCTCTACACCAGACGCTTAAAACATGCATGCGCTGACTCGGATTCGAACCAGGAACTTGAGACTAATACCTTAACCACTAGACCGGTTGGTCGGTGGGATTAAGGTGTAAGGATTAAGGAACGAGGCTACGGTTCGAGATCAATCCCCAAGGGAGAGACCGAGGACAACACGCGTCATTTTAAACCACGGTCACACCTGATCTGTTTCGGATCCTTTTCTTCGGTGATCGATTCCGGACCGTTGTCAACAGCCCATTGTGTCGGTCCAGCGTGACGTTGATTTTTAAAAATACCAATCTCGCGACATATACTTTTCAACGAGACGTCTAGACTTCTAGACTTGTACGAATACAATGCTGTTTGATTTCCTACCAAAAGGATGCAGATATGGTTTTTTACACCTTTCGCTTTAATCAAATACTCAGACCCTCTCGATTTATAGATTTCGTGATGACTGTTCGAATCCTCACCCACCCTCGGAAGTTCTCTTGAGACAAGGTGTCGCGTCAATCGAAAAAACTCCTTCCATTTTCAATGAGAAAACTTTCAAATTGTGACAACAACGAACGATTGGATCGATCCACTCGTTTCGCTTGTCGTCAAGTGTGCAGCTCTCGGCTTGTTTCCGACGAACGGATACAACTCAGGGCTCACCACGAGAAGGTGGCTGCACTTCGAGCCCCCCCTCCCCCTTCCCCCAACCCCTCCTTTTGTGATTCCCCAACCTCGATGTCTGTGTACTGTCGCGATGCTTGGATGATGTGGGACATGGAAAGGCTATTGATGATGCATCTGGAAAACAAAGGCAGCTATTAGGAAAAAATGTTAAAACAGAGGAATTTCGAAACACGGGCCAAAAAAAATCCATGCAATCTTATGTCCTAACTTATATCCTACTTATATCCTAACTTATATCCTAGACCTAATCAGAATTTCGAATGATTTAGCCGAAACAATTCTCTATCCTCCTCATGATTAAGAATTTAGACATGTGCTCGAAAAGTCGAGGAGGATACTACTCCACGACTGGCAGTCACGAGACTCACTCAAGTGCCCCGTGACTCCAGCCCTTCAACGTATCCATCTGATGGCCATCAAACCTGAAAGAGAAACAAAGACGACTGATTATTTGACCATTCACACACCAAAACACAATCAGTTCTGAATCGAACTCAGATGAAGTCGTTAAGCATTTGCCCTCTCCTTCCAATTGGGGGGCTGCGTTTGAGCATGCAAAGTACATTATGAAAGTTAAAACGGCACGTGGAACTCCAATTACATTATTCCTGTTTCTCCTCTCAAGTCCCACGCAGCTGATAGTAGTACTTTTTGACGCTCTAGTTTTATGCAAAAGAGAAGGAAAAATACTCGTTTTTCACTTGTGTACGTGACGTTCCAGTCGTTGTTGATGTGGGAGACCCTTCTCGAGGTTGTCTTCGTGTATGGAGATGTTTGTGTTGTATATTTGTGTTGTCCATAGAACTTTTGGTATCTTTCTTTCTATCTTCTATCCTACGGCCGAGACATTCATTCTAAGCAGCATGTGTGAATGTTCTATAGCTTTCTTGTACGTCCGCTTCGATATAATTGAATCCCATTGGTTAGTTCTGCAATGCCCTCAAATCTGTACAGATATATGTGTGTTGTGTCTTCAATAAATACTCTCTTTCCCTTTTGCGATCCACATGCCCTGTGCCATTCCTTTCCTCTGAAGGAACCGTATATAAGAGTTTGAAAGACCACCAAACCACATTTTACTTGTCAAGAATCTACTTACTTTAAATAACATTGGTATGAAGTAGGAGAAAATTGAACTACAGGACATCCACAGTGGACGTAGCTTGAATTTTTTGTTAACGTTTTCTTAAAAAACAATTGCAAGTGTGCGGATGTCATTGAATAAGTTGCGCTTAGTGACGTGACGGATTGTGTTTGGTCTGTCAAGTATAAAATTGACGCCATCCTCACTGCGTCACGTGGCAGAAACACTCAGAGGAATAAACTGCTTCTAAGAGAGTGGAAGCAATATTTCAATGCGCACTTATAAATCGCCCGGAAGACAAAAAGTCATTTTTGACTGAATTGGTGGCTTTTTACTAAAGTTTAGAAATGCAAACACGATACAAAATTTAAAATTAGTATTTCTGTAGGCATTAATTCTTCAAAGCTTCAACAAAATAATATACGCAAGGAGTTTTTAGGAAGAAAAAAATTGTTATTTTATAGAATATGAAACAAATTTTAAAAAAATTTTGGAATTCAAATTTGTATTATTTATTTTCAAACATTTTTGTTTTTAATATTTGATGTGTGATAATTTTTGGTTTATTATGAATGTGTGAAAAACAAAACATTTATTCACCTCTTTGCCGTAGAACCGTTCTGTCAACATCTCGAACTTGTGGGTGTCAGGCATAGGTCCGGCATTCTACAAAGTGAAAGGAGAGAAATTCTATAATTAGTGATCTATGTTAGTGATTTTTGGAAACTATATTACATAGTTTCAATGTAACGAATTGGGCATTCATGCTACGCACTACAAATTGCTTTAGCTCATAAGGTTTAGTGCAATTAGAGTCTTTAGAATACTCTAATTGAAAATTAGAGAACTTAAATAATATTTGCAAATTATAAATGCGACGCAAGATATAAAATTGGTATTTCTGTAGGTTTTAGGTGATAAAAGCTTCAACAAAATAATATGCGAAAGAGCTTTTAGAAAGGAAAAGTTATTTTGTATATATAAAAGAAATTTAAAATCTTTTAGCTTTCGGATTTCAATTAATTCTTATAAACGTTTTTTTAATTTTTCATCAGTGATAATTTCGATTCATGAAAATTGTGTGGAAACAAAAAATATTTATTCACCTTTTTGGCGTAAAACCTTTCTATCATGATCTCGAGGTTGTGGGTGTCAGGCAAAGGTCCAGCAATCTGCAAAGAGACAGGAGAAATTCGATGTTTAGTGATCTATGTTAATCGAGTTTCCTTGTAGTGAATTGGGCATTCAATGCTGTTCACTTGAAATTCCTTTAGTTCGTAATATTTAGTACAATTAGAGATTTAAAAAAAAATGCATACACAATAAAATATGTAAAATTGGTATTCCTGAAGGTATTAAATCCTCAATGATTCAACAAAATGGTATATTTAAGGATCTTTTAGAAAGGAAAAAAGTTATTTTATATAGCACTAGCCACTGCGTGGCCAGCACGGCGTTGCCCGTGACAGTTCTTGTAGTGGGGCCAGGTTGGACCACTGCTCGCTAACCCCCAGTGATTGCTACAAATTCGTAGCCTATTGAATAACAGCCATAATGGCGTTGACAGGGGTTTTAGTTTGCTTCGCAAACCAAATAGAAATTCGTAGCCTATTGAAATAAAATCCCTGCTAATTCGAATTTGGTTTGCTTCGCAAATCCAATTATGAGAATTACGAACTGTGGTTTGCTTTGAAAACCAACACCAAGGGCAACTCCGTGACAACCTCGTCATTGTCAAATGCGGCCCAATTGGATAACAGTCATCATGGCGTTGCTCGTGATGTTGGTTAGCAAAGGAAACCAAATGGAAATTCGTAGCCTATTGGAATGAATTCCCTGCGAATTCCATCTTAGTTAGCTTGGCAAACCTAATTATGAATATCATTAACTATCGTTTGCTTCACAAATCGGATAACAGCCATAACGGAATTGTCCTTGATGTTGGTTTGCAATAGAGCTCGGCGTGACGTCACAATCTCTTGCGAAAATATAAATATTTAATTGAAAAATTATTTATTTATTAAAAGAAAATAAAACGTATTAGGTATCTATCTGGTCTCAAATTTTCCGCAGATGTCCAATCCGTGGAAATTTTCAATCTGTCTTTAACGATTCCAATTGTACAAAAAAGAACGAAATAATCCAGATAAAAAGTATTTTCTTTTCTTTGCTTTCTTTCGTTGAAATCGTAAGAGGGCAGGAAATGTAATCTGTTTATATTTGAAACACGAATATTGGCGTGACGTCACATTCCATTGCGAAAACATAAAAGATGTTCAATTAAAAAATTTAATTTAATTAAGGAAAATCATATTTATAGGCATCGTATTTTTCAAATTTTTAGGAAATTTGTTGCGTTACGTGTTCCAACTTTGCTGCGGACTCGAACCCTGGAACTTCCAACTCTTTTAACCTCCAAAACGAATGAAAAAACCTACGAGTCACGGGTGTCAAAAGTTCGAGTCCCGCAACATACCTTGGGAGTACTTTCCTCTTCTGTGTCAATAATACCTCCCTTATTGTGTGTGCAATGATTGACATTGTCTGCCTCTTGTTTGGCTCTGTTTAACCCCTTGAGCCGTGAAACCCTCCCAACCATCCAGAGCAATGAGCATATCCAAAGAACTCTGGAGAAATGTTGAAACGTAGTATCACCCAGCTATTTTCAAGTTTTATTTCATAAATGACTCCAAAGATCACAAAAGTTTATTTATGGCTGAATGGATTCACGTTTTAAAAAAATACTAGAAATGAGATTCCATACAAAAAGCGAAAGGTTTATTGTTTACCGGTGGGATGCATTTTAACTAGAGATACAAACGGTATTAATTGTAAATATTTCTGGGAATTGAGTCCTCTATAACTCAACAAAATTAAAACAAGTAAGTAGATTTTAGAAAAGATATCTATTATTGGCATTTATTTTACATAATTAAAGTGGGGTAGGTGTGTTCCAAATATCGATACTGTGCTCAATATCGCCTACTCGTGTTTGTAAGCTACTATGCGCGACATCTATGAAATTATGGAGTTACCTTGACGGTCTAGGGATTTGCCACACACGCTACTGGCAAGTTTCCTATCAGTTATATCCACAACACTATTGCATCTTAAGTACTGAAGGCTGTGATCACGACGGATTTTTTGTCTCCAACCCATTCAGAGAATATCCAAGTAAGTGATTCCCCAAATCATCATTTCATTTAGATGACTTTAAAGTACACCCGTCAAAAAAAAAAAAAACGACTCACTCGATCGCAATTGCACATTTTACATCACAGAACAAAACGGAAGAAGATAGCAATCGATAGGGATTAGCGTTTTCTTCAAATGTCAATATTTAAAATGTGTCTTCATATTAAATTGGGTGCTTGCTACGATCATTTCAATACGAACCCCCATCTTGTATTACAAATTTGGATTCTACACACAATTTCATGCGTAAATAAAAAAAGTTCATCAATTTTATTGGATTTTTCACCCATTTGTAAATGTTTGAAAATTAAATGTACTAATGTAAAATTCGTGTTTATTATATTATAATTGCTAAAAACATTAATTTTTCTTGGAAATTCTTTTTTCATCCTTTGCTTATCAAAAACTCGAAAACAATCTATAAATATTTTAATGATCAAACTAAATATACTGTTTTTTTATCAATTATGAAATTAATATTCATAAAAATTATGAATTAAAAAATGGGAAATTTTGACACCGATTCAACTGTTACTGAAACATCGGAATGCCAAATTCCAACTCATTACGTGCATAATTAGTAGCGCAGTGAGACTGTTTGCAAAATTCGATGATTATTATCGTTATTGGGGATTGTTCACAAAGTGAAAACAGAAATTTCTGCCAACAGATCCTGGAATTTTTTCAAAATGATTTCTGACTTTGTTACCATCTTAATGGACTATATACCAAGGCGCCTGCAACAGGTCATTGACTGCGACGGCCACTACACGTCTTTATTAATATTTATAATGTGATTGTATTCGGAATATTTATACTCTCCCTCAATGGTCTTTATGGATTTTCTCAGTGAATTTTACACCGTTTTACATTATTTTTTCATCAATTCTGCCTGAAATTTTGTGTAAAACCTAAATTTGTCATAAAAGATGGGGGTTTGTATTGAAATAATAGGATCAATCACCCAATTTAACATGAAGACGGACCCTTAGACAAATTTTAAGCATTGATATTAACGGAAACATTAACGCCTATCGATTGCCACCTTCCGTTTTGTTCTGTGATGTAAACTGTGCAATTGAGATCGGGTGAGTCGCTTTTTTTGATGGGTGTACTTTAAATACTAAAGGTAGGTATGTATGCTCCACTAGCAACTCGTTTTGAATAGTAGCTCCTCATTTTGACCTGGTTGGTTGTAATAGGAACAAGGGTAGGCGATATTAGGAACCCACTCTTGAAAATTCTCTTGGGAAACCTTTTGAAGTTTTACTAGTTAACTTTAACTGACATAAGTAAAGAAAGTATAGGATCTCTGGAAACCAAAGGGAGGATAGTTCTTAGCAATATTCATTTAGTTTCAAGCTTGATTTCCCCACCCAGGAGGCTGAGATACAGAGAAATAGTTACCAACATGTCTAGTGGTTAAGGTGTTGGCCTCTGGATCGGAAGGTTCCCGGCTCGAATCTGGGTCAGGGCATGGATATAAAATTGTGCTATGTTAGGAGCAATGATGGACGTTCATTGGGTGCTACTTCACAAATGGCCGTCGCTTCCGACCATTGCAGTGTATATGTATTGAATTCCAATACGGTCATATGTTAAAAAAAAGTTAGGGTAGGCGATATTTGGAAATGCCGTATTTTAAAATTATTTTGATTTTACAGTTTCTAATATTTTACTGATGAGACTTCGTAGTTTGATTCTTAGTGAGTGAGGAATGAGATTGGAAGCACAAAAGAGATATTCACCTTTTCACCGTAGAAGCGTTGCCACAGCATCTCGAACTTGTGCGTCGGCGGCAAGGGTCCAACATACTGAAGAGAGAAATTCGTGATTAAGTGATCTGTGTAATTCAGTTGCTCGAAGTAAATAATTCAAAAACGGGAATACAATCTAATAGGGTACAACTGATGAATGTGAAAAGCAAGTGTGGAGAAAGTAGACCTTTCATGTACAGAAACAACCTAGATGTGAAGTATATATTCTTTTTTTTTTCAATCTTTAGGCATACGTTCACTCTGAATTTGAATGTAGAGAAGAACGTACTTCGGAATTGGTAATTATGATGTCCGTCTAATAAATAAAATATGTGGTGACGCATATGTACACTACATTAGCATCTACTTGAATGACTGCCTATTTTCAAGTAAACTTCCTCAGTTTTACATAGCTGCACCTTAAGGCTACACAGTACCCTTTTTCAAAAACATTTTCTACAGACAGTAACATTAAAAATAATTAATGACTTTTTTGGGGCTTATATTATTTAACTCAGGGGTGGCCAACCTGTGGCGCATACGCCAAACGTGGCGCATTAGATGATTACAAGTGGCGCATTGCATTCTTGCGCGTACTTATTTTTATAAAGTAAGCGCCATAACTGAGAGAATCCATCTTCTGTCATGCAATATAGAAATAAAAGTGCACTCTAAAGTTCAACAAGACATTTAATAATTGTAAATAGACATCGCAGGAGACAAGCATAAGAACGATACGATCAGCGTAAAGACACAGGCAAGGGGCTCAATGCATTGCGCTGGACAAGGATTGCATCAGACAAACTTAACTGAGCAGTAATGTAAACACAAAAATTAGTAATATAAACACTCACAGGAAATAGTAATATAAAGACGCATAGGAAGTATGCAACAACTTCATATTTTCAACACCCGAGTGCTCACAGTTAAATTCGTACAGTCTTCTGAATGCGAAAGAAAATGAGCAAAAGAAACGCAGAAAGTGATAGTAAGCGTGAATTTAATGAACAGTGGGAATATGAACTGTTATTTAGACAGGTAAACCGTTTTGAATTGTTTCTGTAAGTACTCTTTCACGTAATAGAAGACATGATCTTAATAGACACTATAAAACACAGATCCAGGCTAACAGAAGGGAAAATTGAAGCTCGTTTTTGGGTCTGAGTTACGAAGGAAACGAATACGGGATTAAGAAAAAGGAAGACATCAGAAGACAAAATATTTGCTAAAGTAAGTTGTGAAGACTTGGCAATGACAGAAGCGTCTTATGAAAGAGCTTTAGCATTGGCGAAAAAGGAAGAAACCTTTTTTTGACGAAGAAATTGTTAAGCCTTGTCTCCAATTATTTGCATGCCATCTCGGTAATAAAGGTATTGAATGAAAAGTAGACGAAATTACTATATCAAGGCATACAGTTACGCGACGTATCGAAGAACTATCTCAGGATGTATCTCAGCAACTGGAAGACCTTGTCCATTCTTGTGCCTTCTTTGCTCTAGCTTTGGATGAATCAACGGACATATGTGTGTGTGTGTGTGTGTGTGTGATTTAGCCCATTTAAATATTTTCATAAGAGGAATTGATGATAATTTTAATGTCTTTGAAAAACTTTCCAGTCTGGAGTCAATACACGGTAAAACAAGAGGATTAGACGTATTTAAAAAAGTAAAATCATGCCTAGAAAACTCACATGTGTGTACTGACGGAACACCGTCAATGATAGGTAAAAACAATGACACTACAAAGTTGCTTGAAATTTTTTTAAATCGTCCTGTACTAAAATATCACTGCATTGTACACCAAAAGGCACTGTGTGAAAAAACTTTAAAAATGCAGCATGTAATGTTACCGGTTGTGAAATGTGTGCATAAAATAAGAGCAATATCATTAAACATACGAGAATTCATAGAATATTGTGAATTGTTAGATTTGGAATAGGGTGAACTCATCCTTCATTGTGAGGTGCGCTGACTTTCTAGAGGACAGGTTCTGAGTAGATTTAGAAATTGGAAAACGCTGTTTATAATTTTTTAGAACAGGGAAATGAAAAACCTGGCTATTTGATTTGGCATTTTTAGTTGATGTTACTAGACATCTCAATGATCTAATTCGAAACTACAAGGAAAGAATAATTTATTTCCTAGCTTAGTAAATACCATCAATTCATTTAAAATGAAATTAAAACTCTTCATTTCTCAGAGAGTCAGGATTTGAGTATATTTTCACACTTAAAAGAGCAGAGTGAATGTGCTGCGGATAATAACAATTTGACCAAATATATTGAAAAAGTAAAGTTAAGTCATTTGAAAGTCGTTTTCATGATTTGGCTAAAGAAGATAACTGCAGGCTCGCATTTATAAACCTATTTTTACTTGGTGAACAAAACGTAATGAAGATGCCTAGTAACATACAATTGGAACATATTGATTTAAAAACAAATTCAGTATTAAAAATGAAATTTGATGAGATTTTTTAATTTTAAAATGCTTCTGACATGATTGATTTCTGGCGTTCATTACCCTGTGAATATTTTCCAGAATTAAAAAAATTTACAAAAAATTATATATGTCGTTTCGGAACGACATATTGATCTAAACAAGCATTTTCATCCATGAAAATAACATGCTCAAAAGTCTCACTAATTGTAAGTGATGTTTATGTGATGTAATAGATAGTTTTATATACAATAATTAAACCATTTAAAATGTTAATTATGTCTTTAACATACTTTTATTAAAAAGGTTATTAAGGATATGCCAGGAGACCTATGAAAGTAAGAAGGTAGAAAAGGTGCTTGAGTTGTATTGAACTAGTATGTGAAAAAAGTGGACGCATTGTATGCAAAAGGTTGGCCACCCCTGTTAACTAAATCCAATAAAAAAAAAGTCACTTTAGCAATCACCATTATTTTAAAATAAAATAAAATTGAAATTTTTGAAGTTTTTTTAAATTCCTATAAAATATTACATTGTTAATATTTTTTAGTTATTTCAAGTGATTTATATTTCTTGGGAACAAATAATTGGAACAAAATTATAATAATTGGGAACAAAAGTTAGTATGGAATTGACCATCAGTCTCATTGTTGAATTTTAATAATTATTTTTGTAGCTAAACTTGAAAATAACATGAATATTCTAAAAATATTAACTCTCTCTCTCTCTCTCTCTCTCTCTCTCTCTCTCTCTCTTTGACTTTAAAAAAAAAATTACTAGAACTCTCAGACTTTAATCCATACTAACTTCTATAGTACATATATATAAAAGAATCTACAAAAAATTTCGAGACTGTATCTTGTACAGATAAAAGCCTTAGGGAATTGAAAACACTTGCATCCACAAAAATAAAAGTCTGAGAAAAATGCATTTTAAGTTTTTGAAGTCATAAAACAAAAACTAATAACGCTTGTAGACCTCTAATTTTTTAATATGTTATTTACCAACTTATAAAATGCACTAAAACACTAAATTAACTCAATGCGATTGAATACATATTTTTTTAATTCAAAATATTATGTTTTCATATGATGAAAAACATGTGTTACGGCAGCTACAAATTATTTATATAAATCCTAACTAAATATTTTCATACCAAATGTTTACCAAATTTTGATTATAATGTATTATATATAACAATCGTAATCAAATATTGGTTATAAAAAAGACCTTTTTTTCAATATTGCTTAGCTAGTAATGAGACTCAGAGGATAACGCAGAAAATACACTAAGAGATACGATGTTGGTAGTTAAAGTTGAAGATAATAGCCATTTCACCTGAGGAATTGATTTTATTCAAAAATATTTTTAATTAATTGTAAGAATGTAAAATTACATCTAAACAAAAACGAATTTAACCACGCCCCCTCCTCTATGCTGTCAAATTTTGACCCTGACAACACTCAGAAAACTTCAAATATCTTTAAAAACTAATTGGATATCAGATCTAAAATTTTGAGGCAAGCTTCCCAAGTGTATAGGCCATCAAAAAATGCACAAAAAAAAAATTCCGATATTTTTGTCATTTTTAGGGTACTGTGAAGCCTTAATATGTACTTAATATTTCAAGATAGTTTGAACAAAGTCGACTCATTACAGGATGGACAACACTCCCAGAACGATGATGCGGTTACAGTTTCACCGTTTTATGCGTTCTCTTTTAAACGTGTGCTGTTTGTTGTCAGTGATGCCGATGCAACTAAATTTGTTTTTCGCATCACTTGATGGGGGAAACCTACTTATTGTTATTTTTTCAGTGGGCCCTATCTCTATCTTTCTACCATTCATTATAATGTCGATTTAGCCTTAACGAATCTTCGTGGTTCGTTCAATGGTTTACTTTCATAGAATTTAAAAATTCAATTGCTCCTAGGAAATGCTTTCTTAAAACTACAATTTTTGCTTATTTTAAGTGCGTTTGATTTCATGATCCCAAATCAAATTAGCGAAACTGTTACTTTACACAACGGTAGATATGATTTCAATTAATGTGGAAACACAATTTATTGAATGCATGTGAAAGATAAAGCAAAGAAAATGGAACATACCTCGCAGATCTCGTCTTTGTAGATCTCGACAGCTGCCACCTAAAAGAAACAATATGCATTTGTTGAAAAAATAAAGGATTGGTCTCTCTGTTCTAGCGTTTTCTACCCAAAAACTACTTATAGCATTAAAAAGTTAATGGAGTCCCATTGCAGTGAAATATATTTACTAGCAGTACCTTCCATGAAGCAAACTTAGAAATAAGTATGTGAAATTCTAAAATCTCTCGGAAATCGTCTCTATCAGTGCAATACGTGCTTAATAAATTAGAAATTTTTCCAAAATTGTAATTGATGGTTCTCAATTATTTAACATTGCGCCTTTAGTTTGATCTGATATCGTTAGCTAGGTTTAGAATTGAAATACGTTAATATATTCATTTAATGCAACCCAAGATCCTGAAACGGAAGTATTCTTGCAACGAGAACTAATTTGTTCTTAACATAACAAGGTTTCTGAAGAAGATTCATAATAGTCAAAACTGTCTTACTTTTGTGAAGGTTTGCGGAAAAGATTTTTGAATATATTTGTTATCAAATCTTGCAATTATAAAACATAAGAATTTTGCCTAAAGGAGACATTTTTTATACCAACATGACATTATTGTGAATGTGTGTGAAATATGTATTGTATCCATTTCTTCATTAAATATATAAACATTTTTATTAAATATCTATACAAGGAGAATGTGAAGTAGACCAGGTTTAACGTTTATCGGTGCATTCTTAATATAAATTTATGTTTATTTTATATTAGTTCTAATAATTTAAAAAATTTTACTTACAAATGCGCACATTACTAAGAACAAAATACTTATATTTCTACTTTGGTACGTTACTAATTGCACACCTTGCTATAGTGATTTGAACGAAAACTTTTGTGGTAGGTTTAACGTGAATGGTTTATATTCGAATAATAGAACGTTACATTTCATATATTATGATACATCTCCATTTTTTCCTATATACAAGTAAATTAATGAGAAAAATGGGAGTAATATTTTACTTACATTCCCCATTGGTCTGTATATATATTTATTGAAAATTAAAATACTTACTTCATTTCTTCGCAACCAACTCTATTTGCTTTAATGATTTGTTAGGCACATTGCTATGTAATATCGATTAAGACCTATGATTTGTCTCTATTTTGTAGATCTTTGAATTTGGGACGAAAAACATGTACACCGTACCAAGAAATAATAATATTCAGACCTTTTCAGAATCGAGGAAAGAACTTAAATTTGACGGTTAATAGCACAACCATCTCGCCCTAGATACACCTACTAATGCTTAATTGTATACTTACTTTGCTCCTTCGGAAACACTTCGCCAAAAAACTGAACCTGTAACGATACAAAAATATTGACTTAAGTGTCCATTAAACTTTCAAAATTTGATCCGAGAATATTACTTTCCTTCCTCCCTTCCAAAATACTTGGTGAAGTTCCACGAACAAATAACCAATCCAAAGTTTCGATTTGATATTTTGTACAGTGTAGTAGAAAACCTATTAACGAACTCGTATTAAATATTCAGACATCAAAGCTGGGGTAGTTTCACAGCTATAAAATAGTTTTAAAAATGGTTTTACGAACCATGATTATTTTCCTTGAGTGGTAATTGTTCCTGAAACTAATGTGTGTGAAACATTCAATAATAAATCTCAAAAACTTAACCCATGAAATGATCGATTCATGAAAATGTTAAGCGTTTCAGAGTCATGTACGTTTTTGTCGGTGTCAACGCATGGTCATTAACAACTTCTACACATTATTTTAAGGAAATTATAAGCTTAGATGGTCTTTATGAAAATTTTGGGTGTTCCACATTCCAAGAAGCTAGTAATGAAGTATTTTAATAATGGAATGAAAAAGGTGTAACTAGTGGAGAGCATTTTGAAAAGGGCTAGACTTGTAAAAAAATAGTTTCCGAGACCACATGAATATGGGAAAGTTTGGAAATAAATCATGGTAAAAAAGTTTAAAAAAATAGGATAATTTCTTTATTATAATCCTAAACAAACACCCTGTATTTTTCAATAAAAAAAGTAATTTCATTCCAGTTGAATTATGAGGTAGCTTCATTTATGGTCTAAACAATAGTAGCGTAATTAAAAGAAATCTCGGTTCCTACAACAGGTTTCTCTGACAGGTAAAAAACTATATAGAGGCGTAATTGTAGAAAATATACAAATTAAGAAATTCTTAAAACTTTTAGGGTAAAAACATCCGAATATTTATACGTGGATAATTACTTCTTTCAACAGCACTTAGCAGCTCATTCTTCAAAGAGCTGAAACAACCAGCGCCAAATCAACACTTCCATTGAAAGGAACTTGCTTAAAAGACTGTCAGCCGCTTGAGACTTAAATGTCAAATCGATCGCGTGCTGTTATTAGAGCTGAAGGTGATGTTGACAAAATAAATACTGGCCATTTTATGAATTTTGGACAAAAATCACAGATAATTCTAATATAGTGAAGCCCCTATTTAACATAACCCGCCATTTAACGATTTCACGCATATAACGACATTTTTCATGGATCCCAAATAATTTCCCATACTTTCAATGTTAAAAAAATCCCGTATTTAAAGTTATCACTTCAAAATATTTCCCGCATTTATCGTTTTTTCAGCGTGGAGAACTCAGCGCGAATTTCTAAAAATAGTCAATTTTAAAACCTCAAATAGTCCTTTTTGTGTTCATAATGAGTACCTTGGTCAAATGCTTCCATTGCAAATTGTATATACTAAAAGACTTACAAAAACTCCTGTCTGTGGAGAATGATGTTATTGATTTAGCTAGTAAAAGCCAAACGCAAACCAATACAACAGATTTCTTTAAAAACTAAACTATTGAAAAGGAAGAAATAGAAGGCGTTACCTAAATTAGTGTTTATTTCGTACTCTATTTTTTGTTTTTCTCCGACCTCGATTTAATGTTTTCCCGCATGTAACATTATTTCTTTCCGGTTCCTTGAAATACTTTAAATTGGGGTTTCTATTTTGAACCGTGTAGAATTCGTGTAGTTTGCAGAACGTTTCGACTTGTGTTAAAATGGAAGTTAGGTTTTATGTTATGAAAATTTGTTTTACGGGGCAATACATAAAAAACCATTTTAATCCAAGTTGATTTCTTCTATACTAATATTTTGACTTGGAGCTGTAAAATAGAAAATTTGCAAAATGTAAAAGTTCACCTTGTTGGCAGGAGACCCTTTATCGGCATCAGGAAGAGATTCCGATCCTTTTGGCTCCAGAGAGACCATCCCGGACCGACTTCCTTCACCGTTCACCTGGATTCCTCCTGAAAAGAAACTGACCACTTTCTCTCGCTGCATTTCGCGGGTAGACGGGGCATCTTTGAAAAGTTGTCGATTGTACTCTATACTATTTCGTCGTCATTCAATCGGGCAATAGCGCTGCTCTGAGCGGCAGTTGTTGGAGTTTAGAAAACGACACAATTGGTTGAAATGAAACGAGTAGGGCAATTGTATTTTGGCAAAACTAAATGTCAATGTTTAATAAAGTTTTTTCTTCTTCCGTCGTTAGATCGTCTCACTCGTGTGCTTTCTTTTGTGTAGATTTTAAAAGCGAGATTCAATATTTCATTCAAAAAAGAACAGCAAACATTTATTTTTGTTAAGTTTATAAATTATCTGACTAGCTTTCGCTCGTTTAAAAGTTCTACTTGAAATCCTCCAAAGCTTTTAAAATTGTATTCTTTCTTGTATCGTTGCAATCTCGAAAATTGAGTAAGAAATTATCTGAAACGGATGCTTAAGGATGAAAACATATGTTACTTCTAATCTAAAAATTAACCCTTACGGTGAACAAACTGTTTTATGTCAATGAGCAGTATAGTTTTTAAATATATTTTTTTGTGTATATCCGTTTAAAATATCTGATCAATAATTATAGGAAAGCATCATAAAAAATCTATGAAAAAGAAACACAATTTGCACGAAATGTCTCAAGGCTTTCTCAGCATTGCATTGTATTCATTGATTCATATTTATGACACAAGTTTGGGCTAGTTGCACCAAACTATCGGTCACTTTCAATGAGTTTTTTTTGTGATTTATTCATAAATTTACTTGTACTAATCAAAATTTGACAAAGAGAAAAATTGTATAAAAACATTTCAATTCACTACTTAGATAAAATTATAAAAGCCTATGTTTGATATGACTGAAAACAGATTTCTATGAGAATCACTCAATAAATCCTTTATAATGGGGTTAGTATTTCATATAGCTGTTGAGTCTAATAGTATTAAAGTCAGGACGACATTCACTTCAAATGTGTCTAACGGATAGGACTGAATCACATGTCGGACGCATTAGAGCTGGTTACGAGTGTAGCAAATGCCTCTCCGTTAAATAGGTTGCATCGCATTACAAATAAAAAATTTTAATGTTACTTTATTATATCAGTGCTCTTAAAAACTTCATTATATTTAGTACTGAATGACTAAATATCATTCTAGCTGGTTTGTAACTACTACTTAATTGAATGAAATAATTCTATAGTTTAATTTTAAAAATAAAGTGGGGAATTTTTTACTTGTTTTCTTTGAAAATCACTCTTGAATGAAATTATATTTAGTATTGAATTTTATTCAGAAGTGAAATCAGTTTTTCAATCTGTTAAATTAAGCAGTTTCCTTCTCACTTTCGACTAAAGTGATTCCGGTTGATTTTTCCGCTTAATCAAGGATACAGAAAAGTACAGATGCATCTTCATTCTCTATGTAAACGATGCAAAATAGCTACACAGAAAATCCCCATGAATTGAGCTTTGTCTCAGAATAGATTTCAAGGTTAAAACATTCGGTTTTTTTTTTACATAAAATTATAATTTAGGAACCTGATCCTTAACCATATTCTAGATTCTTTTGTTCTTGTAAAAATGCTTAGTTTAAACAATTAATTGTGAGATGTTACAACTTAAAGTTTCAGGAGACCTATTATGTTTACTTTGCACAACAGTAAATCTCACTAGACTGTTATTGTCATGGAAACCAAAGAAAATAATCATCCAAATCATTCAATCAAAAGGTTGTATGTAAGAAAGTTATCTGACATAGTCATAAACGATGCATAGAAAATTATATGTATTATATTTTTTGAATATAACCTATTTTTTAAATTTGAACCGTTTGTTTTCTACACCAATGTTTCTGTATATTTGTAACCTAGTTTCATTAGAATTTAAAAATCTGGTAGGTCTTGCATCATAAAATAGTATAATTTAAATATTTCGATTTCTCTGTTGAGTCTAACGTGTCGTTGAGTCATTGATTTTCAGGCGTTTGGTTTACAAGGCATTTATTGAAAAAGCGGAAATATGTTTTGAAAAAATTCCATGAGTGGTTATTTGTAAGGAATAAATTGTAGTGCCTTGAAGGTGGTTATATTTTTCTCATGCATCTCTTTTGATGATTATGTATCGATATTCTTACCGATCCGTTTAAATTCGCATGCTATTTAGTATTGAAAAACTGAGGCGAAGCTTCTGAGAAAATTAAATTTCCTGGAGAAAGTATAACGCGAGCTGAAGTAAAGTGGTTAACGGCTTATTTAGCTGTAAAGAGTAATTGACAATAATTGGATGCAAAAAGTCTATTAGTATAAGAGAGAGTCCATGATATTCATATTCTAAAACTTGCAGGATGTGGAAAAAAGAATTTTTTTTAATACTGCTTCTGTGCATTTGTTACTAAAGTCAATTAGAAATAATATAAGATGTGATGTATTGAGAATTCACTAACATCGATAGTTGCTTCAGTTGAAAAGAAATTTTCCTGTTTGCTAGGTCCAACCAAATAAATCATAATGCGACACATACGAATGGTTATCTCAATTCAGTGTTTATTTGTACAATTTTTACAGAATTAAATGTATCAGATTTAAAGAATCACTTACATTTTGCACAAGTACAGAATAGTCGAAGAAAGCAGTAAGATATAATCTGTAAAAATAAATGTATACAATTTATTTGAGAATTTCATTGCACTTATATATTTATAAAGTATACAACGAACTAATGTACTCGTAGTAAATACGTGTGTATGTGATCTATATTTTAACACTTTACTCGTACGAAAAGAAAAGCAATGATGATGAAAAAAACTATTTCAATAATTATGCAAAGTTAAAAGATGTGTGTTCGCAACTGGATAAAGCATAGTAACCGAAAGTTTGCAAATAGTCTCAATAGCTTCCATATGACTCGTAGATTTGATCCTAGCATCTGCATACGCTACTTACATCGCGCATACAAGCAGTTTGCCTCAAAAGAGGCTTTTTCCGTGAGGGTAAATGTAGATGACTCTTTTTCGTAGAAGAATTTTCATATTGCTCCCACAATCAGCCATAATAATCATCCATATAAGTAATATATTCCAACATAATTATTGCAAAACAATTTTAAAATTTATTAATTTAAAGGACTGCAATATAAAACACTATGAAAAATTAGATTCGTGGATAATTTGGATTAAAAAAAATGTTAGACGAGATTTAAAAAATGAACTGAACTCTGTAAAAATGCGAAAAAGTTTAACTGGGAACCAAATCTCGCAGATTCTTGCAGATTCGTATAAAAAATATTTTAAGATTAAAAACAGAATAGACAGTTAAAATAGGAACACAGAAAAGTAGAAGAGCAAGAGTTACAAATGGGATTAGGATTTCTATCTGCCTCACTTAGTTATTGATAACGATGGCAGAATCGTGTGTGTCCAATGCGAAGACGGGTCAGTATGACATCATTCCCCTTACATTGGACTTCGTGACTCATTCACTGATGAATGAAGGATTTGAAAGAATATAATTTGTTGTTGACTTGCAGATTCCACAACTCTTGCCATATGGCTTCAAAGAATTCATTCGTTAGAATTCTATTATCATTAAGAGGTTGTTACTCTTTTGGGATCATTATCACGAAAACTTCAGCTGTACCACAACTCACTAGTCACTTAACGGCTGCTTTGTTAAACGGTTACGTACAATTTATGAACAACCCTTCTTACTGATTTTGTCGAAAGATAATATCAGAAATATAGTTATAATAAGGGGCTGTAATGGCGCTGAACAGAAAATTTTCCGGCAATTTTTTTTCCCCAAAAATATTAATATGAGGAAAGTGTATTTAGTATTTCTTTGGAACCTTTGCTTGTACTTAATGAAAGTAATTTATTTATTTGTCAAAATTCCCTGTTCCATCTTCATTTAGTCCTTGTCGTTCCGTCAAATCTATTTTTGCCAAGTGAGAAGTATATTTAACTACTAGGAAAGTTAATAATGTGCAAAGGACTTTAAATCTGACTTGGATGTTTTGATAGATGTGACCAAACAACAATTAGTGAATACTAACAAAAGAACAACAGCTGGTATATTTTTTTAGAAATGCTGGGAAGTCTGCTGAAATGACTGATATTAATGTAATCAAACTCTACCAAGTCACATTAACATGTTTAAGTTCCGGTTTCTAGATAAACTGATACGCGTTTTCTGAGTACGAAGCAAGTGCAAGATATATATATACCTCAGGAAGTGTCTTTGAAACCCCCAGTTACCGTAAACTATACATAAAATACTGGTCCATGGAAATATTTCTTCACCTATTGTATTCTTTCAATTGAGTAATGTGTGTCCGCTTCTTAAAAGCGCAAGAGACAAGAAATAACCAAAATAGGCGATAAAGGAAATCTTTTCTGTAACAATGTCACGAACTGATACGAAGAGATTTAATGAATAGATTAGTCATTACCTCAGATCCACTAATTGTAAGTTAACTACCTAGGCCTAAAACTAAACGCAGCGAAATGTTTCTAAAAAGGTTAAATTTTTTTTGAAGTACTTTCCCTTCAATACATCAGTACACTATTTAGGTAGTTGACATTCCAAGTATATAATAATATTTACTCATTTTATAGCATAAAGTAATATTTTTCAAATATTTTCTCCTCTGGGTTCTCTATATTACATACATCTTTATTTTTAAATGGAACTGTTATAGGTGTATCTGACTATTATTCAGGTGTATATAAATATATAATTGCAAAATATAGGTTTAACTAGGGGGCCCGCCCCCTGCTCGCTGACTGTCGCCAACCCCAGGAGGATTGCTTCGCAATCCTCATTGGTTCCTTATGCTCGCTTCGCTCGCATCAATGAAGACATGTGTCCTAGCAGAAGAAATTGTTTACAAAATATGATATTCCACAAAAATATTTTTCAAAGCTAAATTTTTTTGCTGTTTTTCAGAAAAGATATATACAGTACCTATAGAAACAGAATTTAAATGAAAACTTTGAGCAAATTTTGACTCGAAATGTGATCGCTTATTTGGAAATTGAATACCCAGCATGTTGTTTGTGTGTACATTTACCCCTGCACTCGAGCCACCCACGCTTTTTCATTGAGTTTGTTGTCGAAAGTTGTAGTGCAAGCGTCTTGTTGAACTATAATATCTGGCCTTGAAAAGGACCTTTTTTTAATGGCCCTGAAAAGATCCTCCGCTTTCTTTGATTTCTATTATTAACTGCAACAGCTGAACTAAAATTCATTTTTTTTCAATAAAATTTCATTTGAAAACGCTATAAATTCAATTGAAGCGCGAGGCTACGTGATAAACAAACAATCGTACAATATTGCCAAAACGTGATAACAAATAACGTCTTTTTTGCATGCCACGTAAGAGAATTATATATATAGATAATTGATCGAAGTATATTTAGTATATGGAGCAAAGTTGCCAAATTTCTTCAAATTTAGCATATTTCTGCATGCAGATAGTAGTTAAATAAACGCTAAATGTAAACCAAATCAGTATTTGTCACTCACAGCCTCTTATAATCAACTAAATCAGTGTATTTTTGATACAATAATTTTGTCCTTCTAGATTGCGTAAATGACACACTGTGCGGCGTTTCGTTTGCGAAGCAAACCAAATGGGAACACGTAGCAATCATTGGGGGTTGGCGGGCGTTAACGGACAGTGGTCTCACCTGATCCCACGAAAAGAACTGTCACAGACAGCGCCGTGCTGACCACGCAGTGGCTTGTTGTTCTAATACACCTATTATTCGTTCCTGCTCTAATTAGGAGAAAATACCTTTCTTAAAGCTTCTATCAAGCATGGTAAACGCATTCGTTCGAGTAATTTCCCAAAGCTCATCACAAACTACAAAGGCATTCAAACATTACACCTCCACAATTCTCCTCCCAATCATTCTTCAAATCTCTTGATTCCCTTTGCATAAGTGTTAGGGAAAATTACATCGCACTTTCTTCTCCGATTTTCAAAATGTTGGTTTTAAAATCTCTGCACGTTGGAAAGAATTCACGCGATGAAACAGTTGATCGAAGAGAGTTAATATGCATTTGACAGTGTCTAAATTTGCTTCCAGACAACGGTTTAAAAACGAGTATCTTATTTTAATTTACTGAAGAAATCCTGACACGAATGTGTCCAAAACCAGTGGAATCCATTGTCAAAATATCTTTAATTAGAGTAGGACTCAATTGGTTCCAGTTACGTGGTGCAAACAACGCTATTAAGACTTAAAGAAGTCCAAGATGTACGGAGAATAGGCACAAATAAATCTTACAAATATTATATTCAGGCATATTTCTTTCAAATGTGTTCATTTTACAGAAGATGTCCAAATATGTATGTGGGTTTGATTAAATACGTTGTTTCCGATTTCAAAATTAAAATAATAAAGTTCGAACAAATATTAAATAATAAAATATGTTCATAATTATTGATTTTTTCTTAGGAGCAAAAAGAAATATTTAGTATCATAATTTAAAATACTTTAAAATAATTTAAACCGTGTGGGAAAGGATTATTTTTGTGTACCACTGTAAATAGTTTTTAGAAACGCAACTTCATCAAACATGCAATACGTAAAGGAATGAGGAGTAACATTGAAATATTCAAACGCTAAGAGAGTTTAATTCATAATTATAGAAACAACTTAAGAGTTCAATCAAACTTTGTAATAACAAAATTTTATTTTGTAGATGTAAAAAGGTAAATTTCTTTCTAGAATTGTCCTCTGATAAAACAAGGAGAGGAAATTATAATTCAAATTTTGAATGACACTTTTAACTGAAACAACCGTTTTAAAACCGTACGATATGAAATAGTAACATTCAATTACAATTATATCGCAGTCAAAGAGGTAAACGAATTACTGGAACTATCGAATTGGTTTTTTTTTGTAATTAAAAGCATTTTAGGTAAATATATAAGACTGAAAAGAGTACTTACGTTTGAGAGACCTTTGAAAGTATAATAAACTGTGTTCTAAAGATGCACGATTTATTTTTTCCGAAGTCTAACTGTTTAGTGCTCTAGATTTGGATGTTTGCTTTCACCTCACCTGCTCAGTATTTGATTTCTAAGACCATGAAAGCGTTTCAAAACAAACTCTCTAAGGAGTGAGGGTTTTTCCTGGAAGTCTCTTCAGGGATTTGGGTTCAGGTTTATATAGTACATAGTCAAACAGTGAAACAAACTTTGGAACAGCTACACTCTACGTTTATAAGCGATGGTAACGGTCTTGGCGATTTTTTTGGCGAACTTCAAAAGTCGCCAAGGAAATAATTATTTTCTAACTCTTTTAATGTCACAATTTTTTTCTTTTAACAACACACTTTTTAAGCATATTTCAAAACGTTTTAAAAAGTATATTTTAAAAAAAAAATTCACAAAAAGTAGTAAGCTTAAGCACATATCAAAACACATTTGTGAACTAGCAGAGAAACTAAGCTACGAATGGTAAGAATAACCTGAAACTTATCAATTACACTAAATACAGTGAGCACGTTGAAAAAGGAAAAAGATTTACAAAAGAAAAAAAGCAAGAACTAATACCTGATAAAGTCAGAATTCTCTCGTAAAAAAAATAATGAAAACGAAAATGGTCAAAAAAACAAAACTCTTAATCCTGTCGTGAAAGCTATTATAACAAAATAAAAATTCCACAAATGTCAAAATACAAATAAAAGGACCAATGGTATCACATAAAACGATTTAAAAGGATCAATGAAATCAAAGGATATTTTAAAAACAAAATAACCAATGGGAGGAAAGAAAAAATTTCAAACGAACCAATGAAATCAAACGATTTTAACAGATTTTGAAAGAACTTTCTAGAATATTCAAAATGAAAATTAAAAGTTTCCGTTTGCCGAGGTTGCCATGAAAACCACAACAACAGCAGCGAAAGATGGGTTGCCTTAATTTATCGTAACTCGTTACTAGAAGTGCGCCAAAAAAAATCGCCAAGCCGTTGCCATCACTCATAAACGTAGAGTGTAGCTGTACCCCCAAAACAGTGGAATCCATTGTCAATACATCTTTATTTAGAGTAGGACCCAATTGGTTCCAGTTACCTGGTGCAAAAAACGCTATTAAGACTTAAAGAAGTCCAAGATGTAAGGAGAATAAGTGCAACTAAATCTTACAAATATAATATTTAGGCATATTTGTTTCAAATGTGTTCATTTTACAGAAGATGACCAAATATGTATGTGGGTCTGATTTAATACGTTGTTTCCGATTTCAAATAATTAAAATAATAAAGTTCTAACAAATATTAAATAATAAATAATAAAAAAATTTCATAATTATTGATCTTTTCTTAGGAGTAAAAAGACAGATTTATTATTGTTAGGTTATGCATCGTATTTTTAAATACATTAAAAAAAGTTTAAAACTTGAGTGAAAAGATTATTTTTGTGCACTAATGTAAATAGTTTTTAGAATTGCAACTTTATCAAACACTCAATTCGTAAAAGAATGAGGAGTACCACTGAAGTATTCAAACACCAAGATAATTTAATTCATACGTATAGAAACGACTTAAGACTTCAATCAAGTTCAAGTTATGTTATAACAAAATTTTCATTTTGTAGATGTAAAAATGAAATTTCTTTCTAGAATTGTCCTCTGATAAAACAAGGAAAGAAAATTATAATTCAAATTTTGAATGAAACTTTTAACTGAAACAACCGTTATAAAACCGTACTTTAAGAAAGTAACATTCAATTACATTCATATAGCAGTCAAAGAGGTATACAGATACTATCGAATTGTTTTTTTAATTACAAGCATTTTAGGTAAATATATAAAATTGAAAAAAGTACTTACGTTTGAGAGACCTTTGAAAGTATAATAAACTGTGTTCTAAAGATGCATGATTTATTTTTTCCGAAGTCTAACTGTTTAGTGCTCTAGATTTAGATGTTTGCTTTCACCTCACCTGCTCCGTATTTGATTTCTAAGACCATGAAAGCGTTTCAAACAAACTCTCTATTCCTGGAGGACTCTTGAGGGACTTGGGTTCAGGTTTGTATAGTACATAGTCAAACAGGGAAACTTTCAAGGGAGCATTATATAAAAGTTTCCAAAGAAAAGTAACCAAACAAGCACGATTTACATATTTTATCCATCCTTCACTTCAGGTATGGCCAAATAATTTCTTTTAACATTTACTTATCTATAAATTCCGTGTGTGATATAGAATATTATTTAATTTTCACTCAAACACACTACTTTTCTGCATGTTGCAAAGAGTACAAATAAACTATTAAAACTTTCATTTGGATATACATAAAATGATTATCAGTTACATTAAATGAAAAGTTAAATCATCGTGAATTTGAAATTTTTAATCATAATTTAAATTTCTTAAGTGTTTATGCCCTCTTAAAAGTATTAAATGGATAATTTTGCAATCAGTTGTAATTGACATAATTTTCATTTTTGCCTGTCAAATCTCACGAATATGTACCTCTAACATAAAATTATCGAATTAACACTCCCAGAGTTATAAAGTTACGTGAACTGCGTATATAACCACTAATAGAACACGATGCCTTTTTATTTGAATATAGCTTTATCTTCGAGAAGAAAATTCACTTCTCCAAATCATTTTCTTGATATTAACAATATCTCATATCGAGTATCGTAATTGATTTTTGGTTAGAAATTATCATAGTTTGTTCTATAATCAGTCATCAGCAAAAGTATCAAGAAATAATGAATACATCGTTAAGTAGAGCGAAATGAAATTCGTTCGTTCCTTGGTAGTATACTTTTAGGTGTATATTTTACTAGGTTAGGGTATAAATAAAAAAATAAAAACATTTTAGCAAACATATTATAAATATTTCATAACTATTCGATTCTCGTTACGAAAATAGCTACACCGATGTGAATTGTGGTTAGCTAATTTTAAATACATTTTAAACGTACATGATAGTATTGAAAACCCTTTCCGAATAGTAATCCTTAACAGAGGCGACCGATTATTTTCGTGATCCATTGTATACAGCTTTAAGCAATGCAGCTTCTACAAACGCGAATATCGTTAAACCAATTAAGAGTAGCATTGAAAGATTAAAACCCCAACAGTTTAATTCATAATAATTGAATTGTTTGTTAAATGTAGAACCGAGATTTGTATCCACTCAATTTTGTCCTCGTAAAAATCCAGTATCAAGATTATTGCTCGAAATATCCTCTGGTGACATAAGAAGTGGATTCGAAAATAAAAAAATTAAATATTTCCATTGAGACGAGTTATAAAATCGTATGTTATGAAAAGTGACATTCAAATATACACTACAACGGCTGATAAGAGATATATTATAGAATTGTTTACAAAAACATAAAGCATTTTAAGCAAATAGCATTAAGAAAAGTACTTACATTTGAGAGAGAAGTTTAGTATTTGTAATCTAATGAACGCTATTCTAACATTGTAACAACCGTTGGACATCGAACTCACACCCAATCATATATTCTATTGCAATGCAGTAGTAGCTCTACTCTCTCTTCAAACCATCAATTACAATCCCGAAAAACATCTTAACAGCGAGAAAATAATCGGTATTTTCCAAAGCTGAGCAAAATGCACGATGTGACATTGAACTCAAAAAGGGTCACAACGACAAAACCTCGCAGGTTTGGGACAATTCTAGTGGGCAGACTCTTTTGGGATGTGCGTTCTGGTTCTAATCCTCTGGTCCTTATTTCTAAGACATATCCTGGATGTTTTATTGCTTGGGTTTATGTCAGCTTGGTATTTTGGTAAGGTGAGTGAGGTGAATGCAGAATTAGATTCCACTGTAAAGTTTTTGCATTCTCATGGACTATCACCATCATTTTTCTGACCCAAAAGGGAAGATGAATGTGTTGTACCGATCCGTCATGTCATTGCAATTGTGGAACCCTCAAAAACAATGACTGGAAGAACTTACAAATTCTCTCAAGTATGCATGATGCATGCTCAATCAACCTTATGAAAACACTGAAGAAAATTAAAGAATTATTACCTAGAATTTGAAATATTTCAATGGTAAGTTTTGTAACACATTTTTCATTCCAGAAGCATTATAAATATTCAAATTTTATTATAATTTCTCTAAACATGTAATTTTAATTTATCGATTTCAAGAAAATGAGTGAGTTGAGTGATTTCTATCTTTAAAGTGAGAAAATGTAATAAAGGAGTGAAAAAACCATTCATTTAATTTTTTCATATGGTAGAGCATATCTTTTAGAACAAGAATGCAAAAAAAATTTCTGATTGTCCTTAACCCTCTTGAAGATATTCTACTTAGTGTAGAACTCGCCATTTTATTTTTAAAATCTATAAATAGAACTTTAGAATTTTTTTCCCGACCATGTAGAATGGGACCATGTATGAGGAAGGTATAATTTATTTTCTAAAAAAAAAAAATTCGATTTCCTCCGTCTGATTGATAAAACCCGCATAATTCCAAAAACTTTAACAGGCTATAAAACATAAGCCGCTTGAGATAGAGCAAAAAAAATTATACATGTTCTTATATCCATAAAAGGAACAAACATGCCAAGTTTCATCAAAATCTGTGATCATGGGTGTCAAATCCTTTTTTTTTTCTGGATGATTTGACATGAATTGAAGCATATTTTACTGTTGCAAACGCAAAATTAGCAAGGGGTAAACCCTATTGAAGCAAAATAAAAGTGCAACTTACTTAAAAGAACTTACAAAATAAAATACCAGAGCAACGGACAGAGCAACCAGACACTACTAATGTAAAAAAAATAATAAAGAAAAAAATTGGCAGAAATTCGAAGAGTTCCCTTAAACTAGATAAAAGCGCGTAATCTTGTAAAAACTGGAAGGTTACCACATTTGGCTATAAATCGTAATAAGTTGTAACGTATCGGGTCGGATACTGCATACCACACTTCCATTATAAAGATTTAAATGCAAAATTGCCGAACTCGAAAGCGGTCTTGTTTCTCTTGAAAACAGACGGAAACTTGCTACTCTAAAATTCACTAACAAAATTAGAAGCCACAATTAGGACCACATTGCTCACAGAGCTTTCGATACTTGGGCAGGTAAGTCAAGGCTTCAGAGATCATCAACGCTGCAATTCGACAGAGGGGCCATCCATCTTGACCACTCCTCTCTGGACATTACTCAAGAACCACTTTTTCCTTCCAAGCCCCCTATTTATACAAAAATCAATTCTAACTAACTGGAACCATGTTCAAAGAGAGAACCAACCCAAGTATTATTAAAAAAAGGCGAAGACACTGTTCGTTCACTTTCCATAGAAAACAGCGCAATAATCTACACAGATGGTTCCTCTGATGTTGACTGTAATAGAGGCGGCGCAGGCATCTCCATCACTTACCCCTCAGGAAATAACGTCAAACTCAAAATACCCACTGGCCAAATTGCTTCAAACTTCACTAGCGAATTAATCGCTATTAAAGAGGCTCTTACCCATTGTCGCTCTCATTCTCTAAACGACTCAATTAAAGAAATTGTAATCTTCTCAGACTCAAAATCAGCACTCGAAGCCATACATAATGGTAAAACAACAATAACGCAAGAAATTAATACTCTTCTCCATTTACTAAATATACCTTGCACTCTCCAGTGGATCCCAGCTCATGTTGGAATTGAGGGGAAAGAATAGAATGTGCAGATGCCCTTGCAAAGGAAGCACGCGACAAAGATCACCCTCGAGTAGTCACCTGTGCAGATGCGAATGCCGTCGCCAGGCGAAGGATCTACAACCAGCATTTTAGCAAGGCAACAATAACCGATCTAAACTGCCCAAGAAACCTCTCCTCTACAATAGCTAGGCTACGAACTGGACATTTCAAAGGCATGAAGATTTCACCAACTAATATAAAATCCTATCCCATCTACAGGTACTGTCCCCAATCGCAACTAACTCCAGATCATGTTTTCGACTGCCAGGCCATTATCGGTTCCTTCTTTCAACTTGGAGCACCCCCAATCGAAATCCTCCATAGCCATCGAGCTCCAGAACTTACAGATCTTGTCACCAAGGCTTTTGGAGGACTCTAAATTTTTAACTTTTGCACTATGCATAGACACGACAACAGCAAGTGCAAAATTGGAATGCTTTTGTGATAACTGTAGAAAACCTTTTCATTGTCTAATTGTCTTATAAGTATTATATTATTCACTATAATACTACATAAAAAAACTAGATATCTTAATAAAGAATACAAGTTGCTATGATAGTAATAATTTAAGTGAATAAAACCCATGATGATGCACAGGATTATGAGTGACATCTGTGGTCAATGACCCAAGAGAAAAATACATAGTTGTCGGGTAGTTATGATCCTAATCAAAAAAGGCTATTTAGTGCCTTCAAGGGAAGGACGATTTTCAGTATAATTTTTGGGGTAAACTGAGTAAAAGCAAAGTTCTCAACTTATTTGAATAAAGTAACATGTATCGTGTTTAGTTATTTCATTTCCATTTTAAAAAATAATACAGAATACTGAAAGTGAAATTTTGATTTAAATCAATGATATTTTAAATAAAAATCACTTGATTTTCATTGGCATACCTTGTTTTGAAATAAAGTTTGGAATAAGTAAATAAATATCTCCAACTTTGATAGATGCACAGATAAAATTGTAATCAATTGAGTGGTATAACTAAATTGCTTTTTCCAGCAATTGACCAAACTGGTGAATTACTGGGATGGGTTACTTATTTACAACACTAAATACAGAAGGCATGTTTAAATAAAAAATATGACAATTTTCAATAGAAAATAACAAGAAACGGTACAACTGCACAGGATTGTGACTAAAATCAAACTGAACGTTTTAATTCTTCAAGTTTACATCAAACAGAAAATAATTGGAAATTTTTTTAAGGAACCAATGAAATCAAAGGACCAACAGAAATGCAAATTAATTGCAAAGACAAATCTAGAATATTCGAAATGAAAATTTAAATTTTCTGCTTGCCATCGTTGTCATAAAAGCAGGAATAATCCTAATAAAGATGGGTGTTCCTGTACTTGACATAACTCTACAAGAGCACCAAATGCATTGTAACAAAGTATGCATACATCAAAGCTATACTAAAGAGTCTAGGCAGGATAGCTTAAATAAAAAGAAAATTACTTCAAACTGATAAAATGGAAAAAGGAGAAATACTGCTCAAGACTTAATTGAAGGTAAAGAAATTACCAAAAATGAGAAGGTATCCGACAAAATGAAAACAAACAAACTTGTGCTGTAAATATGATAGTTGTTTTACAAAAAAAAATGCATTCTTGCAATTTGGATCGGATGAGTTTTGTTTCATAACAATGAATATGCCGATTTCATTTGTGGTTTACAAAAACTGATCGTTGGTTTGAATTTTATGGCACAAGTCCAGTAGTAGACAAGCAGCGCCAAGTGTAAGATTAAGCTCTGCCTAGTAAAACCATTTTACATTTTTTTTAATGCCAAAGTAAAAATAAACAGTGCTCTCATAGTTATGCAAAACCTGATGGAATGTGTCAACTAGTTTCTATTATAATTAATGCCTAATAGTATTTATTATGGCAACATTTATTTAATAATTTAATTTTAGTTATATGTTTTAAATAGTTTCCTTGTTTAATATTCGATAGTTTGTCATTTATTTGATTCTTATGTATTATAAAATGAAATGCTGATCTAAAAATTCGTCAAACATTAAAAAATATTTTAATTTATGTTCATATTTTAATTTATATTTATATTCTTCAGAGAATTAGAACACTCTAAAACGAGTATCGTAACTGAGGAGAGTTAGGAACTATTTTCATAATATTGTCTTATGAATTCTTCAAAATTGACTGCATTCAAACCATGAAAATCAATCAAAAAACACTAAACTCTAAAACATTGCGAGGAGAAATAACTAAATTGCTACTTTAGTAAGATGGGTACAGCTTCAGTTTATATATAGTCTTCAGTCGTTTATAGCGGTGGCAACGGCATTGCCGCATTTTTTTATTGCACACTTCTAGTAGCAAGCTACGTCAGGTTACGACAACCCATGTGTATTACCGTTATTGCGGTTTTGGTACAGCTGCACTGGTAACGGCCTTGGCGGATTTTTTTGGCAAACTTCTAAGGACGCCAACAGCAAAAAATTATTTTTAAAAAATCTCAGCAAATCAATCAAAGCTTGAAAACACATTTCAGAACATTTTGTAAAGTATTTTTTTCTAAAAAACTTTTTTTTTAAAGTAGTAAGCTTAACACATTTTTGCTCAGAAAAACTAAGCTGCGAATGTTGGGTAAGAATATAGCCGAAAACTTGTCAATTACACTAAATACAGTAGGCAGTTTGAAATGAAAAGATTTTTAACATAAAGAGAAAGCAAAAAATAATACTAAATGATACCTCAGAACTGTTCCGGGAAAAAATAAACGTAAATTCTACAAATGCCAAATAAACAAAACTCTTAATCGTTTCGTGAAAACTATTATAATAAAATAAAAATTCCACAACTGTCGAAATACAAATAAATGGACCAATGGTATCACAGAAAAATATTTAAAAGGACCAATGCGATCAAAGGATATTTTAAAATCGAGATAACCAATGGGAGCAAAGAAAAAATTTCCAACGAACCAATTAAAACAAACAACTTTAACGGATTTTGGAAGAACTTTCTAGAATATTCAAAATGAAAATTGAAAGTTTCCGGTTTTCGAGGTTGCCATGAAAACCACAACAACCGTAACGACAGATGGGTTGACTTAATTTATCGTAACTCCCTACTAGAAGTGCGCCAAAAAAATCGCCAAGCCGTTGCCATCACTCATAAACGTAGAGTGTAGCTGTACCGCGATTTATGCAAAAGAGAAATTTGAAAAATTTTAGCGGTAAATTAGAAAAACTATTTTTGTATTATTGACGATGTTTCAGGCGCTTTTGCTTCAAATGTGTTCACTTTACAGAAGTTGACCAAGTATGTTTGTTGGTCTGATTTAATATGTTGTTTTAGATTTTAAATAAAAAAATAATACGGTTTTAACAAATATTAAACAATTAAATAATGAAAAATATTAATAACTATTGAATTGTTTTCACGGAAACAAAGAGCAGATTTACTGTTAGATTACGCATAGTAATATTAAATACATTAAAAACAGTTAGAACGAGGTATTATTTCTATGCCACACTGTATATATCTTTTAGCAATGCAACTTCAATAAAACATATGTATAAAGTTCAAAGTACCACTGAAATATTCAAACACTATGAGTTTACTTCATAAGGATCGAAGCGACTCAAATGCTCAACCAAAGTTTGTAACAACTCAATTTTCATTTCGTTGATGTAAAAAGGAAATCTCGTTCTCGACAAGGGGAGGAAATTAAAAGTTAAATTGAAACTCTTCTCTCTCTCTCTCTCTCTCTCTCTCTTTTAACTGAAACCTTATAAAAACCATACGATATGAAAAAGTAACATTCAATTACATTTATATCGCAGTCAAAGAAGTATACAGGTATTATCGAATTGTTTTTTTTTAATTAAAAGCATTTTAGGTAAATATATCAGTATGAAAAAAGTACTTACGTTTGAGAGACCTTTGAAAGTATAGTAAACTGTGTTCTAAAGATGCATAATTTATTTTTTCCGAAGTCTAACTGTTTAGTGCTCTAGATTTGGATGTTTGCTTTCACCTCACCTGCTCCGTATTTGATTTCTAAGACCATGAAAGTGTTTCAAAACAAACTCTATGGAGTGAGGGTTATTTTTGAAGGACTCTAAAGGGACTTGGGTTCAGGATACTACATGGTCAAATGTAATATACATATATGTTTCAGGCTTTTTTTTTCGAATGTGTTCCTTTTATAGAACTTGACCCAATACGTTAGTGGGTCTGATTTTTAAGGTTAAATGTTTCATATTTCTTATAATTTTTACAAATCTTTTAATAATTATTTTATATTTTTTCACAGAAGCAAAAGGACAGATTTATTAACGTTAGATTTTGCATCGTAATTTTAAATACATAAAAATTGTTATAAACTTGAAACAAAATTATTTTTGTGTCATCCTACTATATAGAGCACGGGAGGGGGGGGGGCAAAAGCGGCTCTTCGTTGTAAATGAAATATTTTTTTATCATTATTTCAGAACTTCTTTTACGAATCTTTTTAAAACGACACAGAAAGTGAAGCTTTCAAGTCGTAAGTAGTAGCTCCAACAGTAGATCTTCGGTTGCGTCCACAGTCCCAGCGTGTAAGTGTAGCGTGGAGTGTGTTGAATCTCGTTTTGTATCGCGTAATATACACCATCGTGTACACGTCTTTTTTCTGTCGCGAAGATGACAAAGCAAACGAAGCTAGTTTTTTGAAAGCTTGGAATACTTTGCTTTTTCCAACCGTCCAGATGGAGAGAATTTATTGGATTAGATGCGATTGAACTCCGTAGGTGGACACTGTTTCACCTGTGCAGCTTTCAGCTGTATAGTTTGCTTTACGGAGGACATTCGGGATTAAGGGAGAGTCGAGCAATTCATGTAAAACATTTAAGTACACAAAAAGAGTAAAGGCAAGTGAAGGGCAAAACACGTAAGCACAAAAATATACAATGACTAAAGAAAAGGATGACATAATTTGGAAGATGACAAAGAACAAAACGAAGAAAAAAAAATTATATACAACAAACAAAAACCATACAAAAAAAAACTGAAAATAGCATTCAGATGGAAAAAATAATAGTCCGAGAGCTGATGACGAATTTCGATAAGGTACCTTAGGCACAATTGTTAAATAGTAGTAAATCAATGTTAGTTGAATAGGGAATCGAGGGTAGAGAACGCCGTTTGCGGTTATTTCGCTACTGCGCAGCATATGATATTTGCAAAAAATTTATCCCACAAAGTATCCTTTAGGCACTTAGAATTTTTTTCAATATCTTATTTTAGCATTTATAGAAACCAGAAAAAAAATCACAGACTGTTTAGACGGTTTTACAGTACAGCCCGCCTGCCCTGAAATATTCTTTAGGCACTCTGAAATTTTTATAGCATGTTTATTAATTACGATTGAAAATATGTGCAAAAAGCCAGACGAATACGACGGTTTTAAATAACAACCCGACGCAAATAAAGATTTTACATAAGTATCCTCAGCTGCCGGGGCCCTGGCTACCCTAGACGGCAGTGCCTTGGCTCGCCGGTCTGTGATTGATTGCGGAGGAACCACGTGACTCAAGTTTGATGTGCAGCTCGGGCTACTTAGGCCCGGTGCACACATCCGGTTTTTCAACGTGCGGCACACTGCCGCAACGCAAGTGCGGTCTGAGATACATTAGATCCAATGTAGCAGTGCAGACATGCCTCCAGCGCCGCTGGGGCGACGCACGTCCTGTTTGCGTGCAATGTGTACCGCAGTTCCCCACGGTGCCGCACAGGAGTCTCCGTTCTGAAGTACCTTGTTCTCATAATTAAATGGAATATAAATAATAATTAATAAATGGTTGTATCCAATAACGTCTATTTTGTTACAAAATATACTTTTTTTACACCAAGTAAGCGAAATAAACACGTTTCCTACGATAGAATATTTATCGCAAATGGCGCGAAATGAGTTCGTGCGTCATTTCACGGTTATGTGTGCATAGTTGGACTACGGTGCCGCAGTGGCACCTCACGTTGAAGAACCGGATTACAAAGCATTTTGGAGGAGTTTATTTTTTTTACGCAAATGTGACCACGCTGAAAATTATTTTGAGCTCATTGAAAATTTTTTTGTGGTTTTTTAAATACGGTTTTGAAATAAACATTTTAAGCATTAACATATGCACATGTGTATATAACTATGTATATACATAGTAATAACAATTAATTATTACAGCCATCATAATTGTTTTTAGTGACTACTTATTTTATAGGTTATATATCATTAATGCACAATGGAACTAAAAACTGTGAGTTGTAAAATTAAAAAAAAAAAAAAACTAGTATAAAGTGATTATTTTTAATTAAGAAAGACTTGCACCAAGCAAAAACATTTTGTAAATTCAGCTAAAAAAAGGCTTGAAATTTGCTCCTGGTTCCTGGTTCGAATACGGGTTAGGGCATGGATGTTTGTAAGCGTATGGTGCAGAGGCGGCTGGTGCACCTTAAATCTGTCGTGGCCAAAAGTCCTCACGTTGAGTTGGTGTGGAAGTTTGCAGAGTGGATTGACAGCTAAGGTGTTACTTCGTGATCTGACCGTGGTTCAAAATTACGCGGTGTTGTCCTCGGATCTATCCCTTAAGGGACTAATCCCGGACCGTCGTCAATAGCCCGTTGTGTTGCTCTAGTACGATATTAATTAAAATTAACATTACTTGTGTGCCAAAAGACGCTAGAATCGGAAAACATGGCAATTCCGTCTTCTTTCCAAGAAACGAGTGACGTCCCATTTCGGAGCAAAAGAATAATGTCAAATAAATGGTTCCAATGTTGACGTCAGTTCGTATGGCGAAATTATCAAAATAGCTACGACGGTGAAACTATCTTAATAATTCGTACAATCCTGATTTGACTTACTGATCCATGACGTTAGAACGAGGGCTCTGCCCCCTTATTCCCTGTACAATTTTCAGTAAACCATGTTAATCTTGTAATATTCTGATCTGTACTTAATCGGCAAACCGTCTGAAATCGAGCGAAAAACGGAGCATGACGTCACAGCGAGTTTCAAGGGCATCTGGCAAACCCGTTAGTCAGAAAATGTAACCTTAATTTCCGTGAATACGAATGAATGCTATCGCTGCGCGATCTAAAAAGTACGATATTGGTATGACAAACTTTTGATAGCATAAAATTTATTTACAAACCAATTTCAAAAATAATTGCACCGTAAGAAAGAGTACATTCTAAGGTATACTGCGATGTTTTCCGATTTAAAACTAATAGTAATAAACTATAGATATGACAATTTTAACAGAAAAGTAACGAAAATGTCCTGATATTTCCCGATTTTCAAAAATATATTATCAGGAACCAAATTGAAATTTCTAAAGAAACTCGACGAGCTGCAAACATTCAAGTTTAAAGGTACCCTAAAAAAATCACGACTGGAAACTGAAATTTTTTCGTCTTAAGATCATTCGCGTTGGAAATTTCTTTTTCAATTTTGACAACTTAATAAACCCTAAACAAATAGCTGATTCGGAAAAAAATCATCGAAATTGTCCAGGGAACACGATGTAGAACAAAACATGTTAATTTCGTAATTTTCTGAACCGTATTTTCTCGGGAAACCGTCTAAGAATCGAGATAAAGAACCCAGTTTTTAATCCTGTGACGGAGGTAACTTTTCTTTAATATGGAGGTAATATAATAGGGACTTCCTATAGCAGTCCAGTCTTAGGTAGGTATTTTTTTAAAGTGGCACTGGAGGAACACATCGGGCTATTGACGACGGTCCGGGATCAACTCCCGAAGGGAAAGATTCTAGGACAACACCACATCATTTTGAATCTTGGGCATATGACGAGGTCACAACCCTGAGCTGTCTCCCCACTCTCCAATCTTCCACACCGCGCCAATCTTACTTTAACTGTATTTTCAGAATCAAAATTTTACCAGTAGGCTCTGAACGGAATAGGAAAGGTCATTTTGGTTACTTGGGTTCTATGGTACAAAGTGACACATATTGGGCCACGCTACCCCAGAGGGCGTCAATTGTCAACAGACATGCACACAAGATACATTTTACTGACCACATACACTCTATAACAAAAAAAAATCGATACACCCAGAAGAAATTGTCCGATTGCGATAGAAATGAGTGGACAGGAAGAACATACATAGAAAAACAAACGATTGAAATTTCAGAACCATTGAATGATTCATTTCAGAGTTTGACCGTTACAAAGGGAGGAAGTCCATAAGGGTCCACCTCTGGCCTGGATGCTTCACCCGCCGTGGCATAGACTGAAAAAGTTCTTGCTTATTTAAAAAAAATAACTTGCATTTATTTTGCAAATAATTATATGTACACTTTGTACACCAGAGATTTGCTTCCCTATGACATGGGTCGGGCGAAACAGGCGAAAACTCAACAACCGCGACCTCATCAACGAGCACCGCAAAACAAAAGCCTCCGCTTCCCTCGAGTTCTGCAACGGAACTGCCTTTGTCGGCAGACCCCTCATTCCGCCAGTCACAAATCACTGGCACCAACAAAAAAAGGGACACCTGTTACGACATTCATCAGCAGGGCTCGTGCAAATGTTTCAGGAATTTGGAATCAAAGGTCAGTGGCGGTGTCAGCAACCGTCACAGTAGATATTAAACTCGTAAAAATTGAATCGATTCTTCAGTTCGTTTTTTTTCGGAACTTGTTTCTACAGTCTCAGAGTCAACTATTATTATTTCTTTACTTGTCTGGTAGTCTTTTGTTTCGTATCTTCAATGATTTTGAAGCCGATTGATTGAATGAATGAATTCGAAATGTGATCTTCGATTTCCATCACGAGGGGAACGACGGTCAACTGAGATGATTGGGTGAATTTTCTTCAGCATGTTGTACGTAGCAATTATAAAAACGACCTAAAAACAAACACTCACTCAAAAAACAAGAAAAAAAAACACAACATGCGAATTTTTGAAGCACCCCCACTCACGATGCAATCCTAGTCACATTCATGTCGCCTCACAAGTTACGGAAGAATCGAATTGAAGAATCGATTCACATTTCACGAGTTCAATACCTACCGACCTACCTACGGTCCTAAATAGAATCGGTGGCTCAAAATTACGAGGTGCTGTCCTCGGATTTTTCCCTTAGCGATCGATCCCGGAGTGTCGTCAATAGCCCGTTGTGTTGCTCTAGTAAGACGTTAATTAAAAAATTACCAATTACCTAAATAGAATCGTTCACGCAACTGGATCCGACTATAAGCACGTTCAGCAAAGTCAAGCTAGTATGGGTATCGATGATCCTTAAATCTGACCGACCTTAAATCTGTCGTGGCCGAGAGTCCTCACGTTGGGTAGGTGTGGAAGTTTGGAGAGTGGGGTGCCAGCTCAGGTGTTGCTTCGTCATCTGACCGTGGTTCAAAATTACAAGGTGTTGCCCTCGGTTCTTTCCCTTAAGGGACTGATCCCGGACGGTCGTCAATAGCCCGTTGTGTAGCTCTAGTACGACGTTAACTAAAAATTACCAAATTACCGGTTGGTCGGCGAAGAGTCTATTGATTACAGTCGAAAAGTTCAAACGTGATATTGCTAAACTGATCGTTAATTTTTGGTAATTTTTAATTAACGTCGTACTAGTTCAACACAACGGGCTGTTGACGCAATTCGGGATCAATCCCCCAAGGGGAAGATCCGAGAATAACACCATGTTAATTCTTAACCACGGTCAGATGGCGAAGCAACACCTGAGCTGGCACCCCACTCTCCAAACCTCCACACCAACTACACAGATTAAAGGTGCACCAGCCGCCTCAAAGCCATACGCTTACGAACATTCATACAATGACAAGGATTCAAACTTGGAACCTTCCTATCTAGAGGCCAACAGCTTAACCACCAGACAGGTGGGTCGGCGACTTCACTAATAAAAGTGAATTTTTTAATGACACAGATGTTAGAAATCCACCTAGCTAGAATCCACTGGAATTGAACATGTTTCACAAACGTTTTGCAGGCTGCTAACGCCAATGGAAATAATTCCTTTTGTGGTTTTCGTTTAGATTATTTCATGTTATGAGCCAATCTACAATTCTAATATCTACAAGTTTTAACTCATATTAAACAAAAATACAACTTTGAAACTATTACGTTAACCGTAATTTTGATGAAACAATACAATTTTACGTTGTTTAGCAATGTAAAGAATTGAAGAGAAATAACTTGGCCCATTCTTATATATAGATTTCGGAGTCGATCCATTATGTTTTAAAGGTTAGACAAAGAGTTTGAATCGCTAGCGAAATCCCTCGTGTACTCCAAGTAGATTTTGTTAAAGTAGAATCCCTTAAAAAGTTGTATTTTTACAAAAGAGACTTCTTTGCAATCGAATTTGAATTCAATGAGTAACGAATTGCTTCCCGAACGTCCAGAAGGCGTCGATTTTTATCTTTGTTCTGCAAGAGAGAAGGAAACCCCATCAAAGCATGAACAGCTGCCAACATCAATTCAAGTTCTGGAATCCAATCCATCGGAGAGAAAGCACACCTCGAACCCAGGGGATCGTGATCGAAGCCAATCGGAGATTATTTTGGATGACGTGCTGGAACCACCTGTTGCAAGTGGGAGAGTGTCTGACCCCCATATTGGAGGGATTCAAAGAAGGAGCATACCACCTGGAGATGAGCTTGATGACCACGGGAAAAGCAAAGTGGCTTTGGAGGTGTCGGAGGTTTCGGTCGGTCAATCCAAGCAGGAATCGGTAAGAGGTTCCTATTCATGCAACTTTTGTGTAAAACGTTTCTACTATCAATCCTATTTAAATCTGCATAGTCTAGTACACATAGGCGATAATCGCTTCGAATGTCCTGAATGTGGAAAATCATTTCGGACGAAAAGAGGTTTAAAGAGGCATAGTTCAGTTCACACTAGCGAGAAACCCTTCCAATGTCGACAGTGTGGAAAATCCTTTGCAGAGAAAGGTAACTTGAGGCAGCATAGTCGAGTTCACAATGTCGAACAACTCTTGCAATGTGGACGGTGTGGAAAATCATTTGCAAAAAAAGATAACTTGAGGAAGCATAGTCGAATTCACACTGACGAGAAACCCTTCGAATGTCCACTATGTGTAAAATCATTTCGGACGGAAAGAGGTTTAAAGAGTCACAGTTTCGTTCACACTGGCGAGAAAACCTTCGAATGTCCAGTATGTGTAAAATCATTTGCAACAAAAAGACGTTTTAACAAACATCTGTTAGTACATCCTAATTTAATATACTTTTATTGCGATTTCTGTAAACAAAGATTTTTACAGCGCTCTTCGTTAGTGCTGCATCTGTTGAATGAACACTGAAATGAAATCATTTGCCTACGATCAATTAGAAAAGGCACTGACAGCTTCATGCATTCACTAACAATTTTATAGACTCGAATTTATATTGACGTTTACCTATTAATAGAGGTTTCTCAGGACAAAACGCTCTCATGGCAAAAAATTAGAAAAGTACGTATAAACATTTGTAGGATTAAAACTCGAAGCCTTTTCGACTGAGTTTTAATCGATTTGACCCGATTTCAATTCTTGTCAAGTTGTTTTTATTGAAGTTTAATCGTTTAAATTCAATTATTTTATAGTTACATGTAACTTGTTATATTTCTTCTAATATGTGTACGTGGATTCTTTTTTTAATGAGATTTTAATTAACTATTTCTAAGTGTATTTATGAACCGTAGGTATTATGCATACATATATAGTGTCATTCTTATTGTTTATATTTATATGTGTAATGGAGAATTGAATTTTAATAAATATTTTTTGTTTAAAAATTTTGTTTTCCATTGCTTCAAACACGAATTGTTTAATTGCATTCACAGACCTTTTTTGTGCTTGAAATTTATCCCTTAACATTATTAAATTAAAATTTAAATAACTAACATTGAACTTAGATTCTTTTAATGAAATTTACATGCTTACTTTAACGAGCGCTGTTTGTTACATACGATTGCTGGTAACTTGTTTTGTAGATTTCTGAGGCATCGAATTATTTGCCCTATTAATCTTCAATTGAGTAACACAAATGAAAGGATACGACCTATTTTCAGGTCCGGCAGTTTGGTATTTAATTTAAAATCGCACTTTAGCAATACAATGGGGTTTTGGAGATGGTCCTATGTTAAACCTAAAGTGAAAAAGATTCGACCCAAATCACAGAGAAATTTGATCTACAAAATACTAGATTTCACTTCAATCAAGATATTTGGGGATATAATTAAGGCAGGGTAGGTAGGTAGTTATTAGCGTCGCAATCGAGCAGCACAGAGGGGCTATTGACGAGTCCTGAATCAATCCGAAATGGTAAGGTAAGGTAATTTTAATTTACGTCGAACAAGGGCAACATAACGGGCTATTGACGACGTTCCGGGATCAATCCCCTGAGGGAAGATACTATGACAACACCACGTAATTCTGAACCACGGTCAAATGACGAGGTAACACCCGAGCTGTCACCCCACTCTCGAAACTTCCACACAACGTCAATGTGAGAACGGCCTGTTCGTTACCGTATGGTAGGTATTCTTAATTAACTTCGTAAAGGAGAATCACTCGAGTCTACTGACAACTTTCTGGGATCAAACCCGAAGGTAACCAACCTCCAAACTTCTGTAGCTCCTTCGGAAGAGTTTCGTTATCCAAACAGTCTTAATTAACGTCGCACTATCATAGGAACACAACGGGTGTGTAGGCGAAGATCCAGACAAAAAAGAACTAAAAGAAAGAAAAGGATTCGCACACTCCAGACCGTCGAGTGCAGAGTGGGCCGTTGCTAGGGTTTGCAATCCGGCACGATTTTCAATCCGGACGGATCCGGCCGGAATAATTGGAATTTTGTTAATAAGTCTATCTAACCAGTATATATTTTTTCAAAATCGGCTGAGTGAAAGTAGGTGTAAAGGATACTATTCCAAATTGACGAATAAAACGTTTATTTTAGCACTAGAGAATCAACTTTATAAATAATTATCCATAGGTAGGAAATCAGTCACCAATAATTAATTTTAGTAACTATTAGTACTGCTAGTAGTAAGTATTGAACGATTGATTATGATCAGTCTTACTAGTTTCAAAATAAAAAAACATCAGCTTGTTTTATAGGTAGTACTTTTCAATTTATCTAAAATTAAGTAATCTCTATACTATCGTTGAGAAAATGACATATAAATTATACCTAACCTTGCCTCAAACTAATACAAAAATCTAATGTTTTGCAGTATGTGGTCAACATAACAAACAAGAGAACTCTTAATTCTTCTTAATTGCTTCAATCGAAGTTATATAGTAATGAAAATCAATTTTGAGTTTGAAAAAACCATCTAAGGAAACAAATCGTACTAATTGTGTCATCCCCCAACCTACTTCTCAATGAACTAATAAACTAATAACGCAAATATAACCAGCGACCGGGAAGAAGGCTCTCTCAGTTTCAACACTAGTGGGTTTAACCGTCATTAAGAAGTCGTGCATAATAGACAAAAATTTTCCTTTGCCCCATTTCGTATATATGAAATCATTTCTTTGTTTATTATTTTCTCAAAATCTGTTTCTCTTCTAAAGTTTGTCTTTTTGTAATCGTCTTCATTTTCTTGCAGAATATGCTTTTCTAATTCCTCTTTATTAAAAAATTATTATTGATAATTTAATTTATTATTTCTGCTAGAATTCTCCAAACTGATGATTGAAAAATATAAAATCGATTCATTCACAATCGATTGCTAATTAACGATTTTGCGACTTTAAAGTAGGGTTTGAATAATCGATTATTTAATTTTAAAAAAAATCGGTTTATCGGATCCGGTAGGTAGCTAAATGATGTCGGATCCACCGGATCGGATTGCAATTCCTAGTCGTTGCGCGTAAAAGCTGTGGTTGCCATAAATGACTTCACGATGTTGAAGTGGGAGGTTTGGAGGGTGGGATGCCTGCTGAGATACAGACCCCTTCATCTGAATATGGTTCAAAATAGGTCTCCTCGAATTCTTCCCTTTGGTTTAATCCCGACCGTCACCAATAGCCGGTTGTCTTACACCAGTGCTAATTTAATAATACCCACCTACCTTCATTTCCTAGAAAGATCGAACTAACACCAAAACTTATCTGATAACAAAAAAAAAACAGAAGACATGGTTTGACGAATCAGATTTGTAGAGATCATTAAAACAAATTTAAAAATCGAGTAACAATACAACCTACTGAGAATGCACAGTGATGTTTTCAAAATACAAAGCCTGAAAGCTTCTTTAGAATTCTTTATGTTTGTAGAAAAAAAGGTTAATTTTCAAAGCATTTCAAAAGGACCATTATATAAAGCAAAGGATAATAAAAATAAATAAAACCTAATTGTGGATTCTTATCGGAAACCGTATTTATGACAAATCTGTGTGGTGATGTTAATGGTAATTTTTAATTAGTGTCGTACTAGAGCAACACAACGGGCTATTAACGACAGTCCGGGATCAATTTCCTAAGGGAAAGATCTGAGGACATCACAACGTAATTTTGAACCACGGTCAGATGACGAGGCAACACCTGAGCTGGCACATCACTCTCCATACTTGACATAGATATGTGAAAAGATTCTTCTAGAGTTCAACCCCATTTTTCTACTATATCGAGGCTAGATCGTCGTATCATAAGTTTCCTCCAGGTGTAATTATTTAAATAATTTAAAAGTTTTTTCGTGGTGAAGGTTTTTTGGAACACTTTCCTAGTATCTCGGAAGCTATAATATTCACGAGCAATATGGCATTCACATTTTACACCGACGAATTTTACAGCGTCTTCAAAAAGATTCATTCCTTGGAGATTCTTGACATGAAATCTTATTTCAATAAAGATAGACCTCTCTAATAATTATCCATCCCTTGAGCATCCAGTTTAAAAACGATGTATTTTCTATTTCCTCATCAACCATGTTTAAATGATTTTACTGTCCCATTTCTCTCCTATGGAATGTTTTATGAAATTCCGTTCTAATGTGTCAAAAAATTGCACTACCTTATAGGGATCTGTCGCAGACGGCTACAAAAGTTTTAGGGTTTAAGAAAAACCAATTTAAAACCTAATATTATCCCGGAAATTAAAATTTTCCCCTTTTTTTATTGCGCCATCACTCGCGTCTCCACTCCTCTCAATAGACTCGTCATTGCGTTCCTCGCTACTACGGGTGCACGGGCGCTTCACTTTCTTCACTTATTTATAAGGGGGTAAACATCTGGTATTTAACCACATGGAGTGGAGGTGTCTGTGTTTATTTAAATACCCGCCCACTTTTCTCTCTATATTAAAAAAAAAGTTGCCGCAGTCGCCGCCGCCGCAGGATTGAAAACTGTGTTCTTAGACGTTTCTCCTAGAAAGTTCGGATCAGAAAAATATGAAATTAACATGGTTTGTTTTTCATCGTGTTCCTTGGACAATTGTGAAGATCTTTTTCCGATGCGGTTATTAGTTTAGGGTTTATAAAGTGCCAAAGTTGAAAAAGCGAAATTTTTTCCGCGAGAGAGCAAAACACATACAAATTTTCAGTCTTCAGCCGCGAGTTTTTTTAAAGAGTACCTCTCAGTAAAGAGTACCGAGGGTTGGCGAATTTAAGCGAGCAGGGGGCGAAAACCCCTAGTCTTGTAAATATCTAGTTGGTGCATGCTCCTGCAAATGCCATATCAATGTAGTCTATCGAGGAAAACTAACTCATGTTCAAATAGATTCGCTTTCGCTTGGTTCGTATTTTAGTGTTCGTTTTTACTTATTTTAGATATTTTTTATACAGAAGTTTAATCTTTAAGTTCAGTTTTGCTTGGGTTTTGTTTGTTAAGGAGACACGCGGTTCTGTGAATAAGTCGAAATGCCTCGGACCTCTACCTCCTAGATAATAAAGCCTTCTGTCTAGTTTATGACGTCACCAACAGAAGTTTCTAATGACGAGATATCTAGTCAATACCATCACCAGGAGAATTAATAATCCAAGTCTTACGACGATATACCTCGTACAAGATCTGCACAGTTTTTCCAAGGACGAGATATATCGTCGAAACAAAACTGCCTCGTTATTTCAAGTGGAATGATAATTCAAGAGTAAAAAACAAAGTGTCCCTTGCCAAGAACAGGGGAAAATTAGAAACAGGTTTAGCGTGAGAGTATTGTCACTTCAGGTCAGTTTTAGACTCGAAGATCAATAACCGGAAAGTTTTACAGAATATTTTGCACCCCATTTATACGCACAAAAATAATACATTATTGATACCAAGATGTACATTACACTTATTTTCAACAATGTGTGATATATTTCCATAGCTAATTATAACTAATTTTGCCACCACAACTGTAGTATGCATAGTATTAGTTTATTATTATTGTATTCACTTTACGTAACTGCCGTGATTTCCGGATCAGAGCAATGACTGGAAAACTAAACAAGTTATTCTATAATGCAAGGTATTTTTTTCATTAAAAATTTATGTATCAATTTTTGTGCATGGCATTTATTGCTGACAGTCAAACAGATTAATACAACACTATGGCAACGAGAAAACATCGAAAATACAGAACGCACTACACGTACCACAAAGCAGAACCACTCCAATTTTAATTTAATACTTTCTTAAGTTGTTCATTGTCCAAACGAAAAAGTAAGTCTCTATATTTCAGCAAAGCTGGAAATGGGATGGAATGGAATAAATGTTTGTGTTCCATGAGGGTACACCTGTCAACTAAACTCGTTACCAACATTTTTCTTTCCTGGTGGTGGAACTGAGACTGCACGAGGTGTGGGTTCTGCTATTAACTCTCCAAGGGGTTTGGACAAGATATTTCGTCCATCAATTTTTGACAAATTTTACTTCGTATCCCTACTTTTCAGACCCTTTAGCCGCTTGGGCCGCTTTGGTCTAAAAGTATGTTAAATTTACTTATAATAATTATGCTACTTGGTTATTTTTTAAATTTTTATAACGGTATTTTTTTCATTTAAAAATAAAACATCGACACGTATAAACATCGTTGTTAAAAAAACACAGACTCCGATACGTCGATATTTCTAAAACATCGACGTCGCATCCCTACAACGCACCGCTGTGCTGTAAGAGTGCCAGGAATGTTAACAAAAGGGATATCAAATGAGATTGCACCTCAGACCCTAACGCCCTGTTGTGCGCATGTGTGGCGTGCGATAGTAAGGGCAGGATCCCCACGCTGCCCTGGACGTCTCCAGAAACGTCTGCGGTTGTCGTAAGGACACAGTTGGAAACGAGACTCGAAGTGGATTTGGTTAGAAGTGGATCGAGACCGGAACAACTCCTTGGTGAGTCGATTTGTTTTTGTTATAGAGTGTATTTTCTTTATGGATCGACAGGTTCCTGTTTGGAATCACAAGGTGAGAATTTGTACGGTCTGGAGTTAATGAAATCCAGTGAGAAGAATTTTATTTTAATGCGCAGGATATATATATATATATATATATATATATATATATATATATATATATATATATATATATATATAATTGGTAATTTTTAATTAAAGTCGTTCTAGAGCAACACAACAGATCAATCCGTTACGGGTAAGATGTCACGACACCACCACGGCATTTGGAACCACGGTCAGAACACGAGGACACACCTGTGCTTTCACACCACGCCTACGTGAGGCCATGACAGATTCAATGTGCACCAGCCTCTTTTGTACACTGCAGTCTTTGGTTGGATTCGTACCCGCAATCCTCCGTTTGCTAATCCGTCGCTGTTCCAACTGGGCTACCACGGGTCTAATGTACAAGTGCATCGTTCAATAGAATGTATCTCACACTCAATTGTTATTTTTTTCTAGTTTTGGCGTAAATACTTTTTGAAGTGAGGCCAGTGTTAAGTGGCCGGTACGGAAAGTTGAGTTTTGGGAAACCTTGGTCATAGAATTGGGACTAATAATTTATATGTATGTATTTGAAGCCGACGAAACTAACCTAAATTGGTTCGTTGTCTGAGGGAACAAAGACTTGTTAGTGACCAAAAGGTTAGCCCGCAGACGATAGGCGGATAGAGGGCTGAGTTCGTAGGACTTAACCTCAATAAAAAATTCTCACAAGTTCATCTCGTGATTGGAAAGCGCCATGACTTTTAAAAGGTGTCTGAAACGAGGTATAATGTTGGACTTCAAGAATAAAGAGAGAGATTGTGCCGTCATGACATGCAAACTACCTATGCTATATAACTCCGTGCTCCCTATAGATGGAGGATCAGCTTTGAGATAATATCAAGGCCTGGTTTGATTATTTATGTAAAATGACAAACTGCTTAATCTGTAAACACCAAAGTACCGCATAAACAATGTTATCTTTAATGCGACTTTCTTCGATGCCTACTTTGCCGATTGGCAGGCCGCGGTAGCCCGGTTGGAAGAGTTACGGAGGATTGCGCAATCGGAGGGTTGCGAGTTTACATAAAACCAATGACAGTATAGTAGAAGGGCGGCTGGTACACACCAAATCCTTCCCGGCATCAAATGTCCTCACGTTAACCTGTTAGAGCAGTTTGGAGAGTGGGATGTCACCTCTGGTGTGACCTCGTCATTTGAGCTCGGTTCAAAAATGCGTGGTGTTGTCCTCGAATCTTTCCCTTCGGTGTATGATCTTGGACAGTCACCAATAGCCCGTTGTATTATCCAGTGCGACGTTAATTAAAAAATACCAATACCTTGCTTTGTATTGAAACACCTCAAACAACCGATTTTCAAAATTCGTGTCAATTATCTTAACCGAAAAATCATCAATGGTTTTCTGGTTAGAACATTTTATTAGTTTCATGGGTGTTTTTTCTTAAGTTTGTTGGTAGTATAATTGTACTGTTGTGGATCAGAAGGTTCTTTTTAGAGCAATTAAAGGCATCGTGGTATGAAATGCATCTTCGAAACGATTAAGCAAATTAAACTTTACAATTTACAAATGCGAGACAGCAGATTCCTATTTTCCCCAACCTTTTGGACAAAGTTTGGATAAGTTTCTGTACTTCTGGTGTTTATGAGAGGTTATACGCTCTGACATGTTGGTTCTAAATCTCCAAGGAAACGTCAGATCTCAGATGTCCTCCACTCTCTAAGAGTAAAGAGATCACACTATGTAAAACTAAATGGTTACTTTAAACTTATAACTGTGTATTTACGTATTCCCGTTTGCTTGGTTGGTAAACCGCAACAATGGGTTAGGTAATTTAAGGTAATATTAACTTACGTCGTACTTGATCAACGCAACGGGCTATTGACGACGGTCCGGTATCAATCTCCTAAGGGAAAGATTCGAGGACAACACCTCGTAATACTGAACCACGGTCAGATCAACTGAAATGGCACTCTACTCTCTAAACTTCCAGACAAACTTAACGTGAGGATCAAGACAGATTTAAGATGCACCAACCGCCTCTACGCCCATACACTTACAAACATCCATGCACTGACTGGGATTCGAACCAGAAACCATTCTATCTAATGACCAACACCTTAACCACCAGACCGATTGATCGGCAACGCATCAATGGGATAAATTGCTTTGGTTTCGAAATCATGAAAACACGGATCAATATCTAATCCGTTAGAAACATCAAATGTAGACTGATAGACAAAATTTGCCCATAACTCAGAGGTTCAATAAGCAGTTAAGAATCTGCTCATCAATACAGCTGTTGGGTAATTTGTATTTATTTATTGTAAATATTTTTTTCAACTTGTAAATCCTTTCTGAATTTGCATTGAGTTATTTAACTGACGTCACCTTCAATTTTTGAAATATCGATTAGTAACTGTTTAGCGGAATACGTGATCATAACTTCGCGTGTTTCTCTTAAACTGAAATAATCATTTCTTAAATAAGCATTGATATTACTTCACAGTAATCTTTGGGCCTTTTTCATTTAGTGTTTTACTAAATTAAATATGGTAACGTTAATTAAATTGTTATAAAAGCATTAAACTGTAGGTATATCGCTATATTGAATGAAAATATTAGAAAGCATTAATATATACAGCCCAATAATACAATGCATTAAAATTATGTAAAATTTAAACAATTGAATACTGTTGGTGTTGCTAAATACGGCACGAAAATTGCAGAAACTTTATTTAGGTTTTAATTTCTTGCATTTATTTCGAACACATTTTATGCTTTTCTTACATTAATATCAGTTTGAATACATAAAATTCTATTTTATACATACTAAAAAACAAACCAAAAAGATGTTTACAAATAAGAATAATACAAAATGTAAGTAGCCATTGTTTGATAAAAGAGTTATCAAAACAATTACATTTCAAAACATGATTTCAAGTTAAAAATTAAATCTTATATATTCATCAATGAGAAAATATCAGGTAAACTTTGCATTCGAATATACGGTTGTCACGTTCGGTTCTGTCAGAAATAAACTAGAAGAGAAATTTATAGTCCAAGTCAAAAAAAGTTTAAAAACTCACTGAAAAACTTTTTTTCCTTTTAAAAGAATATGAAATATCGGTTTACCAATCATAAAAAAATACTGCCCAACAAAACATTGCAAGCAAAAATAAAATATCCTTTTACATTTCGTTGCAAGAACACTTCTCGCAAATGATTTCTAGCACTTTTCACGTTTATTAATTTTCTGTTTTTCATGTATACGTATGTGTCTTCGTAAGTGCGAAGCTTGTGAAAACTTTCTCATGCATATTTCACATTCAAAGGGCTTCTCTTCAGTGTGTATGCGTCTATGCCTATATAAGCTCGAAGCAGCTGAAAACTTTCTCATGCATACTTCACATGTATACGGCTTCTCTTTAGTGTGTATGCGCCTATGTGTTCGTAAGTGTGAAGCTTGTGAAAACTTTCTCATGCATATTTCACACGTATACGGCTTCTCTTCAGTATGTATGCGCCTATGTGTTTTTAAGGTCGAAGCATCTGAAAACTTTTTCATGCATACTTCACATGCATACGGCTTCTCTTCAGTGTGCATGCGCCGATGTTTTTTTAAGTTCCCATGTTGCGAAAAGCCTCGGTTACAAATTTCACAAGAAAAAGGTTTCCTACCTGAATGGATGATTCCATGTATTTGTAAATTTTCTTTTTGGGTAAAGGTTTTCTTGCAAACTTCACACGCGAACGGTCTCACGCCACTGTGCACTCGCATGTGAATTTTTAATGCTGAGTTCGTTGAAAACAATTTGCTGCAATCTTTACACTGATGTGATTTCTTTTCAGAGTGGAGTCCTTGATGTCGGGTCAGTTGTTTTGCTTTGAAACGTTTTCCACACTGGTCGCATGCATAACCTTTAGTTGCAGAATTCTTGGGGCGATTCGTTTCCCTTGATACATTATTGGAAGAATCGGATTTTGATGAAACTTGGGACGGCTTTTGGTGGTTTAGGAAGGATGGTGTGTTGTGATGAGGAAAAAAGGAGCGTTTTTCGTAAACGGATTTTTCTTTTCTGATGACATTGGATTCACTTTTAAGCATTTCACTTTTATCCTCTTTCTCTACATCGTGCATCTTCGGATGCTGTGTTGAGTGGTGTTTTAGTGCTTTAGGCTTTATACTCAGCAGGGACACATTTGGACTTGTAGCTGAATCACCAACATGGCCTGTTCCCTTCTGCACACGGTTCAAACGACAAGATTTTGAAGAGGTGTTTGTTGAAGGAAGTTTCGCTTTGGCCTGTTCGTATAATTCTTTCTCTTCACTTCCATCTTGATGTCCTATGTAATGAGGCTGAAGTTTGGTCGTAACTGAGACCTGTGCACCCGGCATTCGTCTTCCATCTGTCGGTACATCTGAGGTAGCTACTTGGACTTCCATTGGATGATCGAAAATCCCAATGTTGTCTTCAAAGTGTTCGAAGCGTTCACAGTTTCGGTTTGTACTGCTCTGGTTTTTCAAAGAACCAAGCAATTTCAGATTCAGGTGTGGATCTGCGGAAAAGCTCTGTCCAATAGAGTCCATGTCGATGTTTGAATCTTTTGTTCCTTCTGCTTTTCCGTCAGCATTTCCGGTACCCTTCCAACTCACTTTCCGGTTTTCTTTCGGTCTAGGTGACATCTGACCTCCAAAGGATGTTGACGCTGGAACATAAGAAGGACGTAAAACCTCTGGTTCCGAATGTTCCTGATCCAAATTCATTTCGAATGTTTTATGAATGTTCTTCTAAAAGAAATGTGACACAATGAAATTATATCAAATTAAAATTTTACGACTAAATTGTTTTTGGACTGCGAAAATAAAGCGATTTTCAAGACGAAAGAACTTAAGAAACGTAATCATTTGAGCTTCACGAAACAATTCGATACGTTTATATATCAATCCTATTTTTTACTTCACTTTAATTCTTTTCAATTGGAAAGAAATATTCCGTAATACGAAAAGATATAGCAATTAAATGATGAGTGTAAACTGGTATTTGTGTGTGTTTAACATTTCAATTGATGAAAATAAGTTACGGAAGTTTCAAAAATCAAAAAGTGGTTCAAAATTACGTAGTTTTGATTCCAGATCGTCGTCAATAGCCCGTTGTGTTGCTTTACTATGACGTTAACTAAAATTATCTTACTTTACCAAATGGTAATGGTAATTTTAGTTAACGTCGTACTAGAGCAACACAACGGGCTATTGACGACGGTCCGGAATCAGTCCCTTAAGGGAAAGATTCGAGGACAACACCTCGTAATTTGGAACCACGGTCAGATGACGAAGCAACACCTGAGCTGGTACCCCACTCTCCAAACTTCCACGCCAACCCAACGTGAGGACTTTCGGCCACGACAGATTTAAGGTGCACCAGCCGCCTCTACACCATACGTTTACAAACATCCATGCCCGGACTAGGGTGGGCCGAAAAACACTTTTTTTCGAAATCGCTATTCTAATAGTGCGGAAAGGGTTCTCTCTGGGTTCAATAAACACAGTGTAAAATATTTTTTCTATTGGATAATATCTTCTGCCCCCGCATCGTACTTGAATTTTGGAAATTTGGGTAAAAATTAACAATTTTTACTCGGCGTAGGAAATATTATTATTTTTCAATATTGCTATTTTAATAGTGCGGAAGAAGTGCCCACTGGGTTGAATAAGAAAGGTGTAAAATATTTTTTTTGATCGAATAATATCTTCTGTTTCTACATCGCAATTGAAATTTTGCAGTTTTTGAAGAAAATAGCACTTTTTTATGTGTTATAGAAATAAATCAAACATGAAAAATAGATGGGTACAAACACTATTTATTGCTGTATTGTAATGTACATTTTATTATATTCCCTGAAAATTATTAAATAATAGCTGAGTCGCGATATATTTGTTAAGAATATTGTAACCATAGAAATGTTATGACATGCCCATACCAAAAGTTTGCTTACACTTAATCAGCAGGAAGAGGCTTGAAATCAGCCATATGGTCAAATTAAGGCATAATTGATCGGGTAAAGAATGCGGATCTAATGAGCCCGTCTCTACTTTGAAACCCATAAACCTTAGCGGATGCTTCTGTCACTAACTTGACACACCGTTCAACGGCTTGTATGTGACATGGGAAATGAACAAAGTCCCATTCAGGATTTTTCTTATCACGCACCATGGAACTAAATACGGCAGTAGATATATCATGGATGATTGGTAGAGAAGTTATAGTAATTGATGACCAGTCGATCAATTCCGTATAGCCAGCAGCTTCAAAATTCAGTTTTGGTGGGAGAAATACAAGTACTGACTTTAAATAGGAAGATGATTCTCTAGACTTAATTATACGTCGTGCAGCAAGTTCTCTGATGTGCGGTCTTTTATCCTTCAACATACTCAGCAAGATATTCTTGGGATGAGCAAGGAACGAATTTCGACAAATTACTCCATCAACGACGTCCTTGTGGTCTTGAGATAAATACCTGGATCTAGAAATACTATTCCACACATGCTTAGCTCCATCTTTCAGCGAGCATTTAGACTTTTTATCTAACCAGTTTCGAGTGTAAACTTTCATAACAAACTCAGCGATTTGTTTCAACTTCAAAGAAGGATCTGGAGAACTAACATATAGTTTTAGAACTCTGTTCGCTGTTGTTAGCCAGCGTAAATGTGATAATGGACCTAGACTGCGTATAGCCAGTTCATAAGACACGTCACGCTATCAGTTGTTGGTAACTCATCGTCAATAATTTCGAAAGTTGTCACTGGCAAAGTTTCACATTTAAAGAGCACCTTCCCAATATTACTAAAATATGATTTCACGCCATTTGTTGGCCCATGCAACGTTTCAAACAAATGCCTCAGAGTTAGTTTATTAAAATGTAGGAGACATATTACCCAATGCAGAAGTTTACCAAGTTTCATTTCCAAACACCGAATTACACCGGATTTCCATCCAGTATTAACAGATGTCCAGTCACAGTCAATTGCCAGAAGCTGTGAAAGATCTGCTCCCTTCAAAATATCTGATAATAGTCCAGTCAGAATCAGTTTTTCAGTGCCAAATGATGGACTCAAATGAGTTGTGTAACGTGAACCCGATTCTCAATAAGAGATAAATGTTCCTCTTTTGCTTTTCTCGTGTATCTTTTAGTATCTACTCTCTCCTCTATCAATGTAGAATCTTTACGACCATCGAAATACAGCCCCTTCAACTGTAATGCCTGAGCTTCACTTTAAAGCTTGAAATTTTAAATCCTTTCTAACTTTAGCCTTTTCCCTTCGCAGCTTGTTTTTTGTCTACCACCAAATTTGAGTTGTCGCTAGTTATGAGACCAACATCGTGAAGAACACTTGAAGGAATTGCAGCCACAGCCCGGTCCGAGACTCCAAACCTGTCGGCAACCACAGCAGTTGAAGAGAGGCCAAGTCGCATTTGTGATGATTTAGATACAAACGGAGTTAATTGTTTGTACTTAAGATCAGTAAGAGAGATTAAACGGTTCGATGTCGATGGTTTGTAAATGTCCAGATTTTAAATCTACTTCAGATATATCTGAAGAGGATTGTGAATTGTGAACACACCTCCCCTCCTTTCACTTCCTGTCAGATACAGGCAGCATGAAAAGACAAGAAAAAGTGAACTTTTCTTCAAAAATAGCAAAATTTCAAATGCCATGCGGGAACAGAAGATACCACACACACACACACACACACACACACACACACACACATTCGATCCAAAAAATATTTTACACCCTTCCTATTGAACCCAGTAGGCACCTCTTCCATACTATTAGAATTGCAATATTGAAAAATAATTAAATTTCCTACGCCGTGTAAAAATTGCCATTTTTTTCCCAAATCTCCAAAATCCAAGGGCAATGCGGGGGCAGAAGACATTATCCAATTAAAAAAGATATTTCACATCGTATTTATTGAACCCAGAGAGAACCCTTTCCGCACTATTAGAATAGCGATTTCGAAAAAAAGTGTTTTTCGGCCCACCCTAGCCCGGATTCGAACCAGGAACCTTCCGATCTAGAGGCTAACACCTTACCCACTATACCGGTTGGTCGGCTTACCAAAATCAGAAAATAATAGTTTCATTTCAACTATCGATGTCTTAAATTGTCACAGTACTTCGGTCTGAGTAAAAGTGATCACGGTACAGTACTATGTAGTAATAATTGTTAATTTTTAATTAACGTCAGTCTAGAGTTACACAACGCGGGCTATTGAGGACGATCCAGGATCAATGTCCTGAGGGAGTGTTCCGAGTGCGACACCACGTTTTTTTGAACCACGGTCAGATGACGAGGCTACACCTAAGCTGGTACACCACTCTCCAAACTTCCAAACCATCCAACATATATGGTAAGGTAAGGTAAGGTAATAATAGTTAACGTCGTACTAGAGCAACACAACGGGCTATTGACGATGGTACGGGATCTATCCCTTAAGGGAAAATCCGAGGACAACACCTCATAATTTTGAACCACTTTCAGATGACGAAGCAACACCTGAGCTGGCAAACCACTCTCCAAACTTCCACACCCACCCAACGTGAGTAGTTTCGGCCACGACAGATTTAAGGTGCACCAGCCGCCTCTATACCATACGCTAACATACATCCATGCCTGGACCCGGATTCGAACGCAGAAAAGGAAAATAATAGCTGCAATTCAAATATCGATGTGATTTGAAAAAAATATTAAAATTGTATAAGCTCTTCAGTCTGTGCACGAAGATCTTATACAATTTTAGTAATATAAGATTCAGTAATATAAGATCTTCAGTCTGTGCACGAAGTGATAGCTTTACAATATTTTGTAACATTTAAAGCAGTATGTGCCTGGTGTTAGAATTGTACGTTGATAGGTGATGCAATCGCTGCGAACTATTGCGCCGTAACTCTGTTGCTAGGTGACGCAAGCACGGCAGAATGTTGCCAGCTCTGCAGAGAGTTGCGTTTGGGAAGAAAGGTTTTATATCAGAGACCCTCCCAGCCGACCAACCGGTATAGTGGTTAAGGTGTTAACCTCTAGATCGGAAGGTTCCTGGTTCGAATCCGGGTTCGGGCATGTATGTTTGTAAACGTATGGTGTAGAGGCGGCTGGTGCACCTTAAATCTGTCGTGGCCGAAAGTCCTCACGTTGGGTTGGCGTGGAAGTTTGGAGAGTGGGGTGCCAGCTCAGGTGTTGCTTCGTCATCTGACCGTGGTTCAAAATTACGAAGTGTTGTCCTCGGATCTTTCCCTTGAGGGACTGATCCCGGACCGTCGTCAATAGCCCGTTGTGTTGCTCTAGTACGACGTTAACTAAAATTACCAATTACCAATTACCAGAGACCCTCCCAGTACTGTAGGAGGACTGGAGCGTATTTTAATGGCTGAGGCCTTACAGCAGGCCTCGAAATAGATTTTTTAATACAGGTGCACCTTGTGCACCTAAGTTTTTAAATTAGGTGCACATATTATATTTTAGGTACATATGAAAAAAAAACGAAATATAAGAGTATATAATGTAAACTACTTTATTTTATTTGGATATGTTTATATAGGTTAGTAGTCGATAGTAAATAAAAATATTTAAAAATCGAAATTCTTCCTTCTCCTGCGTACGGCTGTCGCGACAGTCACTTCAACCGAGCGATCAGGAAAATGTTTCGATCATCGGAAAGTTCTGTTGGCAATGACATAAGTAAAGCTTCCTCCTCTATAAACCCGTTACGGCCCAGCGATTGTGTTTACGCATAATGTGTAATTACGAATTTTAATTACGTTCCTTTAGAGAGAGAGAGAGAGAGAGATCGATACTAATATTTTGTTCAAACATCAAAAGAAGATAAAACACGTCCCCCCCCCCTTTTTTTTTTTAACGTTAGGTGCATTGCGTGTACCTAGCGGGATAAAATTAGGTGCACAATGTTTTTTTTACGTGCACAGTCAGGTATTTCGAGCCCTGCCTTGCAGTAGTGACGAGTCCACACAATGTATAATTACACGTTACGCATAAGCAGGATTGGGCGGTAACGGGTAACTTGTAATAATTACTTTTTACAGTAATATTATAGGTAATTCGTTACATTTGAAAACGAGTTATTTTACAGGTAATTCGTTACACAATTTTCGATAAAGTAATTTTAGTTAGAGTAACGCGTTACAATTTAATTTCATTTTATTTTGTTCGTAAATCTTGTGAACGAAAACATTTTTCGATCTAAATTTGCGAAGTGCCAATGTTTTCTACTGATGGTACTGATGATGACCAACATTCTTCTAGCAGTGACGATGCATTTTTTGAGACAGTGAAAACTAGACATCCTTCAGCCAATTGTGAGTTATCCTCTTATTTTCAAAACAAAGATTTTAATTTGTCTGCATTGTGTTCTCTACCTACAGTAAAAAGCATGTTTGTAAAATACAATACTCCCTGCCAGCCAGTGCGGTTGATGAAAGATTGTTTAGTTCTGGCGGTTTGAGTCTCCGACCCAATCGCAACCGCTTAAGTGACAAATATTTTGAGATGCAGCTTTTGTTGCATCACAGTAAGTAGATTTTTTTATAACGATGAAAGTTGATAAAAAATCTTTCGTTTATTGATTCCTATACATTATTTTTAAAACATTTGTGAATATGAATTTTTTTGTCTTAAAAAGTCATCTTAAAAGTAATTGTAATTGCTATGTTTACTATTGAAACGTAGTAATTTTATTACGTTATTTTTTACGAAAAGTTATCGTAATTGTAACAAATTAAATTTAAACAAGTAACTGCCAAACCCTGCGCATAAAAGTTTAATAAAGTTATTGTTGTGCAAGAAGTGAACATCTTTATTGAAGTACGGAATTATACCAGATTCGGATACCTGTTCATCCAACTACATAGGGGTGAGTACCCCAAATTAATTTCAAGGATAATTTTATAAATATTTATATTAAATTTAAAGAATCTGCTGCCGGGCTTGGGTCAAGCTCGAAGTGTCGAATTGTGTGGTTATAGACACCACACATGGACTCGTAATGTTGCAGCAGAATCATCACGGGGACAGGAAATGTTTCTGTAGATCTCTAATATTATTTGGTTTGCGTTTAATTATTTTGCTTATTCTTTTAATTTTACGGAGCACATTGGAAGAAAATTAGTTTTATTATTATGAATCATGTCGAAGAGAAAAGTTTAATATTTTGAAGTTAGATAACGTTTCGGTTCGAATTATTGTTGACTTGTCTAACTATCTCTTGAAACAGCCTACAGCGACACGATTATCGAAGAATAGTTGGAAATTGCAGTTATTTTTCGCCCAACAACTATTATAGATATTATAGATTAGTTAGATATATCTATAATATATATAGTCCAGATATATTATAGATATCTAAGACAGATCATGGCACAGCGGATTTGTCAACTGTGTTAGGTTCTGCAAGTTGGAGATGGCACAGGTCAGATTCAATTCCTTCTTGTATTTCTGTTTCGCCGCGGTTTTTCTTGTTTGTGTGGGTCATGTTAAGACAGTTAGGTGGGTAGGCAGTCGCTCTAGGGCAATGCAACGGTCTTTCGTTGACGGTCCTAGATGAATCCCGAATAGAAAGATAAAAAATCCGGTAGAGAAAGAAGCGGTTTGAAAACCAGATGTTCACGATTTCGATATTCGATAAAACCAAAGACCGTTGTATACAAAAGGGGCTGATGCACGTTAAATCTGTCGTGGCATTAAATGTCCTCATGTTGGAGAGGGGTGCTAGTGCCCATGGGTTGACGTCGTCACCTGACCCTAGTTCAAAATTTCATGGTGTCCTCATATCTTTCGCTTTTGGATTGATCCCGGACCGCTTCCGATAACCCATTGCTGTTATTCCTGTTCTACGCTAATTATTTACCTTCCTACTAACAATCCTGGTTCAAAATTACTATTGGTTGTCCTCGGATTTTTCATTTCGGGGTTGATCCTGGACGGTCGCCAATCACCCGTTTCGATGATGATTATCTACATGGATTCAACTACCTTTCTATGTGCTCTTCGCTGCAGTTTAGTAGTGCGATGTAATGTGTAGAAACATGCATAATCTAGGACAATTTAGGTACTAAAAATGTTACATTGATCAATGTGGAACTCAGATTCAAGGTAGCAAATGCAGACCGAAATTTAACCTGATTGTCAGTTAGGTTGGATCGGATTATTTCACTTTCGGAATAAGCCCTGTCCGTCGTAAACATCCCGAAGTGTTGTCTCCAGTGGGTCGGGTCTTACCACTGAGGCACCGTTGCTTCAGTGGATCACTTGAGAAAGAGGCTTTTGATTTGCTATCCGAAAGATGGAGGCCCTTTTCTTGTATCAGGGACTGGAACATTCCGAGAGTTGATTTCAATGTGGTCTCCAGTGAACGTCGGAGGTGGTGATGCCCATATCGTCAGCGGATGCTTGTACGTAAGCACCTGTTGAGTCCCAAAACTTCATCAAGGACGCGATGCCGAAAGAATGCATCCATTTCAGGATTCGTGGGGACATCCCATTTTTTAAAGAGCTTTGGCAAAGGCTGCTGTTGTGTTTTAATTAAACGGCTCTTCTGTCCCTTAGACTTATGGAAGGCATATAATTTTGGTGCACGATGTGTAGTATGATGTCGTTAAAAGACTGTGTTCCAATTTAGAGGGACTAAAGCTCTAGTGACGTCATGGGAGAATAATTTTATTTCTATGTATAGGAGTAGGGGGGGGTGTAGGGTAGGTATTTTAACTAACGTTGTACTGGAGGAACACAAAGGGCTATTGACGGCGATTTGGGATGAAACCCTGAAGGTAAAGATCCATGGACAACACCATGACATTTTGAACTACGGTAAGAAGATGAGGATATACCGTTTCCACACCACTCCAACGTGAGTACACTTAAGGCCACGACAGATATAACGTGCACATTTGGCACATCTAACTTTTGATGATGACGAGATCAAGATCTGGTCAGTTTTGCTAATGACGATATATCTCGTCAATAGAATCACCAAGAGGGTTAACAACCCAAGTGTTTCGAAGATATATTCTGTACAAGATCTGGTCAGTTTTGCAGAGGACGAGATATATCGTCGAAACAAGACTGACCATAAATTGAATGTTTTTTTATTATTATTCAAAGGGATAAACAAACCTTCTGCCAAGAACAGGCGAAAATTTGAAACAAGTTTTGCGTGAGAGTATTGTCACTTCAGGGCAGTTTTAGACTCGAGGATTAACAACCAGGAAGTTTAACCGAATATTTTGTACTTTATTTATACGTACAAAAATAATACATTATTGATACCAAGATGGACATCACACATATTTTCATCGATGTGTGATATATTTCCATAGCTAATTATAGCTCATTTTTCCACCACAACTGTAGTATGCATAGTATTAGTTTATTATTATTGTATTCACTATATATAACCGTAACAGCCGTGATTTCCGGATCAAAGCTATGACTGGAAAACTAAACAAGTTATTCTATAATGCAAGGTATTTTTTTTCATTATAAATGTATGTATCTATTTTTGTGCATGGCATTTATTGCTGACAGTCAAACAGGTTAATCCAACACTATGGCAACGAGAAAACATCGAAAATACAGAACGCATTGCACGTACCACAAAGCAGAACCACTACAATTTTAATTTAATACTTTCTTAAGTTGTTCATTGTCCAAACGAAAAAGTAAGTCTCTATATTTCTGCAAAGCTGAAAATGGGATGGTATGAAATGAATGTTTGTGTTCCATGAGGGGACACCTGTCAACTAGCCTGGTCACCGACACTCTTCTTTCCTGGTGATGAAACTGAGAGTGCACGTGGATTCTGCTATTAACCCTTCAAGGGGTTTCAACGATGTATCTCGTCTATCGAGGTCTGACCAATTTCACAAATGACGAGATATTTTATGGACCGAAAGGTTCCTGTTTGGAATCAGAAGGTGAGAATTAGTCTGGAGTTAATGTGGGGCATCTGTGTAGTTTTGAAGTCTTTGGAAGATTGGCTTCCAGTTGGATGGAAGAACTAGGGTCTAAAGATCTAGTGACGTCCAGAAAGAAGATTTTTATTTTTATGCACAGGTAAATATAATTGGTAATTTTAAATTCAAGTGTTTCTAGATCAACACAACAGACTATTGACGACGGTCTGGCATCAATCTGCTAAGGGATCCGAGGACAGCACCACGTCATTTTGAACCACGGTCAGAACACGAGGACACACCTGATTTTCCACACCACGCCGACGTGAAGACAGTTGAGGTCATGACAGAATCAACGTGCACCAGCCTCTTCTGCACACGGCGGTCTTTGTTTGGATTCGAACTCGCAATCCTCCGTTTCCTAATTCGTTACCCTTCCAACTGGGCTACCACGGGTCTAATGTACAAGTGGAAGGAAATCGTTCAATCGAGTGTATCTCACACTCAATTGTTACTTTTTGAAGTCAGGCCAGTGGTAAGTGGTCATTAGGAAAGTTGAGTTTTAGGAAACATTGGACATGGAGTTGGGAATAATAATTTCTATGAATGAATTTGAAGAGGACGAAACCAACCTATAGTCGATCGATGTCTGAGGGAACAAAGACTTCGCCCGCATTCGATAGGGGAGGTGCCTGAGTTCTGGGGACTTTCCTGCGTGCGATATTACTACAAATACATCTCGTGATTGAAATGCGCCATGACTTTGAAATGTCTCTGAAACGAGAGATAACGTTGGACTTCATGCAAACTGCCTATGTCTTATAAATCCGTCCTCCATTTAGATTTTCCAGATCGGAAGGTTCCTGGTTCGAATCCGGGTCCGGGCATGGTTGTTTGTAAGCGTATGGTGTACAGGCGGCTGGTGCACCTTAAATCTGTCGTTACCGAAAGTCCTAACGTTCGGTTGGTGTGGAAGTTTGGAGAATGCGATGTCAGTTCAGGTGTTGCTTCGTCATCTGACCGTGGTTCAAAATGGCGAGGTGTTGTCCTCGAATCTTTCCCTTAAGGGATTGATGCCGGACCATCGTCAATAGCCCGTTGCGTTGCTCTAGCAAGACAAATTACCAATTACCCTTTAGATTTATGGTCTGCACTGAGATAAGATCAAGATCTAGTTTCAATTTTTTATATTCTATTTATTTATGTACATTAGCAAACTGGTAATCAGTAAAACCAAAGTACCAAATAAACAATGTAATTTTTAATTAGGACTTTCTACCATCCCGACTTATCCGATGCACCTGTCTGGTGGTTAAGGTGTCAGTCGGTGTATGGATATTTGTGAGTGTACTGTGTAGAGGCGGCTAGTGCACCTTAAAACTGTCGTGGCCAAAAGTCCTTGGGTTTGTGTGGAATTTTGGAGAGTGGGGTGCATGTGTGATCTCGTCATGTGAGCGCAGTTCGAAATTATGGGGTGTTGCCCTCGAGTCTTTCACTTAGGGGTATGTTCCCGGACAGTCCCCAATATCCCGTTGTTTTATCCGGTACGACGTAAATAAAAATATACCAATACCTAGCTTTGTATTAAAACTCCTCTAAAACCCGATTTAAAAATCGCGGGAATTATCACATGTTGTCTTTTTAGAACATTTTATTAATTATGTGAATATTTTTTCTTACGTGTACTGATGGCTAAAAATTATTCTGCTGTGGTTGAAGGATCTGTGCTTAGAGAAATTTAAGTTATCTTGGTGTGAAATAAAGCAATATGTTTACAAGACCTTCGAAACTTTCAATTAAGAAAAATTAAACTTAACAATTAACAAATGCGAAACATCAGATTCGTGCTCTTTACAACCTTCTGGATCAGTGTATATACACTTTGGTACTTTTGGATTTTTAAGGTGAGGTTATACGCTTTGCTAAGTTGCAGCCAAATCGTCAAGAAAACCGCCAGATCTCAGAATACGTGAAGTCAACTGCTCTTAAAGAGTAAAGGGTTCAAATTATGTAAAACTAAATGGGAAAGTGAAATTTATAATTGTGAACTTTTGTGAACTGTGAACTGAATATGCATTGAGTAATTTAGACTTTACAACTTTACGGAGTGTGTTTTTCTGTAACTGAAGTAATTATTTCTTAAATAAGCAATGATAATACTTCATACCTACTCTTTAAACATTTTGCATTCAATGTTTTTTTTAATTTACTAGGGGGCTCCGCCCCCTGCTCGCTTACGCTCGCCAACCCCCGGGGATTGCTACGCAATCCCATTTGGTTTGCTTGGCAAACCCACACTCCTTTTACATATGCCATTTGGTTTGCGAAGCAAACCAACATTCCTTTCGCACAGTGAAACTATCTGAATAATTTGTATTATCCTAATTTCACTTTCCGGTCCATGACGTCACAGCGAGGGCTTCGCAACCTGCTCGCCGACCCCCGGGGATTGCTACGCAATCCCGTTTGGTTTGCTTCGCAAACCAATACCTCTTTCGCAAGTGATTTCACTTATTTTTACTTTAACACTTAATGCACCCTAAACTAATAGCCGCATCAGTAAAAAATATTCTGCATCTTGTTGCCAGTAAAAGTAAACCGTGTTAATCTAAAAACTTTACGATCTGTACTTTGTACTTTCTCGGTAAACCGTCTAAAAAGAGAGGGAAAAAAAGCGAGCCTTTTTCCTCGCCAAATAAAAAGAAATCGTTTTCATGGCAATTGGTGCTACGATAAATTTGATATCTGGCAAACCCGATAGTAAAAAATACAACCCTCCGCGAATGCAATGCTCCGCGAATTTGCTCCGCGAAATAAAAATTACGAAATTTGTGTCACCAACTTTTGATTGCATCCAATTTATTTATGAACCAATTTTAAAAATAATTGTACTGTAAGAAAGAGAACATTCTGAGGTATACTGCGATATTTTAAAAATTAAAAACTAATAGTAATACGATATAGATATGACAGTTTTAGTTTTGTATCGGAAATTACGATCTGAAAGTTCCGAAAATTGTATGACCCACTTTTAATTGCATCGATTTTATTTATTAACCAATTTAAAAAATAATTGTACCATAAGAAAGAGTGTAATGAAATGTATTCAGTGATGTTCTCAAATTTAAAAAATAATGGTTTTTTTCTGTAGATATAACTGCTGTGACAAAAAGTAGCGAAAATATCCAAAGATTCCGAATTTTGTATCACCAACTTTTGATCGCATCTAATTTAATTATTAACCGATTTCAAAAATAATAGTAACGTAAGAAAGAGTACATTCTGAGGTATACTGCGATATTTTAAAAATTAAAAACTAATAGTAATAAGATATAGATACGGCAGTTTAAAAAAAAAGTAACAAAAAAGTCCCGATTTTTCCCGAATTTCAAAAAAATATTATCAAGAACCAAATTGAAATTTAAAAAAAACTCGACGAGCTGCAAAGATTTACGTTGAGAGGTACTCTTAAAAAAAACTCACGACTGAAGACTGAAAATTTGAATGCGTTTTACTCACTCGCGGAAGAAATTTCACTTCTTCAACTTTAACACTTAATAAAGCCTAAACTAATAGCCGCATCGGAAAAAAATCTTAATAATTATCCAGGGAATACGATGAAGAACAAAGCATGTTAATTTCATTTTTTTCCGATCAGTACTTTCTCGGGAAACCGTCTAAGAATCGAGCTTAACAACACATTTTCGAATCCTGCGGCGGCGGCGGCGGCGGTAACTTTTTTTTAATATAGAGAGATATCTATACATAAATTTCCTCCCAAAATACCTTCGAACCTTAAAAAGTAATATGTTTATATCTAGAGATTAAGTTTAGAATATTCGATATTGGGAATTTCCGTGAGAAGCTCACGGGTACTGAAATCGTCTAAATGTCGAACCCTACCTTGAACAGATATTTTACTACCTTAACATGCCCAAAAGAACGACATTTTAAAATCCCAACACGCCAAACAGGTGACAAAGGTGTAAGAGCTTGTAACTAGATATACCTGCTATTAAGTAACAAACATGCTTCCAAGATTGCAGAAATGAAAGAGGTTAAGTGATTGAAAAGATAAATTGATCATAACTCGTATATATACCAGTTCCTAATGCGTTACTTTGCCAACTGGTCTTGTGCGGTACCAGTTTCAGTCTATATGTAACCATAAAATGAAACTTGTAGAAAACATTGATTTTTACCGTCCATTAATACACTGCATCAAAATCATGCAAAATTTAAGCAAGTGAATACTGTTGGCGTTGCTAAATATGGAACGAAAATATCAGGAAATTTATTTAGGTTTTAATTTCTTGCATTTATTACGAAACATTTTCTGCTTTTTTTACATAAAAATCAGTTTTAATACATGAAATTCTATTTTATACATATTAAAAAACAAACAAAACGATGTTTACAAATAAGGCTAATAAAAAATGTAAGAAGTATTGTTTTATAAAATAGTTATCAAAACATTAACAGTTCAAGAGTGGATTTCGAATTAAAAATTAAATCTTATATATTCATGAATGAAAACATCAGTTATAAACTTTGTGTGTGAATTCGAATATACAAAGTCATGGTTCTGTCAGAAAGAAATGAGAAGAGAAGATAAAGTTACAGTCCAGGTCAAGGAAAGTTTGAAAACTTTTGTCCGCTTGAAATAATATGTCGAATACAGTTAACAAACCATAAAATGTTATTGTCTAACAAAATATTGCTTCCAAAAATCAAATAGAATATCTTTAGTGTCCTTTTGTAGGTCGTTGTAAGTACACTTCTCGAAAAAGCTTTCTAGCATACTTCACATATAATTACTTTCGTCTATGGATACGTCTGTCTTTGTTAAGTTCGAAGCGTCTGAAAACTTTCTCGAGCACATCTCACACATATACGGCTTCTCTTCAGTGTGTATGCGCCTATGTGTTCGTAAGGTCGAAGCATCTGAAAAACTTTTCATGCATATTTCACATGAATACGGCTTCTCTTTAGTGTGTATGCGCCTATGTGTTCGCAAGTGCGATGAACTTGAAAAATATTTCAGTGTGTATGCGCCTATGTCTTCGCGACGACGAAGCATCTGAAAACATTCTCATACATATTTCACACGTATACGGCTTCTCATCAGTGTGTATGCGCCTATGTCTTCGCAAGGACGAAGCATCTGAAAACATTCTCATGCATATTTCACACGAATACGGCTTTTCTTCAGTGTGTATGCGCGTGTGTGTTCGTAAGGCCGAAGCATCTGAAAACTTTCTGGTGCATATTTCACACGTATACGGCTTCTCTTCAGTGTGTATGCGCGTATGTCTTTTTAAGCTTCCAAGTAGCGAAAAGCCTCGATTACAAATTTCACAAGAAAACGGTTTCCTACCAGAATGGATTATTCTATGTTGTTGTAAATTTCCTTTTCGTGCAAATGTTGCCTTGCAAACTTCACACTCGAACGGTTTCACGCCACTGTGCACTCGCATGTGAATTTCTAATGCTGAGTTCGTTGAAAACAGTTTGCTGCAATCTTTACACTGATGTGATTTGTTTTCAGAGTGGAGTCCTTGATGTCGGGTCAGTTGATGTTTTACTTTAAAACGTTTTCCACACTGGTCGCATGCATAACTTTTCGTCACAGAATTCTCTGTGCGATTCGTTTCCCTTGATACACTATTGGAAGAATCGGATTTTGATGACACATGGGGCGGATTTTGGTGCTTTTTAAAGGATAATGTGTTGTGCTGAGGAAAATAGGAGTGTCTTTTGCTGTCGGAATGTTCGTTTCGAATGACATGGGATTCACTTTTAAACATTTCACTTTTGCCCTCTTTCTCTACAGCGTGCGTCTTCGGATGCTGTGTTGAGTGGTGTTTTAGTGCTTTAAGCTTTATACTCCTCATGGACACATTTGGACTTGTAGCTGAATCACCAATATGACCCGTTTCTGTCTGCACACATTTCAAACTATAAGATTTTGAAGAGGCGTTCGTTGAAGAAAGGTTCTTTTTGGTCTGTTCACAGAATTCTTTCCCTTCACTTCCTTCGATGTAATGAGAGTGAAGTACAGTTATAACTGAACCTTGTGCATCCGGCATTTGTCTTCGACCTCTTGCTACATCTGAGTCTGCTACTTGTGGCTCCATTGGATGATCGAAAATCCCATCGTTGTCTTCGAAGTGAGGGTGTTCGTCGCGTTCACAATTTTGGTGTTGATCTGTAGAAAAGAGTTGTCCAATCGACCCCATGTCCATGTTGGAGCCTTTCGTTCTTTCGCCCTTTCCGTCCGCATTTCCGGTACTCTTCCAACTCACTGTTCCACGATCACTTTTGGACTTCAGGTATTCTTTCGGTGTAGTTGAATTCGGATCACCAGAGGATGTCGTTGCTGGAACATGCGATGGATATAAAGCCTCTGAATCCGAATGCTCTTTCTCAAAATTCATCTTAAATTTTCTATTATTGTTTCACGAATCAAAATCTAAGACAATGAAATTAAAATAAAATTACATGACCAAAATGTTTTTGTACCTCGAAAGTACAGCGATTTTCAGGACCAGAGAATATTTTTTATATTTTATAATAAATAATATATAATAATATATAATTTTATAATAATTTATTATAAAAATATTTTTATTCCAAAAATATTTTTCTTTTCACAACGGAAAATGAAAGCTTAATATAACATTTTAGAACTTTTGAAAGGCATATTTTATAAAAAAATTCAAACAAAGTAATATACATTTCAAAACACAATTGTGAACCAGCAGAAAAACTAAACTGCATTTGTTGGGTAAGAAACCATTGAAACATCACTCTAGAAACAGTGGTCATGTTGAAAAATTAATATATTTTTAAAAGAAAAAAGCAAGAAATAATAAAACCTGATATCGTCAGAACTCTAGCGTGAAAAAAAAAATGGAAACGAAAATGGTCAAAAAAACAAAACTCTTAATCCATCTCTTGCCATCACTCATAAATGTAGAGTAGACTATTGTAATAAAATAAAAATTCCACAACTGTCGAAATACAAATAAATGGACCCATGATATCACAGAAAACGATTTAAAAGGAAAAATGCAATCAAAGGATGTTTTACAGTCGAAATAACCGATGGGAGCAAAGAAAAAGTTTCAAACAAACCAATGAAATCAAATAAATTTTGGAAGAAATTTCTAAAATATTCAAAATGAGAAAATTGAAAGTTTCCGTTTGCAGAGGTTGCCATGAAAACCATAACAACCGTAACGACAGATGGTTTGCCTTAATTTATCGTAACTCGCTACTAGAAGTGCGATAAAAAAATCGCCAAGCGGTTGCCATCACTCATAAACGTAGAGTGTAGCTGTGCCGCCACGGTTACAAACGTAGACTGAACCTGTATCGAAAGATGATCACTAAACATGCAACATGTTCAAAATTAAGTTGTGTCATGGATTGAATTTACATAGTTCATCACAAACTGAGAAATGCTGACTAAAATGGTTACCATGGAATCTGAAACGAGGAGATCTTTAGTACTGGATCGAAGTCGCTGATATTTTACAAAAGCGTAAGGAATATTGTACAACAAAAAGAGCCCTCATTAGAGTTATGTTCATTCACTGCCACTGACACAAATACAGACAATACACTTTAATGATCCGAGTGCATATCGCCGATTGAGGTACTTAGAAATTTAGTATAAGTTCAAAGAACCAATATGAAGTTAGCGAAGAGAAATTTGTAAAATTTTAGCTGTAAATTAGAAAAACAATTTTTGTATTCTTGACGATGCGATTGACAGTGCCCTGGTTCTGCTTCCGGACATCAATTTTCGAAAACAAGTACCTTACTTTAATTTTCTCAAGAAACCATTACAAAAATGTGCACAAAACTGTGAAATCCATTGCAAATACAGCTTTAATTAGAGCAGGACGAAATGGGTTCCAGTGATATGATGCGAACACCACTATTAAGATTTAAAGCAGTTTAAAATGTAGGGAAAATGAGTACAACTAAATCTTAGAAGCAAAATGTTTCAGGCACTTTGTTTCAAATGTGTTCATTTTACAGAAGTTGACCAAGTATGTTTGTTGGTCTAATTTAATATGTTGTTTTAGATTTAAAATAATTAAAATAGTAAGGTTTTAACAAATATTAAACACTTAAATAACGAAATATATTAATAACTATTGAATTGTTTTCACAGAAACAGATTGACTGTTAGATTACGCATCGTAATTTTAAATACATTAAAAACAGTTAAGAACGAGGTATTATTTTTGTGCCACACTGTATATATCTTTTAGAAATGCACCTTCAATAAAACATATGTATAAAGTTCAAAGTACCACTGAAATATTCAAACGCTATGAGTCTACTTCATAAGGATCGAAGCGACTCAAATGCTCAACCAAAGTTTGTAACAACTCAATTTTCATTTCGTTGATGGGTATAATGATGTAATAAAAGGAAATCTCGTTCTCGACAAGGAATTAAAATTAAAATTTTGATTGAAACTTTAAACAAATAACAACCTATAAAACCTTACGGTATAAAAAAGTAACATTCAATTACATTTATATCGCAGTCAAAGAAGTATACAGGTATTATTATGGTATTGTTTTTTTTTAAATTAAAAGCATTTAAGGTATATATATAAGATTGAAAAAAGTACTTACATTTGAGAGACCTTTGAAAATATAATAAACTGTGTTCTAAAGATGCATAGTTTATTTTTTCCGAAGTCTAACTGTTTAGTGCTCTAGATTTGGATGTTTGCTTTCACCTCACCTGCTCCGTATTTAATTTCTGAGACCATGAAAGCGTTTCAAAACAAACTCTAAGGAGTGAGGGTTATTTTTGAAGGACTCTAAAGGGACTTGGGTTCAGGATATTACATAGTCAAATGTAATATACATATATGTTCCTTTTATAGAAGTTGACCCAATACGTTAGTGGGTCTGTTTTTTAAGGTTAGATGTTTCATATTTCACATAATTTTTACAAATCTTTTAATAAATATTTTATATTTTGTCTAAGAAGTAAAAGAAAAGATTTATTAATGCTAGATTTTGCATCGTAATTTTAAATACATAAAAATTGTTATAAACTTGAAACAAAATTATTTTTGTGTCATACTACTATATAGAGCACGGGAGGGGGGCAAAAGCGGCTCTTCGTTGAAAATGAAATATTTTTTGTATCATTATTTCATGACTTCTTTTACGAATCTTGTTAAATAGACAAAGAAAGTGAAGCGTTCAAGTCGTACGTAGTCGCTCCAAAAGTAGATCTTCGGTTGCGTCCAGAGTCCCAGCGTAGAAGTGTAGCGTGGAGTGTGTTGAATCTCGTTTTGTAACGCGTAATATACACCATCGTGTGAGCGTATTTTTTGACTCGTGAAGGTGACAAAGCTAGCAAAGCTAGTTTTTTTGATAGCTTGGAATATTTTGCTTGTACCAACCGTCCACATGGAGAGAATTTATTGAATTGGATTCGATTGAACGCAGTAGGTTGACACTGCTTCACCTGTGCAGGGGGTGCCAGCTCAGGTGTTGCTTCGTCATCTGACAGTGGTTCAAAATTACGAGGTGTTGTCCTCGAATCTTTCCCTTAAGGGACTGATTCCGGACCGTCGTCAATAGCCCGTTGTGTTGCTCTAGTACGACGTTAATTAAAATTACCATTACCATTACCATTCACCTGTGCAGCTTTCAGCTGTATAGTTCGCTTTACGGACGACATTCGGGAATAAGGGAGAGTCGAGCAATTCATGTAAAACATTTAAGTACACAAAAAGAGTAAATGCAAGGACAAAACACGTAAGCACAAAAATATATAATGACTAAAGAAAAGGATGACATAATTTAGAAGTTGACTAAGAACAAAATGAAGAAAAAAAAATTGTACAATACACAAAAACCATATATAAAAAACTTGAAATAGTATTCAGATGGAAAAAATAATTATCCGAGAGCTGATGACGAATTTGGGTAAGGTACTTTAGGCACTATGAAATTGTGAAATAGTAGAAAATCAATGTTAGTTGAATAGGGAATCGAGTGTCGGGAACGCCGTTTGCGGTTATTTCGCTACTGCGCAGCATATGATATTTGCAAAAAATTCATCCCACAAAGTATCCTTCAGGCTCTTAGAAATTTTTTAAAATCTCTTTTTTTAACATTCATTTATAGAATTTTTTAATCTTCATTTATAGAATCGAGAAATAAAAATCCCAGACTGTTTAGACGGTTTTAAAGTGCAACCCGACTGCCCTGAATTTGTATTATAATCTACGTAAAAAATATTCTTTAGGCACTCTGAAATTTTACTATTGAAAATATGTGCAACAAGCCAGACGAATACGGCGATTAAAAAATAATAACCCGACGCAAATAAAGATTTTACATAAGTATCGGCAGCTGCCGGGGCCCTGGCTACCCTAGACGGCAGTGCCTTGACACGCCGGTCTGTGATTGATTGCGGAGGAACCACGTGACTCGAGTTTGATGTGCAGCTCGGGCTACTTAGGCCCGGTGCACACATCCGTATTTTCAACGTGCGGCGCCGCTGCCGCAACGCAAGTGCGGTCTGAGATACATTAGATCCAATGGAGCAGTGCACACATGCCTACAGCGCCGCTGGGGTGACGCACGTCCTACTTGCGTGAAATTTGTACCGCAGTTCCCCACGGCGCCGTACAGGAGTCTCCGTTCTGAAGTACCTTTCTTTGATAAACAAATGGAATATAAATAATAACTAAAAAATAGTTGTATCCAGTGTAAGGAACGGTTCATTAACAAGGAATATCATACTATAATAGTCAATGTTGAGACAAAGCAGAAAACAGAAAGACATTTAATAAGACGAAAATACGATAGCGATGATCAAACATGCGAACATTCTTTCAACTACAAAAAACCTACTACTGTTGCCACTCATCTTCTAGTAATGAAACAATTTTCTTTTATCTAACGCGAAATGATAAATAAATGGACCTCACATTCGGCCCCGCTCAATGCCTAATTTAGATATTAATAAATTTTAATTTGAAGCGTAAACACAAGAAAGTTCTACGAAAGATATTGTCCAAGTCTTTCAGGCGGGCGAGGATCGCGTCGCATGTCATAGCGGCTCGATGTGAGGGTAGCATGATCATCAGGAACCCGGAGGTCGTCTACTGGATCTTGCATTTCATCAGCTGATTCGTCCTCTTCTTCCGGGCTGTTCTCTTCTTCGATGACTGGCGCATCTCGCTTGTAGTATGGACGAAAGTGTTGCACATGAACAACTTTCAAAAGTTTATTTTGCGGATTCATAGACTTGATCTCGTAGCATACGGCCACGACTGGACGAACAATCAGAAACGGTCGCTTATAAATTGGAGTGTATTTATGATCTCCTTTTTTCGGCCAGTCGTACAAAACGAGATCTCCTGACTTAAATGAATGGGATCGACGATGAAGATCAAAGTGCGCTTATTATCCAAATGCGTTTCATACACATTATTTACGTCTTCGGCCCTGGCTAAGGCAATAAGGTCAAGTTGATGTTCACGTGGCGTATAATCGATGAAACTTGCAACATGGAGTTCACATGGAAGGCGTGGTTCATAGCCATGAAGCAAATAAAGGGGGGATCTTTTAGTGGAATTTTGTCGAGTGGTGTTGATTGCTAGTAAGGCGTTAGGTAGCAATTCGTCCCATTTGTCTGCATTTCCATCAATCATTTTTCTCAAAGTTGACGCAATGATGCCATTAGCTCGTTGAACGATACTATTAGCTTGTGGCGAATACGGTGGTGTCATGGATTGTGTTATTCCATATTTTTGCAAAAATTGCTGAGTGTGGCGCGCGGTAAATGCAGTTCCTCTGTCTGATAAATACATGCTGGGCGGCCCATATCGATGTATGATGTTGTGATACAGGGCATCAGTCACTGTATGCGCGGCAAGGGATGCAGAAGGTGTTGCAATCACATAGCGTGTGGCATGGTCAATCTGGACCAGCATGTTGGTGTTACCAGCTTTGGACTGCGGTAAGCAGATGATGTGATCAGCAGATACAATTTCCAACGGTGTAGTTGGAATCGGCAATTGCTGCAATAAACCATAGGCATTAGCAGTTCGGCGATTAACAATTTGACTTTTGTGAAAACTTCGAACATATATTTTAGTGTTCTTTCGCATTTGTGGCCACCAATAGCGTTGCTGCAAATTGTGAAGGGTTTTTTTGGCGTCCATATGTCCGACATCATCATGACAAGCAATCAATGTATTTTCTCGCATGGCTTTTGGAATCAACACTACAGATTTCAATTCATTGTCCTTAAGTCGTACAAGCGTATTGTTATCGATCTTGTAATTGATTTTAATTGATAAAGTTTTGTTACTAGGTTTTTCTTCTTTGAGCAGGCGAAAAATATACTGACAAAAGTCATCTCTGATCTGTTTTTCACAAATTCGGGATTCGTGGCTTGTAGTAACAGTTAAACAAACAGCTGGTGTGGGATAACGAGAAAGATGATCGGCGATAACATTTTCTTTTCCAGGTCGATGTACAGTTGTAAAGTCAAATTGTGCAAAATCTACCAAATAGCACGCAAATTTGCGATTAAGAGCAGACTTTAAAACAGCATATGCGGTAGTATAGTTGTCTGTGATCAGCTGAAATTTGTGACCAATAAAATAAAGGCGAAATTTTTCAGTAAGAGCCCAGTGTACAGCGGTACACTCCGGCTCATTGCTGTCATATCGTGTCTCAGCATCTTTCAGAGTCCGTTATGTACATTCAATGACAATGCGTTTGCCATTTTGATCTTGAGACAAACATATACCTAGTCTTGTATAAGATGCATCAGTTTCTACAAAGGTTGGTAGTCCTTGTTTGAAGTACGCAAGAATAGGAGCGGTAGTGATCATAGCTTTCAAAGTCTCGAACGTGCGTTGTTGGTCATCGGTTAAAGCAATTGTTGCATTGCTTGTCTTCTTTTCCAATCCTTTGAGAATATTTGAGTGCTTCGTGATAACAGCATAATTCAGAATGTGCTTTCTAAACTGATTGGCAAATCCTAGGAAACTGCGGTTTTTGAATGGTTTTCAGAGTAGAGTACCGTTCAACTGCTGCTGTGCGTTCCGGATCAGGACGTTCACCATCCTGAGAAAGAATTCGACCAAAAAGGGCGATTTCTGGTGCAGCAAATTGCGATTTTTCTGGTGTTAATTTGAAATCAGCGTTGCGAGTAGTTTCATGAATATTGTAAATAACTTTTAGGTGGTAGCCGAAATCATCGTGCGAAGTTGAAATATCGTCAATGTATGTATTTACATTATGCACTGCAAGGTGGTCGTAAGCAAATTTCATTCCTCTGGTCATCGTAGATGGGCCATTAGTGACACCAAATGGCATTCGAAGAAACTCGTAATGTACGTCGGGGGTAACAAAGACATTTTTGCCGATGTCAGATTCTCTGACACGAATAGTGTTAAATGCAGATTTTACATCCATTTTAGAACTATAGCGTTTGCCTGCGGTGCGTTTAATAACATCTTCCATCTGGTTGATTGGGTGCGGATCAATCGTGGTGATAGAAATCTGATAGTGCGCGAAAAATCCACAACAACTCGTCTTGGAGTGCTTTCATGGAAGGGCTGCTCCACGATGAAAGTAGGGGCAGCGTAAGGCGAGTTAGAAGGACGACAAATTCCTTGTTTGAACCATTTTTGAATTTGAAAATTCAGAAACTGGCGATCAGGCTCTGTAATGCGATACGGACGACATCTAATAGGCTTGTCATGTTGCAATTCTATTTTGAATTCCACATATGGACAGTCCAATGTTGTCATCATCAGAATAAAAAACGTCTGAAAATTGTCCAATTACAGCATCAAGTTGAGATTGCTGCATCTTAGATAGTCCTGCAGATTTAGGAATAAGATCAGTTTGAGGAGGGAGTATACTTGGTTTTGCTACTGGAAAAACAATATCATCTAATGGCGTTACTGAGACTCCACTGGAAGCAATGCAGTTAATGCTAGGTTTCGATGCATGAATACATTCGTAAAGATGGAGTGCAAATGGCGTAGAAATGCATAATGAACCATTAGGGTCGTAAGTGCATCTAGCTTGCACTTGCTGTTGCCAGTCGAATCCCAAAATAAGTGGAAATGGAAGTTGGGAGCAAAATCCAACCTTCGGCATCATATGATCAAATTTACCAACATTGATATTTAAAGTAATCCAGCCAATAGGATTTATTTCATGGTCGACAACTTGAAACTGTCCATCAGTCCATGGGTGAATAACAGCATCAACAGGAACGCAAAAATGTTGGATAACGGTAATGTCTGCACACGGATCACAGAGGGCTTGAACTTCGGTAGCATTGTAAAAAAACAGGTATTAATGCACATTTATTCGTGTGAGTTGTAATGCAATTTATAGAATGGCCATCATTTATATTTGTAGGCGCGGACCTTGTAATTGGCAAGTTACGATTATTGTTGCGTCGTGAATCTGGATAATTTGAACTGGTGGCGCCGCGTGGTTCATTATTACTGTAACTATTCGAGTGTCGAGTAGATGGGAGCTGAGTGTTCGTTTGGCTGTTGGATTCTGGAATGGGGCGTGATGAATTTCGTGATTGAAATGTAGGCGAACCTCGTTGAGGGGGAGGTAAACTGCACATAAAAGAGGCGTGGCCTTTTTGTTCGCATCTCCAGCAAGTAATATCTCGAAGGTCGTCAGTTGCAGGGTTGTATTTACGACGTTGTTCAACATGCGAATTGAGAGTTTTTGACTGAGACTTCGGTACTGAGAAAAATTCGCTTGACTGGCGTGACTTATTCTCTCGTTTTTCACGTCGAATTGCGTCAAGTGCCGCTGGCCTGTCAATTAATTCCTCGACAGTGATTGAATTCTAAGTAGCTAAGGCAATCTGCCATTTTTCTTCTGTAATGTCACCAATTGTTATGGAAATGCGATCAGCTTGTGGGATAGTAAAAGGAGAATTTTCAAGAAGAGCATCCTTAGCATAAATATAATCAACTAAACTTTCATTTGGTTTTAATTTACGATCGCTTTAATGAGCTAAAACTTCTTGCATCGTAATGCGCCTTTTAAATCTTGCAGCGAGGGCAGTTTTCCATGCAGTCCAGTCATTATAAGTTTTACCTTTTGTCAGTTGCCAATTGTTTGCAGATCCAGAGAGGCGAGAAATAGCATTAGTTAGTTTAAGGTCATCAGACCATTTTGCCAATGTTGCGATTCTGTCTACTTCTTTAATCCATTCAAGGGCATTGTCGATCGCGTCTCCTTTAAATATTGTAATGGAATTTGCAGTATCGTTAGTGGAAGTAATTTGGAAAATATTGGGTTGAATTACCTGTCTGTCCAATAATTTTTTTTGTGTCTCCATCAATGTGTCGAGAATTGCAGCAATATTAGGATCCATTTGCGGGAGAGGAGGTGCGGGGTATGTTGTGGAATAGGGATATTGTTTAAAAGTTCCATCTGTTTCTGCAGTGATTCAAGTTGTGCCAATAATTCTGTGCGCTCAACCAATACCTCCTAGAGATAAGAAAGCCGAACCACTACGTCACTAGAGAGTAGTGACGTCACAAAAATTAGGCGATGATAGGAACGCACTGGTTACGAAAAAGCCTGAAATAACTGCGTAACGTTATGCGGTGAAAATTGATTAATGTGTTGGTTTTTAACTTTTATAAAGTTATACTTTTGTTGAAGCATATTTTTTTTTGTACTCAAAGCAGTATTAAGATTCCCTTTGAGTGTTCAGTTCCTCATTGTAGAGGATTGTAGAACTACGATGCAAATTCAATAGTTAGTCTTCAGCTTTCCATCTGACCCAGAGCTCAGAAGAAAATGGATATCGGCAATTCCGAGGAAGGATTATGTCTTAACAATTTTAAAGTAAGTGAAGATATTTTTTTATGTTGGCATTATATTCTGTAGTTTTATGATGATCGAAGCATATAAAAAACTTCATGAATTGAAAAAATATAAAGATACTTTTGTATGGTGACTTTTGTTTTTGAGTAAAAATATAACGTAATTAGTTAAAAGCCGGCAAGAACCCGGATAGGATATGTGCAGTAAAAAGACTTCGTTGAAACTTATACATGACTTATAAATTATAAAGATATGGTAAATGATAAATAATTGAGTATATATAAAGTTACGGTTTAAAATGTATAAATCAATAATAGTGATAACAATACAGCAAAACATCTTAATTGACTTTAGTTATGATTAAAAAACAATTCGAACAAATAATGAATAAGCCTATTACAGTATTATTTTGTTTATATATCCTAAACCTCTCCCATGTCATAATATCAACATGGAAAGTTTGCTGTTGAGTGACATGAATTTAATATCCATAGACAGTATTGAGATAAGAGTTGAAAAATAATAATTTTCATTGAGAAAAATGCATGTTTTGATCATTTGTAAGGCATTAATTTTGTAAAATACTCCATGTTTATAACAGTAGCCAATCAACAAAAATAGTAATAATGCAATTTTACTTTTAAAAAAATAAAAGCATTATAGAAGAAGAGAAAATTTTGTCGAGTAATAATTCATAATTATCCTTCTGCGTCCTACTGAAACTGTCTGGGGGAGCTCTGCATTTCTGTATAGACATATCGCACCCTGGCAATAAAAGTGACACAGCTCAAAATTGCAGAATTTGAGAAACATCACTTAAAGGATACTATAAAACATTGAAATAGTATAAGCTTTCTTTAAATTTTAGGTAAGTATTTATGGTGGTTACTTCTATTATATTCTACAGGGTGTCCTAAAAGATACTGTACTCCAACTTTAAAAAAATGTATTGCCAGTGTTTTTTCTAATTATTGAATTTTATCGTCTGCATATTGTTTTATCGACTCTTTAATTTTTATCGTTTGATTTTCTTTGCACTCAAGTTGTGCGATAAAAGAGTTCCATGTCATTTTGTTCTTCATTGCAAGATAAATTTATCATGCATTCAGATAATTGTCCTGTTTGAGGCTTATTTAGAATATAAATCGCATGAAAGATGTAAAGATTTTTGGTGACAGAAATATCCAAAGGATGCAATACTAAGTAAAGATACCCTGTATCAACTTATTCACCAATTTGTTGCATTATTAGAAGTGAATGAATGAGACTCTTGGTTCCAACAAGACGTTGCAACTTGCCATTCAAAATGTTTTGAAACAACCATGAGCATGCTTCAAGATTTTTTGGCGATCACCTCGTCTCAATAAACCTTTGGCCATTTCGTTCCCTAATCTGCACATTCCTTATTTTTTTCCTGTGGGGATATTTAAAGAACAAAGTTTATGAAGATAATCACCAAACAATAGGAAATCTGAAAATTGTCATTACTCAGCATCTTGAAACGTGTTTCTAAAAATATGAGCAAACTTCAGTCTTGCCTCCAAGAAAAAGATGGAAATTTTGAACATTTATTGTAAACGTAAGTTCAAATTGTTTTTTTCTACGTTAGGTTAAAAGTGCTTTTTACCATTAGCATAAAAATTATTGTTTTGAAGTCTGTTGTTTTTGTATAGTAAATTTACGAATTGTCAGTACAGGAACTTTTAGGACACCCTGTATTTAATAGTAATATAGGGCACCTCATACATATTTTTCAATAACATAACATCAAAATTTTAATTTTTTTACTTCACTTTTCTAGCCGGGGTGCGATTTATGTGTGTTTGTGCGTTAGAAATTTAAATAAGAACTCTATTTTAAAATTATTACATAATTTTAGGTTTCTGAACTTCACTTTGTCAAGTGACATCAGGTACGTCGCAGAAGAGTTTGACGAAAAAAATGGAAGGAAAATTTATGTTAGCCTTTGTAAGCCTCGGCTTCAAAAGGCAGCGATCCCCAGCATTTGGAAGGTGTTGAAATGATCAATGTGCCAACTTGCTATTCTGTATTAAAAAAAGAAAAGGGCATTTTATTTCTTATCATCTCAACGTCAGCACTAGTGATATCCTTGTCTGTAGTTGTTGATTCAGATTGTTTTATAAAAGCCTATAAAGAGAATGTTATGATCTCTGAAATTGGAAATTACAAACTTCCCTTTCATATTAATAACATCAATACTTTAGATTCCATTCTTTTGGAAACATCAAACCTGAATGCTCCAAATGGAGACGGTAATGTTAAAAATGTGTTTGTTTAACGCAGAATGTACTGAAAGACTTATTAAAGTGTGTCGCAAGTGAAAGTCAAAGCTTATTATTGGGTTTGTTGCTGAACAACTATCACTTGCTGAAAATCACAAGAATCGAAATCGGTACAGTTCTGATTTCTTAATTTTAAACAGTTTGATCTTTACCATATCCCCTCACGCGTATCTATTTTTAAGAATTTGTGGATTTGTAATTATACCCCATCCTTCGACAGTAAAGAGACTGTTCAAAATTTAATGTTGATCCCTAAACTGAAGGACTTGATAATAATTTTTTATTATATGCTTAGGAAAAGATTTTACACTTAAATGATGCTGACAAATATGTATCATTACTTATTGATGAAATTCATTTGAAAGCCTTTCTTGATTATAAGGGTGGTGATATTATTGGGGTATCCTATAACTGTGAGAAGGCAACTAATTCTGCTTATGTATTTATGCTGCAAAGTATAAAATCTAGTTATAAAGATGTTATACACATTTTACCCGCTAAGACAATTATTTTGAACATTCTTTATTTCTTGTTTAAAATTGTTATAGGTCTTGAACATCTTGGTTTTAAAGTTGGGTACATCATCAGTGACAATAATGCTATTAATCGCAAAGCTGTTTCTTTTTTTGCTTCCCCACCCAAATTGAGTATTTGTTATAATCATCCTGCTGACCCTTCAAAACCATTGTTTTCCATTATTGAACCTGTCCACATACTGAAATGTATTAGAAATAATTGGCTAAACCAAAAAAAATTGTGGACAATGTATGTTTTATCCAATGTTTTACCAATTGGACAATAATTTATCTAATGCGGAACAAATCACAGAAAGATTAAAATCTGCCTCTCTTAACACTAAAACAGCTTCATGAAATTGAATCAAATGCTATTGTAAAATATGCTGATACACAAACAGCATTGTATCACACAACGCGTGCAATATTAGAACTAACAACTTATTGTATAGAAGAGTTAAATTTTTAGTATATATTAACTGCAAACTGATTAATTAGAAGACTGTTTTGGCAGTTATCGCCAGCTAGCAGGTGCCCAGTATAATATAAATTTGACAGAATTCTTTAAAACTGAAAAAAAAATTAGAATTATATCTCTTCTTCCATTATGGTTAAGCTAAAAAAAAATGGTGAAATTGATATTGGTATTTCAGATGTGAAAGATGTAGTTGAAGTTGAAAATTTGGGGGAATAAATTCAATTTTTGGGTAAAATTAATGTTTGTAACTCTGATATTTCTGACTTGAATGACACTATTCTTGCTATTGTGTTTGTAGCTGGCTATTGTGTTCATTCTCTTTCAAAAACCATCAACTGTTTATCTTGTAAAGCTCAATTATCTGTTGATAGAGAACTTGAATTAAGTTCATGTTATGCTTTGATCAAAAATCTAGATCGAGGTGGATTGAAGTATCCAATTAATGATGTAATTACCAAAGTATATACAATTACATAATTGTATCTAAGTTATTATCCACTGACTTAAATTATCCGTTATTACTTATCCTTAACTTATCCGTTTTCAATTTTACAGGGCCAACTGACTCTGATGGATTTTGCAGTTTTCAAGGAGATCACCCGAGAGGTAAATGAATTCATTCAACTAACACTTTTAGCACAGATGCCTACTTTGCGTCTTGAAATTTCCCCATCAGTACAAGCAATCTTTCTCAAAACTGTTGGTTTTACCTTTACACTGCGGCGCTTAGATTTTTTTTTAATCGTCTCCAGGAACGGCGTTCCTCTTGATTCTCCGAGCCCCCATACCTAATAACCTAACTTGAGCGATTGGGCTGTGAGTGGCATTGACGACTGACGCTTTCCTTTCATAGTATCGTTTGGCGTGAGAAGAGATATCACCTGACAACTTTCTGCTTTCCCAAAAGCGTTCACATCTCACGGTCGGCAGGATAGTGGGCCTACGAAAAACAGAAGGGAAACTCCAGAAGGTCAGTCGCTGACTGCTCGTAAATGGTGATCGATGCCAGCGGTCACTTAAAAGGGGGATAACATTCACCGCTACCAAGCCGCTGGTGTAAGCGATATTTTAGTGATAACAAAAGTCAATCTGCCGCATCGTAAATGTTAAGTAATGTTAGGATGATCTACATGGGGGTAAGAGACAAGGGCTCGGTGAAAGATATCAGTCATTAATTATCATAAGTATATTTTGTGTTGAAATATGACGCCACGATGGTTGTCTTCTACCATTTTGTATCTAAAATTATATATCCTCCTCAGTAATACTGTAGATGGAAAATTTGTTGAAGATACCCTCAGTGTAATTCGTTAGGTAACATTCGATCTTTTGGCAACTAAACTAGTTTATATGTGCATTCAGAAGCTAGAATTATAAAAGAGATTTAATTGAAATGGATGTTGGCAGAATTAAACCCTTCTTTCCATTATCTTCTTCTTTCCATCCTTCTTACACATGATGCTAATTAAATAAGTCTTAGGTTGCAAATATGGCTCAGAGACTTAACCTAACGTGGAAAAAGCTTTAGTATACCCCATGAACATGCGTATCTGAAATTAGTATAGAAAAAATAAATTTCGAACAGGACTTTGATATTCAAATGCATTCACAGTCGAAGCTAGAGAAAAATGATTTCAACACTATATATGTCATAATTCGAAAAAGCATTTAAATATCTATTTGAATTATTTACTAAAATAACCTTTACAGACTAAGTAACCAATCAACAGTCTATACTGCGGAATCGAAAGCCATAGAAATATTGGTAGATCTGGTTCGAACAAATAAACTAAAAAGTGTGCGCGTTATAACAGACTCCAGATCTGTCTTGATGGCTCTGGATAACTGCTCAAACAGAGACTGTAAAATTGCTAACTTAAAACATGGCACAGTAGAGCATAGAGGGAAAATAATATTCCAGTGGATCAAAGCACACGTGGGATACAGGGGAAATGAAAGAGCGGATGTAATAGCCAAAAAAGCCACTACTAAAGAGCAAATTGATTAAGAACAAAATAAAACTAAAGAATATATTAAGAAATTAATCAGGAAAGTACAACTAACAGACTGGTAAGACAGATGGCGCAGACAAACAAAGGATGAGAATTCTTTAAGGCTTATAAAAAAGTCTCGACAAAGCAAATAATGGGATTCTTCGAGCTTAATCATATCATAACGGGATATGAGGTTTTTGGCACATACCAGAAACGTTTCTTCAACAAAAGCAACGTATGTGACTGCCAGGAAGACATTCAAAGTGCGTTGTTACATACCACGTTGTTTACCATTGTAAGAACTTTCAGACTATCAGGGACAGAAAGTTTCCTAAGGGATACCTTAGCATAGACAAAAAACTACCCTGGACAAATAAAAGATCCAAACTGAAAGAAATTATAAGGACAATTCTGGAGCTCAGAATTGAGGAAATGGTTGCAAATGAATAGCGAGTTCTAATTCATGAGTCTGGGTTGCTGTCACAACCCAAATTGATACCGAATGGCTTAGACTGAGACGGTATAAACTATTTATTTATTATTACTAAAATAACCACTGTTGTTGTTGTTGTTTCTTATGCCTACACTGGCAGACCATCGGAGTGCCAGGCTCGTCGAAGACGTCAAGAGGCGAGAGGGGATGCGGCTTTCATGCAAGTGAGCCCCATTTGGAGGAAATGCAACTTAGCTCGAATTTTTTTTAGCCAACAGATGGCAGCACATCGACACGTCTCGTTTTTACGGAGAGGTCACATTTTCACCACATTCAATCGTCCTCAGGCACACGGTTGTAATTTTGATCCAAACCAGAGACCAACTAATCCCTGGTTCGGCACCCCCAGAGGTATTGATTTGTTATGGGAATTTGGAGGACTTTGTGACCACGACAGATTTTTCGTGCACCAGTCACCTTTAGCGTACACGGGAGTTTTCGGTCGGCCGGGCTCGAACTCATGATCAGTCAGTCACGAGCTCGACTCCCTACCGACCAGGCCACCCGGCCCAAAAATAACCAGTACCACTATTTGTCAACTTTCTTTTCATGTTCTTTATTAAAGAAGATACTGTTGATAGTAAAGTATGATTTTAACATTTCAGGAGCAAGGGGAAAGTGCGCTCGTAAAATGTGGAACGAGGTGCCAAACATCAGGACACTTGTGGCAAGATCCATTGCTGTAAGTACTTCGACATGCATTTAAGAGTTGGAGAGCCATGACTGCTCCACACTATTTCTGACATTTTGACGGTAGACTTCAGTTCGAATGCAACTCACTTTCAAATATATTACAGCTAAGAACCTGGGTGATTGAAGTGACACTCACCTCCCCCTCAGAGGAATTGAGAACCACTGTGATTCAGCTGTTTGTGAGGATGGCACGACGACTCCACAAGCTTGGAAACATCCATTCCTGTAAAGCGATTATACAAGGCCTGGCCTCAGAGCCTGTTAAACGACTGCGCTCGTCTTGGAAGGTAACTTACTCATTTCAGACTGTTTTTTAAAATATGTGGCATTCATGTGTAGCAATTAAAAGAGTACTGCAAATAGGTTCTTATAGGAATCAATACGGAATATGAGACATAAAATTATCTTAACAAACATAGGTATTTACTTCGTATTTACCAATTCAGAAAATCTAATGCAAGGTTAACAGTCTTACAAAAGTTTACCAAACCACAAATACATTAACCGACTATAAAAAGTAGATCTTGTAAGGGTTCTTGTTTTCAAGATGTTGCCACCAACATAAAATGTTGAAGGACAATCTTCTTAAGTGTTCCGACATAAGCATAGGTTAAAAATGTAATTTCTTCACACGACACGTGTAGTCATTAAATTGTCTTTACAAACGATTCCGTTACTTGTATTTTTGTGTTTTGTCAGAAGATTTTTCTCATTTTAACCAGTCTGTCTACTAGAACCAGATAGTGTTAAGTGTACTTAGCAAATTTGAATGTAAAATTCGGTTATTATGAGGCCAGAAAGTTATAACGTAATGCTAAATGCCTTATTTTAACAAAAACGGAGAGACCAACGTCACATCCGAAATTATAGTCCTTCTCGAAAGGTTGCACAACAAGGGAAATCCTGTGTCCTACAATGGATGCCAGCACATGTCAATATTGAGGGAAATGAATGTGCGGATTCTTTGGCCCAAAGAAGCTAGAGAACTTGATCAGAGGTGCACCACCAGCACACTTGCTGATGCTAACGCAGTGGCCAGATATAGAATTATGACTCACACATATAAGAAACTCCTTTTAACAGAATTCGACTGTCCCAGAAATATCACATCCACTATTGCCAGGCTTAGAACTGAGCATTATAAGGCCATGAAGATCCATCCGGACAAAACAAGAATCTATGCCCATTGTAAAAACTGCCCCGAAGTCCAACTCACGCCGAACCACATCTGGGAATGCCCAACTGCTGCGGTGAATCTTTTGAAGATTGGAATGGTTCCACTCAGGGACTCATTACGGGCGATCCTCTTCAGCTGGGATGTACCAACATTGGCAGAGGCTGTGACCAATGCTTTTGATGGAATCCAGACCGCTACCCCACTACAATATTGCTTGTCCATGGACACGCGAACAACAACAATATTTTAACTCCATATCTCTATTAACTAACTATTGTACCTTTTTATTAAGTTGTTAAAATTAAACATTAGAATTGCGTTGTGAACAACAAACCTACTTGACAGGTTCTTACTGACTTTAGAATGTGATGGTGTTGGGGGATGTATATAGTGAAATTAAGCTTCTTAATTATCAAGAGGAAGTAACAAAAAGGTTTAAAATAACAACATTTATTTTTGAAATCAACACACGTAGAATTAAATAACAGTTCTAGATTAATTATTTACCGCTTTGGTCACTTAATGAAACTATGTCTACAGACTCGAACCCAGACACATATTCAAGCGTGTTAATTGAGTAAGGTTTGATAATGCAACGGTACGAACAATAAACACAAAATATTATCTGCTAGATTGCTTAGAGCATGGTTCAATTACAACATTACGCAAACGAGTTTTACACGAGGGGCACTTCACGGGTTAAAGGGAAAAGGACAAATTATAGAAATCACTGGAGCAAGAACTTAATTAAATCAGAAAGAAGGAACGGAATATATAGTTGCCCGTCGTCATCTTCCAGGCGATCAATCAAGATGGAGTGGGGAGACGCTGGATCAAGATGAAGGATGCTGACATCTTGGTCCGCATTGCGGGCACCTCTCAGATGGTAGTTTCCATGGGATAGGTCTGCCGGAGCTGTACCGACACTTTCCAATGGTCGGCAAGTCCAACCTCAGTCATGGCTTGTTTGGTGCACAGCGCGCACACACACACGGCGCTCTATTCGATTTTAACACCCCATTCTCCACAGCATAACAACCAACCGTTTTCAATCCTTCGGGGCTCAGAATTCAATTCCTCATGTGAGAAATTCATTCGAAAAACATGGTCGAATAGCGAGTTGCGGCTCCCGCGTCCTTTTGGCGCCTCATCACTATTTTCGATTTCAAACTTCCGAGCCTCTTCTTGGCGCCCTCTCCTTCGGTTGAGGTGTCAGGTCCCTTCTCCCCTATCAGCTGGAAAAAATTCAAACTGTGTAATTTCTTTATCCAATAATTAAGACGCGCAGTCTTAATGCCCATCAGCCCTTTCGAAAAATGCCTCGGCATCTAGCTGGTATCTTGTGATTGGTCGGGCGTTGTAACTTCTGAATATGTGGGGGTCATGTACAAATTGAAAGGATAAAAGAGAGGGATCGAACACATATTGATAGGAGAAATCTTAAGTGGGAATTTCCAGTGAAGTGTCCCAGGCAAAAACACACATATTTATTTTTTACAAGGATATATGGCTGGACGGATCGTTTTTAATTATTTTGAACCCAACATAACCATATCTCTAACTCTCAGAGGCGGATTAAGCGGTAAGCGGACTAAGCGGGCGAGTTAGGCCTCGGAATACCAAAGGGCCCCGAAAGTGCCCCTAGGTCTAAAAATGTCTTTTCATTAGAGTTCGTGGAAAGTTGTAACAGGAATGCGCTTCTTTAAGTGCAGTGAAAAGAGTTTCTAATTCAAGATGGTAAGCAAGAGCAGATGCTGTATTAGCTATAAAACTTGGTTTCACCCATATAAAGATGAAATTTGTAATTCATAACTAAAATTTGCAATTCAGAAGAAGAAAAAAGTTACTATAGTGGGGAGGCGACTTAACTTCTGAAGAAATGGTCAAATATTAAACCGCCCTAATGACAGTTATTTGGAATACTAATTTACAAAGAATAAATACTACTAGTAAATCACTTCAATCAAATGAATGCAAACTATTAAAAGGATCTATTCTACGGAAGTCATTAGAAAAATTTATCAGTAACTTCAGAGAAGAATTTGAAAAAAGTTGAAAAAAAAAGGCAACTGATTTATTAGGGCCATCATTTAATGAGGACAATGGACAAATTCGTAGAGACGACAAACGAGAAAAATGTTTTTCGATGAAAACAAAGAAGTCGGACATGAATTTACAATAAGAGAAAATTTCATAGTCAATGCATTTTATGTCATGTGATAACACCGAGGCAGAATTAAAGAAAAGAACACGATGAAAAAGTTAAAGGATATTTACAAAAATGGCATTGATGTGTTTGTATTTTTGAAGATGAATTTGACCATTTTTTATTATTTCTAAAAGAAAACGAGGACACACCATGAAAACCACACCAGTCATCTATCGAGCTGCCAAAAACATGTCTTGCACATTTCCGATTGTTGAAATAGTATTGAAATATTTGTAACAATTCCCTTATCTAATGCGTCAGGAAAAATATCGTTTTCTGTTTTAAAGCGTGTAAAAAATTATTTGCGGAGTAATAAGGGAGAAGAAAGATTAATTAATATAGCCAATCTGTATATAGAGCACAAAAATTTTAAACCCAATTGACATTGCCAAAATAATTGACGAATTTGCAAGAAATAAAGCAAGACGGAAATTCACGTAAAAAAAAATGCTTTTTTAATAAATTTATATAATGTGTTATGGTATGAAATTTTTGATTGCTTTTCTTTTGTTAACAACTTAAAGAGAGTTTTCTTAAAAACTCTTTTTCTAACTTGAATTTGAGGGCCCCGAAAATTTTACCGCTTGGGCCCCCACTCGATTTGATTCGCCACTACTTACTCTAATAAGTAAACAACGTCTAAATCGAGAGAGTTTCTATATTTTATGTGTATATTTAATTTACTATAATAAAATCCACACAGCACAAAAATGAGTAATTTTATTGCATTTTGAAAGTTGCATACTAGATTTATAGTAAGTTATGCATTTCGATTACGGTCTTTCAAATTAAATAAACGTACCTATTATAAAGAAACAATGTTTCAATATTTTTTCTTCTTGCAGAAAGTTTCTTCGGAAACGAAAAAACATTACCAAAAATATTTCAAAATATATTTGAGTGATGAAAAGATGGCCCAAGTCATGTGGAAAAAATGGACCGCCAAAGTGGTGAAATGCATTCCACCCGTTGGTGCGTATTTTTATGCTTCACAATGTTTGTTTTTTATACTTATATGTATTCATGTTATTGTACAGCATTCTACTGAAATGAGACAAGATGTAATTAGCACGCATGTTATTTCCTCTTGCTCTACGGATTCCGAAGAAAACGGAACCGTTATCTAGCAGTCATGATACGTCATGTTGCCGCGGGCATAACTAGGCGGTCGTCTGTACAGAGACCAGAGGAGTCAACTTAGACGGACAGAATACGATGGAGAATGGGTAATACAGACGGTTGTCATGGTTTATTTTATTCTAGAAACAAAACAAAGTGGCTTTTTTATTCTCTAATCCAAGTTTCTAACTTCTGGATCGTTGAAGATAAAGTGAAAATTTCAGCGGTTTTCAAATCAGCGTAAAATTCTACGCCAGATCGATACTAAAAGCACTTTAACTATTCAAATATTTACCATTTGATTATTTAATTATTTGTTAAAAAATTATTTATTTATTTAAAGAAAATCCCCCCATTTAAGATATCGTTCTGATATAAAATTTTCCTCAGATTTCAAATCCGTTGAAATTTTTATTCTGTGTATAACGATCCCAATTTTACAAAAACGAACTGAACAATGCCAGTCAAAAAGTTTTTGTTTGTTTTGCTCCCCTCCGCTCGAATCGTTTGACGCAGGAAATGAAATGTTGCCGCTACAAGAGAAAAAACGTTCCCCAGCTGTTTGAGACAGCTCAGGCGATCGTCATGCAAATGGCGGCTCCGCTCATTTTCATTACGTTCACAAACAACGCTCTCAAGGAAACCAACGGCATCTGTTTGTATTAATATCGTTTTAGTGACGTCTTCCACAGCTACATTACGGCTGCTAGATAGCGGCTCCGCTTTCTTAATAAACCGTCGCTTTAAATGTGACAGATTCTTACAAACATGTTGAAGTTGCAATGTCTGAATATGCTCATCCATCTTTCTCCTGTAGATCTGCTCTTCCAAGATCTGGAAAGCGATGATATTCAACTCATCGCGAATTTCGTGGAATCGATGCAGACGTCGGACTACGGTAAGTTACATGAATTTTTTATAGAACTAGGGGACTCGCCCCCTGCTCGGCTACGCTCACGAACCCCAGGGGATTGTTACGCATACCAACTTGCTTCGCAAACCAACACTCCTTTCGCTGAGTCCATCTCCTGCGACGGCGAAAATATCTTAACAATTCGTATAATCCTGATTTTCTGATCTGTACTTAATCGGCAAACCGTCTGAGAATCGAGCGAAAAAACGAGCATGACGTCACAGCGAGTTTCAAGGGCATCATGCAAACCCGTTAGTCAGATAATAGTACCGTTTACGTGAGTCCAACACCCGGGTAAAAGGAGAGTAAAACCGTTTTTTTCTACTCCGCTTCCCCTACTAGTGGAAAAAGCGAGGAAATACGCGGCAATCCTTGTCAAGTTCCGTGTTTTTAGATTTACCCTCCTTTCCCATAATGCAACTCGGGTATTCTTCGAAAATCCCTTTCACCCTCGAATTACCCGGAATGATTGATTTATTCGAACACCCGGGTAAAAGGAGAGTTAAACCGTTTTTTTCTTCTCCGCTTCCCAAACGTGTAAAAAAACGAGGAAATACGCGGGCTGATTTCAACTCTAGTCAAGTCCCGTGTTTTTAAGGTTACCCTCCTTAGAACGGCTGACATGTGAAATAATTGGAAGGAATTGTGCCTTTAATGATAGAAGCATACAACTTGGGGTACATATACTACATATATGAAGATTGGATTTTGGATATGAGGCCATCTCAAATTTTGCCTATGACAGTATTGGTGGACATTCCAAATGGCGGCTTCTGAATATTTATTGCACTCTTTTAAATGTTAGTTGATGATGTCAAATGACAGCTATTAAAGTAATGGCGAGTAATTGTTATTTTGTGCATGCACTTTGTTATTTTTAATAATATATGCCATATTTTATATATGTATATCCTATTTATAACAAAATGGCAGACATTCAAAATGGCGGCCTCTGAGTATATTTCTGTGCTCAGATGGGGCAAAATCTTATAAGTCACTTTTCCCAAAAAATTGAGTAAGTCCAATCCTGGAGTCTGGATTGTTAATGTTTAAAAGGTGGCAAAATGTCGTAAGTCTTTCTCTTTCAGTTTATAAGAAAATAAAGGTGGAAAATTATACTAAGTCAAAAACCACATGTTGAGAAAAATATCTTTTAATTTCATTCATTTAGAGTGACTAACACATTTAGATTTAATTATATGCTGGACAACACGTTTTAAATTTTCAGAAGTTGCAAAACGCATTTCAATTTAAGTTATATGCAAGTCATATTTATTTCTCTGTTGTTGCTAACTGTGATTTCTTTTCAGGCCACATCTGGCCAGAGAACCCTTGCATAGAGCATTACTTGTCGGCCATTCGCTACACCGCAGGGCAGAGATTCTACCTTGAGAAGTACGGTGCGAAGTAAGTTCACCTTAAGTCCTTACTAACCAAAATTAGTATAGATCTGTTAGTGCAGGCCTCGAAATGGATTTTTTAATACAGGTGCACCTTGTGCAACCAAGTTTTTAAATTGTTGCTGTTAATAATCTCCAAGGAATTCGTTGACTTTAATGAAATCCAAGACTAAGAGAGGATAAGAATGAATCTCCTCCCAGTCGAGTCTCAGGCAGTCCAAAATGTGTTCAGGCTATGATTGATGTGTCTGGCATCTAGGGCAAAGCGGGTAGATCTTATTGCCCTCAGAATAAGTAAGGCATTTTATATGGCCACTAGCAAATCGAGTGAGGCAAGTGCTGGACTGCCTGTCGCAAGGAAGCGACAGGGAGAGTCCCGGCTTTCTTCCTTTGTACCAGTGATGAAGGGGAGGCGTCAGCCACTTCGCTTTGATTTGGGCCTTTTTCTGCGAAAATAGTTCTAAAAAAGGGTTCTCCAATGAAGAGGGGACGGGATGACTTGAGCCCTCCTTTGCAAGATTGTCTGCCAATTCATTTCCAGGAATATCAACATGCGAGGGGATCCACTGGAAATGAACATCATGCTGAGGGGAGATGGTCTTCAATTTTTGTAAGATGGACAAACTTGTTTAATCCCCTATGTAAGTCCAGTTTATGAGGTGTTGCATTGAGGTGCGGCTATCTGTAAGAATCCAAATGTCGTCAAAGTTGCTTTCACTCATGATGGTCTCTAGTCCCACATCGATTGCCAGAAGTTCGCAACAGAGCAGAAGTCTGGTATACGTTGTTTAACGTCGAATTTGTCCGGTTTTTTTTTTTTTGTAGTATCCGGTGTATTGTTTGTTTTAAAATTAGGTGCACAGATTATATTTTAGGTGCGCATGCAAAACAGTAATATAAAAGCATTAATGTAATATAAACTACTTTATTAGTTGGGTATGTTTAGATAGGTTAGTAGTAGATAGTAAATAAACATTTTTGAGCAATTTTTTTTTTGCCTGCGATATTATTGCTCACAAATATTCAGTCATCATCAGACATTGGTGGGCAATCAGAAATGTCTACGTTTTTGGCAGATCTTTTCTCATAAGGTTTAGTGTCCATCCTTTTTTTGTATTTTTCCTCCATTGCAACCACAACATTCTCTGGATTGAAAGTATCTAAGGTCTCTTTGCTTCGATTAATATGCATTAGATCAGCCAATGTCTATAAACCCGTTGCCCAGCGATTTTGTTTTCGCATAGTGTGTATTTAGTAATTTTAATTACGTTCCTTTAGAGTGAGAGAGGTCGATACTAATATTTTGTTCAAACATGAAAATAACATAAAACAAGTTTCCCCCACCCTTTTTTTAACATTAGGTGCGCTGCGTGCACCTAGCGGGAAAAATTTAGGTGCACAATTTTATTTTCATGTGCACAGTTCACCTGTGCACCTGGGTATTTCGAGCCCTGTGTTAGTGTACACTGCTAAAAGTTTTAAAATATATTTCCGTCACAAGATGAAAATAATTTTACAATACTATCAGACAGGGTGTCAAGTTTTAAATCATGATTTTAATCAAATCATTTTTTTTAAATCATTGATTTAACTCACTTAACCAATCTAACATTTTTTATAACTAAGTAAATATACCCTAGGAAAATCCCCGAACTCGCAAAATGCTTTAAACCCTCTGCACTCATGGTGATTTCAGCATTAATGCTACACCCAGTACTGATCAACTTTTGAAAAAATATTTGGCACTGGATACTTGAAAATAATCTGAGGTGTCCATGGACAAAGTAATCTGTTGATAGTTGAGTCAGGGATTCCACCAAACAGTAAAGTAAAAAACAAGTTGACATCTATTTGAAAGTTTTGACAATGCCCATGCATAATTTTATGGTATGTTACGAACAATAAACCATTGATTCATTCAAGTGTGGGAAGCAAGGGAAAACATTTACATTAATGTTATACTTAAAAAAGTCTTTAGCTATTTATATTGTCCATGATCAGTAAGCATAATTCTAAATGTCAAGACAGCCAAAGAAAACCCCCACTAATAGGCCTAAACTACTTGTTATCCCTTCAATTGACTGTGGCCAATGGTTTACTGTAGTGATATTTAACTACTTTTTTGAGACATCAATACAAAATAACACAGTTAATGTGATTAATAATTTACAACTGAGCTTTCTATTTGAAAGGATGAAATTTTAAGCACTATTGTAGAGTTAAACAGATATATTTTACCTTTTGCTTTTATTACGAAAATTCATTTTTAATGTATTATCATGTAACAAACTATGATTTTCAGTAAAATAAATATTGATTTACCGTGTCGCACATTCTGATTATTTACTTAAAATAAATTTTCGCAAACATGTCATGTCAAAAACTCAATTTTTTATTTAATAAAATTATATATAATTATTATAAAAACAGTGTATAGGACCTACAGATATTTAAATTAAAAAAATCTGATTTAAATAAAAAAAAATTATTTAAATAAAAAAAAATCCGATTACTTGATTTTTCTACATCCTGCTATCAGAATTATAATCGCGGTAAAACAAGAAGTTTCTGTCTAAACAGTCACTTGAAATTTTACATTTTGTTTTGTTCATCATTACTTTTACTTTTAAATTGTTGCTGATTGAATGGAACCTTTCTTTCGTAGGAAAATTATGCAATCTAGTATACACAAAACTTAAAATAGCAATTCTGAAACAGGAACACGATGCATATTTCTTACATACCTAAATCGTTCTTCTGATAGGTGATTGTAATGCCCAATTTGGTAGATTCGGAATCAAGTGTTTGAATATTATGTTTGTTTCAGTCGCACTATGTTTTGAATAATGCTTTATGGAACTCCATAGTTCCTATTTTTTACATGCTCCTAATTGTTATGAATATTTTTTTACAGGATAAGCGCACAGCTAGAGAGAAAACAGTAATTCGACAGGAACGAAGGACATGATTATGACGACTAACTACCGACTACGACTTCTCGATATTGACACCGATTGAGACACCTGGCTATGACAACCGATAAAGATACTCGATTTTGACACACGACTTTGACTCTACCTCACGACTTTGACTCTCGAGAACGGATTCCAACACTTGATATTTGCGGCACAAAATTATTTTGATTCAACCAGCTTAATTTAATGCACTTCAATAGTTTAATAACCTAAAACCGTTCAAAACCATTCTGACAATAGTTTTAGAATAAATCCAACAATAGACAATACTTTAGCTTTGTCGTTCTTTATCGTTTGCGTATTATTCACGTATAAGGTAGGAAGTTAATTAACGTCTCACTGTAACCGCACAAGGGCTTACTTTCCGAGATCCATACAGAAGAATTGGTTGGTTTTGGGTTTTAATGGCGCAAGATCCCTATGTTTTATAAAAAACTTTGATGTATTTACCATCGATTTATTGGAGTAGATGTTTGTTTAACATCGATGTTTTAACATTGTCGAGATTTATAAGTTGTCGATGTTTTATATTTGAATGAAAAAAAACCATAGTAAAAATTAAGAAAAATAACCATGCAACTAAAACATTTAAAATTATGATGAGACTTCCTCTGAATTTTAGCACTATGTTATTTATTTAACAATTTCCATTTTTATGTGGAAATGAGATGTTATGTTCTCGACATTTTTAAAAACATTTTGATTTTATTTACTGTATATTTCAGTGTACAAGCCCAGAAATTTTGGAACGTTTTCTAATGCTAAAGTACGGGAGTCGGCTTATATACGGATCAGCTAATCTCGCAAAAAGAGGTAGGTAATTTTCCGTTACTTGGGCTCATGCGATATATATCGCAATAAGGGAAGGGACCCTTCAGTTAAAGTCTTACTAGAGGTCCGGAATCAATCCAGTAGCGATCCAAATAGGGATTAATTGTGAAGTAATCCCCTCCTCCTCATTGTTGAAAAGTATAGTTCGCGAAGCGAACTAAATATGATCGCGTCGCAATCATCGGGGGATGACTAGCGATAGCGAGCAGGGAGGAGAGCCCCCTTGTATTGAGAAATAAAAAAATCCCAGTATGGATCGTATATTAGGTTCCTTGCCCAGAGTTGTAGGTTTGGTAAATTTTTAATTAACGTCATATTAGAAAAGAGGTTCTCAAACTTTTTCAGCCACGGTGCACCTTCAAAATTGGAAATTCAACGCTGAGCACTCAATTTTATCTCGCAGCAATAAACTGTATTTAGTAAATACGACAACATAGAATCGTCGATACAAGGTAGTTTCGTCATTTAAATTTGCTGGACCACCGTTTAACTTTTTTTCTGCATTAATTTCCAATTGCAGACGGAAAACACACACGTGGGAAAAAAAATCTGAAAATGAATTCAGGGCAAATATTACAACACAACGGGCTATTGACAACAGTCTGGGATCATGGACCAATCCCCTAAGGGAAAGAGGAGAACGCCACTTAATTTTTTACCACTACCTACCATCGTGAGATTGATTCCGGACCATCGTCAATAGCCCGTTGTGTTGCTGCAGTACAACGTCTATTAAAATACCTACATATTTTGATAGATGTTCCTTCTTGATTATTAAGTAGGGTCAGGCGGGGTAATTGTAAACAAGGGATAATTGTAAACAAGCTATACAAGCGCCCACCTGAAATTCTGAGAAGCTAAAAAGTTGTGAAATATGAAACTGGCAACCCTGAGGATGTTATAGGGTGATCCCGTATTTCTTTGAACCACATCTGATAGCAATCTGTTTAGTTGAAAAAATTATGGTTGAAAAGTTTGAGTTTCAAAGTTCTTGTGTGTTGCATTTTCTAATGCCCTCCATAACATATTGAAAATTATGTTATTCCAATTATTTACTAGGGTCAGTTATGTTTCTATCGAACAGAAAATTATTGAATTTTCCTTATGGGAACTATAATGCATCTACAGTTGAATGTTTACAATCACCCCATATTTTTAAAGGGACGGGGTAATTGTAAACATAACTTTGCCAATAGTTTCGTTCAATTTGGATGGAAAACCAATCTGATTTTCCGTGCAATTTTGTATTTAATCGTATTTAGTACGCTTGAATTGCGTTTTATTACATTTTTCGTGTTCTTGTGGAGCAGGAAGACTGATTTACTAAAACGTCACACTTAATGCGAAGTTCTTACAACTGACCAAGTACTGTCACGCTTGAAGGAAGCAAAAGAGAAAAAGAACAAAAGTAAGTCGAGTGAGAAGAAAGTGAAAGAGCTAGGAGGTAAGCAAGAAACCAAGAAAGGAGCAAATGGAAAGGAAAGCAGAACTCGAAGACAGCGAGGATGAGGAACTATTGAAAGAAAAAGAATTGACTAACAATGACTGTGAAAATTTGAAGTTGTACCAACATTCAAGCAAAATATAGAAAACTAGCTTATAAGGGTAGTTAAATATTTTGGAGCCATTCATGGAAGACATTGAAACGACTACGTTTCTGCTTGTAGGTGTTGAGGGGGGCAAGAGAAAGAAAACCCATTTTTCGTTTGTATGAAGGGTGGATGTGGTTTCAGAAGAGGAGTTTGAGTTCACCTGACTCAAATGCATCGACTCAATTCGCTGTGGTTGAAAAAGACTAATTCTGTGTTACCAAAGACCATGCCGAAGCAATTTTACCTACTCCAACCTGTAGCAAAGAAGGCCGAAAAGAAATTTTCCAATTTGAGGGCACTGTTAATGTGTAAGAAATATAATGTTTGCTTGTTTTTTGGAATATAGGTTTGTATTTTTCAATTTTTTTTTAATTTTCAGTTTTTTCACTATATACATTCTTTGTTTAGTAGATGTTTGAATTACTTATTCTTATGTATTCCTGGAAGTTCACCTTATCAATGCAACTTTCAAATGTCACTATATTTTGCTGGGGTAAGAAGTGGGAGTATTTGGTAAATGTAAAGATCAAAACGGGGTTATTGTAAACATGGTATTAGAAGGGTAAAAATACCATTGGAGTTCATTCTACTGCCATGACTACTGCTCATGTTGTCACTTGTTCAATACTCAATATCTCGAGGATAATCGTTCTAGATCCTACTTTCATAGATAATTGTAAACACGCAGGGTAATTGTAAACAGCCGAGTACGGTGTTAAATTTCTTTTCTGAAATCTTCCTACCAATTAAATATCAAAGTAGAATAGAGACAAGTTAGTTTAGTAGGGTGAACAATGTTTAATTACTTTATCAAGAGTTTGAAAATAGGGATTGAAAGTGAACTTACTAATTCTATTTACAATTACCCCGCCTTACCTTACTAGCCATTGCGCGACCAGCGCGGCGTTGCCCGTGACATTACTTTCCAAGGGGTCGGGTGTGACCACTGCCACTGCCATTGCTCACTAACTCCCGGTGATTGTTATGAATTCGAGCGAATTAGCTACGCAAACCAAATGGGATTTTGTAGCCTATTGGGTAACAGACATCATGGCGTTGCCCGTGGTGTTCTTTTGTTTAGCAAACTAAATGGAAATTTTTAACCTATTGGAATGAATTCCCTACGAATTCCAATTTGGTGTGCTTTGCAAACCAAAATATGAATATCATGAACTATCGATTACTTCGCAAATTGGACAACAGTCATAACGGAGTTGCCCGTGGTGTTGGTTTGCTTGGCAAACCAAATGGGAATTCGGCGTGACGTCACAATCTCTAGCAAAAATAGAAATATTTTATTAAAAAGTTATTTCGCTCTATATAAAAAAAAAGTTACGGCCGTAGGATTGAAAACTGTGTTGTTTCGCTCGATTCTTAGGCGGTTTCCCAAGAACGTACGGATCAGAAAAATACGAAATTAACATGGTTTGTTCTTCAACGTGTTCCCTCGACAATTGTAAAGATTTTTTTCCGATGCTTGTATTAGTTTCTGGTTTATAAAGTGTCAAAATTGAAAAAGCGAAATTTTTAACGCGAGGGAGCAAAAGACTTACAAATTTTCAGTCTTTATTCGTGATTTTTTTTCAGAGTAACTCTCAACGTGAATTTTTGCGAGTTAAGCGTTGGCGAGCGTAAGCGAGCAGGGGGCGGTGCCCTCTAGTATTAAAAGAAAATCAAACGTATGCAAGGTATCTATCTGGTGTCAAATTTTCCGCGGATTTCAAATCGGTTGAAATTTGCAATCTATCTTTAACGATCCTGAATATACAAAAAAAACTAAATAATGGTAGCCAAAATGTTTTTTTTTTTTTTGCTTTCTTTCGCTGAAATTGCAAGAGGGCAGAAAATGTAGTCTGTTTTTTTTTTGAACGCGAAGGTTGACGTGAAGTCGCAATCTCTTGCAAAAATATATGAGTCATCAATATGGCTACCGCGCAAACGTCTGACACTTTACTTAAACGAACGTAGCTCCTGAACGAAGCATCGTAGAGCACTGTACTTTTTTTAAATTGATCGTAATTAAATAACCATTGTGTGTTTGTTTTATGTAATAACAATATAGTTCGTAAGTGTAGTAGTTTTCCTGATATTTAGCCCCAAACGTACATTTTACGAGATTTTCTGTTTCATAGTGAATGTTTAAAGCCCAACAACTCTTAAACCGATAAAGCAATAAAAAATAGGCAAGATTTAAAATTTTTGTTGAAATTGTGTTGATTTCAAAAATACTATAAACATGACTTTGGATGCATAACGAGATAGTAAATGGCGGTTATTGTCTTACTCTTGAAGCCAAGAACTGCTTGATCAGCCCGCTGTGGCGGGGATCTTGAGAGTTAACACAGACCTCTCTGATGTATTAGTATGGAGTTGTAATATATTATAATTACAAACAAAGACTAAGTAACAAATGTTTATATATATATTGTCTATTGTATTGCACGCGTCTTCATAGTAGTACCTATGGATTTAAAATATGTTCAATAATTACTCTATTGTAATATTTACCTGCTTATTAACTAATGCTAAATCTTAATGTAGTAAGTATAAATGATACGGAAGATCACATGCTATCTAGATAAGTGTTTGAATAGAGAAAGAACATTTTCAAGAGAAAATATCTCTCAAGCCCTCCAAGCAGTGATTAGGGGCGCGCATTGCCCGATGATCTTAATTATTTCAATCTAAAATGGACGGTATAAGATCGTTTCGTTTTCCAGTTCAAAAATCACTACTGTGTTAATGGCCGCGTGAATTTACAATCACGCAGGTGCAATGATGTTTCTCATTCGTAAAAAATAGATCGTAAAGGAGAATTCCACCTAAAAGCTTTACTAATGATTAGTATATTTGAGAAGACCAAGTATAAACCATTATAGTCATTGAAGTTAATCAACAAAGTTGTACTTTACATACTAGGAACCTCAAATGATTTATCCTCACAAATACGGTGTCATCATCCCGTTGATTTTTCAAACCTATCCTATTACTTTAAGTGCGTTTATTTTCTTATATACGCCCTGGTTTGTACCGTAGTTGGAGTTTGTTCTAAGCAAGTTCAATATCACTTTCTCACTATTGGATGTTTCTCTTTTTAACAGTTCCAGTTTATTGGTTCTACATTATTTATAGCGGGTTAAAAGGTAAGCTTTACTTACTTTAATATATTTCATACTGCCATTTAAATAGTCTATTTGTAAGCATTGTTTTGCCATACATCGTTGGCGATTAAATCTGATCAGATGTAAAAATGTTATATGCCAATATTATTTTCAAATTTGATATGTCTATTCATGTGTATTTAGATGAATAGTGGTACTGGGAAAACATTGCACTTCTAAATTTTAGATAAAGGAGAGGTGGCTATTGTATCTAATATATGTTTTGACATTTTTTGCAATCTAAGAAAATTTAAAATTTTTGCGCTGCAAAAATAATACGCATTACCGAAATTAGTCAAATCGAAAGAAACATTCTGTAATATGTAACATATTATTAGGAAAATATTGCAGTTAATATCACAGCGTTGGCCAAATCTGATTCAGCTAGGGCTAGGGGGATGAAAACTAGATCATTACGGAGCAAAATAGTAACAAGTTTGTTAGAAGGCAGTGTAGGAAACCAGACTCTAAACAGGACTACCAAGAAAGTCGGATCGAAAAAGACAACAAAGATGTTAAGTGTGTAATATCTTCACTCAAGAGCTTTTCAGATCCCTTTGAAGAAATAGACAGAGAAACTCCTTTTAGAAATACAGGGTGTTTCAGTGAACCGTTTCAGAACTTCTAAGAGGGGTAGGGTACATCCTGACGAACCAAAATCATATACCAATGGGCAGACAGAAATGCTTTCCTGACGCGGTAGATGGCGTTGTGCGAAAATCCCGAGCTTTCGTGTTGGGAATCTTCATTTCGCACAAGAACGCCAAGTTAGTAGGATGGATGATTACACGATCGTAGAGTTAGCCGATATGCATTTGGCGTACGGGGCTGCAAATTGTAGTCGGCCAGCCGCACAGCGTTTGTACACGGAACGATATCCGACGAGGCGTATCCCCAGTCATAATTTCTTTGCAAGACTGCACCAGAGGTTAGCTGAGACAGGTTCATTAGAAAGAGCTGACAGAGACACGGTAAGAACAGCACGGACTGCAGACGTCGAACAGAATGTGCTGCAGCATGTACAGGGGAATCCAAGAACGAGTACACGAAGTGTAGCAAACGCAGTCGATGTTTCCCATTGCAGCGTCTGGAGGATTCTCCGAGAAGAAGACATGCATCCGTTTCACGTGCAGCGTGTCCAGACCCAGCAACCGGAGGATTATGCACCTCGTATTGCTTTCGCACAGTGGTACCTTGGAAAATGTGCTACAAATCCCCTTTTTCCTGCTGAAGTGTTGTTTTCCGATGAGGCATCCTTCACAAGGGAAGGAATTTTCAACACGCATAACGACCATATCTGGGCGGTCGAGAAACCGCATGCAATACGACGTCGTGCTGCACAGATTCGATTTTCGGTCAATGTATGGACCGGTATTATGGGAGATCACCTCATCGGACCTTACCTGTTACCGTCTCGTCTAACCGGACCTAACTACTTGCTCTTTCTGCAGCAAGTATTGCCACAACTTTTGAGAGATGAACAGATTTCTGCATCGACGCAACAGACAATGTGGTTCCAACACGATAGAGCCCCTGCCCATTATAGCGGAGATGTTCGTAATTAACTGGATGTCACATTTGGTCAGCAGTGGATCGAACGTGGTGGTCCCGTGCGTTGGCCTGCTCGGTCACCCGACCTATCATGTTTTGATTTTTATTTCTGGGGTCATCTGAAATCGCTAGTTTATGACACCCCTGTTGACAATGTTGAGGAGCTGGTTGCAAGAATTGCAGTAGCTGCCGGAGAAATTCGAGATATGCCTGGAGTATTCCAGAATGTTCGGATGTCCATGCGTCGGAGATATGAGGCGTGCATTGTAGCCCGTGGAAGAAACTTCGAACACTTACTTTAATCCATGTACCTTTTGCTTCTTTTCATGTATTATTAAAACGATTTCTCACTTACAGTCTCTTTTCTTTACGGTGCTTCTGTGTACAACACCGCTTCAGGAAAGCATTTCCGACCCCACATTCCTATATGATTTCGAGTTGTCAGGATGTACCCTACCCCTCTTAGAAGTTCTGAAACGGTTCACTGAAACACCCTGTATATCCAATGGGCATGTTGTGGACGCTAAAGTAAGTAAATATCTACTTAGTGCATACTTCAAAGGCACAGAGGCCTTTGAAAATTTTAAGACGTTGTATGTTAGTGATCCAAGAAATGTCGAACTTCCAATACCAAGAAAAATTGTTTTGAACTGTTCTTTTGTGTGTGCTTCTAAAACAATCCAAAGATCAGATAAAAACTGCATGTCGTAAAATGCACGCGTGGTCTTTTTGCAAGAATTTTCAATATTGCCTCTGAACAGAAGTGTGATATAGGAGATGTTTTGGCCTATTCTCTTGCCCCAGTTCCCCTAGCTCTTGGACAGATGGATGGCTCATTGAATAAAACATACAAATAAAAACTGATGCATAAGTTGGAAGAGCTTCAAAAAGAAGATATCGTATCTGATCCACTTACTGTGGACACAATGGTTTTTGATGCTATCTTCATTCTGCACACAATTCAATTCCCGGATAACTATGGAGCTCTTATCAACAACATTCCGGGATTAATCTGTAAAGGAGATGCCAGAGAAATTCACTTAGTGCTTGACGTCTATGGAACTCCAACTGCCAAGGATACGGAAAATGACATACGTAATGCTCAAACACTAGTGACTGAAATAAAAATGTTTGGATCTGAACAAAAAACTCCCAAAAACGTTTTCAGTGGCTCTAAGAAGTGAATCGTTCAAGACATCTTTACCAAAGTTTTTATGCAAAGAATGGAGATCTTCCAAATATTGTCACTTGCTAGGCAATAAAAAGTTATATGTTGCTGTAGAAAAGACTTGTTACATGTACTCATGCATAGTCACAAATATGAACGTAAATGAGGCGAAAGAACTTGCCTGCCAACACAATGAAGCATATACGAGGATAATTTGACATATTACACACACGACTCGAAATGATGAAGAGAAAAATATTTTGGTGCGAGCAAACGATTCGGATATTTTAGTGTTAATGATCTATCATCAAAAGAACTTAAAGAATGCACACTTATGGCTTGAATGTGGAGTGTCTTCAAACAACTCTAGAAGATATATTAACGTCTTAAAAATAGCCAAAAAATAGGAAGTGAAATAGCTGACGGCCTACCAGGTTATCAAGCCTTGACTGGTTCAGATTACACTGCTGCTTTTACCAGACAAGGTAAAATCAAACCATTTAATATTCTCACAAAAAGAGCATGGCTCATCAACAAAATCTGGCTAAATTAGGAGAATCCGTCTTGGTGGTTCAATCATTGCTGATTGGTGTAGAGACATTTGTGTGTGGTATGTATGGCCATCTTTCGAACGTCTCCGTATCAGAAGTGCGATACAGTATTTTAAAAAAGAAAACGTCCCCTTTGCTAACAAGTAAATCGTTGACAAAACTTAGGCCTGTTGATCCTACTCTTCCTCCTTCAAAAGCTGCTTTGGAACAAAAAGTCAAGAGGAGTAATGCTGTACATTTTATGTGAAAACGTGCAAACCTCTGTAACCCTATGGAAAACATTGACCTAACCTGTCATGAATGGAACTTAGAAAACGGGAAATACCAGGTTAAGTGGTATGAAAAGCTTGTCACCTGGTATTATTCCGCCTGAAAATGACGATACTTCTGCACACGATCAAGTTGCTTTAAAAAGCAGAGATAGTGACACAGACACCGATGATGAGTTATAAGGACGGTAGATTACAAAAAACTGTTTAAACAAGAACGCAAGTGCTAATTAAAAAAAAAAAATTTTTAAGCATGTTTTCCAATTTGGCATCTATTGCAAGATTTAGCATTAGTTTTAGATTTAGTTTTAATTAGCATATAAATATTACGTTTGAGTAATTATAAAAACATACTTTAGAGGTCCATAAGTACTACTGTGAGGACACGTACAATACAATAGACGAAATATACATAAAAATTATTTATTTAGTCTTTGTTTGTGATTATAATACATTACAACTCCATACTAATACATCAGAGAGGTCAGTGTTAACTCTCAAGATCCCGGCCACAGCGGGCTGGTCAAGCAGTTCTTGGCTTCAAGAGTAAGACAATAACCGTCATTTACTATCTCGTTATGCATCCATAGCCATGTTTATGGTATTTTTTAAATCCCCACAATCTTAGCAAACATTTTAAATCTTGCCTATTTTTTACTGTCTTATCGGTTTTAGAGTTGTTGGGCTTTAAACATTCACTATGAAACAGAAAAACTCGTAAAATGTAAGTTTGGGGTTAAATATCAGGAAAACTATCACGCTTACCAACTACATTGTTATTACATAAAACACAATGATTATTTAATTACGATCAATTTTTAAAAAAGTACAATGCTCTACGACGCTTCGTTGAGGAGCTAGGTTCGTTTAAGTAAAGTGTTACACTTTTGCGCGGCAGCCATATTGATGACGTCATAACTCGGCCCCCCACCACTCGCCAACTTTAAGAAATACCTTTTTGAAGACTGTGGGTTATGGGTATTCTTAAGCACATAACAAAGTTTATGGTAAATTTGGAGTAAATAAAAGTGGTCTATCTCTTGGTCTATATATATGAGGAGCCAATCAGAGTCAACTTGTCGGACACTTACGCTGTACGCTGAGGCGCTAGATTAAATTTCCTCACGTTGTCGCGGTGTGGAAGTTGGAGAGTATGAAGTTGACCTCATCATCTGACTGTGGTTCTTAATTACGAGGCGTTGTACTTTGAGGTTTCCCTTCGGAATTGATCACGGACCGTCACCAATATCTCGCTGTGGTGCTCCAGTGCGATAAGAATTACCAACCTACCATATTTTAACGTTGACTGTCTTATTTGAAATTTACTTTTTTGTAAAGTTTTTAACAATGCCAGCTAGCTTCAGTGTGATGTTAAATAAAAAAATACAGAAAATTCCAGGTTTTTTAGTCCTGGTTCGAATCCGGGTCCGGGCATGGATGTTTGTAAGCGTATGGTGTAGAGGCGGCTGGTGCACCTTAAATCTATCGTGGACGAAAGTCCTCACGTTGGGTTGGTGTGGACGTTTGCAGAGTGGGGTGACAGCTCAGGTGTTGCTTCGTCATCTGACCGTGGTTCGAAATTACGAGGTGTTGTCCTCGCATCTCTCCCTTAAGGGACTGATCCCGAACCGTTGTCAATGGCCCGTTGTGTTGCTCTGGTACGACGTTAATTATAATTATCATTACAATTACCAGGTTTTTAGTAATTTTTGGTAAATTCTAATTAACGTCGTACTAGAGCAACACAGCGGGCTATTAACGACGGTCATCTAATACTCGTCATCTAACCGTGGTGCAAAATTTTGTGACATTGTCTTCGGGTCTTTCCCTTAGAGGACTGATCCCGGACCGACGCCAATAACCTGTTGTGCTGCCCGAGTATGAGGTTAATTACCAGTACTCAATAATCGATAGGTACGTAGCATCGTACTTTATTCGTAAGTATTATAATTAAAAAATACAGAATGACACGTATTGAGCTATATGAAAAACTAGCCACTGCGTGGCTAGCCCGGCGTTGCCCATGACCGTGATTTTGAACCACGGGCAGATGACGAAGTAACACCTCACTGGCACCCCACTCTCCAACTGCACCAGCTCAACTTGTTTACTTTTGGCCACGACAGTAATTTGGTAATTTTTTAGTTAACGTCGTACTAGAGCAACACAACGGGCTATTGACGACGGTCCGGGATCAGTCCCTTAAGGGAAAGATCCGAGGACAACACCTCGTAATTTTGAACCACTGTCAGATGACGAAAACAATTTGGCCACGACAGATTGATAGGTAATGGTAATGGTAATTTCAGTTAACGTACTAGAGCAATACAACGGGCTATTGACGACGGTCCGGGATCAATCCCTTAAGGGAAAGATCCGAGGACAACACCTCGTAATTTTGAACCACGGTCAGATGACGAGGCAACACCTGAGCTGGCGCCTCACTCTCCAAACTTCCACACTCACCCAATGTGAGGACTTTCGGCCACGACAGATTTAAGCTGCACCAGCCGCCTCTACACCATACGCTTACAAACATCCATGCCCGGACCCGGATTCGAACCAGGAACCTTCCTATCTTGAGGCTAACACCTTAACCACTATACCGGTTGGTCGACTTCAAACAAAGGAATTGAATCACTTTAAACTTCTAATTCAAATCGAACCGGATGTTTTTAACTCTGCAGCTGGCGCTGCGTTCAAAGTTCACTCATCACTAATGCGAGGCAGCAGATTCGTGCTCTTTCCAACCTTTTGGATCAGTGTACACAGACTTCTGTAATTCTGGTGTTTATAAGAGGAGGTTATACGTTTTGACCTGTTGGTGCCAAATCGCCAAGGAAACCGTCAGATCTCAGAATACACGACGTTCACTTCTCTTAAAGAGTAAAGGATTCAAATTATGTTAAACTAAATGGTTAAGTTAAATTTGTATTTATGAACTTTCGTTTTCCCATTTGAATGGTTGGTAGACCACAAGAATGGGATAATTTGCTTTGTTTTTTAAATCGGAACTTCACGGGACAGTATATAATCTCTTACAAGTAGCAAATGCGGCCAGATATTTAATCTTATTGGTAAAATTAGTCGATAAGTCACAGGTTTTATAAGGATTTAAGAATTCGTTCATCATTACAAATGATGATTAATTTGTTTTTTATATTTTGTAAATGCACTTTTAAACTTGTGAATCGCTTCAGAATCTGCATTGAGTTAATTTACAAACTTTACAACTTCACCTTCATTTTTTTTCAAAGATCGAATAATAACCGTTTAGCTGAATACGTGAACATACCGCCTCTTCCTAAACGCCGCTGTAACTAAATTATTTCTTAAATAAGCATCTATAATACTTCACAGTATTTTTTTGGTATTTTTCATACAATGTTTTTCAATATTTTGCCCTTTGTTTGCTCCAGTGTGACCTTATTTAAAATACCTTCAAAACTTAAAGTAATATATTTGTACTAGGGGGTCTGCCCTCTGCTCGCTGACGCTCGCCAACCCCCGGAGGATTGCATCGCAATCCTCATTGGTTCGCTGCGCGAACCTATTCTCGCTTCGCTCGCCTCAATGAAGACATGTGTCCTAGCAGAAGGGATTGTTTACAAAATATGTTACCAAAAAAATGTTTTTCAAATCTAAATTTGCTGTATTACAGAAAAAATATATACAGTATCTCTAAAATCAGAATTCAAATGAAAACTTTGTGCAAATTTTGACTCGAAATGTGAGCGTTGCTTTGGAAATTGAATACCCAGCATGTTGTTTGTGTGTACATTTTCCCAGCACTCAAACGACCCACACTTTTTCATTGAGTTTGTTGCCGAAAGTTGTAGTGCAAGCGTCTTGCTGAACTATAATTGTTGGCCCTGAAAAGGACCGTTTTTTTAATGACCCTGAAAAGATCCTCCACTTTCTTTGATTTCTATTATAAACTAACTGCAACAGCTCATTAAAATTTCCTTTTTTTTTGTCAATAAAATTTCATCCGATAACGCTATAAATTCAATCGTTGCGCGAGACCTCGCGATAAACAAACAATCGTACAGTGTTGCCAATACGCGATTACAAATAACGTCTTTTTTGCGTGCCACGTAAGAGAATTATATATATAGATTTCGAGATTGAGTAAAACTGAATCGGTATTGGTTATTTCCGTACGAAAGTCTCGGGTACTGAAAACGTCTAAATTTCGAATCTTACCTTGCACGGAGCTTTAACTTAATTGCTTTAACATGCCACGAAGAGGGGCATTGTGAAATACCAACACGCCAAATAAGTGACAAAGGTATCAAGAGTTCTGTCACAAGAGATATCTGTTATTAAGTAGCAAACATGCATACAAGATGGCAGAAATAAAAGAGGTAAAGTGATTCAGTAGATAAAGTGAGCATAAATCGTCGCTGTTGTTAATACGTTATTTTTCCAACTCAACCGCGGCTAATATCGAATTAAGAATAGCGCGTCAAGAACATTATAAAAGTATTAAATGGTAAGTATATCTCTATATAGAAAGAAACTAGTAGAAAAGATTGATTTATGCCGTCCAATAATACAATACATCAAAATCATGCAAAGTTTAAACAAGTGAATACTGTTGGTACAGCTAAAACATGGCGCGAAAATTGGAATTTATTAAGGTATTAATTTTTCACATTTATTTAAAAAAATGTTCTTCTTCTTTAACATTAATATCAGTTTTGAAACATGAAATTCGTTTTTATACAAATAAAAAGAAACAAAAAGGATATTTACAAATAATTCTAATAAAAAATGTAAGTAGCATTAATTCATAAAAGAGTCATCCAAACAATGACATTACAAGTTAAAAATCCATGTGATTCATGAAACAAAACATCAGCAAAACTTTGACATCGAATATACTGTAGTCATAGGTCTTTCAGAAAGAAACTAGAAAATAAATTGATAGTCCAGATCAAGGAAAATTTAAAAACGAATTGAAAAACTTTTGCACTCTAAAAATAATATAAAATACGGTTTACAAACCATACAAAATTATTGCCTAACAAAACATTGCCTCCAAAAATACAATGAAAAATCCTTTAAATAAATCCTTTTATGAGTCATTTTATATATCGTTGCAAGTACACTTCTTTAGTGTGTGAGTTCCTATGTCTTCGTAAGGTCGAAGCATCTGAAAACTTTCTCGTGCATACTTCACACGTATACGGCTTCTCTTCAGTGTGTATGCGCCTATGTCTTTTTAAGCTCGAAGCTCGTGAAAATTTTCTCATGCATATTTCACATGCATACGGCATCTCTTCAGTGTGTATGCGTCTGTGTTTTTTTAAGCTCCCAAGGAAAGAAAAGCTTCGGTTACAAATTTCACAAGAAAAAGATTTTCTACCTGAATAAGAGTTTCTATGTTGTAAATTTCCTTTTCGTGCAAACGTTTTCTTACAAACTTCACACTGGAACGGTTTCACGCCACTGTGCACTCGCATGTGAATTTTTAATGCTGAGTTCTTTGAAAACACTTTGCTCCAATCTTTGCACTGATGTGATTTGTTTTCAGAGTGGAGTCCTTGATGTCGGGTCAGTTGATGTTTTACTTTAAAACGTTTTCCACATTGGTCGCATGCGTAAATTTTCGACCCAGAATTCTCTGTGCCATTCGTTTCCCTTGGTACACGATTCGAAGAATCGGATTTTGATGACCCATGGGGGCGGCTTTCGGTGCTTTGGAAAGGATGGTCTGCTGTGATGAGCGAAAAAGGAGCGTTTTTTGTAGTCAGATAGTTCGTTTCATAGTCAGATAGTTCGTAGATGACATTGGATTCACTTTTAAACTTGTCCTCTTTCTCTACAGCGTGTGTTTTTGGATGCTGTGTTGAGTGGTGTTTTAGTGCTTTTAGCTTTCTAATCCGCAGGGACAGAGATGGTCTTGTAGCTGCATCATCAATATGGCTTGTTCCTTTCTGCATACGTTTCAAACGACGAGATTCAGAAGAAGTGTTTGTTGAAGGAAGGTTCTCTTTGGTGTGTTCATAGAATTCGTTCCCTTCACTTCCACCTTGATGTCCTATATAATCAGGCTGAAGTACGGTTCTGACTGAACCTTGAGCATCCGGCATTCGTCTTCCAACTGTTGCTACATCTGAAGCTGCTACTTGTGGTTCCATTGGATGATCGAAAATCCCAATGTTGTCTTCAAATTGAGGGTGTTCGTATCGTTTCGTAGAAGGAAGTAATTCCAGATTAAGGTGTTGATCTGTAGAAAAGCGTTCATCAATAGAGCCCATGTCGATGTTCGAATCGTTCGTTCTTTTGGCGTTTTGGTCAGCATTTCCGGTATCCTTCCAACTCACTTTCCGGTTTTCTTTCGGTGTAGGTGAATTCTGATCTCCAAAGGACGTCGTTGCTGGAAAATACGAAGGACGCAAAACCTCTGGATCCGAATGTTCCTGATCCAAATTCATTTCGAAAGCTTCATCAATGTTTTTCGAATAGAAATCTAACAGAATGAAATTAAATTAAGCGATTTTCAGAACGTGAGAACTCAAGAAACGTATTCATTTGATCATCACGAAACAATTCGATGCGTTTATCAATTAATTCTACTAAATTACTTCACTTCAATTCTTTTCAACTGTAAAGAAATATTCCGTAATACGGAAAAATATAGCAATTAAATGATGAGTGTAAACTGGTATGTTTGTGTAACACTTCAATGGATGAAAACAAGTTACGAAAGTTTCAGAAATCAGAAGGTTGTTCAAAATTACGTAGTTTTGTTTCCAGATCGTCGTCAATAGCCTGTTGTGTTGCTCTACTATGACGTTAAATAAAATTATCTTACCTTACCTTACAGAAATCCAAAAATAATAGTTAAAAATTCAAATACCGAAATGTATTGAATAGTCACAGTGTTTCAGTCTGAGTAATAGCGATCACTGTATAGCATTGGGTAGTAATAATTGGTAATTTTTAATTAACGTCATTCTAGAGCAACACAACGGGCTACTGACGACGGTCCGGGATCAATCCCCTAAAGGAAAGATCCGAGGACAACACCACGTCAGTTTGAACCAGGGGAAGAAGACGAAGCAACACCTGAACTGGAACCCCACTCTCCAAATTGTCTCACCAACCCAACGTGAGGACTTTCGGCCATGAGAGATTTATGGTATACCAGCCGCCTCTACACCATACGCTTACAAAGATCCATGCACTGACCCGGATTCGAGCTGTGATCCTTCCTATCTAGAGTGTAACACCTTAACCAACAGGTCGATTGGTCAATGTTTTTATTGAACTTACGCGTGCAAAACTGGGAAGTAACACTTCGCGTTGCATAAAAGAATGGACAAAGTAAACCAGAAACGGAAATTAACAGCTATAATTTAAATATGGATGTGATTTGAAAAAGTATTGAAATGGTAGCAATTCTTCAGTCTGTGTACCAAGTGATATTTGTAACATTTGAAGCAGTGTATGGCAGGACTCGTAATGGTAATTGGTAATTTTAGTTAACGTCGTACTAGAGCAACACAACGGGCTATTGACGACGGTCCGGGATCAGTCAATTAAGGGAAAGATCCGAGTACTACACCTCGTAATTTTGAACCACGGTCAGATGACCTCGTAATGTTACATCTGAATCATCAGGACAGGTATTGGCGGAGTTTTATGTAATTTATTTAATTATTTTGATTTATTCTCCTATATTTACGGTAGCCCGTTGTGTTGCTCTAGTATGACGTTAACTAAAATTACAATTACCTATATTTACGAAGAACTTTTAAAGAAAAATTAGTTCTATTATATGAATCAAGTACGAAAAGAAGAAAAAATAATAATATTTTGATGTTAGATAAGTGATTTCGTTTCGAATTCTTATGCATTTGTCAAAAATATTTTCTTTGAAACAACCCACACTGAGACGATTATCGAAGAACATTTCGTAAGTACTGGTATTTACCGTCCTACAACTAAATTTGATTTTTGAAGGTATCTTAGATCCTCCCACAGTTACGAGCGGATAGATATGCAACACGAGCGGATAGATATGCAACGGTTTCCCCTGACGTCACAGATCGATAACCAATGAGAAGAGAACCATGATAGTACTTTACGCAAGTCCAACTTGATTGGCTAGTTTCACGGGCTGGGCTTCACTTGGATATCTCGCCAATCTGATTGTTGCAGTAACCATTTTGATTTTGATCTCACCAACTTATCCTAAGGGTACTTATACTTTTAAAGAGCTGCTTTTTCGGAAAGCAACGATGGCCTAATGGCTAAAGTCACGTACCTACAGATTGACGTCTGCAGCGAAAGATGACTTCCCGAGTTCAAACCCATCTGGATCAAAAAAAAAAGAGGGGCTATAGAAAAAAGGAAATGAGGTGTGTAACATGATTTTCATTGATCTAACATCAGCTTCGAAAATTGTATCCTTTTATTATATAAGTTAATAATTATATAAGTTAGTGTTTTATGTATGCTTTTGTTACATCAGAATGGTCCTAAGGCCAGGGGTGGATACGACACCATCATCCTAAAGCAAAGGGGACGGCAGAGGGGCGGTAAAATATCAGCTGGTAGTGAGTTCAGGAGTGGTTCTTAGAATATTTATGTAAAATCAACGGAATCTTGGAAAAATATAAAAAGGGTATTAAAAATTAGGAAAAGTAATTTAGAATCAAAAGGAATTAAATTGGAATTTTTTTTAATAATTTGGAGGATCTAAAAACTTTTGAGCCAGATGGGTTCGAACTCGGGAAGTCATCTTTCGCTGCAGACGTCAATCTGCAGGTAGGTGACTTTAGCCATTAGGCCATCGTTGCTTTCCGAAAAGCAGCTCTTTAAAAGTATAAGTACCCTTAGGATAAGTTGGTGAGATCAAAATCAAAATGGTTACTGCAACAATCAGATTGGCGAGATATCCAAGTGAAGCCCAGCCCGTGAAACTAGCCAATCAAGTTGGACTTGCGTAAAGTACTATCATGGTTCTCTTCTCATTGGTTATCGATTCTGTGACGTCAGGGGAAACCGTTGCATATATCTATCCGCTCGTCCCACAGTTAATTCGTCCACTGAGTTAGTACTGCTTTTTGCTGTTGGCACAGCTCAGGTTCGATTCCTTCCTGGGAGTATTTATCTCTTTCGCGTCGGTTTTTCTTGTTTGTGCTTGCCATATTAAAACAGATGTATGTGCAGGAAGATAGTTCATAACGTCCCTCTATAGCAATGCAACGGTCCTACATGAATCCCAAAGTAAAAGATCAAAAATTCGATAGAGAAAGAAGCGGTTTGGAATCCGGATGTTTGCGGTTTCGATATTCCGTCGAACCCAAGACCATTGTGAACAAAAGGGGCTGGTGCACGTTTAAAATGTCGTGGCCTTAAATATTCTCACGTTGGCATGGTGTTGAAGTTTGGAGAGGGGTGTCAATGTCCATGGGTTAACCTCGTCATCTGACCCCGGTTCAAAGTTTCATAGTGTTGTCCTTGTAACTTTTTGATTGATCCCGGACCGTTGTCAATAACCTATTTTTGTTATTCCAGTGCTACGCTAATTATTTAACTTCCTAATTAAAAACTTGGTTCAAAACTACTATTGATTGTCCTCGGTTCTTTCATTTCGGGATTGAACCTGGACTGTCGCCAATCACCTGTTTTGATGATCATCAGGTGCTGCGTTGATTCAACTATCATTCTGCCTATGCTTCTCACAGCATTTTACTAAATTGTATAAACAAGCATAATCTAAGACAATTTAAAAACTAGAAATGCTATGTTAATCCAATGTGGGAATCAGATTCAAGGTAGCACATGCAGCCCGAAATTTAACCTGATTGCCAGTTAGGTTGGATCGGATCTTTTCCTTCGGGATTGAGCTCGGACTGTCGTAAATATCCCGAAGTGTTGTCTCCAGTGGGTTTTTAATGAGGGTCTTTATAACGGGGTAGAGTTGCTTTAGTGGATCACTTGAGAAAGAGGCTTTTGATTTGATATCCGAAAGATGAAGGCAATTTTCTTGTAACAGTGACTGAAACACTCCGAGAGTTGATTTTGCTGTGGTCTCCAGGAAAAGTCAGGGGTGCTGATGAAGACATTGTCAGCGGATTCTTGTAGGTAAGTACCTGTTGAGTCCCAAAATTTCATCAAGGACGATATTCCAAAAAAAGTATCCATGGCACGAGTCATGGGGACATCCCATCTTTGGAAGAGTTTTGGCAAATACTGTTCATGAGTGTTCGTTCTATCCTGTAGACTTAAAGAGGGCAGATAATTTTGGCGCACACTGTGAGTTTGAAGTCTTTGGAAGATTCTGCTCCAGTTTAGAAGGTTGAAAGATCTAGTGACGTCCAGGGTATTGGTGTTTTTAATTTACGTCGTACTACAGCAACACAATGGGCTAAGTGACAACGTTAGGGATCGATCCCCGAAAAGAAAGATCCAAATACAGTACCACGTATTTTTGAACCACGGTCAGATGACGTGGGAACACCTGAGCTTGCACCCCACTATCCAAACTTACACACCCATCCATCGTGAGGACTTTCGTCCACGACAGATTTAAGGTGCACCAGCCGCCTCTACACCATACACTTAGAAACATCACTGTACTGACTGGGATTCGAAGTAGGAACCTTCCGATCTAATGGCCAACACCTTAACCATCAGACCGATTGATCGGCACCGCATCAATGGGATAATTTGATTTGTTTTCGAAATCAGAAAAACACGGATCAATATCTAATCCGTTAGAAATATCAAATGTAGACTGACGGGCAAAATGTGACGATAACTTAGAGGTTCAATAAGCAGTTAAGAATACGCTCATAAAAACAGATATGCCGACCAACCGGTATAGTGGTTAAGGTGTTAGCCTCTAGATCAGAAGGTTCCTGGTTCGAATCCGGGTCCGGGCATGGATGTTTGTAAGCGTATGGTGTAGAGGCGGCTGGTGCACCTTAAATCTGTCGTGGCCGAAAGTCCTCACGTTGGGTTGGCGTGGAAGTTTGGAGAGTGGGGTGCCAGCTCAGATGTTCCTTCGTCATCTGACCGTGGTTCAAAATTACGAGGTGTTGTCCTCGGATTTTTCCCTTAAAGGACTGATCCCGGACCGTCGTCAATAGCCCGTTGTGTTGCTCTAGTACGACGTTAACTGAAATTAACATTACCATTACCATAAAAACAGATAATGAGTAATTTTTTTTTGTAAATACATTTTTCAAGTTGAAATCAATTCTGAATCTGCATTTTACTGACTTTACAACTTCCCCTTCATTTTTTGTAATTTTGAATAATAGCTGTTTAGCTAAATACATGAACATATCGTCACGTGTGTTTCTCTGTGAAGTATTTATTTCTAAAATAACATTGATGACACTTCACAGCATTCCTTTAAGCATTTTTTATTCAATGGTTTACTAAATTATATATAGTAACAAAAATTGCCCTTGGAGTTGCTCCAATGTCACGTTAATTAAAACATTTTTTAACAATAAAGTAATGCGTATAATTCTACTTAAAAAGATTAAACGTTATAAATTTTTGATGTTGGCAAATTTCATAAGAAAGTCACGGGTACTGAAAAAAACTAAATTATGAACCCTATCTTAAACATATAATTTATTGCCTTAACATGCAACTAAGAGTAATATTTTCAAATACCAACACGCCAAATAAATGAAAAAGGTGTCAATAGTTCAGTCACTAGAGATATCTGTTATTAAGTATCAAGAATTCCTCCAAGATGATAGAAATGAAAGAGGTTATTGTTTAAGATAAATTGAGCATAACTCGCTCCGGTTGCTAATACTTTTTTTTTCCAACTGGTCTACCGCGGCCAGTATCCAATATTGAATAATGCGTCAAGAACATTATAAAAGCACTACACTGTAGTTATATCTCTACATAGAATGAAACTATTAGAAAACATTTGCTTATGCCGTCCAATAATACAATGCATCAAAATCATGTAAAGTTTAAACAATTGAATCTTATTGGTGTTGCTAAACATGCACGAAAATTACACGAAATTCATTAAAAATTTTATTTTTTAGCATTTATTTCGAAACATTTACTGCTTTTTTTTAGTCATATCAGTTTTAATACATGAAATTCTATTTTATGCCTATCGAAAAACAAACCAAAAGATGTTTACTAATAAGACTAATAAAAAATGTAATTAGCATTGTTTGATAAAAGAGTTATTGAAGTTAAAAATTAAATATTATATAGTCATGAATGAAAACAACAGGTAAACTTTGAATTCAAATATACGGTAGTGAGAAAGAAACTAGAAGATAAATTTATAGTCCAAGTCAACGAAAGTTCAAAAAGCCACTGCAAAAACTTTTTCCCTCTTAAAATAATATAAAATACATATTACAAATATTATAAAGTTACGGTCTAACAAAACATTGCTTGCAAAAATAAAATGTCCCTATGTATTTCGTTGCATGTACACCTCTCGCAAATATCTTCTAGTGCTCTTCACATTGAATTGTTTTCTGTTTTTGATGGATACGTCTATGTGTTCGTAAGGTGCTAAGAAGCTCGTGAAAACATTCTCATGCATATTTCACATGCATACGGCTTCTCTTCAGTGTGTACGCGCCTATTCGATTTCAAGGTCGAAGCATATGAAAACTTTCTCATTCACATTTCACATGTGTACGGCTTCTCTTCAGTGTGTATGCGCCTATGCGATTTTAAGGACGAAGCATGTGAATACATTTTTTAAGTTGTAAATCCTTTCTGAATCTGCATTTTACTGACTTTACAACTTCACCTTCATTTTTTTTTATCTCGAATAAAAGCTGTTTAGCTGAATACGTGAACATAACGCCACGTGCATTTCTCTGTAACTGAAGTATTTATTTCTAAAATAAGCATTGGTAACACTTGACAGCATTCCTTTAAGCATTTTTCATTCAATGATTTTCTAAATTATTTATTGTAACAAAAATAGCCCTTGGAGTTGCTCCAATGTCACGTTAATTAAAACACTTTTCAACATTAAAGTAATACGTATAATTGGATCTAAACGATTAAAAGTTAAAAATATTCGATGTTGGGAAATTTCATAAGAAAGTCACGGGTACTGAAAAAATCTAAATTTCGAACCCTACCTTCAACATATAATTTATTGCCTTAACATGCCACGAAGAGTGATATTTTCACATACCAACACGGCAAATAAGTGAAAAAGGTGACAAGAGTTCTGTCACTAGAGATATAAGCTATTAAGTAGCAAACATTCATCCAAGATTGCAGAAATGAAAGAGGTTAAGTGTTTAAGAAGATACATTGAGCATAACTCGCTCCGGTTGCTAATATGTTATTTTTCCGTCTGGTCTACAGCGGCCAGTAACAAATATTGTATATTGTGCACTAAACTGTAGGTATATCTCTATATAGAATGAAACTGATGGAAAACATTTGCTTATGCCGTCCAATAATACAATGCATCAAAATCATGTAAAGTTTAAACAAATGAATACTGTTGGTGTTGCTAAAGAGCCACGAAATTTATTTAGGTTTTATTTTCTTGCATTTATTTCAAGCATTTTCTGCTTTTTTTTACATTATATTAGTTTTAATACATGAAATTTTATTTTATACGTATTGAAAACAAATTTACTAATAGGACTAATAAAAAAATGTAATTAGCATTGTTTGATAAAAGAGTTATCAAAACGATGACATTTCAAGTTAAAAGTTAAATCCTATATATTCATGAATGAAAACATCAGGTAAACTTTGAATTCGAATATAGGATAGTCAGAAAGAAACTAGAAATAGTCCAGGTCAAGGGAAAGTTCAAGTCGATGTTCGCAAATGCCTTCTAGCACTCTTCAAATTGAATTAATTTCTATTTTTGATGGATACGTCTATGTTTTCGTAAGGTCGAAGCTCGTGAAAACTTTCTCATGCATATTTCACATGCATGCGGCTTCTCTTCAGTGTGTATGCGCATATGTGTTCGTAAGGTCGAAGCTCGTGAAAACTTTATCATGCATATTTCACATGCATACGGCTTTTCTTCAGTGTGTATGCGCCTATGTCTTCGTAAGGCCGAAGCCCGTGAAAACTCTCTCATGCATATTTCACACGTATACGGCTTCTCTTCAGTGTGTATGCGCCTATGTCTTTTTAAGTTCTTAAGTTGCGGAAAGCCTCGGTAACAAATTTCACAAGAAAAAGGTTTCTTACCTGAATGGATGATTCTATGTTGTTGTAAATTTCCTTTTTGTGTAAAGGTTTTCTTGCAAACTTCACACGCGAACGGTTTCACGCCACTGTGCACTCGCATGTGAATTTCTAATGCTGAGTTCCTTGAAAACACTTTGCTGCAATCTTTGCACTGATGTAATTTCTTTTCAGTGTGTAGTCCTTGATGTTGGGTCAGTTGATGTTTTACTTTAAAATGTTTTCCACATTGGTCGCATGCGTATATTTTCGTTACAGAATTCCCTGTGCGATTCGTTTCCCTAGGTACTCTATTCGAAGAATCAGATTCACTTTTAAACTTGTCTTCTTTCTGTACAGCTTGTGTTTTTGGATTCTGTGTTGAGTGGTGTTTTAGTGCTTTAAGCTTTCTACTTCGCAGGGACACATTTGGGCTTGTAACTGAATCACCAACAGGGCCTGTTCTTTTTTGTACACATTTCGAACGACGAGAGTTTGAAGAGGTGTTTGTCGAAGGAAGGTTCTCTTTGATCTGTTCATAGAATTCTCTACCTTCGCTTACACCTTGATGTCCTATGCAAACAGGCTGAAGTTTGGTTCTAACTGAACCTTGTGCATCCGGCATTCGTCTTCCATCTGTCGCTACATCTGAGGCTGCTACTTGTGGTTCCATTGGATGATCGAAAATCCCAATGTCGTCTTCAAAGTGAGGGTGTTCGTAGTGTTCACAGTTTCGATTCGTAGTGTTCCTGTTTTTCGACGAACCAAGCAATTCCAGATTCTGGTGTTGATCTGTAGAGAGGCGTTGATCAATAGAGCCCATGTCGATGTTCGAATCGTTCGTTCTTTCGGCCTTTTCGTCCGCATTTCCGGTACGATTCGAACTGATTGTTCCACGATCACTTTTGGTCTTCCGGTTTTCTTTCGATGTAGGTGAATTCCAATCATCAAAGGAAGTTGTTACAACATGAGATGGACCTAAAACTTCTGGATCCGAATGTTCCTGATCAAAATTCATCTCGAATGCTCTTTCAATGTTTCTCGAATAGAATGAAAGTAGATCAAATTAAAATTATATGACTAAAATAAATAGGTAATTTGGTAATTTTTAGTTAACGTCGTACTAGAGCCCCACAACGGGCTATTGACGACGGTCCGGGATCAATCCCTTCAGTTAAAGATCCGAGGACAACACCTCGTAATTTTGAACCACGGTCAGATGACGAGAGCGAAAATTGGAATGTGTGTGTAACACTTCAGTTGATCAAAAGAATTTTCAAAGGTTTCGGAAATCATAAAGTGGTTTAATATCACGTGGTGTTGATCCCAGATTGTCGTCAGTAGCCTGTTGTCTTTATGCAGTACAACGTTACTTTAAATTTGGTAATTTGTAATTAACGTCGTACTAGAGCAACACCGGGCTATTGACGACGGTCTGGGATCAATCCCTTACGGGAAAGATACGAGGACAACGGACAACAAAGATACGAAGCAACACATGAGCTGGCACCCCACTCTCTAAACTTCCACACCAACCCAACGTGGGGTTTTTCGGTCACGACAGATTTAAGGAGCACCAGACGCCTCTACACCATACGCTTAAAAACATCCATGTCCGGACCTGGAATCTTCCGATCTAGAGGCTAACACCTTAACCACTCTACCGGTTGGTCGGCTCATTACTTTAAATACCTTACTCCCAACTACTAGAAGCTCAGATGGTACTTCGTCATCTGACCGTGGTTTAAAATTACGAGTTGTCTTCTTATCTTTCCGATAAGGTATTGATCCAGGACCATCGTCAATAGCACTTTGTGTTGCTCTAATTCGACGTTAATTAAAATTATCTTACCTTACACCGAAATCGGAAAATAATAATTATATTTCAAATATTGATATGAATTGAACAGTCACAGTTCTTCGATCTGAGAAAAAGTGATCATGGTACAACATTTTGTAGTAATAAATGGTAATTTTTAGTTGACGTAGTAGAGCAACACAAGGGACTATTAACGACGTTCCAGGATCAATCCCATATGGGAAAGAACCGAGGACAACACCACGTCATTTTGAACCGCGGGCAGAATAGAAGTTGACACCTGACTGGAACCCCACACTCCAAACTTCCACACGAACCCAACGTGAGGACTCTCGGCCACGACAGATTTATGGTGCACCAGCCGCCTCTACACCATGAGCTTACAAACATCTATGCAATGACCCAGATTCAAACCAGGAACCTTCCGATCTAGAGTGTAACACTAGGTTGGTCAAAAAAATAAATTTTCGAATTTCAACAAGGGCACCCACCTAAAAGTTGTTTATAGGCTAGAAACTGTGATTGGCAAAGTTTCAGCTCAACCTGATAACAATAACCGTGCCTCATTGTGGTCAAAGTTAAGAAAAACAGCGATTTTTGTATAAAATCGTTGTGTTTACTCCTTAAATCGAAACCATTCGTCATAGAAACCTGGTTTTTGTCTCATTTCATAGGAAATTTTATCGACTTGAAGTTTGATCTTTTCCACTTTTTTGCAAATACTGGTAGAATGGTATTTAGTATTTTTCAGGTAAGGTCCTAGTGGATATCCTCAAAAGTGAAATATCATGCCTTGAAAACATTACAATATTCAATAACATCTGCTTTCCAGGTTTTGCTTTTTGTATTTTTACTGCACATTAAAAAGGCTTTATTTAGAGGTATTTTCAAAAGTAAATGCAACAACATTAAAATTCAAAATAAAGGATCTAGGGGTAAAGAAGAGGAAGAGAGGAGCAAAAATGGTTACAAATAGTGTTCAAATATACTTTATTAATTATATTGTTGAATTATACATCATTACATTATTAGTATTATATAAACATAAAAATTAAGTGGTAATTACAAATTAAGGTTGTAATGTCTTAGATATTGTAGCTTTTGAAGTCTTGAAAAATGTGCCTACATTCAGATACAACTTGTAAAAGTATGTAAGATACAACTTGTGAGTGGTATTTAGCATTTTTCAGATCAGGTAGTTGTGGATATCCACAAAATCATATTAAAAAACTAAATCATTAAAATATATGTTATACATGTAGGAATACGGATCTGAACATAGCGACGAGACTGGCAGGAGCCAGTCACATACGATATTCAGTTACGAGAGAACTGTAGTGACTTGGAACCTGCGTTTTGCTAGAGCAGTAATTAGAGAAAAACCTTCTGTATTTAACATGTCGCCACCATATTTTAGAAGTTGTTTTAAAAGCAGTTTTTAATTGCAAATTGGGCACATCCACTGGTCCTCAGCCAGATATTTTTCGAAAAGTCCAGACTGTGTGGTCTAAGCTAGACAAGAAGAAATACAAAACAGGTATAGAAATAAAAATTTTAGAAATAAAATAAGTAATCCAGACCAAATTTCAAGATTTCTTTTTGAACAATTAAAAAACCGACAGCCCAGGGATAATTATAAAGAATTCATCCAAAATTGCTTAATTCGTTAAGGGCGTCTTCCTCAAAAAACATTACTTTTAGAGTACCTGCTGCTATGGTTTGCAAAGGCCATTTCTTCTATCAAAATGTATCTTTTCAGGGATCAATTTTCGTTAACTGATTTAGAGAGAAAAGGTTTGAAGATATTTGTTTATTTGTAATCAATATTTATATAAAAGCATGGTTCAATGCCCACAAACCCACTTTGGCCCCCGTCCTAGACCTACAATTATTAAAATCTTTAGTTCAATACAGGAAAATTGATAATGAGGTTGCAGACAAGGCACTGTCTAAAATAATAAACCATCTGTGGTATCTCAACTCGGAGCAAGTTGCATTTTGATTTTTCGACGACGCTTTGGAAAAAAATGTCAATGATAGGGATGTAAAACCAAAACTCAATCTTCAACAAGTTGTTCATTTATTGGACAAAGAAGTTGATTATTTTGTTTCTCCTCGAACTCTAAATTTGTTTTAAGAGATTTAAAATCGATATAGATTTTTTAAATACTGATCCTGATATACGGTGTAAAAATCAACATTATTTAAAGCTAAAATCGTTGATCAGTATTGTTTATTATACTAACATGTGCAAACTGGGAAGTAACACTTTCCGTTGTATAAAAGAAATGACAAATAATCCCAGAAATGGAAAACAATAGCAATATTTTAAATATGGATGAATTGAAAATTATTGAACTGGTAGTTTCTTCAGTCTGTGTACGAAGCGATCGCTATGCAATATTTTGTTACATTTAAAGCAGAATATGTCTGGACTCTTAATGTTGCATCTGAATCATTAGGACAGGTAATGGCGGGGTTTTCTGTAGATCTCTAATATTATTTGGTTTGCGTGTCAATAGTTGGGTTGGTGTGGAGAGTGGGGTGCCAGCTCGTGTTGCCTCGTCATGTGACCGTGTTTCAAAATGACGTGGTGTTGTCCTCGGATCTTTTCCTTAGGAGATTGATCCCAGGAGGAATTCTCCCCTTAAGAGATTGAACGTCGTTAATTGCCCCTTATGTTGCTCCAGTAGGACGTTTAAATACCTTTAACGTCGTACTGGAGCAACCCAATTAAATAAAAAAATAAAACCCAAAATACCCAATTAAAAAAAATACCAATTTTTAAAATATCCAATTATCCGTCCATAGTTCGTTAATAGACAGGCTGCGGTAGTTCGGTTGGAAGAGTAAAGGACTAGCAATTGAAGGGTTTCGAGTTCGAATTCAATAAAGACCGTTTTGTACAAATGGGGCTGGTGCACGTTAAATCCGTCGTGGCCTCAAATCATCACATTAGCGTGGTGTGATAGTTTGCAGAGTGGGATGCCAGCTCTGGCGTGACCTCTTCATCTCAGCCTGGTTCACAATTGCGTGGTGTTGCAGCCAGATAGTTAATCTGATTGGCAAAATCCGCCTAAAAGTCGCAGGTTCAATAAGCAGTTAAGTATATGTTCATCAATACAACTGAGGATTAATTTGTTTTTTATTTTTTGTAAATACAGTTTTCAATTTGTAAATCGCTTCAGAATCTGCATTGAGTTAATTTACAGACTTTACAACTTCACCCTCATTTTTTGAAGTATCGAATAGTAACTGTGTTTAGCTGAATGCGTGAACATAACGCCGCGTGTTTCTCTGTAACTGAAGTATTTATTTCTTAAAGAAGCATTGATAATACTTCACAGCAGAGTGTAAAAAAAATAATGATTTAAAAAGAAATCAATTAATCGGATTTATTTGATTTAAATCGGATTTATTTGATTTAAATCAAAAATTGGATTTTTTTAATTTAAATTTCTGTAGGGCCTATACATTTGTTAAATAAAAAATCGAGTTTCTGACATGACATGTAAACCAATATTTATTTAAGTAAACAATCGGAATTTGTGATATGGTAAATTAATATTTATTTTATTAAAAATCGTTGTGTGTTACATGATAATACATTTAAAAAATAAATTGCAAAAATTGCAAAATTTGTTAAAAAATTAAAACAAGAGCAAAGCATAAAACATTTGTTTAACTTTAAAACACAAGTTGACATCTTGCATAGTTTTTCTTGAGTAAATTAACATCATCATGTTAACAAATGTATCAGTAAGTGTTTGTAAAACCTAAATTAGTCTGATTAAATAAATATTTGTTATGGGTCACTACTCTTAAAGTGAAAGGCGACTGTTTCAGGGTGCATTTTGCAAAATAAAAGATGTTCATAGTGTTTAAAATTTCATCCTTTCAAACAGAAAGCTCAGTTGAATTTTTTATTCAATAAATTATTAATCACATTAATTGTGTTATTTTGTATTTATGTCTCAATTAAAAAGCTAATCACTATAGCTAAGCCATTGGTCAATCAATTAAAGGGGTAACAATTAGTTTAGGCCGACTTTGTGGGGTTTTTCTTTGGCTGTCTTGACATTTACGTAGATAATATATATAGCCTACTACTTTATTGTTTGTAACATAAAATTATGCATGAACATTGTAAAAACTTTCAAATAGATGTCAACTTATTTTTTACTTTACTGTTTGACAGACTCCCTGACTCAACACTCAACAGATTATTTGCAAGTGTCCAGTGCCAAACATTTTTTTTAAAGCTCTTCAGTACGAGGTGTAGCCATTAGTGCTAAAATCACCATGAGTGAAGAAAGTTCAAAGCATTTGACAAATTCTGAGATTTTTCTAGGGTGTATTTACTTAGTTATAAAAATGTAAGATTGGTTATGATTTAAATCAATGATTTAAAAAAAATCATTTGATTAAAATCATGATTTTAATCGCTGATTTAAATCAAGTGATTTAAATCTTGACACCCTGCTTCACAGTATTCCTTAAAGCTTTTTTCATTAAATGTTATTCTAAATTATATACAGGTTGTTTCGAAACTCATTGGCAAAAATGGCCGACCAACCAGTATAGTGGTTAAGGTGTTAGCCTCTAGATCCGAGGATTCCTGGTTGGAATCCGGGTCCGGGCATGGATTTTTGTAAACGTATGGTGTGGAGGCGGGTGGTGCACCTCCAATCTGTGGAGGCACCAGCCGCCGTGGTTTGACCGTAGTTCAAAATTACGGGGTGTCGTCCTCGGATCTTTCTCTTAAGGGACTGATCTAGGACCGTCGTTACAATAGCTCGTTATGTTGCACTAGCACGACGTTAACTAAAATTACCATTTCCAAATAACAATTAAAACTGAATAAAGATAAAATGGCCGCAAAAGCGTTTGATTTTAATTTAATATTACAATAAAAAGATTAATTCATTTTAAAATATACTAATAAATAAAAGGTTTTGATCAATTTTTTAAAACAGTAAATATACGAGATTGAAATAGGTCGATATTAATAATATGATGGCTCTTATATTTCGCAGTAGCATATCGATTCAACTCAATTGGAACAAGACCGGACGATTCCAATTTCCATTAAAATGTGAACGGAATTGATCGTTCTTTCTCTCTTACATTAAACCACACTTAAGACTTGATTTTTTAATTAACGTCTCACTTGAGCAACAAAACGGGTTATAGACTTCCGTCCGGGATTAATCCCAGAGGGAAAGGTCCGAGAACAACACCAAGTAATTTTGAAATACGGTGACATGACGAAATTAAGACTGATCAATTAACTGTTTTCCTTTCTTTGATCAGGGTCATCACCTGACTGGTTCAAAATTGTGTGGAGGATTGCAAGTTCGAATCCAACCATAGACCAACATGTAAGAACGGAGCCGGTGCATGTTAAATATGTCGTGGCCTCAAATATCCTCACGTTGGCGCGTTTTATAAGTTTGGTAAGGTTAGGTAATTTTTAATTAGCGTTGCACTAGAGCAAAACAACAAGCTATTGACGACGGTCCGGGATCTATCCCCTATGGGAAAGATCCGAGGACAATACCACGTCATTTTGAACCACGGTCAGATGACGAGGCAGCAGCTGAGCTGGCACCCCACTCTCCAAACTTCTACACCCACGCAATATGAGGACTTTTGGCCACGAAAGATTTAAGGTGCACCAGCCGCATCTACATCATACACTTACAAATAACCATGCACTGACCCGGATTCGAACCAGGAACTGTGGAAGTTTGGAGAATGGGGATTTGGAAATATGACATCGCCATCTGACCATGGCTCAAAATTACATGTTGTCCTCCGATTTTTCCTTTCGGATTTGATATTGGACCTACGCTAATAGCCCGTGGTGTGTATCCATGTGACGTTAATTCAACTACCAGCCTTTTCTGTGTTTAACATCATATTTACAATGCACAGTACCCTTCTTTTTCCGTTCTTGGGGTCAATCCCGTTTGGGTCTCGGGACAGTACCGTAGCGGGTGGTTGGCACAGTCCCATGGGAACCAATGTAGCCCACCTCCACGTGGACGCTGTGTGCTTCATTCACATGGGCCAAGTGGCTACACGAGGAACTGCTACGGAAGAACAGAAACAACTTTGACACTTTCGCTGCCGATCTCGCGGCAGCGCGTGATGTGGCGTCTGCGCTAAAGAGCTAATCACGCGCCAGGGCGTAGTGTGGAGTGATGTCTCAGTAGCCTCAACATATTGGCATTATACAGTATATAAGGTGCTGTCGTGGTATTGGCGTGGAGTAGAGGTTAGAAGCTACTTGTAAAGGCAGGTGTGGTTTCTAATTTATAGCTTTATTACGGCCATATTCACAAATCTCGATTTAACTCGAGGATTAGTTGTTACGCGAGTAAGAGTTAACTCGAGGATTATCAAGAACGGTATTCTCAAACGGCGTGTTAAGTGATCCGTTGATTAAAATGAGACACTCGCTGTGATTGGCTACTACCGTCTCCTCACGTTCACGTGATATTCCTCATATTGGTTATGACGCCCTAATCTGCATTCATAGTGATCAAGCACACACTTCGACGAAGAATTTATTCCAAAATGTGATTCAATAGAACGCGTGCTGCATTTTTTAAATTTGGCTTTGGGAAAAGAAATACAAAGGTATTAAATTTTAAATTGGATTTTTATGGAAAACTAAATTTTACAGGAAAGAATTGTACACAATGTCTTGACAAATGAATGTAATTCGATTATCTTTGTACTTGTCAGTATGGGTGTGTGTTGGTGGTATGAATAGTAACTTGCATTGTCAATTTTCTTTCATTCGTAATAAATCAACAGAATAATTTTTATTCTAAAACGAATTTGTATCTGCCAAGGTCGTATTCTACCTTTCGCTCTAAGCGGACGGAGGTGCCGCCATCTATCTTTTCGCCAAGCTGCTTATTTACGTTTTCGCAACTACTTTTATTTTCATTTTTTTTTTTAATTAAAAAAAAAATTGTAAATTTTGTTATTTAAACAATATTATGATGAGGAGATGAGCTGTTATGCAGCAGGTGCTCCGTAATTATACGTCAAGTCCAGTCGTTGCAAGAGAATAGAATGAAATGTGTCATCCATTTTGTTCGCTCGTTTCCTTCGCAAAAAGAAAGTACTGCGCATGCGTTAAATCTTACTCGCGAGCTAACTCGCCGATTTCGGAGGATCACAATGTAACAACTAAACGGTAGTTTACACCACTTATCAGGCATTGTGAATACGGTTTTTTCGATAACTCGCGGATTATCGTTGATCCTCGAGTTAACTCGGACTTGTGAATACCGGCTGTTAGTTAAAAATATTGTAACATGAGTTGTAGTGACGATAGTTCTGCATGGACTTCACGTAGCAAAAAAAAAAACAATCTAATAAGCTTCTAAGACATGATGAAAAATTGCAAATTTGTTGGCTGAGCTTTAGCCAATCAATTCTGGTATTGGCGGGGTTTTGGTATTGACTTCTGGGAAAAACCCTTTTCTACGGCAGGGCAATAACTATCAACTCACCATATCAGCTTTGGTAGTGCACGTGTTCAGAAACTCAATCTTAGCAGAGAAAACAGCTCTGTAGTCCGTACTAAATATTAAAATTAATTAAAACGTTAGTTAAAATACCTACTCGCGCTTTGGGAGATAGCATGTAGAGATGCGGAGAAAAATATCGAATCAACCCATTTATTCACTTCTTATTATTGCTTGTAAAGTGACAAATTCAGATACTTTTTGATAGAAAAGTTTTAAAATGTAATTGTTAATTGATGGGAACGAAATCGTTTTGACGAGGCTTAAATATTCTAGGGTAGTTTTTAATTAACGTCGTGCTAGAGCAACACAACGAGGTATTGACGACGGTCCGGGATCAATTCCCTAAGGGAAAGATTCGAGGACGACAACACGTCATTTTGAACCACGATCGGATGACGAGCCAACACCTGAGCTGGGACCCCACTTCCCACACCCACCCAAACAGGAGGACTTTCGACCACGACAGATTTAAGGTGTACCAAACGGCTCTACACAATACGCTTACAAACATTCATGCACTGACCCGGATTCGAACCAGGAACTTTCACATGTTGAGGCTAACACCTTAACCACCAGACCGGTGGGTTGGTGGGATTAAGGTGTAAGGATTAAGGAAAGATCCGAGGACAACACACGTCATTTAAAACCACAGTCACACCTGATCTGTTCGGATACTTTTCTTCGGTGATTGATTCCGGAACGACGGCAACAGCCCATTGTGTCGCTCTAGCGTGACGTTAATTTTAAAAAAAAATACCAATCTCGCGACAGATACTTTTCAACGAAACGTAAGACTTCTAGACTTGTACGAATACAATGCTGTTTGATTTCCTACCAAAAGGATGCAGATGTGCTTTTTGACACCTTTCGCTTTAATCAAATACTCAGACCCTCTTGATTTATAGATTTCGAAATGACTGTTCAAATCCTCACCCACCCTAAGAGGTTCTCTCGAGACAAGGTGTCGCGTCAATCGAAAAAACTCCTTCCATTTTCAATGAGAAAACTTTCAAATTGTGACAACAACGAACGATTGGATCGATCCATTCGTTTCGCTTGTTGTCAAGGGTGCAGCTCTCGGCTTGTTTCCGACAAACGGATACAACTCAGGGCTCACCACGAGAAGGTGGCTGCACTTCGAGCCCCCCCTCCCCCTTTCCCACCCCCTTCCCCCAACCCCTCCTTTTGTGATTCCCCAACCTCGATGTCTGCGTGTGTCTGTGTACTGTCGCGATGCTTGGATATTGCGGGACTATGGAAGGGCTATTGATGATGCATCTGGAAAACAAAGGCAGCTATTACGAAAAAATGTTAAAACAGAGGAATTTCGAAAGACGTGCCAAAAAATAAAGTCCATGCAATCTTATGTCCTAACTTATATCCTACTTATATCCTAACTTATATCCTAGACCTAATCAGAATTTCGAATGATTTAGCCGAAACAATTCTCTATCCTCCTCATGATTAAGAATTTAGACATGTGCTCGAAAAGTCGAGGAGGATACTACTCCACGACTGGCAGTCACGAGACTCACTCAAGTGCCCCTTGACTCCAGCCCTTCAACGTCTCCATCTGATGGCCGATCAAACCTGAAAGAGAAAGAAAGACGACTGATTATTTTACTATTCACACACCAAAACACAATCAGTCCTGAATCGAACTCAGATGAAGTCGTTAAACCTTTGCCCTCTCCTTCCAATTGGGGTCTGCGTTTTTGCATGCAAAGTACATTTTGAAAGTTAAAACGGCACGTGGACTAAAATTACATTATTCCTGTTTCTCCTCTCAAGTCCCACGCAGCTGATAGTAGTATTTTTTGACGCTCTAGTTTTATGCAAAAGAGAACGAAACAGTCTCGTTTTTCACTTGTGTTTGTGACGTTCTAGTCGTTGTTGATGTTGGAGACCCTTCTCGAGGTCGTCGTCGTGAATGGAGATGTGTGTTTTGTATATTTGTGTTGTCCATAGAACTTTTAGTATCTTTCTTTCTATCCTAGGGCTGAGTCATTCCTTCCAGGCAGCATGTATGAATGTTCTATAGCTTTCTTGTATGTCCGCTCATTAAATAGTCTATTTCCCTTTTGCGATCCACATGCCCTGTGCCATCCCTTTCCTCTGAAGGAATCGTATTTAAGATTTTGAAAGACCACCAAACGACATTTTACTTGTCAGGAATCTGCTTACTTTAAATAACATTGGTATGAGATGGGAGAAAATTGAACTATCGGAGATCCACAGTGGACGTAACTTAAATTTTTTGTTAACGTTTTCTTAAAAAAACAATTGCAAGTGTGCGGATGTCTCTGAATAAGTTGCGCTTAGTGACGTGACGGATCGTGTTTGGTTTGTCAAGTATAAAATTGACGCCATCCTCACTGTGTCACATGGCAGAAACACTCAGAGGAATGGACTGCTTCTAAGAGAGTGGAAGCAATATTTCAATGCGCACTTATAAATCACCCAATGGACGAAAAGTCATTTTTGGTTGAATTCATGGCTTTTTACTAAACTTTAGAAATGCAAACACGATACAAGATTTAAAATTAGTATTTCTGTAGGCATTAATTCTTCAATGCTTCAACAAAATAATATACGTAAAGAGTTTTTAGAAAGAAAAAATTGTTATTTTATGGAATATAAAACAAATTTAAAATTGTTTTAGCATTCAAATTTTTATTATTTATTTTCAATTATTTTTGTTTTTAATTTTTGTTGTGTGATAATTTTTGGTTTAGGATGAATGTGTGAAAAACAAAAGATTTATTCACCTCTTTGCCGTAGAACCGTTCTGTCAACATCTCGAACTTGTGGGTGTCAGGCATCGGTCCGGCAATCTGCAAAAAGACAGGAGAAATTCGATGTTTAGTGATATATGTTAATCGAATTTCCTTGTAGTGAATTGGGTATTCAATGCTGTTCCCTTGAAATTCCTTTACTTCGTAAGATTTATTACCATTAGAGATTTTTTAAAAATACATACACAATAAAATATGTAAAATTGTTATTTCTGAAGTTATTAAGTCCTCAATAATTCAACAAAATGGTATACGTAAGGATCTTTAAGAAAGGAAAAATCTATTTTATATAGCAGCAACCACTGCGTGGCCAGCACGGTGTGCCCGTGACAGATCTTTTCGTGGGGTCGGGTTGGACCACTGCTCGCTAACCCCCAGTGATTGCTACGAATTCGTAGCCTATTGAATAACAGCCATAATGTGGTGTTGGTTTGCTTTGCAAACCAAATAGAAATTCGTAACCTATTGAAATAAAATCCCAGGTAATTCGATTTGGGTTTGCTTCGCAAATAAGATTATGAGAATTACGAACTGTGGTTTGCTTTGCAAACCAACACTACGGTCAACGCCGTGATAACCTCGTAATTGTCAAATGCGGCCAAATTGGATAACAGTCATCATGGCGTTGCTCGTGGTGTTGGTTTTCAAAGCAAACCAAATGGAAATTCGTAACCTATTGGAATGAATTCTCTGCTAATTCCAATTTGGTTTGCTTAGCAAACCAAATTATGAATATCATAAACAATGGTTTGCTTCGCAAATTGGATAACAGCCATAACGGAATTGACCTTGGTTATTGGTTTGCAATAGAGTTCGGCATGACGTCACAATCTCTTGCGAAAATATATATATTTATTTGAAACATTATTTATTAAAAGAAAATCAAACGTATTAGGTATTTATCTGGTGTCCGCAGATGTCAAGGTTGAAATTTTCAATCTGTCTTTAACGATTCCGATTTTTAAAATAAAGAACTAAATAATGTTAGACAAAATGTTTTTTTATTAAATTTGCTTTCTTTCGCTGAAATCGTAAGAGGGCAGGAAATGTAATCTGTTTATATTTGAAACACGAATGTTGGCGTGACGTCACATACTCTTGCAAAAATATAAAAGATATATATTCAATTTAAAAATTTTATTCAGTTAAAGAAAATCATATTTTTAGTAATCGTATTTTTCAAATTTTTAGTCAATTCGTTGCGGAACATGTTCCAATTTTTCTGCGGACTCGAACACTCGGACTTCCAACTCTTTTAACCTCCAAAACGAATGAAAAAACCTACAAGTCACGGGTGACAAAAGTTCAAGTCCCGCAACATACCTTGGGTGTACTTTCCTCTTCTGTGTCAATAAAACCTCCCTTGTTGTGTGAGCATTGCTTGACATTGTCTGTCTCGTGTTTGGCTGTTTGACCCCTTGAGCCATAAAACCTTCCCAACCATCCGGAACAATGAATATATCCAAAGAACTCTGGAGAAATGTTGAAACGTAGTATCTCCCAGCTATTTTAAAGTAAGACTGTGATCACAACGGATTTTTTGTCTCTAATCCATACAGGGAATATCCAAGTAAGTGATTCCCCAAATCATCATTTCGTTTAGATGACTCGAAAGTACACCCATCAAAAAAAAAAGCGACTCACCCTATCGCAATTGCACATTTTACAACACAGAACCAAACGGAAGGTGACAATCGATAAGGATTAACGTTTTCTACAAATGTCAATATTTAAAATGTGTCTAAGGGGCCGTCTTCATATTAAATTGGCCGCTTGTTCTGATAATTTTGATACGAACCCCCATCTTTTATCACAAATTTAGATTCTACACAAAATTTCACGCGGTAATAAAAAAAATTCATCAATTTTCTCACCGATTTGTAAGTGTTTAAAAATTAGATTTCTTAATGTTATAATTGGAATTTCACGTTTTTTGTTATACTTGCTACAAACATTAATTTTTTTTGGAAATTGCTTTTTCATACATTGCTACCCAAACACAATCTATAAACATTTTAGTTATCAAACTAAATATGCTATTTTTTTATCAATTATAAAATTATATTCATAAAAATTATGAATAGAAACGTGGGCAAATTTTGATACCACATGATTCAACTGTTACTGAAACATCGGAATTCCAAATTCCAGCTCATTACGTGCTTAATTACTAGCGCAGGGAGACTATTTGCAAAATTCGATGATTAGTATCGTTAGTGGGGATTGTTCACAAAGTTCTGCCAACAGATCCTGGAATTCAATCAGAATGGATTCTGACTTTGTTACTATTGTAAGGATACACAGTACACTTTTTCAAAAATATTTTCTACGGACAGTAACATTAAAAATAATTAATGACTTTTTCACCTTGAATCCAATAAAAAAATGTCAGTTTAACAAGGACCATTATTTTAAAATTGAAAAAATTTGAAAAATTTCAAGTTTTTTTTTTAATTTTTATAAAATATTCAATTTTTAATAATTTTGAGTTATTTTAAGTGATTTAAATTTCTTGGATAATTGGGAACAAAAGTTAGTATGGAATTGACCATCAGTCTCATTGTTGAATTTTAATAATTATTTTTATAGCTAAACCTGAAATAAACATAAAAATTCTAAAAATATTAACTTTGACATTTTTTTGCAATTACTAGAACTCTCAGACTTAAATCCATACTAACTTTTATAGTACATATATATGAAATTATAGACAAGAAATTTCTAAACTGTATCTTGTACAAAAAAAGCCTTAGGGAATTGGTAATTTGGTAATTTTTTTAGTTAACGTCGTATTAGAGCAACACAAAGGGCTATTGACGACGGTCCGGGATCAGTCCCTTAAGGGAAAGATCCGAGGACAACACCTCGTAATTTTGAACCACGGTCAGATGACGAAGCAACACATGAGCTGGCACCCCACTCTCTAAACTTCCACACCAACCCAACGTGGGGGTTTTCGGTCACGACAGATTTAAGGTGTACCAGCCGCCTCTACACCATACGCTTATTTTTTTAAATTCACCATTTTTTTAAATTCAAAATACTATGTTTTCATAAGATGAAAATTATTTGTTACGGCAGCGACAAATTATTTATCTTACTAACTTAATATTTTCTTACCAAATATTTAACAAATTTAGATTATAATATATTATATACAACAATCGTAACCAAATATTGGTTTTGAAAAAGACCTTTTTATCAATATTGGTTATGTGGTAATGTGACTCAGAAAAGAACGCAGGACATAAACTAACAGATACGATTTTAGTATTCAAAAATATTTTTAATTAATTGTAAGAATGTAAAAATACATCAAAACAAAAGCGAAGTTTCCCACGTCCAACCCCCCTCTATGCTGTCAAATTTTGACACTGACAACACTTAGAAAACTTCAAATATCTTTAAAACTAATTGGATATCAGATCTAGAATTTTGAGCCAAGCTTCCCAACTGAATGGCTATCTAAAAATGCAAAAAAAAAATCGATATTTTTGTCATTTTTAGGGTTTTGTGTAGCCTGGACAACTTACCAAAGGGCCTGCAACAGGTCATTGACTGCGACAGCCACTACCACGTGTTTATTAATATTTATAATGTGATAGAATTCCAAACATTTATACTCTTCCTTAATGGTTTTTATGGATTTTCTCGGTCAATTTTACACCGTTTTACACCGTTTTTTTTATCAATTACGCCTGAAATTGTGTGTAGAATCCAAAATTGTGAAAAAAAGATGGGGATTCGTATTGAAATAATCGGAGCAAGCACCCAATTTAATATGAAGACGGCCCCTTAGACAAATTTTAAGTATTGATATTTGTAGAAAACATTAATCTCTATCGATTGACACCTTCCGTTTCATTCTGTGTTGTAAATTGTGCAATTGCGATCGGGTGAGTCGTTTTTTTTTGACGGGTGTACATTCAATACTAAAGGTAGGTTCTACTAACAACTCGTTTCGAATAGTAGCTCCTAATTTTGCCCTGGTGGGTGGTAATAGGAACAGAGGTAGGCGATATTAGGAACCCAGTTTTGAAAATTCTCTTGGGAAACTTTTTGAAGTTTGACTAGTTAACTTCAATTGAAATATGTAAAGAAAGGAAAGGATCTCTGGAAACCAAAGGGAGGATAGTTCTTAGCAATATTCATTTAGTTTCAAGCTTGATTTCCCCACCCAGGAGGCTGAGATACAGAGAAATAGTTACCAACATGTCTAGTGGTTAAGGTGTTGGCCTCTGGATCGGAAGGTTCCCGGTTCGAATCCGGGTCAGGGCATGGATATAAAATTGTACTATGTTAGGAGCAATGATGGACGTCTTTTGGGTGCTACTTCACAAATGGCCGTCGCTTCCGACCATTGCAGTGTATATGTATTGAATTCCAATACGGTCATATGTTAAAAAAAAGTTAGGGTTGGCGATATTTGGAAATACCCTAATTTAAAATTATCTTGATTTTACAGTTTCTAATATTTTACTGATGAGACTTCGTAGTTTGATTCTTAGTGAGTGAGGAATGAGATTGGAAGCACAAAAGAGATATTCACCTTTTCTTCGTAGAAGCTTTGCCACAGCATCTGGAACTTGTGCATCGGCGGCAAGGGTTCAACATACTGAAGAGAAAAATTCGTGGTTAAGTGATCTGTGTTAATCACAGTTGCTCGAAGTAAATAATTCAAAAACGGGAATACAATCCAATAGGGTACAACTGATGAATGTAAAAACCAAGTGTGGAGAAAGTAGACCTTTCATGTACAGAAACAACCCAGATGTGAAGTATATATTCTTTTTTTTTTCAATCTTTAGGCATACGTTCAATCTGAATGTGAACATAGAGAAGAACGTACTTCGGAATTGGTAGTTATGTCCGTCTAATATATAAAATATGTGGTGACGCATAATTACACTACACTAGCATCTACTTGAATGACTGCCTAGTTTCAAGTAAACTTCCTCCGTTTTACATAGCTGCACCTTAATATGCACTTAATTGTTCAAGATGGTTTGAACAAAGTCGATTCATTACAGGCTGGACAACACTCCCAGAACGATGATGCGGTTACAGTTTCTCCGTGTGATGCGTTCTCTTTCAAACGTGTGCTGTTTGCTGTCAGTGATGCCGATACAACTAAATTGGTTTATCACATCACTTGATGGAAATCTACTTATTATTACTTTTACAGTGGGCTCTATCTCTATCTTTCTGCTATTCATTTTAATGTCGATTTAGCTTTAATGAATCTTCGTGGTCCGTTCAATGGTTTATTTTCATGGAATTTACAAATTCAATTGCTCCTAGGAAATGCTTTCTTAAAACTACAATTTTTGCATATTTTAAGTGTGTTTGATATGATGATTCCAGATCAAATTAGCGAAACTGTTACTTTACACAACGGTCGATATGATTTCAATTAATGAAGAAACACAATTTATTGAATGCATGTGAAAGATAAAGCAAAGAAAGTAGAACATACTTCGCAGATCTCGTCTTTGTAGATCTCGACAGCTGCCACCTGAAAGAAACAATATGCATTTGTTGAAAAAATAAAGGATTGGTCTCTCTGTGCTAGCGTTTTCTACCCAACGACTACTTAGAGCATTAAAAAGTTAATGGAGTCCGATTGGAGTGAAAGATATTTACTTGCAGTACCTTCGATGAAGCAAACTTAGAAATAAGTATGTGAAATTCTAAAACCGCTCGGAAACCGTCTCTATCAGTGCAATAAGTGCTTAATAAAGTAGAAATATTTCCAAAATTGTAATTGATTGTTTTCAATTATTTAACATTGCGCTTTTAGTTTTATCTGATATCTCGTAGCTATGTTTAGAATTGAAATATTAATAATATATTCTTTTAATGCAACCCAAGATCCTGAAACGAAAGTATTCATGCAAAGAGAACTAATTTGTTCTAAACAAACCAAGGTTTCTGAAGAAGCTTCAGAATGGTCAAAATTGTCTTACTTTTGTGAATGTTTGCGGAAATGATTTTTGAATATATTTGGTATCAATCTGGATTGATTGCAACTCTAAAACATAAGGATTTTGCCTAAAGGAGACATTTTTTTTATCTAACCCTATAACATTAGTATGAATGTGTGTGAAATGGGTACTTTATCAATTTCTTCATTAAATATATATACATTTTTTTTAAATATCTTTGCAATGATAATGTGAACTAGACAAGGGTTAACGATTATCGGTGCTTTCTTAACATTAATTTATGTTTCTTTTATATTAGTTCTTATGTTTTAAAATTTTTACTTACAATTGCGAATATTAGTATGTAAAAAATACTTATATTTCTACTTTAGTTCGTTACTAATTGCACACCTTGCTATCGTGATCTGAACGAAAACTTCTATGGTAGGTTTAACTTGAATGGTTTATATTCGAATAATAGAACGTTACATTTCATGTATTATGATATATCACCATTTTTTCCTACATACGAGTAAATTAATGAGAAAAATGGGAGTAATATTTTACTTACATGCTCCATTGGTCTGTAAATATATTTAATGAAAATTAAAATACTTACTTCATTTCTTCGCAACCAAATCTATTTGCTTTAATGATTTGTTAAGCACATTGCTACGTAAAATCGACTGAGACCCAAGATTTGTCTCTATTTTGTAGATCGTTGAATTTGCGACGAAAAACATGTACACCGTATCATTACCAACAAAGAATAATATTCAGACCTTTTCAGAATCGAGGAAATAACTTAAATTTGACGGTTAATAGCACAACCATCTCGCCCTGGATACACTTACTAATGCTTAATTAATTGTATACTCACTTTGCTCCTTCGGAAACACTTCGCCAAAAAACGGAACCTGTAACGATACAAAAATATTGACTTAAGTGTCCATTAAACTTTCAAAATTTGATCCGAGAATATTTCTTTCCTTTCTCCCTTCCAAAACACTTGGTGAAAATTCCACGAACAAATAACCAATCCAAAGTTTAGATTTGATATTTTGTATAGCGTAATAGAGAACCTACTAACGAACTCGTATTAAATATTCCGACATCAAAGCTGTAGTAGTTTCACAGCAATAAAATTGTTTTTAAAATATTATTGTGTGTAAAAATATGTTTTAAAAATTCAAAGGGATAGTCGTGGGAATTGGGGAATTCATTAACAAAGGACCAGCCTTGTTGGGCTTGAGCCTGTAGCTGGTCGTCAATGTTTGTATTTGTATTAATAACATGGTTCTTTTCCTCGAGTGGTAATTGTTCCTGAAACTAATAAAACAGTAAATAATAAATCTCAAAAACTTAATCCATGAAATGATTTATTCATGAAAATGTTAGGCTTTTCAGAGTCATGTACGTTTTTTTCGGTGTCAAAGCCTGGTCATTAACTTCGACACATTATTTTAAGGAAACATATAAGAGTAGATAGTCTTTATGGACTTTTTGGGTGTTCCACATTCCATTAAGTTACTAATGAAGTATCTTAATAATGGAATGGAAACGGTGGAATCTGTGGCAAGAGTTTTGAAATAGGATGGACTTGTAAATAATATATTCCGAGTCCACAGCAAAATACGAAAATTTTGGATATAAATCATGGTAAAAAAGTAAAGAAAATACGATACTTTCTTTATTATAATACTAAACGAACACCCTGTATTTTCAATAAAAAAAGCAATCCCAAATAATTTTCCATACTTTGAATGTTAAAAAATCCCGTATTTAAAGTTATCACTTAAGTTAAAATATTTCCCGCACTTAACGTTTTTTCAGCGTGAAGAACTCAAAGCGATTTTCTTAAAATAGTCAATTTTGAAATAAATGACAGTTCTTTTCGTGTTTTTGCTGATACTAAAAACATTCGAAAGAAAAAACAATAATTTTAAGAATGTCGCAAATTCGTATAAAATTCGGACTACCTAAGGTATCGATCGGGCGTAAAATTTTCCGTAGATTTCAAATCCCTTGAAATTTTCACTCTGTCTTTAACGATCGCGAAGATAGAAAACCTCAAATAGTCATTTTTGCGTTCATAATGAGTATCTTCGTCAAATGCTTTAATTGCACATTAGATATACTAAAAAACTTACAAAAGCTCAAATCTGTGGAGAATGGTGTTAATGATTTAGCTAGTAAAAGCAAAACGCAAACCAATACAATGGATTTCTTTGAACACTAAACTATTGAAAAGGGAGAAACGAAAAAGCGTGTTACTTAAATTAGTCTTTATTTCATTTGTTTTTCTCCGACCTTGATTTAATGTTTAAAACATGTTATTTCTTTCCGGTTCCATGAAATACGTTAAATTGGGGTTCCTATTTCGAACCGTATAGAATTCGTGTAGTTTCCAGAACATTTTCACTGATGTTAAAATGGAAGTTAGGTTTTATGTTATGAAAATTTGTTTTACGGGGCAATACATAAAAAACCATTTTGATTAAAGTTGATTTCTTCTATTCTAATATTTTGACTTGGAGCTGTAAAATAGAAAATTTGCAAAACCGTAAAAGTTCACCTTGTTGGCAGGAGACCCTTGACCGGCATCAGGAAGAGATTCCGACCCTTTTGGCTCCAGAGAGACCATCCCGGATCGACTTCCTTCACCACTCACCTGGATTCCTCCTGAAAAGAAACTAACCACTTTCTCTCGCTACATTTCGCGGATAGACGGGGCATATTCGAAAAGTTGTCGATTGTACTCTACTATTTCGTAAACATTCCATCGGGCATTGCGCTGCTCTGAGCGGCAGTTGTGGTAGTTTAGAAAACGACACAATTTGTTGAAATGAAACGAGTAGAACAATTTTATTTTGGCAAAACTAAATGTCAATGTTCAATGCAGTTTTTTCTTCTTCCGTTAGATCGTTGCACTCGTGGGCTTTCTTTTGTGTCGATTTTAAAAAGCGAGCTTCAATCTTTCATTCAAAAAAGAATAGCAAACATTTATTTTTGTTAAGTTTATAAATTATCTGGTTAACTTTCCCTCGTTTAAAAGTTGTACTTGAAATCATCCATAGCTTTTAAAAATGTATCGTTTCTTTTGATTTGCAATCTCGAAAATTGCGTTTGAAATTATCTGAAACGGATGCTTAAGGATAAAAACATATGTTACTTTTAACTAAAAATTAACCCTTACGGTGAACAAACTGTTTTATGCCAATGAGCAGTATAGTTTTTATATGTATTTTATTGTGTGTATCCTTTCTATTGTGATTTATTCATAAATTTACTACAACTAATCAAAATTTGACAAAGATTAAAATTGTATTAAAACATTTAAATTCACTATTTAGATAAAATTATAAAAGCCTATGTCTGATAAGACTAAAAACAGATTTCTATGAGGATCACTCAATAAATACTTTATATTAGGGTTAGTAGCTCAAATAGGTGTTGAGTCTAGTAGTATTAAAGTCAGGACATTCGCTTCAAATGTGTCTAACGGAGAGGATTGAATCACATGTCGGACGCGTTAGCGATGGCTCCGAGTGTAGCAAATGCCTCTCCGTTAAATAGGTATCGTCGCATTTCAAATAAAAAATTTTAATGTTATTTTATTATATTAGTGCCCTTAAAAACACTTCATTATATTTAGTACTGAATGACTAAATATCACTCTAGCTGGTTCCGAACTACTATTTAATTTAATGAAATAATTGTATAGTTTAGTTTAAAAAAAATGGGTAATTTTTTACTTGTTTTCTTTGAAAATCACTCTTGAATGAAATTATATCATCATATATTTAGTACTAAATTTTATTCAGTAATGAAATCAGTTTTTACTATCTGTTAAGTTAAGCAGTTTCCTTCACACTTTCGACTGAAGTGATTCCGTTTGATTTTTCCGTTTACTCAAGGATACCGAAAAGTACAGATGCATCTTCCTTCTCTATGTAAACTATGCAAAATATCTACACAGAAAATCTCCATGTATTGAGCTTTGTCTCAGAATAGAATTCAAGGTTAAAACATTCGGTCTTTGAAAATAAAATTACAATTTAGGAACCTCATCCTTAACCATATTCTAAGGTTCTTTTGTTCTTGTAAAAATGCTTAGTTTAAACAATTAATTGTGAGATGTTACAACTTAAAGTTGACTCAGGGGATCTATTATGCTTACTTTGGACAATAGTAAATCTCAATTGACTGTTATTGTCATGGAAACCAAAGAAAATAATTATAGAAATCATTCAATCAAAACGTTGTACGTAAAAAAAATTATCTGACATAGTCATAAACGATGTATAGAAAATTATGTGTATTTTATTTTTTGAATATAACCTATTTTTTAAATTTGAACCGTTTGTTTTCTACACCAATTGTTTTTGTATATTTATAACCTAGTTTCATTAGAAGTTAAAAATCAGGTATACCTTGCATCACAAAAATATTACAGTTTAAATATTTCGAATTCTCTGTTGAGTCTAACGTGTCGTTGAGTCATTGATTTTCAGGCGTTTGGTTTACAAGGTATTTATATAAAAAGCGGAAATATGTTTTGAAAAATTCCATGAATGGTTATTTGTAAGGAATAAATTGTAGTGCCTTGTAAGGTTATACTTTTCTCATGCAATTGATTTGATGATTATGTATCGATATTCTTATCAATCCGTTTAAATTCGCATGCTATTGAGCATTGAAAAACTGAGGCGAAGCTTCTGAGAAAATTAAATTTCCTGGAGAAAGTATAAACGCGAGCTGAAGTAAAGTGGTTAACGGCTTATATAGCTGTAAAGAGTAATTGACAATAATTGGATGCAAAATGTCTATTAGTATTAGAGAGAGTCCATGATATTCATATTCTAAATCTTGCAGGATGTGAAAAAAAAATAATTGTTTTTAATACTGCTTCTGTGCATTCGTTACTTAAGTCAATTAGAAATAATTTAAGATGTGATGTATGGAGAATTCACAAACATCGATAGTTGCTTCAGTTGAAAAGAAATTTTATTGTTCGCTAAGTCCAACCAAATAATTCATAATGCGACACATACGAATGGTTATCTCAATTCAGTGTTTATTTGTACAATTTTTACAGAATTAAATGTATCAGATTTAAAGAATCACTTACATTTTGCACAAGTACAGAATAGTCGAAGAAAGCAGTAAGATATAATCTGTAAAAATAAATATATACAATTTATTTGAGAATTTCATTGCACTTATATATTTATAAAGTATACAACGAACTAATGTACTCGTAGTAAATACGTGTGTATGTGATCTAGATTTTAACACTTTGCTCGTACGAAAGGAAAAGCAATGTTGGTAAAACAAACTATTTCAATAACTATGCAAAGTTAAAAGATGTGTGTGCACAACGGGATAAATCATAGTAACCGAAAGATTGCAACTAGTCTCAATAGCTTCCATATGACTCGTAGATTTGATCCGAGCATCTGCATACGCTACTTACATCGCGCATACAAACGGTTTACCTCAAAAGAGGCTTTTTCTGTGAGGCTAAATGTAGATGGTACTTATTCGTTGAAGAATTTACATACTGCATCCATAATAATCATCCATATTAGTAACATATTCCAACATAATTATTGCAAAAGAATTTTAAAAGTTTGAAATTTAAAGGACTGCAATATAAAACATTTTGAAAAATTAGATTCGTGGATAATTTTAGATTAAAAAAAATGTTAGATGATATTTAAAAAATGAATCGAACTCTGTAAAAATGCGAAAAAATTTAACTGGGAATTTTCCCCAACCAAATCTTGCAGATTCAGTAGATTCTTGCAGATTCTTAGAAAAAAAGATTTTAAGATTAAAAACAGAATAGACAGTTAAAATAGGATCACAAGAAAAGTAGTAGAGCAGGAGTTACAAATGGGACCGGGATTTCTCTCTGACTCACTTACTAATGAATGACAATTGCAGAATCGTGTGTGTCCAATGCGAAGACGGGTCAGTATGACTTCAGTCTCCTTCATTGGACTATTTGACTCATTCACTGATAAATGAAGGGTTAGAAAGCATATAATTTGTTGTTGATTTGCAGGTTCCACAACTCTTGCCATATGGGGTCAAAGAACTCATTCGTTAGAATTCTCATATCATTAAGAGGTTGTTACTCTTCTGGGATCATTACCACGGAAACTTCAGCTGTACCACAACTCACTAGTCACTTATCAACTGCAATGTTATACGGTTACGAACAATTTATGAACAATCCTTCTTACTGATTTTGTCGAAGGATAATATCATAAATACATTCAAAATAAGGGTCTGTGAATACTAACAATAGAAAAACAGCTCGTAGATTTTTTAGAAATGCTGAGAAGTCTGCAGAAATGACTGATATTAATGTAATCAAGCTCTATCAAGTTAAATTACATGTTTAAATTCCGGTTTCCAGATAAACTGATACGTTTTCTGAGTACGAAGCAAGTGCAAGATACATGTCCCTCAGAAAGTGTCCTTGAAACCCCTAGTTACCGTAAACTATACATAAAATACTGCTCCATGGAAATATTACTTCACCTCTTGTATTCTTCCGGTGGAGTGGTCGTTCAAGGTAAGACGTTTGTCGCCAACTAATTTTTGTCGCCAATCAAGATGGCGGCTGAATTCCGTAACAGCAAAATCCACACAGATAGGGTTGCCTTAATAAAAACGCCAGATGTGAAGAAAACCGTAAAAGGTGAAGGTTACAATATTTGGCGACAAATCGCCTTCTTACCGTGAACGACCACTCCACCATGAACTGTTATACATATATCTAACCATTATTCAGGTGTATATGAATATATAATTGCTAAATATGCGGTTAATAGTTGATCGAAGTATATTTAATATATAGAGCAAAGTTGACAAATGCATTCAAATTTAGCATATTTCTGCATTCAAAGAGTAGCTAAATATACGCTAAATGTACACCAAATCAGTATTTTATCACTCACAGCCTCTAATAATCAGCCAAAACCAGTGTAATATTGATACAATAATTTTGTCCACCTAGATTACGTAAATGACACACTATGCGGCGTTTCGTTTGCGAAGCAAACCAAATGGAAATACGTAGCAATCACCGGGAGTTGGAGGGCTTTAGCGAACAGTGGTCTCACCTGCTGGACACGCAGTGGCTAATTATTCTAATACACATATTATTCGTTCCTGCTCTAATTAGGAGAAAATGCCTTTCTTAACGCTTCTATCAAGAGTGGTAAACGCATTCGTTCGAGTAATTTCCAAAAGGTCATCACAAACTACAGAGGCATTCAAACATTACACCTCCACATTCTGCTCCCAATCATTCTTTAAATCTCTAGATTCACTTTTCGGTACAGCTACACTCTACGTTTATGAGTGATGGCAACGGCTTGGCGATTTTTTTTGGCGCGCTTCTAGTAGCGAGTTACGATAAATTAAGGCAACCCATCTTTCGTTACGTTTGTTGTGGTTTTCATGGAAACCTCGGCAAACGGAAACTTTCAATTTTCATTTTGAATATTCTAGAAAGTTCTTCCAAAATCCGTTAAAGTCGTTAGATTTCATTGATTCGTTTGAAATTTTTTCTTTCCTCCCATTGGTTATTTTGTTTTTAAAAGTTTCCTTTGATTGCATTGGTCTTTATAAATCGTTTTCGGTGATACCATTGGTCCATTTATTTGTATTTTGACAGTTGTGGAATTTTTATTTTATTATAATAGTTTTCTTGAAAGGATTAAGAGTTTTTTTTTTCTTACCATTTTCGTATTCATTATTTTTTTTACGGAAGAATTCTGACGTTATCAGGTTGTATTATTTCTTGCTTTTGTTTTCTTTTGTAAATCTTTTTCTTTTTCAACATGCCCACTGCATTTAGTGTAATTGATAATTTTCACGGTATTCTTACCCAACATTTGTAGCTTAGTTTCTCTGCTGGTTCACAAATATGTTTTGATATGTGCTTAAACTTACTACTTTTTGTGAAAGTTTTTAAAAAATATACTTTTTAAAACGTTCTGAAATGTATTAAAAAAGTGTGTTGTAAAAAGAAAAAAATTTGCGACAGAAAAAGAGTTAAGAAATAATTCTTTCTTGGCGACTTTAGAAATGCGCCAACAAAAATCGCCAAGGCCGTTGCCATCGCTCATAAACGTAGAGTGTAGCTGTACCCACTTTTCATCAGTGTTAGGGAAAATTACATCGCACTTTCTTCTCAGATTTTCAAAATGTTGGTTTTAAAATCCCTGCACGTTGGAAAGTATTCACTCGTTGAAACAGTTGATCGAATAGAGTGAATATTGTAAATTCTTGAAGATGCAATTGAAAGTGTCTAAATTTGCTTCCAGACAACAGTTTAAAAACGAGTATTTTATTTTAATTTACTGAAGAAATCATGACACAAATGTGTCCAAAAACAATGGAATCTATTGTCAATATATTTTTAACTAGAGTAGGACCCAATTGGTTCCAGTTACCTGGTGCAAACAACGCTATTAAGACTTAAAGAAGTCCAAGATGTAGGGAGAATAAGTACATCTAAATCTTACAAATATTATATTCAGGCATATTTGTTTCAAATGTGTTCATTTTACAGAAAATGAACAAATATGTATGTGGGTTTGATTTAATACGTAGTTACCGATTTCAAATAATTAAAATAATAAAGTTCTAACAAATATTAAATAATTAAATAATAAAATCTGCTCATAATTATTGATTTTTTCGTAGGAGCAAAAGGACATATTTATTATTGTTAGATTATGCATCGTAATTTAGAATACATTAAAAAAGTTTAAAATTTGAGGGAAAAGATTGTATTTGTGCACCACTGCAAATAGTTTTTAGAAACACAACTTCATCAAATATGCAATTCGTAAAAGAATGAGGAGTATCACTGAAATATTCAAACACTAAAAGAGTTTAATTCATAATTATAGAAACGACTTAAGAGTTCAATCAAACTTTGTAATAACAAAATTTCCATTTTGTAGATGTAAAAATGAAATTTCTTTCTAGAGTTATCCTCTGATAAAACAATAAGAGAAAATTATAATTCAAATTTGGTATGAAGCTTTTCAACAACCGTTTTAAAACCGTACGATATGAAAAGTAACATTCAATTACATTTATACCGCAGTCAAAGAAGTATACAGGTATTATCGAATTGGTTTTTCTAATTAAAAGCATTTTAAGTAAATATATAAGATTGAAAAAAGTACTTACGTTTCAGAGACTTTCGAAAGTATAATAAACTGTGTTCTAAAGATGCGTGATTTATTTTTTCCGAAGTCTAACTGTTTAGTGCTCTAGATTTGGATGTTTGCTTTTACCTCACCTGCTCCGTATTTGATTTCTAAGACCATGAAAGCGTTTCAAAACAAACTGTCTAAGGAGTGAGGGTTATTTTTGAAGGACTCTAAAGGGACTTGGGTTCAGGTTTGTATAGTACATAGTCAAACAGGGAAACTTTCAAGGGAACATTACATAAAAGTTTGCAAAGTAAAATAACCAAACAAGTACCATTTGCATATTTTATCCATCCTTCACTTCAGGCATGGTTTAATAATTTCTTTTAACATCTACTTATCTATAAATTCGGTGTGTGATATAGAATATTATTTAATTTTCACTCAAAGACACTACTTTTCTTTATATTGCAAAGAGTACAAATAGACTATTAAAACTTTCATTTTGATATACATAAAACGTTTATCAGTTACATTAATTAAAAAGTTAAATTATCGTGAATTTAAAAATTTTAATCATAATTTAAATTTCTTAAGTGTCTATGCCCTTTTAAAAGTATTAAATGGATAATTTTGCAGTCAGTTATACTTGACATAATTTTCATTTTTGCCTGTATATCTCATGAATGTGTACATCTTACGTAAAATTATTGAATCAGCACTCCCAGAGGTATGAAAGTACGTGAACTGCGTTTATAACCACTAATATAACGCGAGGACTATTTTTTGAATATACCTTTATCCTCGAGTAGAAAATTCACTTCTCCAAATCATTTTCTTTGTGTTAACAACACCTCATATCCAGTATCGCAATTTTTTTTTGGTTAGATTATAAGCAAAAGTGTCCCGAAATAATGAATACATCGTTAAGTAGAGCGAAATTAAATTTATTTGTTCCGTGGTGTAAGCAGTATAATTAAGACTTGGAGCAGAAAAGGATGCAGAGGAACTAAATACAAATAAATCGGAGATTTAATAATTTACCGTCGTGTTTTTAAATGTGTTCTTCACAGATATTGACCGAATACTTTTAGGTGTCTATTTTACTAGGTTAGGGTTTAAATTTTTAAAAAACGTTTTAGCAAATCTTTTCATAATTATTGGATTCTCGTTACGAAAATAACTACACCGATGTGAATTGTGGGAAGCTAATTTTAAATACATTTTAAACGCACATGATAATATTGAAAACCCTTTCCGAATATTAATCCTTGACAGAGGCACAAATTATTTTCGTAATCCACTGTATACAACTTTAAGCAATGCAGCTTCTACAAACGCGAATATCGTTAAACTAATTAGGTGTGCCATTGAAAGATTAAAAACCCAACAGTTTAATTACTTATTGAAGCAGTTTGTTAAATGTTCGACCGAGATTTGTATCCACGAAATTTTGTCCTCATAAAAATCCAGTAACACGATTATGGAACAGTTACACTCTACGTTTATGAACGATGGCAACGGTCTTGGTGATTTTTTGGCGCACTTCTAAAGTCGCCAAGGAAAGAATTATTTCTTAACTCTCTTTCCGTCACAAATTTTTTTCTTTTTACAACACACTTTTTAAACACATTTCAGAACATTTTAAAAAGTATATTTTTAAAAAACTTTCACAAAAGTAGCCAGCTGAAGCACATATCAAAACATATTTGCAAACCAGCAGAGAAATAAAGCTACGAATGTTGGGTAAGACTACTCTGAAATTTATCAATTACACAATACAGTGAGCATACAGAGCCTTGAGAAAAGAAGACGTTTTAATGTGATAAAATTCACAAACAAGGCAAGAAGTCGTGTACCTGAACATATTTCTAGGAGAACCTTTCAAAATTTTAACAGACACACACGACTGAAAAGGTCATCGTGTCCTGAATCGCGTCCTGTTCAATTTGACAAAGAAATTAGGGAAACTCTTGGCCTTGTATATTACAAATTTCTTATCCTTCAAGAGCCTATTGTCCCCTCCGAACTTCCCACGAATACCAAAATTATATTAAACCTTCTGGAGCCATGCAATAAAAAAGAGTTGGCCGATGTCATTAAAGCAAAAGGACTCAGAACTGTTGAGCAGTATCCAAGGAAAACTTTTGTCCACGCTTATACTGACGGCTCTTCTGATGAAACTATCACTAATGGAGGTTCCGGGGTTTTCCTGACTGCTCCAAGAGATACAGTTCATCAACGAAAAATTGGTGCAGGAGCTATTGCGTCCAACTTCACTTGCGAACTTCAAGCTATTGTAGAGGCACTTGACCTGTATAAAACCCTTCCTGCTTCTGAGCAGGCTGAGGGTGTAGTTATTTTCTGTGACTCAAGAGCTGCCCTACAAGCAATACTAAAAAGAGACTCCTCGATCATCAGCAGAATATGCTCCCACCTAAGAGAAATTCAACATTTGGGAAAGATCTGCACACTCCAGTGGTTGCCCGCATACGTTAATATATCAGGCAACGAGACTGCAGACCAACTAGCAAAAGAGGCGCTAGAAATCTAAACAATGAGGACAGTGTGAATGTCACCCTGCTGGACGCTCTAGCTAGAACCTTCGATCCCAATTAAGCATCAGCTTTGTAATATCAATGAGGACAGACTAACTACCAAAACCATAGTCAGGTTAAGAACAGGTCATTACAGAGAAATGAAGATTGACAGCGAGGGTAATAGATCTTACAGAAAGTGTAATAACTGCCCAGATATGGAGTTAACACCAGCTCACATTTTCGATTGTCCAGCAATAATTGCGGATCTATTTAAAGTCGAAATCCTTTTTCTCGCAACCGAACCTGTTCGAGGACAATATAGTGGAGATTGCTAGAACTGTGATAACTGCTCATGGCACCATTTAAACAAGACTCGTCGTAGACACGACATCATCAGTGGGCATGTTGAAAAAGAAAACGATTTAAAAAAGCAAACAAAGCAAGAAGTAATACAACCTGATAACGTCAGAATTCTTTCGTAAAAAAATAAATAAATAATGAAAACAAAAATGGTCAACAACAAAAAAATTCTTAATCCTGTCGTGAAAACTATTGTAATAAAATAAAAATTACACAACTTTCGGAATACAAATAAATAGACCAATGGTATCACAGAAAACGATTTAAAAAGACCATTGGAATCAAAGGATATTTTAAAATCAAAATAACCAATTAGAGGAAATAAAAAATTTCAACGAATCAAAGAAATCAAACGATTTTAACGGATTTTGGAAGAACTTTCTAGAATATTCAAAATGAAAATTGAAAGTTTCCGTTTGACGAAGTTGCCATGACAACCACAACAACCGTAACGACGTATGATTTGCCTTAATCTACCGTAACTCGCTACTAGAAGTACACCAAAAGAATCGCCAAGGCCGTTGCCACCTCTCATAAACGTAGAGTGCAGCTGTACCCAATCGTTCGAGTTATTTCCAAAAGCACATCACAAACTATAGAGGCATTCAAAAATTACATCTCCACATTCTGCTCCCAATCATTCTTTAAATCTCTTGATTCACTTTTCATCAGTGTTAGGGAAAATTACATCGCACTTTCTTCTCAGAATTTCAAAATGTTGGTTTTAAAATCCCTGCACGTTGGAAAGTATTCACTCGTTGAAACAGTTGATCAAATAGAGTGAATATTGTAAATTCTTGAAGATGCAAATGAAAGTGTCTAAATTTGCTTCCAGACAACAGTTTAAAAACGAGTATCTTACTTTAATTTACTGAAGAAATCATGACACAAATGTGTCCAAAAACAATGGAATCTATTGTCAATACATCTTTAATTAGAGTAGGACTCAATTGGTTCCAGTTACTTTTTGCAAACAACGCTATTAATATTAAGACTTAAAGAAGTCCAAGATGTAGAGAGAATAAGTACAAATAAATCTTACAAATATTATATTCAGGCATATTTGTTTCAAATGTGTTCATTTTACAGAAGATGACCAAATATGTATGTGGGTTTGATTTAATACGTTGTTTCCGATTTCAAATAATTAATATAAAGTTCTAACAAATATTAAATAATTAAATAATAAAATCTGCTCATAATTATTGATTTTTTCATAGGAGCAAAAAGACATATTTATTATTGTTAGATTATGCATCGTTATTTAGAATACATTAAAATAAGTTTAAAACTTGAGGGAAAAGATTATTTTTGTGCACCACTGTAAATAGTTTTTAGAAACACAACTTCATCAAACATGTAATTCGTAAAAGAATGAGGAGTATCACTGAAATATTCAAACACTAAGAGAGTTTAATTCATAATTATCGAAACGACTTAAAGAGTTCAATCAAACTTTGTAATAAAAAAATTTTCATTTTGTAGATGTAAAAATGAAATTTCTTTCTAGAATTATCCTCTGATAAAACAATGATAGAAAATTTCAATTCAAATTTTGAATGAAACTTTTCAACAACCGTTACAAAACCGTACGATATGAAAAAGTAACATTCAATTACATTTATACCGTTGTAAAAGAAGTATACAGGTATTATGGAATTTTTTTTTATAATTAAAAACATTTTAAGTAAATATAGGTGGAGTGGTCGTTCACGGTAAGAAGGCGATTTGTCGCCAAATATGGTAACCTTCACCTTTTGCGGATTTTCTTCACATCTGCCGGTTTTGTTATGGCAACCCTATCTGCTGTTTCGGAATTCGGCCGCCATCTTGATTTGGCGACAAAAATTAGTTGGCGACAAACATCTTACCGTGAACGACCACTCCACCGTAAATATATAAGATTGAAAAAAGTACTTACGTTTGAGTGACTTTTGAAAGTATAATAAACTGTGTTCTAAAGATGCACGATTTATTTTTTCCGAAATCTAACAGTTTAGTTCTCTAGATTTGGATGTTTGCTTTCACCTCACCTGCTCCGTATTTGATTTCTAAGACGATGAAAGCGTTTCAAAACAAACTCTCTGAGGAGTGAGGGTTATTCCTGGAGGACTCTTGAGGGACTTGGGTTCAGGTTTGTATAGTACATAGTCAAACAGGGAAACTTTCAAGGGAACATTACATAAAAGTTTCCAAAGAAAAATAACCAACACAAGTACGATTTGCATATTTTATCCAACCTTCACTTCAGGCATGGTTTAATAATTTCTTTTAACATCTACTTATCTATAAATTCGGTGTGTGATATAGAATATTATTTAATTTTCACTCAAACACACTACTTTTCTGTATGTTGCAAAGAGTACAAATAAACTATAAAACTTTAATTTTGAACGTAAATTTGAACGTGAATTTGAAATTTTGAATCATAATTTAAATTTCTTAAGTGTCTATGCCCTTTTAAAAGTATTAAATAGATAGTTTTGCAGTCAGTTATAATTGACATAATTTTCATTTTTGCTAGTATATCTCACGAATATGTACATCTTACGTAAAATTATTAAATCAACACTCCCAGAGTTGTGAAAGTACGTGAACTGCGTATATAACCACTAATATAACGCGAGGACTATTTCTTTGAATATACCTTTATCCTCGAGAAGAAAATTCACTTCTCCAAATCATTTTCTTAGTATTAACAACACCTCATATCGAGTATCGTAATTTATTTTTGGTTAAAAATTATCATAGTTTGTCTTATAATCTGTTATAAGCAAAAGTGTCCAGAAATAATGAATACATCGTTAAGTAGAGCGAAATGAAATGTGTCTGTTCCGTGGTGTAAGCAGTGTAATTAAGACTTGGAGCAGAAAAGGATGCAGAGGAACTAGATACAAATAAATAGGAGATTTAATAATTTTCCGTCTTGTTTTTAAATATGTTCTTCACAGATATTGACCGAATACTTTTAGGTGTCTATTTTACTAGGTTAGGGTATAAATTAAAAAAAAACAAAAACGTTTTAGCAAACCTTTTCATAACTATTCGATTCTCGTTACGAAAATAGCTGCACCGATGTGAATTGTGGTTAGCTAATTTTAAATACATATTAAACGCACATGATAATATTGAAAACCCTATCCTAATATTAATCCTTGACAGAGGCGACCGATTATTTTCGTGATCCACTATAACTCGCAACTCTGCGGCAGCTTGTCTGTTACTCTGCCAACAACCGAACTACCGCGTCACCTTTGGGTGATGAAATAGTGATCGGTACTGGTAATGGTAATTTTAGTTAACGTCGTACTAGAGCAACACAACGGGCTACCGGAAGTGAGTCCTAGTGGCAGAAAAGTAAAACACTTTATCAAGAATTTACGAATTCGGACAGCACTGAGATTATCGCCAATCGAGCCAGTGTACTGTCAGCGCCTTGTTAGTGCGAGTTTCACTTTTATCCGTGAACCAACTTGAATCGACTAAGCTAACAGTTCTGAAAGGTTGTATTTTTCTTATTAAACTAGTGTTTAAGTCTTATATTATTACTGATTCAAATATTTTAGAAAAAAAATTGATAAGATTTGTTTCCGTCTTTATTGTGATTTGAAAACAATTTACTACTCCTCAACGCTTAAAACTCAGCATGCATGTTCTTAAAGCATTCTTAAGTATATTTACATATCCCTGACTACCATTATGCTAATAGATTATAAAATGTACTATACCATGTAATGTACTTAGCTACTGAGAAATTACGTTTATTAACTCCGAGAGTTAATGCGGAACATCATTGGAACACCAGCGATAACAAATTTTTCATGTTGCACAAAATAATTTATTTAAATAAATTTTCCTCTTCTCGAATATTTAACGGAACATTAACGGATATTTTATGGTCCTAAGTACGTTTGTTTTTCAATTGAAATTTCACCTCTTCAACAAAAGGCTTTCGATTCCAAACTATCTGTATTTCCAATTTGACTGCTGTTATTTTTCTGGGTGTTTGGTCGATGAAGCCTGAAGCATTCTGTTTTAATTTCTACATTATCAAAAGCTCAGATTTGGAAGTATTGCGTCATCCGGAAAGTTCTGCGCGTTTTCAAATCGAAGCTAGCTTTGTTACTTTGCTACAACTAATAAGGAGTGACCTTGATGGATGCAGATGTTTATTTTCGATCTTTTCTGCTTACACTGCATAATTACGGCATGTGTTGTGGCACAATTTTTGTTTCACTGCAGTGCTAAAAAAAGGAGAAGAAAAAAAGCTCATTTTCGTCATATAATGCTCTTTTATTTTAAGAAAGGAAAAAATTCTAGTCAGATTGCTTGTAAAATGTGTGCTGTATAGGGACATAGTGCTGTTTCTGAGGCCACAGTTCGAAGATGGTTTGATAAGTTTGCGTGGAAATTTCCGCCTCGAATATAATACCTGTTTAACATCGAGAAGGGGACTGCATCTCAAAAAAGTAATGCTTTCTGTAGGGTGGGACTAGCAGGAATTGTTTATTATGAATTGCTGACACAAAATCAGACAATAAATTCGGGAAAAAAAACAGTTCTCAAATGGCAATATTAAAAGCAGAAATCGAAGCAAAGCGGCCAGAACTGACCCATCGTCGAGGTGTCTTCGAGCATGACAATGCTCAGCCCCACATTTCACTGAATGTCAGATAAATACCTATTGAATAGGGTTGAAATGTTTATTGTCACTCCCATATTCACCAGACCTTGCCCCCTCAGATTTTCACCTCTTCAGGTCACTTCAAAATTCTCTGAACGGCCTTGAGTTTAAATTCTTTGGAGACTGTCAAATAGCACCTCAAACACTTCTTTATAAATAAGCCTGAAGATTTTTTTAAAAGAATTTTCCAGCTGCTGGAAAGATAGCAAGAAGTCATGGAACAAAATGAGGCTTATGTCATTCAATACCATTTTTTTATATTTTTGTACTGCTTCGTTGAAATTTATCTTAAACGCGCAGAACTTTACGGATGACCCAATATTATGTTAATCATGAATACATAAGATATGGGTTGACGACCTTTCTGTAAGGTGAATCAACCAACAGTGAGGTGTTCGATTAATTTCAGGTGCATTTCTCCTTAAGTGTAGTCCTATCCTCTATCTCAGTAAAACGTTCATTCTGTGTCTGTTACTGGATATTGCATGTCTTGTGTCTGCTGCAACATGAACCAATAGAGCCCTTGCGCCATGATACCCCAAACCTAACCTAGTGAGTTGAAGAGTAATTATAGCCACGACGAACTTCCGAAACAAAATTAAATTTTTCTCGGTAGAATTTTTGCGATTATCTTTAGTCTAAACAGTTTACAAAGTATAAATTCAATAAAAATAATCCTACGAAGGTATTAAGTACTGTACATCTTATGTTCAAAATGAAAACGACCCAGAAAGTATTGGAAGGTGTTGCCTGGTTCGAATCCGGGTCAGTGCAAGGATGTTTGCAAGCTTATGGTGTAGAGGTGCATTTTCATGCTTTGACAATTTTAAACTTGCATTGCTTTTCTTCGGTAACTCTTGCAACTCTTCGGTATTCTAGGCGGGAATTCTGTGTTTCCAAGTTGCTAGATTGTGCAAAGTGGTCCAAATTGTTTTACTCCGGCTTTTTCAAAGTGAATTACAGTACGCGAGTAAGTTGTGATTAATACCGAGCATTTATTTACTGTTTAATTAAGCCACGCGAGTGTGAAAAGCATCCCGATTGCTTATGCTATGTTTGCGGTGAATTGACTTGAAAAGCTCAATGAAATCCCCATTCTCCGCTTTTTAAAACTGCTCATCCATTTTACTTTGATTGCCAAGTTGGCGATCAGGACAAGGATAGGACTCCAAACGGCTGAAGTCATACAAAAGTAACAATCTGTGAGATGACAGCGAGGTTCGCGCTAAACCATGGTCACATCAAATGGCATTGATTTACGGGTAACTTTGAGTCATTTGGTCCATCTACTGTAACAAGTAGTGTAGCAAAAATTTGGAGCCCAATCCTCGTCCTGATCGTCAACTTGGCAACCAAAGTAATATTGATAAGTAGTTTTAAGAAGCGGAGAATGGGGATTTCATTGAGCTTTTCAAGTCAATTCACCGCAAACATAGCAGAAGCTATCGGGATGCTTTTCACACTCGCGTGGTTTAATTAAACAGTAAATAAATGCCTGGTATTAATCACAAGTTACACTCACGTACTGTAATTCACTTTGAAAAAGATGGAGAAAAAAAAATTTGGACCGTTTTACACAATTTAACAACTTGGAAAAACAGAATCCCCGCCTAGAATATTGAAAAGTTGACTCTACGATCGCGCGAATGATGTGAACTGTAATCGTTATCTTTCCTCTTTACAACTATTGTGATAAAAGCAATGCAAGTTGAAACTTGTCAAAGCATGAAAATTCCTGCGCAAACCATGAAGCATGCGAGTTTTAGAGAGCGTCACCGTCATACAGTGAATCTTCCAAACTTTCTTGCGAGGGATTCGGGACCTCTCTCCCCCCCCTTTCACCCGCTGTTAGCCAAAATTGTTATATATTTTCATTAGTTGGGGATATTTTGGGGAGTAAAAGGGAAGGCTGGAATCCGGAATATGTAGAAAATAAGTGGAAAACCCCCAGAAAAAACGATCATTTGTGAAGAAATTTAATGGTTAATAATCCTCTCCCCCACTCCAAATCAAATTTATGTCCATAAAATTATATCGTAAAAAGATAAACATAGTGAGGTGCGTCCCCAAAAAACGGTGGGTGAAGGGGGAAACGGGGGTCAAATTATTCAAATTCAGGAGGTCATTTTATATAAGAATCAGCAAAAATGGTGTCAGGGCTCTAATCTTTTTTTGCAGTAAGTGTAATTAATCCAAAGCGTGCACGTTGTTTACACTGAATAACATTTCGAATAGTTTAACGTTCTGTAATGGTCGCTTTCAAAGACATTTGCCGAGTTAAGAATACAGCTTATTATTCCTTCAAAAATACCTTTTCCTTATTGGGTTTCTTAATGAACTCTGTACTAAACGAGGTGATGAATTCATGTATTAATATCTATCGGGTCGACATCACTTTAAATTTCATTGAATTTATTTCCTTGATTCAATTACCACCATTTTAAGTCTATTGTGTCATCAGTTTACCCTGTGAAGGGGTTCACACGCATATATCCGTTCTACAACCTGGTGTCTTCCTGCATGACTTCCAACCCGTTTTGAGATTGACCAATAGAGTTCTTCTTGGTATTCTTGCAACCAATACTATCTGGGTATTTCGTCATTATAAGTGTGAGGAAAACAATGCTACACAAACTACTCGAAAATCGTGTTGCTCAGAGAATCCATAAAGTTTCAGCATTGCGCGCGCGCGTTACTTTCTATTTTAATTAATATAATCACAAATCCTCCGATTGTGTAGTTCGAAATACGATTAAGGGGTTTGGCACCTCCATAGGCACCCATGTTAAATTCACACACTTTGGGGGCATCTCATAGATGCATAAATTACTGTATTCATCTGTAATTTTTACTGTGCAATATTTGGTTTCTTTTAAAGACTTTAACACGGTTTTTATTTTGTTTTAAAAATTAACAAAAAATGCTTTGAAATTTTTTATACTTTTTTTTAGTGTGCATTTTATATCTGATTCTTCAAGTTAAACTCTTTAAAAGTGCTTCATAAACAATCATAAAAAGTTTCAAGAATGTTTCTCAAGTAGTTTTTGAGTAATGTGCCCCCAAACATGAAAAAAGTACAATACTTTCTGAGACGTATGTCGCGGTGAATAGTGCATCTAGTTAAAAAAATATTTAGAAATACTTCCAATCAACGGATGTTTACAAATAAGGTATTGTTATAAAAAGGAGAATTCAAATTTCCTTACACTAAAAATCTCAAAAAATTATTTTTGCAAATTTTTAGGTGCCGTACCACCTTAAGCTGCTCAATTTTGAACTGAATCGAGTTGGAATTTAATCCCACACAATATCGGATTGTTTTGAAAATCCCACATTCCTTGTATTGCGGTCTTTTCGGATTGAAATGACAGCATTTTTAGGAAACTTAATTTTCGTTGCAAGGTGAATTGTAATGGAATTAAGAGGACCCTATGGATGTCGAAAATAAAACATTGAGATTGGAATTTGAAGAATTTTGTAAAAATGTTGCAGCTCTTGAATAAAAATTTGTCTTAAATCACTAAACTGCAATTTAAAATATCAGTTATTAAATCCAAGTATTGTGACTAACGGAATCCTTAAAATAATACATCGTGTTTTAATATAGCATGCATCCTATTTATATGTCTGGAAGAAAAACCAATGCCCTCGAGTTAGCAGACGAATTTCATCAAGTTCAGATAAGTTCGAGATCTCGCTCAATTGCCCGTGGAGTTCCTAGGAAATGCGACCAACTGTAATGGGATCCAGATTCTAACAAGATGGACAGTTTTTCTTGCGTGTAAATGAAGATGTACAACTATCGAATAATCATAGTTCTGTGCTCAATTTGGAAATGTAAAACTCGTGTAACCAAGATGAATTTTTTTTTAAATAAATTGTTGGCTGTGAAATTTGTTTTTCGTCTTATTTTGTCCAAGTGCCTGATTCCATGTCCACGCCCGTCAGCATCGACATGCGCGTGGACTTCGAATAGATTACACTGCGCATATGCAGGCAACCCTAGTGGAAAAGGGGCTTTATTCTTTAAGTAATCGCCTGTAGTGTGTACTAATATCCAAAAAGAACATTCCACCAGCTTGGAGTTATTTCTTCCATGACCGATAAAACTGGTAGGTATTGTGAATTCTAATGTTGCCAAAACTGGAAGAGGAGAAAATACACGAGTGTTGGCAATATTCGAATGCAGAAGTCTCGCGACCTTCTTATTGAACATTGTTTGGCCTTTTGCATTAGAAATCTATCCTCTACTGTTCGACACGTGGAAAAATGATTCCACAACCTGGTAGAATGTTCTTTTTGGCGAAGAGACTTGTCCTGTCAACACTACAAGCGATTACTTGAAGAATACGGCGCCCATTCCACTAGGGTTGCCTGTATGTGCGCAGTACAATCTATTCAGAGTCCACGCGCATGTCGATGCTGACGGGCGTGGACTTGCAATGAAATGAAATTAAAATGTAATAAAATATAAAAACACTTGATTTTGGTTCTTGGATTTTTATTCGTATTCTTAAGCAGTAAACTTTACATTACTTTAAATCCACAGAAAAATCGGACAAACAATTCTCTATTGCAGAAACAAGCTAAGTATAGTACATTCAAAATTAGAAGTCTTCTTTACATGGAAAGCATTACACTTTAAGCCCTTAAGACTACGGCCATTACAGCAGTTGTGCCTTGAAAGTTATGAGTCACGCTTGTTAAATCTATAGCCGTAGTCAAAAGGTTCAACCTTTTATGGATCTTGGGTTCATTTCAGACGGACGTTTTGCAACAGCAAGAGAAAATCAGCCCAGAAGAGTTATCTTCTATTAGAACACGCAAAGATCCGTAGAGTAGAACCGGGCAAGAGTAGGTCCAGTCATGTTCGCAGGGGCTGGTGCAAGTTAAATCTGTCGTGGCCGAAACACGTCACGTTGGGTTGGTGTGGAAGCCTGGAGAGGAGGTTTTAGCTCGGATGTCGCCTCGTCTTCCGACAATGGTTTTAAAGGAATGACCTCGGATCTTTCCCTTGGGGATTCATACCGGACCGTCGCCATTATCCCATCAGCACCAGTGGTGTGAAGATCCAGCAATCGCAGTCAAATATCTCCCCAAAAGCGATGAAATGCTGCAGAACGTGTGTACAAGCTCTAATCGTCTATATGGAAAAGTAAAACAGTTATAAAGATCATTCAGGCAACAAAAAAAGTTAATTTATTTTTCTTAAAAATGCACATGAGAAGTCTCCTTGAGAAAAGTGAGCTCAAAATGAGATTTTATATAACGCGTTTAAAAAAATAATAATTCTATAAATGACAAACTATGCAATCTAAATCTTTCAGAAAAGTCTTGTAAGTTGAAAATTCCTACTCATTGAAAATGTAACTAACCCTATTTTCCCTTATAAATCTTTTGTTCCTACTGTTATAGTCCGGGGGCCCGCGTATCATTTTGGAAAGTCATTTTAACACGGCTCATTTTTGTGTCAGTTATCTTCATGTCCCTCAGCTGGAAACCGGACGTCAGCTGTCACGCCCTTGGTGGGAGTGGTTATGAGAGGATTCGATTGTTGACGAAAATAATTTTTCAAAAAGTGATTTCAACAAGGCTGAAACATTTTGTACAGTTAGTTAATATGATAAAATTAGTTATATGACAAAAGTTATGACATAAAAAAAGTAAAAGTTATAAAACACAAGTTAGTTAATATGACAAAAGAAAAAGAGTCAGCTGCATGACAGAGGGTGGAAATAGAGTCAGCTGATGAGATAAGTATACCGCGCGGCAACGTTATTCTTTCAGCATACCTTCATTATTTTACCTGCCTCGGTACTCAGACAGCTGACTTTTATTTTCGCAGAAGACATTTATACTTTTACAATTATCAAAATTTCCATTTTATTGAAATCAATTTAATATTTTTATAAAGTGTAAATAAAGTGAACGTGAATGCTTATATTTTATTACGTTTTCCATAAGTAGGTTACTAAATAAACAAAATTATGCTATCTAATAATGTAAATGTATAAGTTATTGATTAATTTGTAAGAGAATTCGAAAGAAACAAAGTCATCAAACTATTTGAAGAGATACTGTGACTATTCTCTTCTTTCCATCTATATTGAGTGGGTGAAAGTTCAATCAGATTTAGCAAATGTGAATGACTAGAGCAGGGATGGCCAACCCGCGGCAAGCGCGCCACAGTGTGGCACGACGGAGTTTCAACAGTGGCACGCTTATTGACAAATTAAAAATAATAATGTCGTCTTCAGGAACTTTGGTCGAAATCCGTAAAAATAACAGCGCCGGAAAGCGGCACTACTTGACACCAGAACACCGATGCGGTAAGACAGCTTGGTCATGGGACGAGCCCAGTGGTTTCAGTTTGGCCTTGCTTGGGTGCCGTTGTGGTTGTCCGTTCTTGAGCGAGATCGACACTGCTTGTCTGGCTGGGTTGATTTTAACTGTCCAGCAAGACGTTAAGCTTTTTTAAAACTGTTTAGATTTTGGCGTCGAAGGTCGTTGTTTTAAAATTTTTATTTTCATTATGTCCATCAGTAAACTTTTGACATCGAAAAGAAAATATGAAGAGGATATTGCAATTAGTGTTTAAAACAGTCTGTGAAAAACAAATTTTGCTTACACATCAAAATATTTCCAAGATATCCATATTTCAAAAATATGGATGATAAAATAGTTTTGTCTAGAAATACCGTCATGCGACGTTTAGATGGATGACGGTACTGGGCCAGGATGTTGGCACACAAATTGTCTCTGGACTACAATATTGCTGATATTTTTAATTAACTTTGGATGAAAGCTGCGACATCATAGAACACGCGCAGTTAAGCATATTTGTTCGTTACACGAACGATAATTTTGATACTGTGGAAGAACTTCTTGATTTGCCCCAACTCTTTTTAACTACAGGTGAGGACATTTTTAAACAACTCAGAAATGTAACTGAAGTTTACAAAGTAGAGTGGACAAAATTAGTGTTTGCACAGATGAAGCGCCTTGCATGGTTGGAATGATAAAAGGTTTTATTACATTGCTTGAAAATTATTCGGGAAGAAAATGTTTTAAATATCTTTTTAAATATCCATCAAGAAGCTCTCTGTGCCAAGGACTTATATAAACCTGTATTCTGTTGTTGACCTTGTAGCGCGCTGTATCAACAAAATACGAGCTCTGAATGGACGACGATTTCGTGAGCTTTTCCCGGAAGAAACGGAAGAGGATGGCGAGTTACTCCTTCATTGTAGTGTGCGCTGGCTTTCCAAAGGAAGTGCATTCCCGAGATTTTGGAATTTGAGGGAGTGTTTTAAAATATCTGGAATAAAACTATGAACTGCCAGTGAGTGCTTGCTACTCAAGAAGGAAGATTGGCTGTGGGATTTAGCTTTTCTCACCGATATTATGGGGTATTTAAATAATTTAAATTTAAGATTACAAGGAAAATATTATATTTTTTCCTACCCTAGTTGGTTATATATCTTTTATGAACAGACTTTTGTTTTTATTTGTCTCGATTTTGGAAAAAAAAAGATTTTTACATTAAGGCAGGAACTAGCTACCAAAGTCAATAATGCTCCAAACTATGATAGATTTTAAAATTTAATATCCATTCTGCAGGATTCATTCAGTGCAAGGTTTGATGGTTTTCAAAATGATAAAAAAAATCAGATCTTTTCACAAATAATTTTGCAATTTCTCTGAAAGACGTCAATTGTTATCCACCTGGAATCCAAATCGAAATGAATGACCTACAGCACCATACTACACTGAAAAGCAAATATAAAAAATTTATTTCAGTTGCAAGTGATTCAAATTATATTGAATTTTGGAAATTTGTACCGGCAAGCAATTATCCAAATTTACACGATTTGTCCGTCAGATATTGTTATAGGTTTGGATCGACATATTTTTGTGAAACATTTTTTCTATTATGAACATAATCTTGACCGATACTTTGTGTGTGATTTTATGAACTGATATGCACCTAAAACACCTAATTTTGTTAGCATCTTTAAGATATGAACTTAATATAGATGATTTGGTAAAAAAACTACAAATTATCTTCAGCCACGGCTACGACGATTTCAAGGCAAATCGTTTACAGACGTTTGGGACATGTTGGTGTAAATGCTCTCAGGTTTGTCAGATGTGTTCCGCTCACGGCAACTTACTATCGCCAGCGGTTAGCCTGGAGTAGAGACCATGCAATGTGGACATCGTCACAGTGGGCTTGTGTGAGGTTTTCCGACGAGTCCAAGTTTAGCTTGCAGTCTGATTCACGGTGGACGGTCATATGGAAAATGCCAGGTACCCGCTACCACCAAGACAACATCATTGAACGACACCGTTACGGTCATGTAGGATTGCTCGTTTGGGGCGGAAGTATACTGGGCTCCAGAACAGATCTACATGTTCAAATCGGATCCATGAGAGGCCAAATGTATCGGGACATCATTCTGGAACATGTACGTTTGTTTATGGGTGCCATGGACGCACAATTATTTGTGTTTGTGGATGACAACGCCCGTCCTCACCGTACAAACATTGTAAACGAATTCCTTGAATCTGAGGATATCATCCGTATGAAAAGGCCAGAATTCTCACCCGACTTGAATCCGATAGAGCATGTGTGGCACATGCTTGCCCGACGAATTGCATCTCATCAACTACCTCCTACATGTGTACCGAAACTGCGGAGAGCATTGCTTGCTGAGTGGAGTGATCTTCCTCAAGATCAGCTCGATAATTTGATTCTCAGCATGCCTAAGCGTTATACGGACTGTATTTCATCGTCTAGGAGACATACAATGTATTAACCACCATACCAACCATGTCATGTTAAGTTTTTGTAAGGTGATATTTTTTGTAATTTCTTCAGTGAGCAAAAATCGTAGTTTTTATGAATGGTATCATACATACACCATCTTTTTTGTGCTTTATATTTTGTTTACTAAATGGGCTTCATGAATAAGTCACGTTTGTTTTGTTTCAGAACCTTTATTTGCCTGGCATTATCCTTAATTTATGGACACGTAAAATTTTCCGACTCGCTCGACTTTCTCCCTGTGGTTCTCTTGCGAGAAACATTTTTCCTCATCAATTTTGAGATCACCTATGGGTCATTCCATATGGGTACACCTAAAGGGTGCTGCACCATAGTCACGGATTTTTTTTTTTCAAATTTTTACCATAGATAGACTTGACAGTGAAACCTTTAGATCTCAATTTTTTTTAAATATTTTTTTCCAATATTAGCCGAGATACGATAATTTAAAAATGGGTCAATTTTACAAAATGGCGGCCATCTTGGATTTGCCACACTATCTATATAGGGCCCTAACTATAGAACTAATTGTTCAAATTTAGTAATTTTGGTACCAAATGGAAGCCATTTATTTCAGGAGTGTACATAAAATACAAAACCAGTGGTAATTTTACATTTTTAGTGGAGTTTTTTATACGTTAAGTGGAAAATTCACTTTTAAAAACAGTCGACTTTAAAGGGCTATAAAAAATGAACCCTCTTATTTTTCTCTGAAACTTTAAAGTAGTATTAACTAATATGTGTGCTTTAATCTGAGAAAAATTCAGAGCGTGCAACACATTTCTCATTTTCGAATAACAGCTATTCCAATGACAGCATGGAATTCTAAACGGTGGTCATCTTACAGTGCAAAAATGACGATAACTTAAAAACAATGATCAAATTTGAATTTTTATGATGTACTAATTCAAAGAAAGCTCATATTAATTTATGTTTCCATATAAATACACATAGCAAACGAACATTCAAACACAAAATGTAAATTCTATTCTAAAACATTTGAAATAGTAAGATTAATAAATTTTATTTGATTAAATATATTATATTTAATTGAGAATTAAATTATCGTTTGATTAAATACACATAAAACAATTTTTATTCTTTTAAATAAATATTGTTTGCTGAACTATGTAGAAGGTATTTAGGTCATCAAACAGTTGCAACTTTGAGTTTTATGCTGGAGATAGAATGTTTTGTTTGCAAAAAAGTATCATTGTGTACTGAGTTTATTTCTGTCTTTAAATTGTCTCATCATGATTCAGAAATACTAAAAAGGAGAATATATCACCTAATTCCAGATGAAGAAATCTACGAAAGCGGAAGTATCTGCAGGTTTCACAAGGATAAATTTTTTAAGTGGTACAAGTTGAAACAGAAAACATGTGACCCCTTTAACCAACATCCAAACAAGATCAAAATGTCAGAAAACAATTTCCATTATTTAACTTTGGCAAATCCTGAAATGCTTATTTCTGGATAAAAGTTATACAAAAATTGTGTTTCTTCGGTGACTTCATCAGATACTGATGCAGTGATTACGATGCTTGATATGGATACTAATTATATGGATTCAACAGTATTGATAGAAAAACTGAACAAATGTTGTGACATTTTGGATCTATCACCTGTAAAAGTGAGTAGGTATAGTTCTGAAAGTAAAGTGACTTACATGTGCTCTAAAGTGGAAAAATTAACTAGCTGTGTTGCTGCTGAAGCATCTGTAATAGACTAGGTGTTGATGTTATAAGTATTAAATACCCACAAAATTCAAAAGATAACTGTTTAGACTGCAAATCCATAATGGAAGAATTGAAAAATAAGTTTCTAATGCCACATTTTTAAGGAAAAGGTTCAAATTCTTACATTAGTACCAAATTCATGGACATTACAGCAAACAAAGATTTATTTTAACACCACAGATTATTTAGTAAAAATAGCATGAAAATTAAAAACAACTAAAGGTATATTATCAATTCCTAATGAAAGAAAAAGTGTGGAATTAAGTTCTGATAGTGTCGAAAAAGTGATAACATTTTATCATGATAATAATAATAGTCTCATGTGTCCAGGAAACAAAGATTGCATATATGTTCCTTCTGAAAATAAAAGAGTATTAAAACAAAAGAGATTGGTTTTGCATAACTTAAAAGAATTACACATTGCATTTAAGGAACATCATAATTTAAAAATAGGACTTTCTAAATTTTGCTCACTACGGCCAAGAGAATGTAACCGTTGGAAGTTAAGCTATTTATTCAATGTATTTTTGTAATATCATCAAAATGTTAAACTCTCGCTTCTTGCTATTCATATTAAGGACTATGCATCATTGTTAAAAAAAACTAGTTTGTACCATTGATTCAGAAACATGCATGGCGCACAGGTGTGATGAGTGTCCATCTCCAGAAATGCTTAAAGAATATTTAATGCAAAATGAGGAATTAGAAATATGCAGTGAAATTGCTTATGAACAATGGACAAAGACTGACGGGGCAGAATAAAAATCATTAATTACAAGGAAACTAGAATTGGAGAAAAACATCAAATAGCACCAATATTCCAAAATGAACACTATGTTGCATGTGTGAATGGAATAATTTATTGTTGCATGTGTGTATAAGTGGTGGATTGCAAAAGATTTTGAAATGCTGTGAGGAATATAATGATTACAAAATTACGTTCATGCATTAAATACATCCTATACATGGCCAGAGATTTTAGATACATGTTGGATTGCTTATGAACACATAATAAAAGTCACATCTTATCCCGCAACTATAACAGGAACAACATACCACATTGATCCTGATGAAAATTAATTAATTAACTATAGTTCCAAAACTACAAGACAAACTGAATTATGAAGAAATAATGCTTTTTACTTTGGGTTAATGTGGGGACGAGTTTTATTTATGCTCAATATTTATCTATTAAGACTAATGTTTTTTTTTTAATTCAGTGCTCAGAAATTTTAGTTTTTTTTTTGTCAATTTCAAGAACATGATTAGATTTACTGTTTATTTATATTGGACCAGCTTAAAATATTTAAGTTACGTCAACGGTGACAAGTTTTGTTTTTTGTTGAGCCTATATCAATCCATATCTTATGAGTGTTTGTGTTGTACAATTAGGGTTATAAGTATTTTTGTATTTCTGAAAAGACGAGAAACTATTAAGTAAATAATTTCTCTGGTAATTTTGAAACAAGATATCCTAAGAATAAATGTAATTTTTTGCAAAATTAGTAAAATATTGTAAAATGCATAACATTTTGAAAAGTACCTTTTAAAAATTTAAATAAATAAAAAACATTTTTCTACGGTGCTTTTTACAAGTACTTTTTGAAAAAACCATGCTATGAAACAAATTTAAAATAATTTGATACTGTATTATATGAAAACATGAAATAATGCGAGCTTTCTTTGAATTAGTACATCATAAAAATTCAAATTTGATCATTGTTTTTTAAGTTATCGTCATTTTTGCACTGTAAGATGACCACCGTTTTGAAATCCATGTGCTCATTAGAATAGCTTTTATTCAAAAATGAAAAATGTGTTGCACGCTCTGAATTTTTCTCAGATTAAAGTACACATATTAGTTAATACTACTACGAAGTTTCAGAGAAAAATAAGAGGGTTCATTTTTTATAGCTCTTTAAAGTCGACTGTTTTTAAAAGTGAATTTTCCACTTTACGTGTAAAAAACTCCACTAAAATGTAAAATTACCACTGGTTTTGTATTTTATGTACACTCCTGCAATAAATGACTTCCATTTGGTACCAAAATTTCTAAATTTGAACAATTAGTTCTGTAGTTAGGGCCCTGTATAGATAGTGTGGCAAATCCAAGATGGCCGCCATTTTGTAAAATTGACCCATTTTTTAATTATCGTATCTCGGCTAATATTGGAAAAAAATATTTAAAAAATTGAGATCTAAGGGTTTCACTGCCATGTCTATCTATGGTAAAAATTTGAAAAAATCCATGACTATGGTGCAACAACTTTTTCTTAAAATGGGTGTTTTCACATGGAATGACCCCTATAGGAACTCTACTTCTGAAATCCTGTGTCACCTTGAGCCCGCAAATGTGTCAAAACCCGCACGAAACCACATCTTGGAAGTAGGTCTTGCCATGCTCCTTGAGGAGAAAACGTATTGCGATGTGAAGTCGTTTTCATTCCGAACTGGTGTCTCATTAAACACTAAACACAAACACATCAATAAAAAAAAACTGAAAAGATTCATTACTGACCATTTTCCCCCGAAGGCTTTAGCTTGCATATTTTGGTGCAAGACCCAGAAAGTGTGGGAGGAAAACATTTAACAAGAATTTTAGGTTTCTTCGTGATTGCCGTGATTTTTCTGGCTGTGAAGACCCTCACAGGTAATACACGTCACACTGAAGCAACACAACTGGCTAATAGCGACAGCCCGAGATCAATATCCTAAGGAAAGATCCGAGGACACTTCGCGATTCATAACTACGGTAAGATGACGAAGCAGACACCCGAGCTGGCACCCCATTCTTCAAACATCCACGCCAACCTGATGGCATTTGAGATCACGGCACATTTAACGTGCACCAGCCTCCTTTGCACCCGTCGGTCTTTGGTTGGACCGAGTTTAGAACTCTTAAACCTGCGGTTGCTAATCCGTTACTCTTCGATTGGACTACTTCCGCCACATGGGGATCCTGGTGTTTCCAAATGAGAAGAATGAACCTTCTTTTCAAAGCAAACTAAGTTCTTGAAACCTAGTACGCCTCTTTGACGTTTTCATGAAATCAGTATCAAAACAGGCGGTCAGTGTCTTGCATGACGGTCATTTCAGAAACGAACACAACAGACACGGGGTGCAAGTGCCCCGGATACTATGAGGCGTCCCAACAGGGACAAAATGCTGTTGCTCTAGCAAGCCATGTGGGTCAATTCAATGTTGTATTGTCCTACTGCTTGGGTCTTGACTCATTTGTAGGAATGAAACATATCATATATATATATATATATATATATATATTTTGAACCGACCTTCAAAGTATTTTAATCTCTTTAAAACATGCTATACTTTATTAAATGTCATATTAGAACTCATTTAAAGTAATCGAATGCATAAGTTTAACCGTTGTTTAAAAATTAAAATTGAATCCTTAATATCATTCAGGATTCAAGTTTCACTTCTTAATATGGACTAAATAAGATCTGGTATCTAATCAGAAAGGACCGTGAGCTTTTTTTATTAAAACTTGGCTGGTTTGGGGGATTTATGGCGCATGAGTCGGTAATTGGCAATTTTTAATTAATGTCGTACTAGAGCTATTGATGACGGTCCGGAATCAATCTCCTTAAGGAAAGTTCCGAGGACAACACCACAGTCAGATGACGAAGCAACACCTCAGCTGGCACTCCTCTCTCCAAACTTCCCCACCCACCCAATGTGATGACTTTCGGTCACGACAGATTGTAGGTGCACCAACCCTCTCTACACCATACGCTTACAAACATCATGCCCTGACTCGAACCAGGAACCTTCCGAACTAGAGGCTAACACCTCAACCACCAGACAGGTGTGTCTGCCGCGTACGAGTGGGATTCTATGACAACCACAAGACACGCACTCTCTAGTAATACTCACTCATTGAAAGTGACACAGAAGATACATCCATAAAGAGAGGAATGTATAGACATAGACAACTAACGTCTCATTGGGGAAAACAACGTGCTATTGGCTACGGTTCAGAATTTATCTCGAAGGAAATGACAAGAGAAAAAGTCGAGGCAATTTTATGACCACGGTAAGATAACACCTGAGCAGGCACCCTACTCTCCAAACTTCTAATCCAAGGTGAGGACATTTGGGGACACGACACATTTAACGTGAACTAGCCACCATTCACACGAAGGTCTTTGGATGGACCTTGTTTCTAATTCTCAACCCTGCCGTCGCTAATCCGTTACCCTTCCAACTGGGCTACCTCGGCCCCCCTTAGAATGGAGAATGCACCTTGTTCTAATCTATTGAAGATTTGTAATGTAGCTTTATATACCTTGTGAGCTTGGTTAAGGTGTTAGCCTCTAGATCGGAAGGTTCCTGGTTGAAATCCGGGTCAGGGCATGAATGCTTGTAAGCGTACGGTGTAGAGGCAGCTGGTGCACCTTCAATCTGTCGTGGCCGAAAGTCCTCACGTTGGTGTGAAAGTTAGGAGTGGGGTGCCAGCTCACATGATGCCTCGTCACCTGACCGTGGTTCAAAATTACGTGGCGATACACCGAATGCCTTAGGATGGGACAATGGTAACTAGTTTAATAGTAATACACAACTAGTAACTAATAGTGAAAGAATATGCAGACTATGGATTCCATTTTAAGCGTGAATTACTTTCTTAGACTTACGCCCAACTCCCAAGACAGTGAGATTCAATTGAATTTGAAATATTTTTGAAAAGATTAAAGTCGCAAAATATTACACAAGAATCAAAGTAGAAAATTTAAAAACCCGTTTGAAGCACTCACTTTTTTTTTGAGCAAAGAAGGCCACCCGATTCCTCCAGTTGAAGAACACGCGAGACGCTCTAGAAAATGGCCCCATCCACCCAGTTCAAATGCTCAACACCAGATGAGAAGTTGCCATGCTTCTAGCCAAAATAAAGTGAACTTGGAAGGTATATTAATTAATGTCACACTGGAGCTACACAGCGGGCTACTGGCGACGTTCCGGGATCACACCTAAAGGGAAAGATCCGATCATTTATTTCGTCATCTGACCGTGGTTCAAAATGACATAACGTTGTCCTCGAATCTTTCCCTTAGGGGATTGATCCTGGACCCTCGACAATAGACTGTTGTGTTGCTCTAGTGTGACGTTAATTAAAATTACCTTTTCTTACACTACGGATCAGTTGGTATGGACGCGGTTTCCCGTTTGGAAACGACTCGGATCAGCAACCGGAGGGTTCGAGTTCGAACCCAGCCGAGAAAAGTCGTGTAAAAAGGGAGCTGGTTTACGTTAAATCCGTTGTGGCCTCAAATGTCCTTACGTTGGTGTAGAGACTTGGAGAGAGGAGTGCCAGCTCAAGTGTTGCCTCGTTTGAATTAACGTCGTACTAGAGCAACACAACCCGAGCTGGCACCCCACTCCCCAAACCAACCGGTATAGTGGTTAAGGTGTTAGCCTCTAGATCGGAAGGTTCCTGGTTCGAATCCGGGTCCGGGCATGGATGTTTGTAAACACGTTGGGTAGGTGTTGAAGTTTGGAGAGTGGGGTGGCAGCTCAGGGGTTACTTCGTCATCTGACCGTGGTTCGAAATTACGAGGTGTTGTCCTTGGATCTTTCCCTTAAGGGATTGATGACGGTCCGGAATCAGTCCCTTAAGGGAAAGATTCGAGGACAACACCTCGTAATTGGGAACCACGGTCAGATGACGAAGCAACACCTGAGCTGGCACCCCACTCTCCAAACTTCCACGCCAACCCAACGTAAGGACTTTCGGCTACTACAGATTTAAGGAGCACAAGCCGCCTCTACACCATACGTTTACAAACATCCATGCCCGGACTCATATTCGAACCAGGAAACTTCCGATTTATAGGCTAACACTATTCCTGTGGGTCAGTGGGATTAAGGTGCAAGGATTAGGGAAAGATCCGAGGACAACACCACGTAATTCACACACAAATAGCAGGCATACAAGTATTGAGCAAAATGTCGTGGGAGATCCTCCTCAAATAAAGTATCAAAATATAGTAAAAATAAACAATTAACACCTTATTTAAAGAACAGTATATCTTGAGAAATTCGTAGGTTAGCTATTACGAAAGATGTTTACCTAATTACTGAATGAGGTTCACAAAAGTAATATAAATATATAAAGTATATATGAAAAGCACTTTGATAATTATTATGTGGGGTCACATATAAAATATTCCACGTTATCGATTTGTAATCAAATACCAAATAAAATAATATTGCATAAAATATTCGCAAAATTCTGAAAAAAGTTTTTACCTCCATTTTCCCCAGATAAAAGAAATGCTAATTGCTCGAAAAGTGACAAATGTATAGATTTTTGTTATAATTCAAATATGCATTTACAACATAGTTTTAATTCCTACAATTAACTTTTTCGAAGGATGAAACTGAATTATAAAATCTTATTCTAAGAGGCAAGTACTCGAATTCAACAAAAGCAAAATAAAAGAATTCACTTTTTCAAACACAGATAAAAATAATTTACAAAATGCAACATGACATTTTCGTTATGAACACAAATTACTTCCTCACAACAAAATCGCTGTTTTCCCAAACATAATCTGGATTATTTTCACTCTTTCGTTTTTTCAAAACGCAACTTTTTAAGAACAATACTCTGGTTGAAAATTAATTTTCAAACAAAGGAATTGAATCACCTATAAACTTCTAATTCATATCGAACCGGTGGTTAATAACCCTGCAGATTTACTGCTTTTTTACATTACTATCAGTTTCAAACATGACATTTTATTTTATACATATTAAAAAGAAAAAAAAATATGCTTACAAAAAAGGCTAAAAATGTAGGTAGGCACTGTTTCATAAAAGAGTAATCCAAACAATTACATTTCAACAAATCATTTCAAGTTAAAAAATCCTCTCGTATATATTCATGAATGAAAACATAAGCTAAACTTTGATACCGAATATACGGTAGTCATAGTTCTGTCAGAAAGATACTAGAAGAGAAACTTATAGTCCAAGTCAAGGAAAGTTTCAAAATGAACTAAAAAAGTTTTGTCCACTAAAAAGTAAATAAAATACACTTTAAAAATCATAAAATGTTAATGTCTAAAAAAACATTGCTTTCAAAAATTAATGGAAAATCTTTGGTCCTTTTATATGTCGTTGTGAGTACACTTGTCGCAAATGATTTCTGACGCTTTTCACATTTAATTATAATTTTTTTGATGGATACGTCTATGTATTTGTAAGTTCGAAGCATCTGAAAACTTTCTCATGCATCTTTCACATACATACGGCTTCTCTTCAGTGTGTATGCGCCTGTGGGATTTTAAGGTCGAAGCATGTGAAAACTTTCTCATGCATATTTCACATGCATACGGCTTCTCTTCAGTGTGTTTGCTTCTATGTGTTTTTAAGCTTCCAAGTTGCGAAAAGCCTACCTGAATGGACGATTCTATGTTTATGTAAATTTCCTTTTCTGCAAATGTTTTCTTGCACACTTCACATTCGAAGGGTTTCACGCCACTGTGCAATCTCATATGAATTTCTAATTTGGAGTTCGTTGAAAACACTTTGCTGCAATCTTTACACTGATGTGATTTCTTTTCAGAGTGGTGTCCTTGATGTCGGGTCAGTTGTTGTTTTACTTTGAAACGTTTTCCACATTGGTCGCATGCGTAACTCTTCGTCAAAGAATTCTCTGTACGATTCGTTTCCTTTGATACACTAGTCGAAGAAACGGATTTTTATGAAACTTGGGGCGGCTTTTGGTGCTTTTGAAAGGATGGTGTGTTGTGCTCAGCAAAACAGAAGCGTGTTTCGTAGTCAGATTGTTCGTTTCGGATGACATTGGATTCACTTTTAAACATTTCACTCTTGTCCTCTTTCTCTACAGAGTGTGTTTTTGGATGTTGTAGTGCTTTAACCCTTCCACACCGCAAAGACACATGTTTTTGTAGCTGAATCATCAACATGTCCTGTTCCTTTCTGCACACGGTTCAAACGACGAGATTTGGAAGAAGTGTTTGTTGAAGGAAGATTCTCTTTGGTGTGTTCATAGAATTCGTTCCCTTCACTTTCTTCTTGATGTCCTATGTAATGAGGCTGAAGTTTGGTTCTAACTGAACCTTCTGCATCCGGCATTTGTCTTCCATCTGTCGCTACATCTGAGGCTGTTACTTGTGGTTCCATTGGATGATCGAACATCCCAATGTTGTCCTCAAAGTGAGGGTGTTCGTATCGTTCACAGTTTGGGTTCATATTTATCCGGGTTTTCACAGAAGGAAGTAATTCCAGATTCGGGTGTTTATCTGTAGAAAAAGCGTTGATCTATAGAGCCCATGTCGATGTCGGAACCTTTATTTCTTTCGGCCTTTCTTTCCGCATTTCCGGTACGCTTCCAACTCACTATTCCACAATTTCTTTTGGAATTCCTGTTTTCTTTCAGTCTTGGTGAATTCTGATCTGCAAAGGATGTTGTTGCTGGAAAATGCGAAGGACGCAAAACCTCTGAATCCGAATTTTCCTGATCCAAATTCATATCGAAAGCTTTATCAATGTTTTTCGAATAGAAATCTAACAGAATGAAATTAGATCAAATTAAAATTTTATCATTAAAATGTATTTGTACTGCGAAAGGAAAAGCGATTTTCAGAACGAGAGAACTCGAGAAACGTATTCATTTGACCATCACGAAACAATTCGATGCGTTTATATATTAATTCTACTACGTAGCTCAGTCAATAGAGCGTCGGGCTCGCATCGGAAGGGTTGTGGGTTCTGTCCTCAGCGGAGCCTGCAATTCTGATGGTTGCGAGATCGGCGCTTGGACCTGGCTAAAGACCGTCGTGTTGGTAATTTTTAATTTTTGGTAATTTTTAATTTTTGGTAATTTTTAATTTTTGGTAATTTTAATTATTGGTAATTTTTAATTATTGGTAATTTTTAATTGGTAATTTTTAATCAACGTCATTCTAGAGCAACACAACGGGTTATTGACGACGTTCCGGGATCAATCCCCTAAAGGAAAGATCCGAGGACAATACAACGTCAATTTGAACCACGGGTAGATGATGAGTCAACACCTGAGATGGCACCCCACTCTCCAAACGTTCACACCAACCCATCGTAAGGATTTTCCTCCACGACAGATTTAAGGTGCTCCAGCCGGTTCTACACTATACACTTACAAACACCCTTGCACTGACCCGAATTCAAACTGGGAACCTTACTATCTAGAGTGTTAGGGTAAGGCGGGTTAACTGTAAACAGAATTTGTATGTTCACTTTCAATCCCTATTTTCAAACTCTTGATAAAGTAATTAAACATTGTGTTGTTGTTGCACATCCCCCTGGTGTAGGAAAGCCTACACCAGGTCCAGAAGGCCCCGTCGTGCCAGATCCCCATATACCTGCAAAAAGTCCTGATCAACCAACAGCTGCTTATACGAAGCGCCAAGACAGAGAAGAAGGTGATCAGGACTGGCAGGTAGGGAACAGGAACAAGGAGGGAAAATTCTCTCCCCGTTCTGAAATTTGATACTTTTAAGATGGCCACTTCGAAATCTGGCCATGGCCGATTGAAAAGGCCGAGGGCCACAGCATGTGATTGAGAGTCCAGGGTGATTGCCAGCATACCAATGGTGGGATGGCGTACGGCGCCACAAGGAAAGCAAACGTTGTTTTCCCAGGGAGTGGACCTCAGTGGGAGTGAGGCGATTCAAACAGTCCATAGGGAGATCACAGCCATTCTTGGCGAGTACATCGGCTGTCTCGTTTCCATACACCCCGATATGCGATGGAATCCATTGGAGGCTTATTGGTGTTTTCAGGCCAATCTCGCAGAGAAGCTTCAGAATATCCTGGTCTGGGATGTCAAAAATTTGTGGCCAATTTTTGAAATACTGTATAGCACTCCTACTATCAGTCAAAATCCAAACACAATTTTTATCAGTGGACTGTGCATAATTAAGGGCTGCACCAATTGCCATGATCTCCGATCTAAAGACTGAACAATGGTCAGGGTTTCGGATGCTGCATTTGACCTCGTCCTCAGCGCTGTTGATGAAAACACCACTCCCGGTTCTACCGTCTTCAAGTTTGCTACCGTCCGTATAGATGACCAATGCATCAGAAGGGATGCTATTGACAACCTCCAGGGCCAACTGTTTCAAAAGGTCTGGGTGATCCGTCTGTTTATTGGCATGAGTCTTCAGTTCATCATTAAAACTGACATTCTCAAGGGACACCGTCGGAGGCAAGCAGTTAAAAGTGGTCGAAGGAATAACCTCAAAATCAATAAAACCCTCCTTCCTCACCTAATTACCCCCTCAAGTCCTGCAGTCGGCCTCATAGTGGCGAGGGGGTGCCCCTGGGCGGAACGGGCGAAGTACGTCGGGAGAATTTTCTCCTGGTAGGGTCACCCAAGGCGTGAAGGCCGTTCCATTATGCTCAGCTAACGGCTGCAGGCGTACTCAGAGGTCAAGTCGGTCTTCTGCCCTAGTGGTTCCTCTAAACAAAAAGAAGCTGCAAATCACCCTTAGCCAGATGGACCAGTCGCGTATTAAACATTGTTCACCCTACTAAACTAACTTGTCACTATTTTACTTTGATATTCAATTAGTACGAAGATTCCAGAAAAGAAATTTAACACCGTACTAGACTGTTGACAATTGCCCCTGAAAGTAGGGGTGGGGTAATTGTAAACAACGAATTTCCTCGTGAGATTGAATATTGAATAAGCGACAGCATGAGCAGTAGTCATGGTAGTAGAAGGAACTCCAATGATATTTTTACCCTTTTAATCTTTACAATTACCAAATGCTCCCACTTCTTACCCCAGCAAAATATAGTGACATTTGAAAGTTGCATTGATCATGAGATGAACTTGCAGGAATACATAAGAACAAATAATTCGAACATTTACTGAACAAAGAATGTATCTAATGTAAAAAAGAAAAAATTAAAAAAAAAAAATCTAATGCAAACTTATTTACGAAAAACAAACAAACATTACATTTCTTACACATGAACAGTGCCGTCAAATTGGAAAATTTCTTTACGGCCTTCTTTGCTACAGGTTAGAGTAGGTAAAATTGCTTTGACATGGTCTTTGGTAACACAGAATCAGTCATTTTCTACCACAGCGAATTGAGTCGATGCATTTGAGTCAGGTGAACTCAAACTCCTCTTCTGAAACGACAGCCACCCTTCATACATACGAAAAATGGGTTTTCTATCTCCCCCCCCTCAACATCTACAAGTAGAAACGTAGTCGTTTCAATGTCTTTCATGAATGGCTATAAAATATTTAACTTACCCTGCAAGCTAGTCTTCTATATTTTGCTTACATGTTTGGAGAACTTCAATCTCTTCACCGTCAATGTTCGTCAATTCGTTCAATAGTTCCTCATCCTCGCTGTCTTCGAGTTCTGATTTCCTTTCCATTTGCTCCTTTCTTGGTTTCTTGCTTACTCCTGGCTCTTTCACTTTCTTCTCAATCGACTTACTTTTGTTCTTTTTCTCTTCAGCCTCCTTCAAGCGTGACAGTACTTGGTCAGTTGTAAGAACTTCGCATTAAGTGTGACGTTTTAGTAAATCAGTCTTCCTGCTCCCCAAGAACAAGATGCAAAATTATATGGGCCAACATATGGGTTTTCCATCAAAATTGAACGAATCCACTGACAAAGTTATGTTTACAATTACCCCGTCCTTTGAAAAATATGGGGTAGTTGTAAACATTCAACTGTAGGTGTATTAAAGTTCCCTGAAGCAAGTCAATGATTTTCTGTTCGATAGAAACATAACTGTCCGCAGTAAACAATTGGAACAATATTGCTTCCTATATATTATGGAGGGCAGCAGAAAAGGCAGAACACAACAACTTAAAAACCCAAACTTTTCAACTTAACATATTGCCTTTAATGTTTCAAAATATCGCTTGGTACACAGACTGAAGAAAAAAAAATTGCTACCATTTCAATAATTTTTCAAATCACACCCATATTTAAATTATAGCTATTAATTTCCGTTTCTGGTTCACTTTGTCAATTCTTCGCGAAGTGTTACTTCCCAGTTTGCACGCGTCGATTCAATAAAAAACATTGACCAACCGACCTGTTGGCTAAGGTGTAGTGTCAGGGGGGGGGTAATTATAAATAAGGGATAATTGTAAACAAGCTATACAAACTCCCTCGTGAAATTCCGAGAAACTAAAAAGTTGTGAAACATAAAAGCAAATAATTATTTTTATTTGTTCTCTTATATTTACAGAGAACTTTTAAAGAAAAATTAGTTCTATTACATGAATTAAGTACGAAACGAAGATAAAAATTAATATTTTGATATTAGATAAGTAATTTCGTTTCGAATTCTTATTAATTTGTCAAATTTTCTCTTTCTAACATCCCACACTGAGACGATTATCGAAGAAGATTTCGTAAGTGTTGGTATTTTCCGTCCTACAACTCAATCTGATTTTTGAAGGTAACATAGATCCTGGCACAGTTGATTCGCCCACTGCGTTAGGTACTGCATGCTGCTGTTGGCACAGGTCAGGTTCGATTCCTTCCTGGGGTATTTCTAACTTCCGATTCGGTTTTTCTTGTTTGTGCTGGACATGTTAAAACACATATATGTGCAGGAAGATAGTTAATGACATCGCTCTAAAGCAATTCAACGATCTTAGATGAATCCCGAAGGGAAATATCAAAAATCCGTTAGAAGAAGAAGCGGTTTGGAAAAAGGAAGCTTGCGATTTCGATATTCGATCGAACCCAAGACCATTGTGTACAATGGGGCTGATGCACGTTAAATATGTCGTGGCCTTAAATGTTCTCACGTTGTCGTGATGTTGAAGTTTGGAGAGGGGTGCTAGGGCCAATGGTTTAACCTCGTCATCTGATCGTCTTTTAAAATTTCATGGTGTTGTATCTGTCGCCTTTTGATTGATCCCGAACGGTTGACAATAACCCATTTTTGTTATTCCAGTGCTACGCTAATTATTTAACTTCCTAATTAAAAACTTGGTTCAAGACTACTATTGTTTGTCCTCTATTCTTTCATTTCGGGATTGAACCTGGACGGTCGCCAATCACCTGTTCTGATGATCATCAGGTGCTACGTTGATTCAACTATTATTCTGCCTAAGCTCTTCACTGCATTTCACTAAATTGTAGAAACATACATAATTTAAGACAATTTAAAAACTAGAAATGGTATATTAATCCAATATGGGAATCAGATTCCAGGTAGCACATGCAGCCCGAAATTTAACCTGATTGCCAATTAGGTTGGATCGAATCTTTTCCTTCGGGATTGTGTCCGGATCGTCGTAAATATCCCGAAGTGTTGTCTCCAGTGGGTCGTCAAGGCGGGCCTTTCCGTCGGGGCACCGTTACTTCAGTGGATCACTAGAGAAAGAGGCTTTTGATTTGCTATCCGAAAGATGGAGGCCCTTTTCTTGCATCAGGGATTGGAACATTCCGAGAGTTGATTTCGCTGTGGTCTCCAGGAAACGTTGGAGGTGCTGATGAAAATATCGTCAGCGGATGCTTCTACTTGAGCGCCTGTTGAGTCCCAAAATTTCATCAAGGACGAGATTCTAAATAATGCATCCATTTCTCTATTCATGGGGACATCCCATCTTTTGAAGAGTTTTGGCAAAGGCTATGGATGTGTGTAATTAAACGTACTATCCTGTAGACTTATAGAGGGCAAATAATTTGGGTACAGGTTGTGTAGTTTTGAAGCCTCTGGAAGATTATGTTCCAGTTTAGAAGGTTAAAGCTCTAGTGACGTCCAGGGTATTGGTATTTTTAATCAACGTCGGGTAGGGTTGGTGTGGAAGTTCGGAGAGTGGGGTGCCAGCTCAGGTGTTGCTTCGTCATCTGACCGTGGTTCACCTCGTAACATCATCGGACCGTTACGAGGTGTTGTCCTCGGATCTTTCTCTTAAGGGACTGATCCCGGACCGTCGTCAATAGCGCATTGTGTTGCTCTAGTACGACGTTAACTAAAATTACCATTACCTAATTACCGTCATACAAGAGCAACACAACAGGCTAAGTGACAACGTCCGGGATCAATCCCCGAATAGAAAGATCCAAAGACAGTACCACGTATTTTTGAACCACGGTCAGATGACGAGCAACATCTGAGTTTGCACACCACTATCCAAACTTGCACACACACCCATCGTGAGGACTTTCGGTCACGACATATTTACGGTGCTCCAGAGGCCTTAAACGATACGCTTACAGACAATCATGCACCGTCCCTGATTCGAACCAGGAACCTTCCGATCTGGAGGCTTACACCTTAACAATCAGATCGATTGGTCTTCTTTATGTACAAGAGTACGTATGGTAGTTATTTTAACTAGCGTCGTACTGGAGCAACACAACGGGTTATTGACGACGATCCGGGATCAATCCCCCAAGGGAAAGGTAATGACAGTGGTAATTTTCAATTAACGTCGTACTAGAGCAAGGGGCTTTTTTTACGACAGTCCGAATCCCTTTAGGGAAATATCCGAGGGCAACACCTCTTTATTTTGAACCATGGTCAGATGGCGAGACAACACCTGAGCTGGCACCCCACTCTACAAACTTCCACACCAACCCAACTTGGGGACTTTCGGCCACTACAGATTTAAGGTGCACCAGTCGCCTCTACACCATGCCCTTACAAACATCCATGCTCTGACCCGATTCCGAACCAGGAGCCTACTGCTTTACCCCCAAGGCAAAGATCCGACGACAACACAACGTTATTTTAAACCACGGTCAGAAAACGAGGAGAAACCTGAGCTTCCAGACTACACCAACGTGAAAAGAAATGTGTGTCCACAACAGATTTAACATGCACCAGCCCCCCATTTACACGGTGGTATTGTTTGCTACTCCGTTACTCTTCCAACTGGATTACCGCGGCCCTTGTGTTCAAGGGGGAGGCCGTATTTTAATAGTGTATATCACAGTCAATTGTTATTTTTTCTAGTTTTGGCGATTTACTTTTTGAAGTCAGGCCAGTGTTAAGTGAGTGGTACGGAAAGTTGAGTTTTGGGAAACATTGGTCATAGAATTGGGCATAATAATTTCCCCACTCTCTAAACTTCCAGACCAACCCAACGTGAGGATCAATACAGATTTAACATGCACCAGCCGCCTCTACGCCATACGCTTACAAACATACATGTACTGACCAGGATTCGTACCAGGAACCTTCCGGTGTAATGGCCAACACCTTAACCATCAGACCGATTGATCGGCACCGCATCAATGGGATAATTGCATATGTTTTCGAAATCAGAAAACACGGATCAATATCTAATCCGTTAAAAATATCAAATGTAGACTGATTGACAAAATTTGACGATTACTCAGAGGTTGAATAAGCAGTAAGAATAATATAAAACATATATACTCATAAAAACAGCTAATGAATAATTTATTTTTATTTATTGTAAATACATTTTTCAAGTTGTAAATCCTTTCTGAATCTGCATTTTACTGACTTTACAACTTCCCCTTCATTTTTTGTAATCTCGAATAAAAACTGTTTAGCTGAATACGTGAACATAACGCCACGTGCGTTTCTCTGTAACTGAAGTATTTATTTCTAAAATAACCATTGATAACACTTCACAGCATTCCTTTAAGCATTTTTCATTCAATGTTGTTCTAAATTATTTATTGTAACAAAAATAGCCCTTGGAGTTGCTCCAATGTCACGTTAATTAAAACACTTTTCAACATTAAAGTAATACGTATAATTGGATTTAAACGATTAAAAGTTTAAAATATTCGATGTTGGGAAATTTCATAAGAAAGTCACGGGTACTGAAAATATGTAAGTTTCGAACCCTACCTTGAACATATAATTTATTGCCTTAACATGCCACGAAGAGTGACATTTTCACATATCAACACGGCAAATAAGTGAAAAGGGTGTCAAGAGTTCTGTCACTAGAGATATAAGCTATTAAGTAGCAAACATTCATCCAAGATTGCAGAAATGAAAGAGGTTAAGTGTTTAAGAAGATACATTGTGCATAACTCGCTCCGGTTGCTAATACGTTACTTTTCCATCTGGTCTACAGCGTCCACTACCAAATATTGAATAATTCGTCAAGAACATTATAAAAGCACTAAACTGTAGGTATATCTCTATATAGAATGAAACTGATGAAAAACATTGATTTATGCCGTCCAATAATACAATGCATCAAAATCATGTAAAGTTTAAACAAGTGAATACTGTTGATGTTGCTAAAGAGCCACGAAATTTATTTAGGTTTTATTTTCTTGCATTTATTTCAAGCATTTTCTGTTGTTTTTTTTTACATTAATATTAGTTTTAATACATGAAATTCTATTTTATACGTATTGAAAACAAACCAAAAGATGTTTACTAATAGGACTAATAAAAAAATGTAATTAGCATTGTTTGATAAAAGAGTTATCAAAACGATGATATTTCAAGTTAAAAATTAAATCTTATATATTTATGAATGAAAACATCAGGTAAACTTTGAATTCGAATATACGGTAGTCAGAAAGAAACTAGAAGAAAAATGTAAAGTCCAGGTCAAGGGAAAGTTCAAGTCGATGTTCGCAAATGCCTTCTAGCACTCTTCAAATTGAATAAATTTCTGTTTTTGATGGATACGTCTATGTTTTCGTAAGGCCGAATCATGTGAAAATTTTCTCATGCATATTTCACATGCATACGGCTTCTCTTCAGTGTGTATGCGCCTATGTCTTCGTAAGGCCGAATCATGTGAAAACTTTCTCATGCATATTTCACACGTATACGGCTTCTCTTCAGTGTGTATGCGCCTATGCGATTTTAAGGACGAAGCATATGAAAACTTTCTCATGCATATTTCACACGGATACGGCTTCTCTTCAGTGTGTATGCGCCTATGCGATTTTAAGGACGAAGCATGTGAAAACTTTCTCATACATATTTCACACGTATACGGCTTCTCTTCAGTGTGTATGCGCCTATGTCTTCGTAAGGCCGAATCATGTGAAAATTTTCTCATGCATATTTCACACGAATACGGCTTCTCTTTAGTGTGTATGCGCCTATGCGTATTTAAAGTCGAATTTAATGAAAACTTTGTCATGCATATTTCACACGTATACGGCTTCTCTTCAGTGTGTATGCGCCTATGTCTTCGTAAGGTCGAAGAATCTGAAAACTTTCTCATGCATATTTCACACGTATACGGCTTGTCTATAGTGTGTACGCGCCTATGTAATTTTAAGTTCCCAAGGCGCGAAAAGCCTCGTTTACAAATGTCACAACTAAAATGTTTCTTACCTGAATGAATGAATTTATTCTGTAACATTTCACTATTGCCCTCTTTTTCAACAGCGTGCGTCTTCGGATTCTGTGTTGAGTGGTGTTTTAGTGCTTTAAACTTTCTACTCCGCAGAGACACATTTGAACTTGTAGCTGAATCCCCAACATGACCTGTTCCTTTCTGCACACGGTTCAACCGACGAGATTTGGAAGAGGAGTTTCTTGAAGGAAGGTTCTCTTTGGTGTGTTCATAGAATTCGTTCCCTTCACTTTCTTCTTGATGTCCTATGTAATGAGGCTGAAGTTTGGTTCTAACTGAACCTTGTGCATCCGGCATTTGTCTTCCATCTGTCGCTACATCTGAGGCTGTTACTTGTGGTTCCATTGGATGATCGAACATCCCAATGTTGTCTTCAAAGTGATGGTGTTCGTATCCTTCACAGTTTGGGTTCATATTTATCCGGGTTTTCGCAGAAGGAAGTAATTCCTGATTCCGGTGTTGATCTGTAGAAAAGCGTTGATCTATAGAGCCCATGTCGATGTTCGAATCGTTCGTTCTTTCGGTCTTTTCGTCCGCATTTCCGTTCCGCTTCGAACTCATTGTTCCACGATTTCTTTTGGTCGTACGGATTTTTTTCGATGTAGGTAAATTCCGATCATCAAAGGATGAAGTTACTGGAACATGCGATGGAGTTAAAACCTTTGGATCCAAATACTCCTGGTCAAAATTCATCTCGAATGCTTTTTCAATGTTTCACGAATAGAATGAAAGTAGATCGAATTAAAATTATGTTACTAAAAGTTCGTAATGCCAACGAAAACTGATTTACAGGAACCGTGTTCAACTGAGCATCACAAAACAATTTGACGCGTTTACATATAATTTCTACTTCTTCACTTCAATTCTTTTCAATTGTAAAGAAAAATTCCAAAATAAGGTAATTGGCAATTGGTAATTTTTTGTTAACGTCGTACTAGAGCAACACAACGGGCTATTGACGACGGTCCGGGATCAGTCCCTTAAGGGAAAGATCCGAGGACAATACCTCGTAATTTTGAACCACGGTCAGATGACGAAGCAACACCTGAGCTGGCACCCCACTCTCCAACCTTCCACGCGAACCCAACGTGAGGACTTTCGGCCACGACAGATTTAAGGTGCACCAGCCGCCTCTACACCATACGCTAACAAACATTCATACCCGGATTCGGAACCTTCCGACAGGCTAACACCTTAACCTCTCTACCGGTTGGTCGGCTCGCTACTTTCAATACTTTACTCTCCACCAACTAGAAGTTCAGGGGTTGCCTCGTCATCTGACCGTGGTTCAAAATCACGAGTTGTCTTCGCATCTTTCTGTTTAGGGATTGATCCAGGACCGTCGTCAATAGCCCGTTGTGTTGAAATCAGAAAACAATAGTTAGATTTCAAATCTCGAAATCTATTGAATTGTCACAGTTCTTCATTCTGAGCATAAGTGATCATGGTACAGCATTTTGAAGTAATAATGGGTAATTTTTATTTAACGTCGTACTGTAGCAACACATAGGACTATTAACGACATTCCGGGATCAATCTCCTATGGGAAAGATCCGAGGACAACACCACGTCATTTTGATCCTCGGGCAGAATAGAAGGTGACACCTGACATGCACCCCACACTCCAAACTTCCACACCAACCCAACGTGAGGACTCTCGGCCACGACAGATTTATGGTGCACCAGCCGCCTCTACACCATGAGCTTACAAACATCTATGCCTGTCTAGAGTGTAACACTAGGGTGGTCAAAAAAATAAATTTTCGAATTTCTACCAGGGCACCCCCCCTAAAAGTTATTTATAGGCTAGAAACTGTGATTGGTAAAGTTTCAGCTCAACCTGATAACATTAACCCGTGCCTCATTGAGATTAAAGTTAAGAAAAACAGCGATTTTGCCTCAAAATCGTAGTTTTTACTCCTTAAAAGCGAAACCATTCGTCATAGAAACCTGGTTTTTGTCTCATTTCATAGGAATTTTAATTGATTTGAAGTTTGATCTCATCCTCTCTTTTGCTAAAACTGATAGAATGGTATTTAGAATTTTTCAGATAAGGTCGTAGTGGATATCCTCAAAAAAGAATTGTCATGCACAGTCCTAAAAACATTATAATATTCAATTACATCTGCTTTCGAGATTTTGCTTTTTGTATTTTTCATTTTGTACATTAAAAAGGCTTTAGAGGTATTTTCAAAAGTAAATGCAACAACATTTGAATTCAAAATGAAGGAATTAGGGGTAAAGTAGAGGAAGAGAGGAGTAAAAATAACAACAAACAGTGTTGAAATATACTTTATTAATTATATTGTTGAATCATACATCAATACATTATATTATTTAAATATACAAAGTAAGGGGTAATTACAAATTAAGGTGGTAATGTCTTAGATATTGTAGCTTTTGAAGTCTAGAAAAATGTGCCTACATTCAGATACAACTTGTAAAAGTATATCAGATACACCTTTTGAGTGGTATTTAGCATTTTTCAGGTCAGGTCGTTGTGGATATCCTCAAAATCGTATTAAAAAACTAAATGATTGAAATGTATGTTATACATGTAGGAATACGGATTTGGACAGATCGCTAGAGCGACGAGATTGGCAGTAGCCAGTCACATCCGATATTCAGTTACGAGAGAACTGTAGTGATCTGGTCCCTTAGGGGAACCTGCGTTTTGCTAGAGCAGTAATTGGAGAAAAACCTTCTGTATTTTGCATGTCGCCACCATATTTTAGAAGTTGTTTTAAAAGCAGTTTTTAATTGCAAAATGGGCACATCCACTGGTCCTCAGCCAGATATTTTTTTTCGAAAATTCCAGACAGGGTGGTCTAAGCTAGACAAGAAGAAATACAAACAGGTATAGAAGATAAAAATATTAGAAATAAAATAAGTAATCCAGACCAAATTTCAAGATTTCTTTTTGAACAATTAAAAAACCGACAGCCCAGAGATGATTATAAAGAATTCATCCAACTTTGCTCAGTTCATTTGGGCGTCTTCCTCAAAAAGACATTACTTTTAGAGTACCTGGTGCTATGGTTGGCAAAGGCCATTTTTCTTCTCTCAAAATGTATCTTTCCAGGAATCAATTTTGGTTTTCAGGGATCACTGGTTAATGTTATCAGGTTAAGCTGAAACTTTGCCAATCACATTTTCTAGCCTATTGGCAACTATTAGGGGGTGCCGTGGAAGATTGGGCGAAAAAATAATTTCCCCATATACCTTGTGACTACCCTAGTGTAACACCTTAACCACCAGACCGGTTGGTGAGTGTTGCTTATTGTACTGACGTGTGCAAACTGGGAAGTAACACTTTGCGTTGCATAAAAGAAATGACAAATATTCCCAGAAACGGAAAACAATAGGTATAATTTAAATATGGATAGCAATTGAAAAATTATTGAACTGTTAGTTCTTCAGTCTGTGTACGAAGCGATCGCTATACAATATTTTGTTACATTTAAAGCAGAATACGTCTGGAATCTTAATGTTGCATCTGAATCATCACAAGACAGTTAATGACGATTTTTTCGTAGATCTCTAATATTATTTGGTTTGCGTATCAATAATTGGGTTGGTGTGGAAGTTTGAAGAGTGGGGTGCCAGCTCAGGTGTTGCCTCTTCATGTGACCGTGTTTCAAAATGACAAGGTGTTGTCCTCGAATCTTTCCCTTAGGAGATTGATCCCGGAAGGTCGTCAATTGCCCCTTGTGTTGCTACAATACTACGTTTTTAAAATACGCAATAATCCGTCCGTACTTCGTTAATAGGCAGACTGAGGTAGTCCGCTTGGAAGAGTAACGGAGTAGCAATCGGAGGGTTGCGAGTTCGAATCCAACAAAGACCGTTTTGTACAAATGTGGCTGGTGCACGTTAAATCCGTTGTGGCCTCAAATATCATCACGTTAGCGTGGTGTGATAGTTTGGAGAGTGGGATGCCAGCCCTGGTGTGACCTCTCCATCTCAGCCTGGTTCAGAATTGCGTGGTGTTGCAGTCAGATATTTAGTCGGATTGGCAAAATTCGCCTATTAGTCGCAGGTTCAATAAACAGTTAGGATTATGTTCATGAATACAGCTGATGATTAATTTGTTAGTTATTTTTGTAAATACACTTTTCAACTTGTAAATCTGAATCTGCATTGAGTTAATTTACAGACTTTACAACTTCACCTTCATTTTTTGAAATATCGAATAGTAACTGTTTAGCTGAATGCGTGATCGTAACGCCGCGTGTGTTTCTCTGTAACTGAAGTAATTATTTCTAGAATAAGCATTGATAATACTTCACGGAATTCTTAAAGCCTTTTTCATTCAATGTTTTTCTAAATTACATACAGGGTATTTCAAAACTCAGTGGCAAAAATGTAAGTGGTAATAGAAAACATCTAAATAAGCAATTTTTTTCAACATTCAATGCATGGGCAGAGTGCAAGCGGTGAACCGCTTGGAGGTATCCGCCGTTACTGTCACATGAAAGAACGAAACACTAAACGAATAGAATAGGTACTAAATAATTTTAGTGACAGCATATGTGGCAAAATTACAGAAACTGATCAAAGGAGCAATCGCCTGCGGTAATGCAGGCGTTGAGGAGCGGCTCACTTTTTCAAACACAGGCAGTAACAGAAATCCTGGGAACTAAGACCTAGTTGGAGGTCTAAGAAACTGAAATTAATAACCATAAATTAAATAGGGAATAGAAATGTAATAATAATAGGGATGTGATTTGAAAAATGATTGAAGTGGTAGCAGAGTTCTTTAGTCTATACCAAGCGATATTTTGTAACATTTAAAGCATTATATGGCACGACTCGTAATGTTGCATCAGAATCATCAGGAATGGTAATGGCGGAGTTTTCTGTAGAACTCTAATACTTTTTATTTTGCGTACAATTATTTTTTATTTTTTTTCTTACATTTACGGAGCACTTTTGAAGAAAAATTAGTTTTATTACATGAATCAAGTAGGAAAAGAAAAAAAAATCATATTTTGATGTTAGATAGCTCTGATTTCGGTTCCAAAATTCTTATTGATTTGCATAGCGTTCTCAATGGAGCAACCCACACTGAGACAATTATCATCGCATAGTTCGTTAGTGCAAGTATTTTACGTCCTACAACTCAATCTGATTTTTGAAGGTATCTAAAATCCTGGCACAGTGGATTCGCCCAATTCGTTAGGTTCTACGTGTTACAGATGGCATAGGTGACGTGTAGGTTCGTTTCCTTCCTGTGATATTTCTCTCTTTCGCGTCGGTTTCTTTTGTATCTGTGAGACATATGAAAACAGATGGAAGTGTAGGTAGGTAGTTAATAACGTCGCTCCAAAGCAATGCAACGGTCCTGGATGAATCGCGAAGGCAAAGATCAAAAATCCGATAGAGAAAAGCGGTTTGGAAATTGGTTGTTTGCGATTTCGAAATTCGATAGAACCCAAAACCATTGTGTTCAAAAGGGGCTGATACACGTTAAATCTGGCCCTTATTGATGGCGTGGAAAAACTCCAAATAATTGATCCAATGCACGATCCCTGGGGACTTGCCATCTATTGTAAAGTTTTGGCAAAGCCAGTTTATGTGTGTATTGTTAACCGTTCTATCCTTTAGACTTCGAGAGGGCAGATAATTTTGGTGCACGTCGTGTAGTATGAAGTTGTTAGAAGATTGTGTTTCTGTGTAGAGGGTGGAAAGCTCTAGTGATGTCCTGGGAGAAGAATTTCATTTCTATGTACAGGAGTAAGTAGGGGCAGGTATTTTAACGAACGTCGAACTGGAGCAACACAACGGTCTGTTAACGACGGTCTAGGATCAAACACCCAAATGAAAGATCCGAGGACAACAAAACGTTATTTTGAACCACGGTCAGAAAACGAGGACACACCTGAGCAACCACACGCCACCAACGTGAAATCATTTGACGACATGACAGATTTAACGTGCACCAGTCCCCTTTGTATACATATACACACACACACACACACACACACACACACATACACATATATATATATATATATATATATATATATATAGTACTAAAATAGCAGATATATAAATAGGAATAGTTTTTAAAAAGGAAAAAGATAATTTTAATACATTGCAACAAATTTTGTTACTAATCTAATTTTTCTGTGTGGTATTTACTCTGTACATGTCCATTATTTTGCGATGTTTCATGACTTTGGTCTAGGTTGAATGCCTTGTTCTTTAAAAACTGTTTATAAAAGAGGAGGAAAATAAACGCTGGTTAGCAAATAGTCCAGATTTTGGACAGTTCATTATTTCGAAGTCCAAATTTGGTTCTCTGTAATGTATATGCTAAAAAAATTATTAGGAAAAAACTACATGTTTTGCATGAGCTACAAATATATTAAACACATTAGATAATATATGTTTGTGTGACACATTCTAATATCCTAAACAATAAATATGAAATGAGCAACTTCAAATTGTTTTTTTTCCTATAAGAATACAAGTGTCAAAAATTTCTGTCTCCCTAACAGCTCAAATGCAAGTGCTATAACTATAGGATATGAGATAGAAAAAACATTGTTTCGAAGAAAGCTTGAGCTCAACTGATTAAAACTAATCAAAAAGTGTATTTGTTCACAAAAAATTACTTTAGTTAAATCTTAGTACTTATTTTTGACAACCGATTTTACTAAGTTTATATCTACTACTAATTGTCTCCCCAAGAAGTGGCGAGATTGTATTAAGTAGGCGATGAGACTAGAGATTTGATTCATAAGAAACTATATTATGAAAATAAAAAACTAGGTTATAAGGGAGAATAATTTTCGTAATAAACAACGTAATTGATTTATCTGCCTCCCCCCTCGCATCTTAAACAAATACAAAGTCATCAACTCTTTCTATTTGACGAGTTTTAGAGTAAGTGATCATGTTCTATTGTAAAATTCATAACGAAACGTAATTGATTGACTAAATTTCAAATAAATATAAACATATAGAATTTGTTTAAATGGGGGTACTTCTTATATCAACCAATATTATGAAGTAGTTACAATAGAGATACAAAATACATACACAATAGTCATACAAATTTTGGAATATTGGTAAATTTCCGTCAAATTTTATTAAATGTCATATCTATAGCTTATACTATTAGTTTTAAATTTGAAAGCATCACTGCAAACCTTAGAATGTACTCTTTCGTATAGTACAATTATTTTGGAAATTTGTTATTAAATAAATTTTTGATGCGATTATAAGTTGTTCATATAAAAATTTCTGGACTTTAAGATCGTAAGTTCCGATACACAAAACTAAAACTGTCATATGTGTAGCTTAATACTATTAGTTTTAAAATTTGAAAATACCACGTGAAAGCTTGGAATACACTCCTTCTTACGGTAAAATTACTTTTAAAACTGGTTCATAAATAAATTCGATGCAATCAAAAGTTGGTCATACAAATTTCGTAATTTTTAGATCGCGGAGCGATAGCATTCATTCTCTTCATACATTTATCTTCACGGAAATGAAGGTTACATTTTCTGACTAACTTATATATTTTCCGGATATCAAATTTATCATAGCAACGATTTTTTTTTTAATTTGGCAAGGAAAAAGGCTTGCTTTTTCAAACGGCTTCCCGTAAAAGTAGAGATCAGAAAATTAAGAGATTAACATGGTCTATTTAAAATTGTAGAGGGAACAAGATGGAGAAGATTTTTACTGATACATTGAGTGTTAAAATAAAAGAGAAATCACTTGCAAAAAGAATGTTGGTTGCAAAGCAAACCAAAAAGGATTGCGTAGCAATTCCCGTTGGTTCGCGAGCAGGGGGTGGAGCCCCCTAGTTTATACAATATTTACCAGATGTTTTTATGGTGAATTTTAAAATTTACAATACATTTAAATTAGAAATTAAAACGTCGATTTTTTCGTAATTTCTCAGATTTAAACTTGATTTGCTTGAAGTACATCGGTAAAAATTCTCTCGATTCTGATTCTTTCGTTTATGAGTGCTCACAATTTTTTAATAAGTGTATTAATTATATACTTGTGAATAACTACATGCAACTGTAATATTTATGATGAGATTAAGACATGAAATCATTCATCAGTATTGGAAGAAACATCACAGAAGCATAGGCGTGACTAGGGTTGATGACTGAGGGGGAGGAGTTCAGTCCCGAGAAGTATGAACTGTACACCAATAAAAAGGTGAAGCATCTGGAGACCTTCTCAGAGAAATTTTCGTATTTTTGTATATTTTGATATGTTTTTTCGTAGAACATTGATAAAATTATTAAAAAATTTGCGTCTAACAAATGTTAGTCACTTTTATTTCTAATAAAGTCGTTTTAAACAATGTTATTTTATAGTATCATACATAAGAAACACATTGTTTGGTTTAACAACAAATTATTTAAGGATAATCTTGAATTACACAAAAACCTTGTTAATTCAAACCCCCCATTCATCCGAGTTTGTTTAATCCGCTCTATCTGTTTTTAAAATTTGTGAAACAAAATACAGTAAATCAGTGACAACATATATTACAATTAATGAAATAAAAAACATCATTGGTGAGAATACACATCCATTCAGATTTTTAGATTATCATAAAATTAGAAAGAATCGAAAAATAATCACTAGAACTTCATGAACTGTAAACATTTGGATAAAATTAATTGGTTTTTGCTGTCATAAATACATATAAACATTTTCCTAGTTGGTTCTTCAAAAAACATATTCTAAGTTAAACATAAAAAAAAATCAAGTGAATAAAAATTTCACTTTTGTCGTGCATTTACGTATACTTCCGTGTATAAGCCGAGAATGTTTGAAACTTTTTCTAAAAATAAACGTGGAGGGGGGGGGGGTCGGCTTATATACGGATCCGCTAATTTCGCAAAAAACTAAGGTACATTTCCGTTAGACGGGCGCAAGCGATAAATCGCTAACTTTCGCCAAATATAGCACACAAAATAATAATTGAATACCCTTAATTAATTAGCACATAAAAATAACAATTGGAAAGGGAACATTTTTTATACAGCTGTTGGATTCGGATCTCCGTACGGTGGCAGCAACTTCGAATTCTTTATGAGCGATTAAGGATTTTAATAGCAACTCCAACGGATGAAGGAAAAGCAACCCTACTTTTTTACTTCGTGCCATCCGAATCCAACAGCTGTTCCAATTTTTAAAGTCTTTTAACTTACGTTTTGAATGCAGCCTTTAAGCAAAAAGAGAAAAATAAGTCATATAAATCCTTCAAATTCCGTGTCTGAATCCGAGTTTCCGAATAGTTCGTAAAATTCGGCTTCACTCATTGGGATGTCTGGATGTGTATCATCATCAGTTCCAATGCCATTTTATATGTTCTTCATACACATCGCTGCCAAGGGTCAATGAACTCGCTCCCAATTTTGAAACGTTATGTACCGCACATGTTTTAAGCTGCACGGCGAAGATAAGAGTGGCATTGATAAAAAAAATTCCCAAGACCCAGCCGCTACCCTTGACCATTGTTGAACTGATCATCTGTCAATCACCCAGTCAGAGGTCCAGTATCAGGTGCGGGAAACTGGGAAATATCATTAGTGGTCATTTAGACCCTACCCGAGTTTAATTTAAGATAATTAGCGGTTACCTTTGGAAAGGGAGCGAATAGACAACCTCACAGTGAAACCTGCGGCTTAAAGCTCAGAAATCTCATCATTGCACATCTTTACTGCCAAGTCAAATTGTGGCGAACAGTTGGAGAGTTAAATCTCATTTAGAACCTACCCTAGTTTCTTTTAACAGCCATAATGAATCCCCTCCCCCTTTTGAATCGTAATGTCCAGTACATCATCACCTGTCAATCCCCCCGCCAGAGGTCGGATATCAGGAGCTGGATCGTCTGGACACTGGAAAATCATTAGCAGGTTAAAGCTAGCGTTTTACTTTACAACGATTTGATGGGAAAATATTCCACCAGTTTTACCATCTTGGCGACATTACGCCCTCGTAGCTTTAGGACGTATGGTTTGAACGTCACACAAAAAAAATATTTTTACTCTTTGTTTCGCTTTACATAAAGGTTTTGAATTTTGGGTAAATTTTTGAAGAAAACACGCACCCTCGGCTTATACATAGATCGGCTTATATACGGCATTTATATTATGAGTGTAAAAATAATTTTTATTATTATATAATCTAGTTTAAATAGCCATAAAGCTTAATACTCCGATTGCTCTTCATTAACAAATTTGACTATCTTTTATGACGAACTGAATGGGGGGTTGAACCCCCAACTCCCCCTGGTTACGCCTATGAACTATTGTACCATTGTTTCATCGATTACATTTATTTATTCCACAAGAAAAATATTATTTAAAATTAAGTTATGAATAGCTTGTGTAATATTAACAAGGGATTAATTTGTAAAAAACTCATTATATCTATATTAGCAAAATTTTCTCAACTGAATGGGGAGGGGTTAAACCCCCAACCCCCACCCTGACGGCTATGTTTATTACACAAGTAAAACATTAATTAAAATTAAGTTATGAACAGTTGGAGTAGTTATTAACAATGGATTAATTTGTGAAAAACTCATAATATATATATATAAGCAAAATTTTTCTCAACTGAATGGGGGAGGGGTTGAACCCCCAACCCCCACCCTGACTGCTATGTTTATTACACAAGTAAAACATTAATTAAAATTAAGTTATGAATAGTTTGAGTAATTATTAACAAGGGATTAATTTGTGAAAAGCTCTTAAAATATATATATAAGCAAAATTTTTCTCAGCTGAATGGGGGAAAAGTTTGAAGCCCCCCCCCCACCCTCCCTGACGGTTATGTTTTTTACACAAGTAAAACATTAATTAAAATTAAATTAATTAAAAATAAGTTATGAATAGTTTGTGTAGTTATTAACAAGAGATAAATTTGTGAAAAACTCATTATATATATATATATATATATATATATATATATATATATATATATATATATATATTAGCACAAAAAAATTTCTCAACTGAATGGGGGTGGGGTTGAACTCCCAACCCCCCCCCCTCTGGTTACGCCTATGTCCTCACCTACCCTCGGAGGTTCTCTCGAGACAAGGTGTCGCGTCAATCGTAAAAACTGCTTCATTTTCAATGAGAAAACTTTCAAATTGTGACAACAACTAGCGATTGGATAGATCCACTCGTTTCGCTTGTCGTCAAGTGTGCAGCTCTCGGCTTGTTTCCGACGGACGGATACAACTCAGGGCTCACCACGAGAAGGTGGCTGCACTTCGAGCCCCCCCTCCCCCTTTCCCTTCCCCTCCCCCTTCCCCCAACTTCTCCTTTTGTGATTCCCAAACCTCGATGTCTGCGTGTGTCTGTGTACTGTCGCGATGCTTGGATGATGTGGGACTATGGAAAGGCTATTGATGATGCATCTGGAAAACATAGGCAGCTATTAGGAAAAAAGGTTAAAACAGAGGAATTTCGAAAGACGGGCCAAAAAATAAAATCCATGAAATCTTATGTCCTAACTTATATCCTACTTATATCCTAACTTATATCCTAACTAATATCTGAACTTATATCCTAACTTATATCCTAGACCTAATCAGAATTTCGAATGATTTATATAGCCGAAACAATTCTATATCCTCCTCATGATTAAGAATTTAGACATGTGCTCGAAAAGTCGAGGAGGATACTACTCCACGACTGGCAGTCACGAGACTCACTCAAGTGCCCCGTGACTCCAGCCCTTCAACGTCTCCATCAGATGGCCATCAAACCTGAAAGAAAAACAAAGACGACTGATTATTTGACCATTCACACACCAAAACACAATCAGTTCTGAATCGAACTCAGATGAAGTCGTTAAACCTTTGCCCTCTCCTTCCAATTGGGGGCTGCGTTTGAGCATGCAAAGTACATTTTGAAAGTTAAAACGGCTCGGGACTCCCAATTACATTATTCCTTTTTCTTCTCTCAAGTCCCATGCAGCTGATAGTAGTATTTTTTGACGCTCTAGTTTTATGCAAAAGAGAACGAAACAGACTCGTTTTTCACCTGTGTTTGTGACGTTCTAGTCGTTGTTGATGAGGGAGACCCTTCTCGAGGTCGTCGTCGTGAATGGAGATGTGTGTTTTGTATATTTGTATTGTCCATAGAACTTTTAGTATCTTTCTTTCTATCCTAGGGCTGAGTCATTCATTCCAGGCAGCATGTATGAATGTTCTATAGCTTTCTTGTACGTCCGCTCAATAAATATTCTCTTTCCCTTTAGCGATCCACATGCCCTGTGCCATTCCTTTCCTCTGAAGGAATAGTATTTAACAGTTTGAAAGACCACCAAACCACATTTTGCTTGTCAGGAATCTGCTTACTTTAAATAACATTGGTATGAGGTAGGATAAAATTGAACTATTGGAGATCCACAGTGGACGTAGCTTAAATTTTTTGTTAACGTTTTCTCAAAAAAACAATTGCAAGTGTGCGGATGTCTCTGAATAAGTTGCGCTTAGTGACGTGACGGATCGTGTTTGGTTTGTCAAGTATAAAATTGACGCCATCCTCACTGTGTCACGTGGCAGAAACACTCAGAGGAATGGACTGCTTCTAAGAGAGTGGAAGCAATATTTCAATGCGCACTTATAAATCGCCCGGAAGACGAAAAGTCCTTTTTGGCTGAATTGATGGCTTTCTACTAAACTTTAGAAATGCAAACACGATACAAGATTTAAAATTAGTATTTCTGTAGCCATTAATTCTTCAATGCTTCAACAAAATAATATACCTAAGGAGTTTTTCGAAAGAAAAAATTGTTATTTTATGGAATATGAAACAAATTTAAAATTGTTTTAGCATTCAAATTTTTATTATTTATTTTCAATTATTTTTGTTTTTAATTTTTGTTGTGTGATAATTTTTGGTTTAGGATGAATGTGTGAAAAACAAAAGATTTATTCACCTCTTTGCCGTAGAACCGTTCTGTCAACATCTCGAACTTGTGGGTGTCAGGCATCGGTCCGGCAATCTGCAAAAAGACAGGAGAAATTCGATGTTTAGTGATATATGTTAATCGAGTTTCCTTGTAGTGAATTGGGTATTCAATGCTGTTCACTTGAAATTCATTTACTTGGTAAGATTTATTACCATTAGAGATTTTAAAAAAATACATACACAATAAAATATGTAAAATTGTTATTCCTGAAGGTATTAAGTCCTCAATAATTCAACAAAATGGTATACGTAAGGATCTTTAAGAAAGGAAAAAGCTATTTTATATCGCACCAACCACTGCGTGGCCAGCACGGTGTGCCCGTGACAGATCTTTTCGAGGGGTCGGGTTGGACCACTGCTCGCTAACCCCCAGTGATTGCTACAAAATCGTAGCCTATTGAATAACAGCCATAATGTGGTGTTGGTTTG